>JASPKZ010007805.1:1452500-2176117 GCA_030220185.1 Diploptera punctata
TTAACATTTCTTTTTGCATTTGTCGTACATGCCCATATCAATTTAAATGATTGTAAAGTAAAGTGATCCCACTACAGGCCTCAGGAGGCCCCCGGGGTAGTAGGAGGTTAGGGCTCCCACTTTTTCTTGACAATCGGCACTTGATGTCAGCCGGGTTGTCAGCCCTGCGTGACGGCCGCCTTTACCCCAGAACAAGCGTCTGGTACTCATTTCAGTTAGAGGCTGAGTCGACCCCAGGGCCATAGTGCCTCCAGAAGGTTTGGGTCAGTTTAAAAATCCTGACCCCACCGGGACTCGAACCCTCGACCCTCCGGCTTGTAGCTCAGTGCCTTAACCACTACGCTACGGCGTGCCCCCTTTAAATGATTGTATCATAAGTAATTTACTATTGAATAGCTCATATTCATTTTTTTCTCGTATGACAGTACTTTTATTTCTTCTAAATTTGAACATATTGTTGCTCTCCTCAAAAAATCCATTTCCATCGACATAAGTTTTTGTTGAATTTCTAAACTTCAGATCCACATGTGACAGTACTTCTCACTATTGAATTATACATCTGTAACTTATTTTTTCTGGTTATATGTCTGTTCCATAATAATAATAATAATAATAATAATAATAATAATAATAATAATAATAATAATAATAATAATAATAATAATAATAATAATAATAATTATAATAATAATAATAATAATTCTACACCGCTGTGGTCTCTCTAGGTAGCGTGTTGCCATGTCACGCAGCGGGCCTAGGCTCGATCCCCGATTGGGGCAAGTTTCTTGGGTGAGGTTTTTTTTGTGTATTTCCTCGCCCGTATGACAAATGTCAGGGAACGTTAAGGCTCAAACGGTCCCCCAACATCATTATCATATTCACCTCATTAGATTAAAGCTTCTCCTGATGCTCTTTACCGTCATCATCACCCATCATATCATTGGAATAGCTTAACCCCGCCTTCCAGACGCCCCAAACATCGGAAGTGTGTTACAATACGCCAATGCTACGACAGGTACCAGAAATGTCGAAATGACAATTTAAATTCCCTTGGTTTTCCTACAAAGAAGCTTTCATGCACGTCTTTCATTCCCCATTCGTTCCACATGTCCTGCCCATCGCAGTCTACGAGACTAAACTTTTGTCATTATATCTGACTTCCTATAAAAACCATGTAATACACTGGTATTAAAAGATTCCGGGCTATGTGGCCGTGGTCTATAACTGGCGTTTCTTCCAGACGTTTCTCCCTCAACTGCGGAGGGCATCTTCAGTGGCGTGCTCTTCCAGCTGTTGTTTCCCTGTCGTAGACTCTACTGCGAATGAACAGCTGGAAGAGCTCGCCACTGAAGATGCCCTCCGCAGATGGGGGGGTCCGGTTGCTCACGGCTGCACCTACGCAAGACCCTTGTCTGCAGTTGAGGGAGAAACGTCTGGAAGAAACGCCAGTTATAGACCACGGCCACATAGCCCGGAATCTTTTAATACCATGATTACCGGCCGTGAAAGCCTGCATTCCACATGTAATACACTGTTATGCAGTTTTCTCCATTCTCCTCTCTGCTAATCCTTCTTTGGTCCAAACATTTTCCTAAGATCTTTATTCTCAAATACTCGTAAGAGTCCATGTTTTGCATCCATCTAATATAACTGGTAGAATAATAGTTTTATATATTTTCAGTTTAACATTTTTTTTAAAGGAGTTGGGAAGTCAAGAGTCTCTGTAATGCATAATAGTACGCATTTCCAGAATTAAGCCTATATTTAATTTCCTTGTGTATCTCATTCCTTTTTGTAATTACTGTTCCTAGGTATTTGAATTCAGCTACTTCCTCAAAATTTCCCTCATTTGTCATTAGCTCTCCATTTCCATTATATAATGTATTTCTATGTGTGACCATATATTTAATTTTATTGATATTTACTTCCAGTCCCAATTTCTTAGTGTTACTCAGTAGTGTGTGCGTGTTGGCCTTTAGTATCTCCTCGCTATCGCCCAATAGTACTACATCATCAGCATAAACTAACAACTTATTAATACCATTGAGCTGTAAGCCTTCTTCATCCTCTAAAGATTTGATGGCACATCTGCAAATAATAGGATGTCTAAATTATATGATCTATTAAGTGATATACTGCAACGTGGTTGTAGATTTAATATTTTAAATAACACATTTGGAAAATGAATGAGTCTAAATTACTTGAATTTGTATTTGATTGCATAATATACAGTAGAAACTAGCGTTTACCTCGGCCTACCACAAAAATAATAAGTACAAATTAAAATTGTAACAGAAATAACATGAATATAGTCATAAAATTCTTAGTACTATTAAGGGAGAATTCAAAATACAACAATAAAATTTCCACAATTATAGATTACAACAATTACATGAATATCTCATCTATCATGAATATTTCAACAAGAACAAAAAGTAAAAGATATAAATGTCGTGGAACATGTATGTAGTGCGTTCAGAGTATTTTTTTTAGATCTGAGAGCGTGTTTGTTGAGAGCACTTGCTAGGTCATAGGTCAAGAAAAACATTTAATATAATTATGAGGAAACGAGGACTTTCGTGAGCTTTATGTATAACCGACATCACGTGTGTTCAATATGTCAACCAACACGACTTACACTCTCTGCTGTCAGCTCTCCCAGAAAAAATAAAAATTTCTAATAATGAGTGGACATGTAGTTAAGACTCAGTAAAATCTTGAATGACTTCAGTTTATCATTATTATTATTATTATTATTATTATTATAATTATTATTATTATTATTATTATTATTATTAATCATCATTATTATTGAACATGAAAAAAAAACAAAATATTTGTCAATTGAACAAGAACAAAATTTAATTTTGGAGACTGGAGAAACAAATCTTGTAGTGAGATCACAAATTTAGGAATTAAAATAAATAAAAATGGGAGTTATGAAGAGAAAATAAATAGAAATAATAAAGGAAAATTTGCAATCACTTGCCTCAATGGAATATTATGGGATAAAAATATAAGTAATAAAATTAAATGTATATAGATATATATATATATATATATATATATATATATATATGTTATAATTAAATCTTTAACATTGAGCAATGCAAGCTTAATATAGTATGATAAGAAAAATAAATGCCTGGACGGGATTCGAACCCGGATCTCTGAGTCTGTACCTCAGCGTGATATCCATTGCACTACCAGGCGAATCCAATTCAAACACTTATTTTTCTTATATATGTATTATACTCTCCATTATTACTAGATGTCGCGAGAACACTGTCTTCACTGCCATCTAGTAGCTGACTATATCAAGTAAGCAAATTAAAGAGAATATTTATTTTACTTTATAGCAGTGACGCTTTATCGATGTTATAATTAAATCTTTAACATTGAGCAATGCAATTTTTCTTATCATACCATATTAAGCTTGCATTGCTCAATGTTAAAGATTTAATTATAACATCGATAAAGCGTCACTGCTATAAAGTAAAATAAATATTCTCTTTAATTTGCTTACTTGATATAGTCAGCTACTAGATGGCAGTGAAGACAGTGTTCTCGCGACATCTAGTAATAATGGAGAGTATAATACATATATAAGAAAAATAAGTGTTTGAATTGGATTCGCCTGGTAGTGTAATGGATATCACGCTGAGGTACAGACTCAGAGATCCGGATTCGAATCCCGTCCGGACATTTATTTTTCTTATCATACCATATATATATCATACAATTGTTAAAAGAATCATTACTTATGGATCAGAACTTTGGCCATTAACAACAAAAACGAATAAGTATCTTTTGGCAACGGAAATGGATTTTATACGAAGGGCAGCAAGAATTTCAAGAAGAGAAAAAATTAGGAACTCAGCAATTAAGGTGGTACGGACATGTCCAGAGAATGGAAGAGGATCGGCTACCAAAATCAGTTTTGGAATGGAAACCTGAGGGAAGATGAGGCAGAGGAAGACCAAAAACCTCCTGGAGTCAGGGAATATGTTTATACATGAAGGAGAAACATCTGCAACCAGGAGATTGGATGGGCAAAAAATTGGTTATTAGAAATCGGACGATTTGAAAGACATTAATCAACCGATGATCTATCTATCTATTATTATTATTATTGTTATTATTATTATTATTATTATTATTATTATTATTATTATTATTATTATTATTATTATTATTATTTATTATGCTGGTCAACGTGTTTTTTGTCTCTTGAGTACCAATAGCTAGGATTTTTAGTAAAATTATAAATTCTAAACTTAAGGAGATAAAAGATAACTTAAGAGAAGAAAATTTGGATTCCGGTATGGAAGATCATGTATTGATAATATTTTCTGTATTAGACAATTACAAGAGAAAATCCTAGCAAAAAATAGAGAACTACATATGACCTTTACTGATTTAGAGATGGCATATGATAGTGTACCTCGACAATTGTTATGGACGGCAATGAGAAATCTGAATATCTGTGATAAATGGATTAATATTGTTAGGAGGATATATAGTAATACAAAAGCTAAAGTAAAAATACAGAATACTTTAACAGAGGAATTCACAGTGAATAAAGGCCTTAAGCAGGGATGCAGTTTATCACCAATTCTCTTTAACATTTATTTAGACCAGGCTCTTAACTTGTGGTATAAAAATGTTCTGAAATGGGTATTCCTATAGGAGGAAAAGTACTGCATTCATTGTTGTTTTGCAGATGATCAAATAATTTTTGCAGGGGATAAAGATGATATGAAATATATGATAAATAAACTAATGGAAGAATATAAAAAATGGGGACTGAATATAAATTTACAGAAAACAGAATATATGTGTTTGGGAAAGGATGTGGATGACCTCATACTTGAAACAGGGAAAATAAAAAAGTGTGAATTTTTTAAATATCTTGGGTCAATAATTACAAGTTTTGGTACCTGTGAGAGAGATGTACAGACTAAAATTGCAATGGCAAAAAATGCAACTAAGACATTACATGGAATAATTTGGATTACATTTTTTTACAAAGGAAACTAAAATGAAAATTTATAAGAGCATAATACAGAATATTTTGTCATATGGAAGTGAAACTTGGTCTTTGACGGAATTACAAAAGAACAAAATTAGAACAGTTGAATTTGATTATTTTAGAAGAAGCCTCCAAAAAACAAGACAGGATAAAATAAGAAATGAATTCCTTTGGAGAGAAATGAATGTCACCACATCTGTTGTTAAGAGGATTGAAAATCAAACACTTAAATGGTATCGCCATGTACAAAGAATGGAAAATAAAAGATGGCCAAAAAATATATACCAATGGTCACCCCCTGGAAGAAATAAACGTGGCAGACTAAGATGGAAATGGAAAACCTACGTCAGAACTATAATGGATGATCGGAATTTGGAAGAGGGAGATTGGAATGATAGAGATAAATGGAAACTGAAGACGGCAAACCTATAAGTGGGGGAAAGCCGAAGAAGAAGAAGAAGAAGAGTACCAATAGTTGTACTTAATGCGGTTTTTTTTATCGTATTTTCAAATATGTATTCGGAATTTCTCCATCACCCACAGTTTTTTTTATTTCAATTTCAATTAATGGATTTAAATAATTATTTTTTTAATTAACGTTTTTTTCGTCCATTTTTCCATTGTAAAATAACACCAAATGAGCTAACTCAGGAGATTTCAATTATGGAAAAGAGATATCAAGGCAAATAGAATCCTAATATGCTGGCCGATTATTGTTGGACCATCAAGAGTGATACTCCACAGGCGAAATATAGCAGGTCATTTCTTACTTTCTAGGCGAGTCCGAATGTTCGAATATTGTGTAGTTAGGAATGTAGAAAATATTAAAGTGTTTGAAATTATAAATTCTTGTCTCTCGGAAACCTTGCGTGATGGAGAAAACGCGATATCATATTTAAATTCAGGCGAAAAAAACTATCAATATCACATATTTTTTCTTTCTGAGACAAAAAATAGTTTAATTTTTTGTTGCTTAGTGTTATTATTTATTCAATCCCCAGTTGTCATTTCAACATTTCTGGTGTTCTCTCCTGGCTCTGACGTAATTTACAACCCACTTCTGAAGTTGAGGCGATGATATTATGGGTGATGATTAGGGCTAGGATTTTTATGTAATAGAAGATAAGACTGCAATGCAGATAGTATATATTATTCAACTGTTTGTGTGTGAAACCAAAACAAAAGACAGTCAGAAGTCTCACTTCTCATTATACTATTCAATTGTTTGTGTGAAACAAAAAACAAAAGGCAGTCAGAAGTCTAACTTCTCATTATACTAATCAACTGTTTGTGTGTGAAACCAAAACAAAAGATAGTCAGACGTCTCACTTCTCATTATACTATGTTGCAATCTTCAATTTTAGTACATAAAAATCCTAGCTCTAGCGATGATGAAGATGATATTGGTGCGCCAGGAGAGTATTTAATCCTTAGCTTAATCTAGAGCGAATACGAATGATGGTGATTATGATGGCCAGATGATGTTCCTGGACCGTTTGGGCCTTAAAGAATCCTGACGGGCCCGCTGCGTGACAAGTCAGCACGTTACCTCGAGACCACAGCCGTGGATTTTATTATTATTACTATTATTATTGTTATTATTATTATAATAACCAGAAAAAATTAAGTTACAAATATATAATTCAATAGTGAGAAGTAGTCACATATGGAGCTGAATTTTAGAAATTCAAAAAACTTTACAACGAAAACTCATGTCGATACAAATGGATTTCTTGAGGAGAGCATCAAGATGTTCAAAATTAGAAAAAATAAGAAATTCTGTCATACGAGAAACAATGAATATTAGATATTCAACAGTAGATTATAAAAGATACAAGCACTTAATTTGGTATGGACATGTACGAGGAATGCAAGAAGAAAGGTTGCCCAGGAAAACATTGTAATGCTGTCCACCTGGAAGAAGGAAAAGAAGACCTCGAAACTCGTGGATGCAAGAAATAAGAACTGGAATGAGAACAAGAGGACTGGAGGACATGGAGTGGATGGATAGAGAAGAGTGGAGAAGAAAAATAAAACTTTAGGCACATAAAGATGTTTAAACATTAAAATTCTGTATATACATAAGATTATTATTATTAATTGTTATTGTTGTTATTATTATTATTATTATTATATATTATTATTATTATTATTATTATTATAACTCGGCGGCTCCGTGGCGCAAGCGGTTAGACACTTGCCTCTCACCGCTGGGGTCCCGAGATCGAGTCTCAGTCACTCCATGTGGGTTTCGTGGTGGACGAAATGGAGCTTGGGCATGTTTATCTCGTGGTTTCTCCCGTTTTCTACACACATTTCATTCCACCATTTCTCCTTACCCATATCATCAATTTCGTTTCATTTCGTTCATCCGTCTGTGACATTGCGTCAGGAGTGGTAGATCAGCACCCTTGTCGTTCACAGATCTCTATGAATATAGGGGCTTCATCTCATCTCATTCATTGACTCCACCCTGAGTTGGACACGGGTTCAGGATATTTATTTATTATTAACTCATTGACACTACCGAACCCTAAAAACCAGCAAAATGGTTGCACAAATTAGTCTTGCTGAAGTATTCGCATACTTAACGTATATCCTGCGTGACGAACATTTTTTTTTATATTTAATGACAAACAAGAATGAGATGCACAAAGAAATTACATATATATTCAATTCGGGAAATGCATGCTATTATGCATTACAAGGACTCTTGTCCTAACAACTCTCAAAAAACGGTAAACTAAAAATATGTAAAACTGTTATTCTCCCAGTTATATCATATGAATACGAAATACAAACTCTTACTTTAAGGGAGGCTAGGATGTTATAAGAATTTCAGAATAAAGTTCTTAGGAAATTTTTTGGATCAAAGAGAGGTGAATGGAGAAGACTATTTAACAGTGAACTGCATGGTCTTTAGAGGAAGCCAGATTTACTAGATAGATAGATGGAAAGCTCTGCGGCCATCACTTAAGTGTTGGCGGTGAGTGATCCATTTTGGTCCTCCTTAATAGGTAGAACCCCGGGTTCCTGTAAAATACATTAGCCCCAGATTTACTAAGAACAGTTAAGTCTCGTAGACTGCGATGGGCAGAACATGTGGTACGAATAGGGAATAAAGAGCCGCATAGAAGCTTCTTGTACGAAAACCAGAGGGGAAACGCCCAGTTGGTAGACCAAGAATGAGATGGGAAAATAACATTACCCATGATTTGAGAGAAGTAGATTATACAGGAGATGATTGGAAAACATTAGCTCAGGATAGGGATACTTGGAGAGCGGCCATGAACCTACGGATTTGATAGTGCCAGTGAGTTAGTTACGTTTTATCAATATATAAGTTTTTGTTAAATATTCAACAGATAAATACAACAAATAGAATAAATGAAAACATGAATGCAGAATGAAGACAAAATAAATAAATTTCCTCGATGCACATCTTCATTTTCATTGAGCATTTTATGATTAAGTTAAAAAAAAGACTAGAAGTGTTCTCTATGTAACACAGAAGGTGTTATGAGAGCTCCGAGCTATGAGATGTTAAATCTTTTGTGTCATACCAGATCCTTTCAATTGTTCTTCAAGTGGTGTTCTTTTTCTTCAAACGGAGAGTCTTTTCTTTTCTACTGACTACTAAGGAGTCGATGGAAAAAATGAATTCGTTTTTGTTTTTTACAGTTATCTAGTAATAAGTCTTCAATTTATTTATTTACAAAAGGTTTATATTAATAAAACATATGCTCGAAGTAAATTAACGAAGTAAAATTTCTTTAAAACATTGAAGGTTTTTCGGAACATTTCATCATTATTAATATAAAATTATAGAATATTCACCTGAAAGTTCCGTCTCCTCAACTTAATTATCATTTAACTGTAGCGCTTTCGGGACTTGTCCCATCATCGGCAGGATTCAAAACTGGTGTTTCACTGAAGATCTGGTAGAGGGGGTTGCATGTATAAGGTTCGTTTTCGTTTATCAGGCTGTCGTTGTGAGCTGCTTTCATGATTTCCATCTCTTCGAGTACGTTTATCTTCGCTGGATTATTTTCTCTGTGCATTACTGTTAGGGTGTTTTCAATATTTAACATGCGATGTCCTTCATGGATAACGTGTTTTGCATAGCTTGATTTACCTTCTGCATGAATGAAGTCTCGAAAATGTTCTTTGAATCTGATGTTAAAACTCCTGTTTGTCCTTCCTATATAAAATTTGTTGCAGTCCTTACATGTCAGTTTATAAACTCCTTTGCTGTTGAAAATGTTATTTTCTTCAATGTTATTGTTTATTATGTTGTTTAATTTGTTATTGGTTCTGTATGTTATTTTTACGTTTTTATCGGCTTTCTTTAGTGCATTGGCTAATTTTGTTGTTTCTTTTCCTGTGTATGTAAGTGTTATCCATGTTTTCTTGTTGTTGTCAGATTCTTTTTCTAGTTTAGTTACGTTGGTTATGTTGTTCTTCCTTTTTTGTTTTTTTTTTTTATAGGAAGGACAAACAGGAGTTTTAACATCAGATTCAAAGAACATTTTCGAGACTTCATTCACGCAGAAGGTAAATCAAGCTATGCAAAACACGTTATCCATGAAGGACATCGCATGTTAAATATTGAAAACACCCTAACAGTAATGCACAGAGAAAATAATCCAGCGAAGATAAACGTACTCGAAGAGATGGAAATCATGAAAGCAGCTCACAACGACAGCCTGATAAACGAAAACGAACCAAATACATGCAACCCCCTCTACCAGATCTTCAGTGAAACACCAGTTTTGAATCCTGCCGATGATGGGACAAGTCCCGAAAGCGCTACAGTTAAATGATAATTAAGTTGAGGAGACGGACCTTTCAGGTGAATATTCTATAATTTTATATTAATTTTGAATAAACCTCAACGGAACACATCATGAATCTTATAAAAGTTGATTTCATCATTAGCAGTTACAATTATCCAACAAGATTGTTTTATTTCCTTAAGTATATAATATGTTTACTCCCAAAATATGACGAAAATTTTCATCAGTGATAGTCTTTCATCCCTTCTACTTAAGCCTAATACCCAATCTCGCTAGCAAGTTTTGAAACGGGCTTTTAGCATAATTCTATGTATTCGAAATTTAGTATTTTCCAGCTTATTCTGTTAATTGATATATATATATATATATATATATATATATATATATATATTCTGTTAATTTATATAATACACACACACAGACACACACGCATATATATATATATATATTTGTTTAATATAATGAAAATATAGTAAATATTAAACTTATTACCTAAAAAAATCAAGTAGAATTAATAAGGAACATATAGGAATGCGTGGAAAGCAACGGGAAACTACCACACCTACATTTCCCTAGCAAAGCTGCAAGCATAGCATGACAATGCTATGATTGCAGTGAAGGACCTGCCTTCGGGCAGAATTACTATGGATGGATATAGGAATGAATGAAAAAGTCGTTTGCTGTCCGATTAAGGGTTTTGGTTTCCTGTGAAAAGGAAATGACTTATGTTTTGTGATTCGCGTTACATTAGGCCCTATGAATAGGGGATGAATAGTACATTTAAGTATAATTTTTTTATGTTATAAATAAATATTATTTTAAGAAATTGAATGTATGTTGTTTTGCTGTCCGATTAAGGGTTTTGGTTTCCTGTGAAAAGGAAATGACTTATGTTTTGTGATTCGCGTTACATTAGGCCCTATGAATAGGGGGATGAATAGTACATTTAAGTATAATTTTTGTATGTTATAAATAAATATTATTTTAAGAAATTGAATGTATGTTGTTTTGCTGTCCGATTAAGGGTTTTGGTTTCCTGTGAAAAGGAAATGACTTATGTTTTGTGATTCGCGTTACATTAGGCCCTATGAATAGGGGATGAATAGTACATTTAAGTATAATTTTTGTATGTTATAAATAAATATTATTTTAAGAAATTGAATGTATGTTGTTTTGCTGTCCGATTAAGGGTTTTGGTTTCCTGTGAAAAGGAAATGACTTATGTTTTGTGATTCGCGTTACATTAGGCCCTATGAATAGGGGATGAATAGTACATTTAAGTATAATTTTTGTATGTTATAAATAAATATTATTTTAAGAAATTGAATGTATGTTGATGGTTGCTTAATTTGGGTTTACTTCAATATTTTTTTCTTAAAATATGAACACATTTCTATTTGAAACAAATTAATATAAGCGTACACAATTAGGAAAATTAGAGACTTGCCTTCGGGCAGAATTACTATGGATGGATATAGGAATGAATGAAAAAGTCGTTTGCTGTCCGATTAAGGGTTTTGGTTTCCTGTGAAAAGGAAATGACTTATGTTTTGTGATTCGCGTTACATTAGGTCCTATGAATAGGGGATGAATAGTACATTTAAGTGTAATTTTTGTATGTTATAAATAAATATTATTTTAAGAAATTGAATGTATGTTGATGGTTGCTTAATTTGGGTTTACTTCAATATTTTTTTTCTTAAAATATGAACACATTTCTATTTGAAACAAATTAATATAAGCGTACACAATTAGGAAAATTAGAGACTGTTGCCTGGATCAGGACCCAATTTAAATCGGGCATCCAATTACTGACCATATAAAGAAAGAAAATATACCGGGCCTCAATTTACTGACTCACTCTTTTAAGTTACACTTATTTGTTGTTAAATAATTATTTTTTTAGAACTAAACTTTGTTCCGTCTAAACATTAATATTTATTTTATCGTTTTTTATCTTGTATATTTTATATTTAATTCGTTAAATCTAGATTACATTAAAATATATTGTAAATAATAAATATATTATAGATTTACCATGTAATAATTTTGTTTATTGTAATTTAGATGTAAGAATATTTTTTGTATTTTTTTTTATCCTGGTTGAGTGGTTGGCAAAGCCGTAAGGCCTTAAATAATAATAATAACAATTATTATTAAAATGTCCACCGCTGTGGTCTCGAGGTAGCGTGCTGCCTTTTCACGCAGCGGGCCCGAGTTCGATTCCCGGTCGGGACAGGCTCCTGTAAGACATATGTCAGGAAGTTTAGGGCCCAACGGTCCCCGAAAATCATCCCGCCATCATCCTTCACCAGTGTGGAAAGCAACGGGAAGCTACAACACCTATAATTTCCTAGTAAAGCTGCAATCATAACATGAAAATGCTATGATTGAAGTGAGAGACCTGCCCTCGGGCAGAATTATTATGGATGTATATATATAACATGATAAGAAAAATAAATGGTCAGACGGGACTTGAACTTTATTGGAGATAGGGAAAATTGCACCTCTCACTCTCTCTCTCTCACTCTCTCTCTCTTTCTCTTTCTCTCTCTCTCTCTCTCTCTCTCTCTCTCTCTCTCTCTCTCTCTATATATATATATATATATATATATATATATATATATATATATATATATATATATATCTATAGTAATTCTGCCCGAAGGTAGGTCCTTCACTGCAACCATAGCATTTTCATGCTATGCTTGCAGCTTTACTAGGGAATTGTGTAGGTGTGTGATAGCTTCCCGTTGCTTTCCACACCGGTGAAGGATGATGATGATGATGATGATGATAATGATAAGGATGATCATGATGATGATGGCCATATGATTTCGGGGACCGTTTGGCCTTAAAGTTTTCCTGACATTTGTCTAACAGGTCAGGAAAAATCCCGATAAAAACCTCACCCAGAAAAACTGCCCCGACCGGGGATCGAACCCGGGCCCGCTGCGTGACAAGGCAGCACGATACCTCGAGACCACAGCGGTGGACTTCTATATATATATAGAAATACATACGATTGAATGATGAGAGGTTATTATATGCAATATTACTATTTCTCAAAGTTCTAAACTCTTTCAAAAAGTATTTGCATTTTCTTCCATGTCGTGAATTGATAATTTACGAATTCCACAACGTTTACCCCTTATAATGATATTCATAAAGACGACAGCCTAGTAGCTATAGAAAGAAAGCTGAAAAAATAGAAAGAAAAATAATAAAAACTAGAATATAAATGATATTGATATCAAAATACTACTTAAAAATTAGACGTGAAACCAAAAACCAGGTTTTATATTTAGATCTTTGTGTAGTCAAAACATCACTGCCGTGTCACGCAGCGGGACCGAGTTCGCTTTCCAGTCGGGACAGGCTCCTGTAAGACAAATGTCAGGAAGCTTAGAGCCCAACGGTCCCCGAAAATCATCCGGGATCATCATCATCATCCTTCACCGGTGCGGAAAGCAACGGCAAGCTACACACCTGTAATTCCCAAGTAAAGCTGCAAAGCATAGCATGAACTGTGATTGCAGCGAAAGACGTGCCCTCGGGCAGAAGTACTATGGATGGATGGATTGTTAAAATAAAGCCATTATTATTGAAACCGTTAGTTAGAGTTTGTAATGAAACATAAGAAATATCAGTAAAACTAAATATATGGTCACACGTAGAAATTCATTATATAATGGAAATGGACAGCTAATGACGAATGAGGGAAATTTTGAGGAAGTGGCTGAATTCAAATACCTAGGAACAATAATCATAAATAGGAATGAGATGCACAGAGAAATTAAACATAGGCTCAATTCTGGAAATGCATGCTATTATGCATTGCAGAGACTTTTGATGTCCCAACTCCTTTCAAAAAACGTTAAGCTGAAAATATATAAAACTATTATTCTACCAGTTATATTATATGGGTGCGAAACATGGACTCTTACTTTAAGGGAGGAAAGGAGATTACGAGTATTTGAGAATAAAGTTCTTAGGAAAATTTTTGGACCAAAGAGAGATGAACAGACAGGTGAATGGAGAAGACTGCATAACAATGAACTACATGGTCTTTATAGGAAGCCAGATATAATAAGAACAGTTAAGTCTCGTAGACTGCGATGGGCAGGACATGTTGCACGTATGGGGAATGAAAGACGTGCATGGAAACTTCTTGTAGGAAAGCCAGAAGGAAAACGCCCAGTTGGTAGACCAAGAATGAGGTGGGAGAACAACATTAACTATGATTTGAGGGAAGTAGATTGTACAGGGAATGATTGGAAAGCATTGGCTCAGAATAGGGATGTATGGAGAGCTTATGTCCGCGCGGCCATGAACCTACGGGTTCGATAGTGCCAGTGAGTAAGTAAGTAAGTAAGTAAGTAAGTAAGTAAGTAAGTAAGTAAGTAAGTATGTAAGTAAGTAAGTAAGTAATGAAAAAAGAGCCAGAAAATATATGTTTACCCTTGTAATATTATTTTATAATGAGAGATTATAAATACAGTAAATATATTTTTAACGCTATCAAATATTTTTTACTAACATACATCTAGATCTGAGAGCACATTAAACATTGTAAAGCGAGGCAGAGTTTATTTTTGTCATCTCTTAACTTTTTTTTTTTAACTGTATGTTAATACACCTTTATGACTTTTGAATGACTCGGCAGTTTTGTTTAATTGTGTTCATCTGATAGTGTTTATTAGAGTCGTAACTTATGAATATAAATATCGTATGTTTAAAAATATCAAGGCAATAAATAGTATTAAAAGAACGCCTTCTTCTTGTAAAAAAAGTCAGATAGGCCTGATTATCTTTTTATTTTATTCTGAATACAAAGTAGCTTTGCTCATAGACTAAGTAAGGGAAGTGAGCGAGCATGCAGAGCTCAATTGTGATTAAATCTCTAACACAAGTAACATGCTTGATATATGTCGTGCTACCAGGGGATCTCACATTGAACATTTATTAAGGTAACGTACTAAAACTATTTGAGTTTCTCTTTCCATTGTACTGTTTTTAAAGCATTTCAGATAAGCAGAATGTAAGTTACATGTGGATGGCTTAGTGCACACATGTACATATTGTATGTGACAGAGCTCGTCGTACAGGAAGCTTGGAGAAATTGAGGGGTGGTTTTTCAGTGAGTGTAGCGGTACTTTCAGGGTTAATGGGCTCGGTTCTTCATAACTAGAGCCCAGAAGTTGAGGACCTATAAAATGACTATAAAAAATGTTTAAATTGATCTAAAATCTGGAAAAAGGACGTAATAAATGTTGCAGTTTCTAACGAGTGATTAAGACAACCTCGCTGCACTCACCTTTTGTACTGTCAATCGTTATCATTATTTAAATTCAAATTAACTTTTAATCGGCCGCGGTGGACTAGTGGTTATGCTCTTTGCCTCTCGTCCCGAGGGTCGCGGGTTCAAACTCGGCCGGGGTCGATGGGTTTTTTAGGACGGAAAAATCCAAGGAGCAAGTCCTCCGGGAGGGACTTTAAGGCGTGGGTCCCGAGTCTGAAGGTTTTCAGGCTCGTAAAAAATCCTTAAGCCTGAATGAAAAGGCCTCTAAGCAAAATTTACCGAATTTTCCCGTCCTAGTACTACCTTGGTTTCCTAGATGTCAGTATGAGGCGGAACGCTGACCACTCAAAATGGCATCTATACGAAAACAAGTGTAACTAAATTAGTATGGTTCAAATTCTTCCCTGTAGGGGGAGAGCGCCTAAATCTCTGTAAAGGTAAAACATGGGATTACAATACAATACAATTAACTTTTGTCTTAAGTTCCACACAATAAAATATTAACTGCATGATAACTATATTCAGCATTTTGTATATACCTGTAAATATTCATCTGGGAAGCTTTTCATACTTTATTTTTATTTTATTCCATGTTTTGTTAGTGTAGCTAATATTAGACCACATCCACATTGTCTTTTGTTTACTCGATATTAATAATGTTTTAAAATATAATAAGTATGTAATGTTCCCTCCATTGTATCTTTACCTTGTCGTGGTGGAGTGGCTTGCGTGCTTAAATGATCCCGAGAGCTATGCCGGCGGTAGCATTGCTGCCGATAGGGTTACCCATGCCGGACTGGTCGAAGGTGATAAGCCAGACGAAAAAAGTACCTTGGTGGAAAGTGTGACGATCTTTCACCGTAAAAATACAACCGTCAAGAAATGCGGACATGGGTTCAACTGGGGTAAAATTTTCCGGAGGTCAAATAGTCCCCCATTCGGTTCTCCGGGCGGGGACTACTTCAGCGAACCCATGCCAAACTCGTAGACTGTGATAGGCAGGACATGTGGCACGAATGGGGAATGAAAGACGTGCATGGAAAACCAGAGGGAAAACGCGCAATTGGTAGACCATGAATGGGTTGGGAGAATAACATTAACTATGATTTGAGGGAAGTAGATTATACAGGGGATGACTGGAAAACATTGGTTCAGTATAGGGATATATGGGGAGCTTATGTACGAGCGGCCATGAACCTACGGGTTCGATAGTGACAGTGAGTTAGTTAGTTATGTAATATTCGTATGGTTTTAATTATTCGCTGGTTGAGTGGAAGAGAAGGCCTTATAGCGTTAACTCTGCCAGCTTAAATATAACATTATTATTATTATTATTATTATTATTATTATTATTATCATTACTAATATTATCATTGCTATTATTATTATTATTTTTTCATTCATTTTGAGAATTTTCCTGATCATTGAGGGGTTTCTCCAACCAATCTTAATAATTAACACGAATTTAAAAAAAAAATACATACTACGGACTTATAGACTATCAGTTTGCAACAAACATTCACAAATTTCCCTTAATTAAATTTCTCCATCGTTCTCTGTCCTCTGTGTCCTCAAATTTCCTAATTGAATTTTATTCTTCCAGGTTGTTCTTGGTCTGCCTTTTCTTCTCCTTCTTTCAATTTTCAATGCACAGACAGCCTTTGGTAGCCAGTCATCCTGCATTCTTCTTACGTGTCCATACCATATTAGCCTTCTGTGTATTAATAATAATAATAATAATAATAATAATAATAATAATAATAATAATAATAATAATAATAATAATAATAATCATAATAAACATAAGTTATCTCGATTTATTGTACTTCAAATGAAGTGTGAGTTATTCACTAATGCCTAAATTACATTTCCCTGTGTTCTTCCCTGAAGAGACTCGATGGGAGCTTAGCCAGGATCTGATCTGATCTCATCTAATCCTAACAAGCAAACAATATTTTGCTTTACTCATTCACCATTTCTGGCTGGTTGATGTATGAATCAAAATGAATTGCTGGATCCAAGATGTTAAAAAATCAAATAACGGTTAGTTCATACCAGAATTCTTCTTCTCAAAGCTTACTGTGACGAATTTATCTTCAGTAGTCCTTGGCCCTTGTTCTTTTCCTTACTTTATCTTCTCTTGTTTTTACTCTATCAATTTTCATTACTTCTCGCTCCCATTACTTTTGTGGTGCATCTTGCAAAAGGGGACAGACGATGGAGAGTTGACAATTTTTCAGAAGAAACATGTAGCTGTAAGACAGAAGAGATAGGGGTTCCATTCTTCTCCCAATCCAGTAGGTGCACATGTTGATCATATTCTTTTCAACCTCCTCCCACCACCACTTACTGCTTCCCTTACTTCACTTTCTCGCCCCATCACTACTCCTTCCTGCTACGAAAATAATAAAACGTAAAAAAAAGAAAGAAAAATCGTCACATGTAATATTTCTTTTTATTTTTAACCCCTCTCCTTTTCTTTTCTACGAAAGAAAATGTAAGTCCGAAAAAAAAATCTCTTAGAAGCTAACTCACCCCTTCAGATTTCGAGTCTTATTTCCCTCCACCCTTGCTGGCTCAGCAAGACTTATAAGTTATTCCCCTCCAAAACGATTTATCCCTGTTAGAAACCACTTTGCCAAGAGGAGACGTTGAAGAGAAAGGGGGTAGTCACTTTTGTGAAGGGTGGGAGGTAGGCGTGGTGAATGGAACAAAGAATGGGTCACAGCTTCCGAAGTGATGATGATTTCCGCCTTTTCAAAATATACAGTATAGGCTATGTAGTAAAATATATGTTGCTTTGGAAAAACAGTGAAAAAAGGAAACCTGTTTTTGTATGCTTCAGATTGAAATACTGTTTCAAAATGCTTAGACCTATAACAATATCGTCTGATCAGTTAACATTACTTTTATCTAACTCACGGCATTATCGAACCCTTAGGTTCGTGGCCGCGCGGGCATAAGCTCTCCATGCAGTCCTATCATGTATAATCTTCTTCTCTCAAATCGTGGTTAAAGTTATTCTCCCAACTCATTCTTGTTCTGCCAACTGGGTGTTTTCACTCTGTTTTGCTAATAGAAGCTTCCATGCCCCTCTTTCGTTTCCTATTCATGGCACATGACCTACCCATCATAATCTACGAGACTTAACTGTTATTATTATATCTGGTTTCCTATAAGATCAAGTATCTCACTGTTATGAAGTCTTCTCCATTCACCTATCTATTGATCTCTCTTTGGTCCAAAACTTTTCCTAAAAACTTTATTCTCAAATACTCGTAATTCTTTCTCCTCACTTAATGTAAGAGTCCACGTTTCGCATCCATATAATATAACTGGGAGAATAACAGTTTCATATATTTTTCAGTTTAACGTTTTTTAGAGAAGTTGGGATGACAAGAGTCTGTAATGCATAATAGTAAGCATTTCCAGAATTGAACCTAGGCCTATATTTATTTTCAAAATAGGAATGAGATACACAAATTAACATTACTTTTAACTCAACTAATCACATAACACAATGAATCGAAGAGAAAAATATCCACTTTACTATGGTAGAGACAATTAAAATAGGTCCTACTCCATTTTCTGTACTTTTATTTTTAATTCCAACTTTAAATACAAAACAAACTGGAAATAACACTTGGCAAGGATGACTGAGAATATAATACCAAAAGCAGCATACAGCTATTCACCACGAGGAAGAAGAAGTTTGGGAAGATCAAAGAAAATATGGAAAGAGCAGTAATTTGGAGCCGGAACAGGCTAGTAAATAAGCCTAAAACGTGAAGAAGAAGAATTCCAACTTTCTTTCTTTCTTTCTTGTTCTTAGTTTACCTATCTCCCTCGCCAATTGGGGCTCAAAGTTAAGTTACCTAGAGATAGAGAGATAGATGGATAGATAGATAGATAGAGAGAGAGAGAGGAATTTAATCTTTGAATTAATTTTGAAAATACTGCTTTTTAAAAGACTGCAAAATGGGACAGAAACAGGTCTACAAAGATCTACTTCGTAACGGATGATGATGCATTAATTTTGAGACGCACTTATTGAGAAATACTAGTACACACATTTGATATTACCTACATTAATTCCTAGGAGTTAATGAATTAATTAATAGCATGCATTTCCAGAATTGGACTTCGGGCTTTTGAGCCAACCAGTGAGTTGAGGGCTAACAACAACATAAATAAAGCGCCAACTCTGAACTAATCAGGAGGCTGTTCCTATAATGTACCCTTTCAGGGACAGCTCTTTTGTTGTTTTCGCAATTTCATATTGTATCTTTAGACAATCGTCAAGGTAAACTACACCAAAATTTAAGGTAACATAATTTTATATTTCTTCGATATGAACCTCATATCTCACCGCTCCATCACAAGATGTCTTGATATATGAATGTAATGAGGATGTCTTATTTTCAATTCCTTCTGGATTTCTTCATGTTGAGACTTGCAAGTAAATTGAGATTCCTTAGGACGGGTTACTGGCCCGACGCTAAGTATTCCAGTAGTAGGACTGCTAAAGTCTCTGGACAGGCATTAGAATACCGCTGCCTTGTCACGCAACGGGCCCGGGTTCGATCCCGGTCGGGGCAATTTTTCTGTAAGACAAATGTCAGGAAAACTTTAAGGCCCAAACGGTCCCAGAAATCATGGCCCTTATCATCATCATCATCCTTCACCGGTGTGGAAAGCAACGGGAAGCTAGCACACCTACAATTCCCTAATAAAGCTGCAAGCATAGCATGAAAATGCTACGATTGCAGTGAAGGACCTGCCTTCGGGCAGAATTACTATGGATGGATAGTTACTACAAGTTGAATTTTTTATCTACTAGTTCTGTGTTATGAATACTTATGTTTTCTCATATGTTTGGAGTTTTTACTGTAGAAGTGTTTTTATAACAATTTATTATTATTATTATTATTATTATTATTATTATAATTATGAAAATGTTTTTTGTATGGCTGCTACTTCCCTCCCCCACTCGGCAATGTTCCCTCCTGCCACATGTCTTAAGATTCACCAAGACGGCTACAGTTACCAGAATTGGACTAGGTTATACTCAGTACCCGATGGAACGGCTATACCGCCGTGACTCGGTCCTCAGAGCCTCGTTTATGAAAACGAGTTGTACCACGAGAAGGTGAGGATGAGAATTGGGTAGGAGAGGTTATATACACGTCACTAACCCAAGATGGATGCAACATGTTCATCGAATGGAAGATCACAAGGTACCCAAACAAATTTTAAGCTATCAACCTGCAGGAAGAAGAAGATCAGGACGTCCACACAAAATACTTTTGAATGGCGTTTCTCTTAAGGCCGAAATAGGTCAACAAATGGTCTAAATTCGTGACGATGATACTTCTAAATCCGTAGTTTTCTTACCAAGCTCTTACATTAATAACTTTGGCAACCCCTGTAATAAAGTAAGAGCGTTCTAGGAGTAAGGTACTACATTCTTTAAAAGCATAACCACAAAAAAAATGCTCATACATACAATCACACTAGCACAACAGAGGGAGGGATAAAGTAAGAAGGGAGCAAATATATGAGAACAGATGAACATCAGAACAAAGAAAAGTGAAGAGAAGAAAGCTTAAAGATGATAGAGGAGTGAAAGTGAATAGGGGATGATTTCTATGAGAACATAGGGAGAAACACGAACGGGGGTGGGAGAGCTGTGAATGGTGACATTGCACAAATATCCCCTCTTCTTCATTGTCCACCACATTTGTCCTTCCAGCTTAGAATATTGTAATATGTATATAGCAGATGTTTGAAATGACTGTAAGCTTTTCAACACTACAGTCAGCTGAATAAGACGAAAACAGATTATGTCCTACACCCCCAAGAGTATGTGCAATAAGATAAAAACAATGAGAAAGATGGGGGTGGTTTAGAAGAAACGTTTAGAAACAGGCGGGGTTTTGCAATTAAGGTGAAGAGGGTTGAATTACAATGTCAAAAGTCAACCCTAAGAAAATATTTGAAATAATTTATTCTTTCAAGTTATAATGTCAACAGCTGACGCCTTGAGGCAGCCATTCTGAAGCATATGGGCAACACATTTAGCTCTAATAAGACCACCCAAGGGATGGAATTACTTTAGTTTCAGGTGATTAAACCAGATTAAGCTGCGATTCCGTTTCCCAAACGTTTTTCTTTTGTTTAATTAAATAAAAATAAAACAAGGTATTATATGATTTTCATATTTATTACAATATAAATTTGTAACAGCTATTTCGGTACTTTGTACCTTCTTCAAACATGATTACAAATGAATGAATTTTGTTATTATATCAGTACATGACAACTGTAACTATGCAACTGAATGTAAACAAACAATATATATATATATATTTATTATTTATTTATTTTTTTAAAATCTCTATTATAAATTTAAAAGAGGCGATTCATTTAAATCTAGTTGTGAATTTAACAACCTATTGCTATTCTTCAATTTATTTACCTCTACAATTTCTAAAAGATCTAATTTTTTCCCTTTGTCGCAAACATGTAACATTTTAAAATTGGAATCAAAACAATGGTCGTATTGGAGAAGATGGTTAGCACACTTTGAAGTATCTAAATTTCTGTTTTATGCTTTCATATGTTCATTTAGTCCACAGCTGTGGTCTCGAGGTAGTGTGCTGCCTTGTCACGGAACGGGCCCTGGTACGATCCCCGGTCGGGGCAGTTTTTCTGGGTGAGGTTTCTCTCGGGGTTTTTCCTCACCTGTAAGACAAATGTCAGGAAAACTTTAAGGCCCAAACGGTCCCCGAAATCATATGGCCATCATCATCATCATCGTATCATCATCCTTCACTGGTGTGGAAAGCATCGGGTAGCTACCACATCTACATTTCCCTAGTAAAGCTGCAAAGCATAGCATGAAAATGCTATGGTTGCAGTGAAAGACCTGCCTTCGGACAGAATTGCTATGTATGGATGAATGTTCGTTTACGAGATTTTTGATTTAAGAAAGATTTTAAAATAGGCAATTTAGCTGTCAAAGTTGTAAACTGTACAGAGAAAAGTATAAAATTAAATCTACTCTTATGCTGTAATACAGCATAATTTACTTTGTAATGGTCATGATGTGATATTAAGTCAATAACAAAATAACTAACTATAAAAAATAACTATTCTATCAGTTATATCACATGGGTGCGAAACGTGGACTCTTACTTTAAGGGAGGAAATGAAATTACGAGTTTTTGAGGATAAAGTTCTTAAGAAAATTTTTGGACCAAAGAGAGATGAACAGACAGGTGAATGGAGAAGACTAATTAACAAAAAACTACATGGTCTTTATAGGAAGCCAGATATAATAAGAACAGTTAAGTCTCCTAGAATGCGATGGGCAGGACATGTTGCGCGTATGGGGAATGAAATAGTGCATGGAAGCTTCTTGTAGGAAAGTCAGAGGGAAAACGCCCAGTTGGTAGACCAAGAATGAGGTGGGAGAACAACATTAACTATGATTTGAGGGAAGTAGATTATACAGGGAATGATTGGAAAGCATTAGCTCAGGATAGGGATGTATGGAGAGCTTATGTCCGCGCGGCCATAAACCTATGGGTTCGATAGTGCCAGTGAGTAAGTATAAGAAATAAATAACGTATTGGCAATATTGAATTCGTAGATTCATGGCCGCGCGGATATAACTTCTCCATACATCCCTATCCTGAGCTAATGTTTTTGAATTCATTCCCTGTATAATCTACTTCCCTTTAATCATGGATAAATTTATTCTCCCACCTCAATATGAACTACTAAATGGATGTTTTCTCTCTGGTTTTACTATAAGATTCCATGATCCTATTTCATTCCCCATTCGTTTCGAGGCCTACGAGACTTACTGTTGTTGTTATTATATCTGATTCCGTAAGTAGCTCACTCTTATGTAGTCTTCTGCATTCGCCTGTCCATTTATCTCTCTATGGTTCAAAATTTTTCCTAAGAACTTTATTCTCAAACAATCGTAATTTCCTCTCACTTAAAGCAAGAGTCCATGTTTTGCATCCGTATAATATAACTGGGAGAATAACAGTTTTATATATTTTCAGAGAAGTTGGGACAAGAGTCCCCGTAATGCATAATAGCATGCATTTCCAGAATTGACCCTATGTTTAAGTTCTTTCTGTATCTCATTCCTATTTGTAATTATTGTTACTAAGAATTTGAATTCTGCCACTTCTTCAAAATTTCTCTGATTTTTATTAACTATTTCCATTACATAAGGTATTTCTAAGTGTGACCATATATTTAGTTTAATTGACGTTTACTTGCTATTAAGACACTAGGCATACTATTTCATTAATTCAATCCATAATAGGCTTAGAAGCCATTACTATTGGGAATGGTATTATCTCCTTATCATATAGAGGCCTACTGTATTTAGGAAAATGTTATGAACTGACATTACAGTTTATATAGAACGCATAGTAACAGAATTCCATTAAAATCATATAAATATAAACCAAAAGAGAAAAAGAAGAATCGGAAAATCTAAGAAGCGTTGACAAGAATATGTTAAAGTTTTGGAGACGGAACAGTTAAATAGGTTTAATACAGAAACTTATATAGTAATGGTAATAACTAATAACCGTATCAAGATATTACTTTTTATCAATGCTACCAGGTTGTCATTAATTTCTAGTTTTCTCTCCTCGCATTGGCGTACTTGTAACACACTTTTGAGGTTGGAGCGCCTGAAAGACGGAACTATGCTGCCCATATAATATATAAAAGGTGATGATGATGGTAATGAGGCGCTAAGAGAGGTCTTAATTCTAAACTAAAAGCTTTATCTTTGCCAGGTAAAATAGAGCTATTATTATTATTATTATTATTATTATTATTATTATATATTATTGAGTATCTGGGAGAAAAATTAGATAAAGAGGATAAACAAGAAAGTGATGTTAAGAACAGAATAAATACAGGTAGAGCAATAACAGCAATGATGAATGGAGTCTTATGGAACAGACATATAACAAGGAAAATAAGTTACAAATATATAATTCAATAGTGAGAAGTACTGTCACATATGGAGCTGAAGTTTGGAAATTCAACAAAAACTTAGAACAAAAACTTATGTCGATGGAAATGGATTTTTTGATGAGAGCTACAAGATGTCCAAAATTAGAAAAAATAAGAAATACTGACGTACGGGAAAAAATGAATATTAGATATTCAATGGTATATTATATAAGATATAAGCAATTAAATTGGTATGGGCAATTACGACGAATGCAAGAATAAAGGTTACCCAGGAAAACATTGGACTGGTGTCCACATGGAAGAAGAAGGAAAGAAAGACCTCGAAACCCGCGGATGTAAGAAATAAGAACTGGAATGAGAACTAGAGGACTGGAGGACATGGATTGGATGGAGAGAGACGAGTGGAGAAGAAAAATAAAACTTTAGGCACAGAAAGATGTGTAAACATTAGAATTCTGTATATAAATAAAAATTATTATTATTATTAAAATCCATCGCCCATACATGGAAAATTGAAAGAAGGAGCAGAAAAGGAATATGCAAATTTGATGTAACGGTTTAAGACACAGAGGACAGAGAACAATGGAGAACTTTAATTATGGGAATTTTTTGAATGTGTATTACAAACTGATAGTCCGTACTCATTTATGAACTTTTTTTTAAACTTATACTAAATAATAAGATTGGTTGGAGAAAAACCTCAATGATGAGGTAAATTCACAATGAATAAAAATAAATTAAAATCCATCCAAATATCATTCTACGCGTGCACCTAGACATTCCTATTAGTCTAGTAACCCAACTATTTTAAATATACCATAAGCAATATTACCTTAGGCTTACATTTTTTATTATTATTGAATCTCCAAATATTTTGAAACCCTATTTCGCCACAAAGGCATGTTAGGGTTGTAGCTTGCTATAGCAATATTATACTATACATTGTAAAACAGAAATATTATCTTATGGTTTTGAATGAGTGTTATTAATTACATAAATCGTCTGTAAGTGTCTTAGCAAAATACTACATATTGTTATGAATGTGTGTTTTGAATTCCATAAAATATTTATAATAATTTTGGTTCTTAAAAATCATTTCACACATTGAGGCAGAAGCCTCATCATCATTTAAAAATAAGTTTAGCCAGAATCGTTGTCTTTCGAATGTGGACAATCAAATAAAACACGTTTTGCAGTTTATATTGATTCTAGACATTTACAATTATGATCGCTGCCTGGGTTAATATCAAATCTCCTAAAATAACTTCCAAACTTTCCACGACCAGTCATAAATTTAGGCTTAGATTTTCAAGTCTCAGTAGGTAAATACAAAAATATGTAATATATTGCATTCGATACAGAGCATCCTAAACTAGTTATGACCTAAAATGTTGAAATAATGTGTAAAAAATGTGAACAGGTGATGGCAAGTTCTTTATTATGTTAACGCCAGTTCTGCAGGAATGAATCTACAATAGTGATTTTTTTTTTGCAAATAAAAACATATAACCTGGTAATTTAAAATGGGAAATGGATGACACGCAGCATTAATATGGTCAGTATAAAAACATTATAATTTAATGACAGGGACACATCTAACGTACATACTGCGCACATGGCAATTACTGATGTTTTTTAACCAACACCTTGTAATAAAGTCTGTAGCATCACCCTGCACAGGAAGTTACGATTACACACGGAGTGAAGTTCCTTCTCCTTGTCTGACGCTTTAATGAAAAACAGATTCTCCAATGCTTTGGCATCTTTATGACGTATCCTTCAATATATTCTTGGAACCATAATTAGAGTCGGGATTTTCAAGTTCTAAAAGTTAAGATTGCAACATAGTATATTGAGAAATTAGACTTATGAGTTATGATTGTATTTTGTTTTGGTTTCACATATAAACAGTTGAACAGTATTATAATGGTAATAAAAGATTCCGGGCTATGTGGCCGTGGTCTATAACTGGCGTTTCTTCGTCTGGAAGAAACGCCAGTTATAGACCGCGGCCACATAGCCCGGAATCTTTTATTACCATGATTACCGGCCGTGAAAGCCTGCATTCCACTAGTATTATAATGACAAAGAAATAAACGTTATCTCAGTCAAAACATAAATTTATTGTGTCGACGTTTCAATCTCCATATGTGAGATCATTTTTAAGACATAGTTGTTTATAAATTTATTGTACATAGTTACCATCACCAAAATAAATAAAAATATTTAAATGAAAGGTGAGGAACATATGATTCCTTGCTAAAATATTTTTAATCATAAATTGGAATTTTAAATTTATTCATTTAAATTTGTATACATATGTTTATTTAAAAAATTAATTGTCTTGGTGATGGTAACTATGTACAATAAATTTATAAACAACCATGTCTAGAAAATCATCTCACATATGGAGATTGAAACGTCGACACAATAAAATTATGTTTTGACTGAGATAACGTTTATTTCTTTGTAATTATAATATTAATTACTCTCAGTTAAAAAAAAAATTAAAAAAGTATTATGAGAAGTAAGTTTCCTGACTGTCTTTTATCTTGGTTTGACACAAACAGTTGAATAGTATTATCGCCTCACTATGATGGTTGTCCTTTTATGTAAAAGCGGGTGCCGCGCGACAATGCTTGACAATTATTATAATACGGAATTATTATAGTGGCGGTAGTCGGCATCTTTGTATTTAATTATATATAACAGCTGACCAGCCGCATGGGCTAGTGGTCAGCGTTTCTGACTACTGTTCATGAGATCCCGGGTTCTATTCCTGGTCAAACCATAGGCATTTTTCCTTAAAAGGGACACATAATATAAATATATATATATATATATATATATATATATATATTATATATATATATAGGCTATACAATATAAAGTTGACAAGGAAAGAAACAAAATAGTAAT
Source organism: Diploptera punctata (assembly GCA_030220185.1). Lineage (NCBI taxonomy): Eukaryota > Metazoa > Arthropoda > Insecta > Blattodea > Blaberidae > Diploptera > Diploptera punctata. The sequence continues at coordinate 1,479,565 of JASPKZ010007805.1, forward strand.
ATTAATAGTAATAACAATAATAACTTATGCTGATGATGTAGTACTACTGGCCGATAGCGAGCAGATACTAAAGGCCAACGCGCACACATACTGAGTAATACTAAGCAATTGGGACTGGAAGTAAATATCAATAAAACTAAACATATGGTCACACATAAAAATACATTATATATTAGAAATGGACAGCTAATGAGAAATGAGGGAAATTTTGAGGAAGTGGCTGAATTCAAATACCTAGGAACAATAATCACAAACAGGAATGAGATGCACAACGAAATTAAACATAGGCTCAATTCTGGAAATGCGTGTTATTATGTATTACGGAGACTCTTGACTTCCCAACTCCTTTCAAAAAACGTTAAACCGAAAATATATAAAACTATCATTCTACCAATTATATTATATGGATGGGAAACATGGACTCTTACTTTAAGGGAGGAAAGGAAATTACGAATATTTGAGAATAAAGTTCTTAGGAAAAATTTTTGGACCAAAGAGAGATGAACAGACAGGTGACTGGAGAAGAGTGAATAACAGTGAATTACATGGTCTTTATAGGAAGTCAGATATAATGAGAACAGTTAAGTCTCGTAGACTGCGATGGACAGGACATGTGGCACGAATGGGGAATGAAAGATGTGCATGGAAGCTTCTTGTAGGAAAACCAAAGGGAAAACGCCCACTTGGTACACCAAGAATGAGGTGGGAGAATACCATTAACTATGATTTGAGAGAAGTAGATTATAAAGGGGATGATTGGAAAACATTAGCTCAGGATAGGGATGTATGGAGAGCTTATGTCCGCGCGGCCATGCATCTATGGGTTCGATAGTGCCAGTGAGTTAGTTAATAACAATAATAACTTATAATTGGTTTAAGTAATTGACATGGTTAGAAAAGTATGTATGTTTATCCCTCTTCCGATAGGTCGTATCATGTATGGCGTAGGGAACGTAAAGTAGCTACAAAGCGAGAGGTTAAACCGCGGTAATGGAATTGTACACTTTATAGCAGTAAGAAAATTAGCATTTAGAATTCTACAGTGTTTTACTAAAGTAATCAATCATAAGCACTTGAAAAGCTATCAGAACCCACAGTATACAAATAGTGAATGTTTGCCGTACTACCTTCTTTTGTTAATGCTTTTTATATGCTTCTCCTATAGGTTTCTACTTTATTTTCCAAGTCGACCTCTTATTCCACAACCTACACATTAGAATAGGGCACGCCATATCGTAGTTGGTTATGGCAATAACGCTACAATTCATAATTTAGAGGGTTCGAGTCCCGATGGTGTCAGGGTTTTTAAACTGGCCCTAACCTTCTAGCAGCTCCATGGGCCTGAGATCGACTCAGCCTCTAACGGAAATGAGTAAATGTGGTCTGGAGAAAAAGACGGTCGTCACGGAGAGCTGACAACCCAGCTGAAATATCGTGTCGATTGTCTAAAATGGTGGAAGTCTTAATCTCCTACCAATCAAGAGTCTTCTGAAGCATGTTGTGGGATCACTTTAGAATATTTTAATAAATTACTAACAAGGAAAGTGTCAACTATTGCATGCTGTAACCTATCTTGAAAATTCTCTCAGAGAAGCGTTCTGATATAACAAGGCACAGAAACTCCAAATGTTGAAATATAAGGTACATTACATATTGATCATAATAAGTTGTATTAATAGTTTATAATATAATGAATTAATTCTATTACCAACTACTAACTTAGATAATTCGGTGTACAAAAAATATCTGCTTTTTTCATTGCAAGGTATAAGTGTTATATAAACGTAATCTGGTGTTTTTTTTTGTACAAGGGATGGTTTCATAACTTAATTAATAATTTTCTTTTATTTAAAATCCAAATTTCACTTCCATAATTTAAAGCAGCTTTTGATGTGATGTTACGTAATCTTAGTTTTGTATCTGTCCACAGCTATTTAACAAAATGTTTTCTTATTACCCCATCCAATTTATTATATTTTTGTAATTTCGAATCAATGTAACTTTTATGATCTTGCAAATACACTTCTTAGTATGACTTTTTTTATAATATTTCCATCAATATCAACAAGTAATCTGTATATTTGTTTCAACTAATTGAATTTTCAGAATTCAATACAGAAATAATGTATACACTTCTTTGATATAATTTCTGTGCAAATAGAAATAAATAAATTTCTCACAATTAGACTCTTGTCCTAGTTTCTTACTGAATAACGAGAGTTAAGACAATTTTCTTTTTACAAACTGCAATACATTCATCAAGATATTTTCGAAACTAATATTAAAACAACTTGCTTGCAACACAAAAACACGTTTTGATTAATTTGCTTATTTTTTGCTGTCTCAAACATTTGTGATTAAATGGTGTCCCGCCCAACTTTTGATAAATTACACCCCCTAAGGAGAAACTGTGTTATTGCAATGAGTACGAAACCAAGAAAGGAGGTCAGTAGTTATTTCATTATTTAAACACACACAGGACTAATAAAGGGTTGGGCTCAAAAAATAAACCGAAGGTAGAAAATATATAACTGAACAAAAATCAATTTTTTCATTAATTTCGAGGTTTCTACACATTAGAATGTCTTTTTCAGTTATATTTACTTCTAAAATAATCCATAATCAAAGGTGTTTTTTATACCTATATTGATTTGCTGGGGGAGGGAATTCAATTTTATATCAACGTTTATTTTGTTTCTTCGGACATCAACAAGTTTATATTTTAATTTCGGCCAGACTCACGGGCTAGTGACCACAGTTCCCGACTACAGTTCATGGGGTCTCGGGTTCGATTTCTGGTCAGATCACAGGATTTTTTAAAGGAATTTTTCCTGTGGTCCACCCATGGGCGATTTATTTTAGATTTAAAGACTTTTCTGACGCTTCATTATATTTAATCACCTATCATATCATCGGGGTAACATAACTCCGCCTTCCAGGCTCCCCAACTTAAGAAGTGAATTACAATTCCGCCAACGCCAGGAGAGATTACCAGAAATGTCAAAGACAAACTGTTGGTATTAGTAAAAAAAAATAATTTTACCTGCATCTAGAATAATTTGTCAAATTATCTGTCATAAAGGAGGAAAATGAAGCTTATGTAATTAAGGAATAATTTTTGTTATATTAGCCTGTTATGATTTGTTGTATAAACACATAATATGTTTACAGTTGGAATAGATGTGGAACGACCTTACTTCACATCAGCAACAATAATAATCATCGTCGTTCCTACTTAATTAATCTTTAGTTGATTATCCTAAACCATAATTTTACGCTACCGAGATCATTCACAAACGCTGAAGATGGACAACAGTCGATGTAGTTATTTTGGGGATTGATTAAATAGTTTTCTTTTAATTATCTCTGGGTTTAAAAGTGCCAGTTTATAATATTTGAGGACAACGACTGCAATCTAACATATATACAATTTGCTAATAAAAAAGTAAGAAAAGGTATTAAAAGATCGACAGACTTGTAAAATAAAAATATATTCGAGTCGGGCCGGGATCAGAAGAATCCAATCCTTGAAGTTGATTGTGGTGATGACTAGAGAGAGTAGAAATATTAAAATATTTTTACCAGTATGTGGAAATTTGGATTACAAAAATATGAAAATAAAATTAAGTGTATTTTTTCTTTTCTTTGTCAGAGTTTGATTATTATATTGGAAGGTAAATAATTATCTTTCGAAAGTAAACACAGGGTGTTGCTTAAGTCAGTTAAAAGTTACATATGGTTGCAAGAAAAAAAATGGATTGGTGAAACTGATGTTTTAATACGGGATTTTCAGAATATAATCTCAAGCACTATATATTCCGAAGGTCCCGTATTCAAACCCCAGTTTCAACCAATCTGATTTTTTCCCTTGTAAACATGTGTAGTGTCTGACTTATTGCGCACTCTATATATTGAATTAATTATTACTTATTTACATTATAATCTTGTATTATTTCTTCTTTCCTTTTAAACCAGGACATAACATTCCAAGTAGCAATTCTTAATATGTATTTCTTTTTCCAAATCGTAGACCTTGAATGGGTATTAATTAAGAGTAATTGAGTTTTAGGTTAGTAAGGATGTTTGGGCGCCAGGAGTATCGAAAGGGATTTCCCGATTCACTGGGGAATTTAGGGGTTAGGTTCGCTCAGGTCAAAATATCGGTAGACATGATTTCTCACTCAGGGATTCCACAAGGACTTCGTCGGGTAGAATTATTGTGTAGAATGCGTCGTTTTGAACGTACTTTATTCTTGCTTGAAGCACACGAAATGTTGGAACACTGTACAAGCTTTATTTTGAATTCCCTTGCACTGATCTCCAGTCGGTGATGCCGTTCGTTGTGGGTTTACCCCGTTAATAATTATTCGATGGCCTACTCACTCACTAATTTACTGAATTAACTTATGAAGTTTATATATTCAGGCGAGTAATAATAAATGATTAAGTCACGATATTTCGATGAAAAACGCTAAGTCCAAAATGTGTGTTAAATTTCCACTGGTGACCATGCTGCCAGTGTGTCGAAGAGTATATGTGTGTAGGCGAAGTGACTTTGTATAAGTGTATAACAGAAGTGACGAGGAGGAGTCTCCCCTCACCTATTAGGTAAACTCGGTAGTCTCACTATATCGACCACGTGGACCTGAGATCAGTGTTTAGGCACACATAACAAAACATATCATTGGTTAATGTTCCCTTATATTATAATCAGGAGGGTGTTACAAACTTGTTATTGGCGATTTATGCAGTCGGAGGTTGGGCCCTATCCGTGCTGGCTTCACGAACAGTCGGGTCACTAGTATTAGTTAATGTCTTAGTTGCATTTTTTGCCATTGCAATTTTACTCTGTACATCTCTCTCACAGGTACCTGAGCTTGTAATTATTGACCCAAGATATTTAAAAATTTCACTTTTTTTTTTATTTTCCCTGTTTCGAGTATGAGGTCATCCACATCCTTTCCCAAACACATATATTCTATTTTCTGTAAATTTATATTCAGTCCCCATTTTTTATATTATTCGATTAGTTTATTTATCATATATTTCATATCATCTTCAGCCCCTGAAAAAATTTGATCATCTGCAAACAACAATGAATGCAGTACTTTTCCTCCTATAGGAATATCCAATTTAGAACATTTTTTATACCACAAGTTAAGAGCCCGGTCTAAATAAATGCTAAAAGAATTGGTGACTAAATTATTAAAGCTGAATGAATATTATGTTTCTTGAAATGTGAAGATACCGACAAAATAGTATGAAATTGACTTATGGAAGTTTTTAAGTGTTTTACTTACTTACTCTCTGACACTATCGAACCCGTAGATTCATGGCCGCACGGACATAAGCTCTCCATACATCCCTATTCTGAGCAAATGATTTTCAATCATTCCTATATAATCTACTGCCTTCAAATCATAGTTAACGTTATTCTCCCACCTCATTCTTTGTCTACCAACTGGGCGTTTTCCCTCTGGCTTTCCTACAAGCAGCTTCCATGCACGTGTTTCATTCTCCATATGTGCAACATGTCCTGCCCATCGCAGTCTACGAGACTTAACTGTTCTTATTATATCTGGCTTCCTATAAAGACCATGTAGTTCATTGTTATGTAGTCTTCTCCATTCACATGTCTGTTCATCTCTCTTTCGTCCAAAAATTTTCCTAATACTTTATTCTCAAATACTCGTAATCTCTTTTCCTCCCTTAAAGTAAGAGTCCATGTTTCGCACCCATATAATATAACTGGTAAAATAATAGTTTTATATATTTTCAATTTAACGCTTTCTGAAACGAGTTGGGACATGAAAAAAATCTGCAATGCATAATAGTAGAATTGAGCCTATGTTTAATTTCTTTGTGCATCTCATTTCTATTTGTTGTTGTTCCTAGGTATTTGAATTCATTGATATTTATTTCCGATCCTAATTTCTTAGTGTTACTCAATGGTGTGTGCGTGTTGTCCTTTAGTATCTCCTCGCTATCGGCCAATAGTATTGATAATGAAATTCGTTGAAAAAATCTGAAAATTATCACTAAATGCTTAAAGCTGAATAAATATTTAAAGTTTCTTGAAATGTGAAGATACTGACGAAATAGTATGAAATTGATCTATGGAAGTTTTTAAAGTGTTTTAGATTTGCCATTGTTTATTACATACGTATTTCTGATACTCGCTCCATTATTCTGCTTAGTTTGGTATATGAAACGTAACATTTCTGCTCACACTTGTTATACTAATTAATGTTTTAAGTTAAGTATGTGAAGATGCATTGCATAATCCAATTTAATTAAGAAACTCATGATAACTACATAAACTGTATGCTATAATTCTCTCTATTAATATTAACATTAATTAAACATTGTTTAAATAGAGAATGCTTGCACCCTCTTCCTTCTCGACACATACCAATAAATAAAGGGTTCATAGCCCTTCTTTCTCCCGAGACCTCTTCTAATATTTCTGAATATTATTACATACAGGAAAGGGGTGGATAATTCGTTCATTTAAGATGTTTGAGAAGGGTTCTATCCGAAGCCCTTTTGTCCCCTAGGAAATTAATTCTAGTGTCACTGCTGATTGTTTTGCAAACTTAATTTCTGCCTCAGGAATTATCTCTTCATACACGGTATGTACACATCCAGGTGGCAGTGAGAACATCGCTAAGCTAAGATCAATATTGCCTAAGCACATAGTAAATTTACTTTCAATTAATTGTGTTATTTTTAATTAATATTTGAAACATGTCACTAACGCTATATAAATACAACTTCAATCGGTATTTATTAGAGTTATATATATATATATATATATAACTTATACTTTGGAGCGGATAACAAATCGGAAGATAATAAGAGGGAGACCTAAGAAAAGACATGGTTAGAGGGAATTATGAGTATGAATTTGAGGAAGGAGGGGACTGCAGGACAGTGATTGGAAGGATAGAGATGAATGGAAGAAGAAAATTAATGCTTAATATTGGGCACAGAAAAATGTATATATTTAAAACTCTTAAATTATATATATATATATATATATATATATATATATATATATATATATATGTATATATATATATATTGGGTAATGACCAAAAAATTGAAAAGTAGAATACAAAGCGCAGAAATGAACTTCCTTAGAAGAACAAAAGGCTGCATAAGATTGGATCGGATAAAGTATGAAGATATAAAAACAGAGTTAAATATATATATATATATATATATATATATATATATATATATCGATTGAATGAGGAAATCAGAGAATATAGTGAGAAATGGTTTACACATGTGGAAAGAATGAATGTAACATGATTACCATGAGCAGCATTCAACTACAAGCCAAGAGGTTCAATGAATGTAGGAAGGCCAGTGAAAAAGTGGACAGAAAAGCTGTGAGGCGGTACAGGCAATTTGCCTAGCCCGTGAAGTGAAGAAGAAGAAATATATATATACTAGCTAATACACGGCGTGCGCTGCTACGCCTAAATAAATGTAAATTAATGTGCTTTTATGTTTAGTTGAACAAGTAAAAGGAAGAATAACTATACATTTATGTTTTTTAGATACCCCGTGCTGTACCCGGCGTTGCCCGGGAATCTACTTATCCCTATCTTCTTGATATAAATGAGCTAAAATACGAAAATTAATGTGTTTTATGTTTAGTTAAAAAAGTAAACGGAAACATTTATATCATAATTATCTTTAGATATCCCGTGCTGATTACCCGGCGTTGTCCGGGAATCTACTCATCCCGATCTTCTTGGTGTAAATGAGCTGAAAGATAAAAATTAATGTACTTCTTATGATTAGTTGAATAAGTAAAATGAAAAATAATTATACATGTATATAGCCTAGTAATTATTTTAAGATTCCCCGTGTTGATTATCCGATGTTGCCCGGGAATCTACTTATCTCGACCTTCAAAGAGACTAACATACAGATGGATGGAGAAGACTAATATTAGTTAGCTACATTATATTTATAGGAAACCAGATATAATAATAACAGTTTCGTAGACTGTAATGGGAGGGGTATGTGTCAAGAATATTAAAGGGAAGGGGGAACGTATTTTTTTAGGAAAAGCACAGCAATTCCAGGAATTTGGTAGGAAAATATAAATAAACATGTCTTGAGGGAGTGAATTAAACAGGAATTGATTGGAAAACATTAGCTCAGATTAGGATGTATGGAGAGCTAATGTACGGATGGTCAAAATGAAGAAAAAGAGAAAATTAAATTTTGTCAACAGTTGTAAGATGATTACTATCATAAACTGTTTTATTAACTGAAATAAAATTAATTAGGCCCACAATAAAGTACTGGTTGTTACTATAGGTCAAATGAGTATTTTCATTTTATCACTATATGATGAAATTTCAAAATAACTAACAAAACAAAGTAGATAGCTTTCTGTTGGAAACTTCCAATTAGAGGCAAAATTGTTCACAATAATATGCCAATAGAGAAAGTTCACATAATTTTACTTTTAAATTATAAATAGAATTTTCAACATTTGAGACAATTTTAAGAACTTTAAAAGAAAGAATCGCTGAAACATTCTGCTAAAATTTTACAAAATAATGGCAATGCCTACACTACTCTATGGAAATGAAACTTGGATGTCAACTAAAAATGACTGCCTATGAATACATGCTGCTGGAATTAAATTTCTGAGAGCAGTGGCAAAAATTAATGGATAAGAGAATAAATGTCGAAATAAGGTAATAACTAAATGTAGGCCTACATAATTTAAATGGAAAAGTAGTAAAATACAAGGAAATGAACAGACCATTTAAACTGTCAACTCATAGAAAAATTAGCAAAACAGGTACTCCTACACAAAGCCAAAGGACGAAGGAGTCAACGACGACCATTGATAAGATGATTGATAAAAACAAATAGGCCTATATTATTTTTGGGGTCGGAATAGGCAAAAATGCTGAAGAAGTCATCAGTGGTTTACATGAAAATAAATCTAATTTTTTTTCCAAAGTTTAATTCAATAATATTTTGTATTCTACATAATATATGTATAGGTACTGAGAAGGAAGATTCACACAATTTAGAGTGAAGAAAAAGAAGAAATAAAAAAATAATACAACGTTCTCAATAATATTCCTAAAGTGATAACTATCACTTAAGATTTTAATAAATGAAATAAAGTATCAGCCGAAGTTTATGAGTAAGTTATTTTTTACTAGTAGAGGTTACCAGCCTCTAGCCAAACCCCTCTTCCTGGAGTGCAGGGAACTGCAATTTCGGAGTGTTCGTCTCCTAGTGAAGTTGTCTTCACTACGGCTTTGGGGACTTCTCTTCTCCCCACGTAACCCTGTGGACGGGGCCCTACCCAGGTACTACCCACTGGGCGAGTGGGACGTGGAGCTCACAAAAGGGCAGGGGCGCCTACTCCCTGGAGTGGACTACCTCTTTCAAGGGTTCCACTCTGTTACCCTCTATACCTTATCAGTCAGGAACTTGAAATACTCGTATTTGCAATAACTGATAAAATAGATAGGCCTACATATAGACAAAAATGGAAGCAACACATAGACAGAATTAATGAAGATGGATATCCAAAACAAATAACAAAATACAAACCTAAAGGCACCCGAGATGTGGGCAGACCTAGAAAGAGATGGGCTGAAGTCGGAACGGGTCAACAGACCTAATCCACGAATGCAGATGATGTTGATGAAGTATCAGCATAGTTTAGCCTAGAATAGGGCAAATATATTTTTAAAGAAAATCTCGCCAAGTTTTTTTTTATCAAGTCAACGCAATTTTTGCTAAAAAAAACTGTAATGAAAGTAGTCACGGAAAGACGGGAAATGGAGAAAAGAGAGTGACGCGATGGATTGGTGAATTTGTGAAGATGATTCTTTACATCACGCCATCTGCATTCCACAAAAATGATTGGTCCTGCTGTTATGTTAAATCCTGACTAATTCCGTGCAATTTCTCTATTAAAACACGGTTCCCTTTGATATAGGCTAGTCTTTATTTAATGCCTTTCCCCTTATTCAAAATGACTCGCTACTAACATGCCAACATTAATCCCCACCATGTCACTATAGGATAAACCTTCTAAATTTTGTGACATCTGTTTCGTAAAAATATATTAAAAGCATTTCTGATTGTCCTCCATACAGAACGATCACAATGATACAGCACAAACATGCATATTATTAGAGCTCGGATTTTTAGGCTCTAAACATATAGGTGGAGGTACCTAAGTTATAATTGAAAAACTGTAAAAAATGTTCTAAAATACTCGTATTTCAGGTTTTCAAAAATGTGTAATATCACATAATTTCACTATCATTAACAGCAATTAATTACTCCTATTATGAAATTATGGAAAATATTAACTATAATAAATGCATTTGAAGAAGTAGCCGAATTAAAACACCTAGAAACAATAACACTGAGCAACAAACAAACTTTTTTTTTGTCTCAAAAAGAAAAATATGCGATTCTGATAGTATTTTTCTCCTGAATTCAAATATGATATCGATTTTTCTCCATCACGCAAGGTTTCCGAGAGACAGGAACATTCAGACTCACCTAGAAAGTAAGACATGACGATTTTCTGCTATATTTCGCCTGTGGAGCATCCCTCTTGATGGTCCAACTATAATCGGCCAGCATATTAGGATTCCATTTGCCTTGATATCTCTTTTCCATAGCTAAAATCTCCTGAATTAGCTCATTTTATTTTATTTTACAACGGACAAATGGACGAAAAAACGTTTATTAAAAAAAAGCATTATTTAAATCCATTAATTTAAATTTAAATAAAAAATAACTGTGGGTGATGGAGAAATTCCGAATACATATTTGAAAACACGATAAAAACTGCACCAAGTATAACTATAGTTACTCATGAGACAAAAATCATGTTGACCATTTTTATTACAAACAGAAATGAGATGCATAAAGAAATTAAAGGCTCAATTCTGGAATACAGGGACTCTGGTTATTCCACCGCAGCGCAGATGGTTAAAGCAATATGCTACAGACCGGAAGTTCGAGTTCCTGTTGGGTCAGGGTTTTTGACCTGACCGAAACCTTCTGGCGGCTCCATAGACCTGAGGTCGACTCATCCTCAAACGGAAATGAGTTGCCTACCAGACGCCTGTTCTGAGGGTAAAGGTGGCCGTTAAACAGGGCTGAAACCAGGCTAGCATCAAGTGCCGGTTGTCTAGAAAAACTGGGAGCCTTAACCTCCTACTATCCCAAAGAGTCTCCTGTGGTCTGTAGTGGGATCACTTTACCTTCACCTTTACCTTGTTATTCCAAATTCTCTAAAAAAAAAGTTACACTCAAATTATATAAAAACTGTTTTTCTTTAGTTATATTATGTGGGTCCACCGCTGTGTCTCGAGGTAGCGTGCTGCCTTGTCACGCAGCGGGCCCGGTCGGAGCATTTTTTCTGGGTGAGGTTTCTTTATCGGGGTTTTTCCTCACCTGTAAGACAAATGTCAGGGAAACTTCAAGGCCCAAACTGTCCCCGAAATCATATGGCCATCATCATCATCCTTATCACTATCATCATCATCCTTCACCGGTGTGGAAAGCAGCGGGAAGCTACCACACCTACAATTTCCTAGTAAAGCTGCAAGCATAGCATGAAAATGCTATGATTGTAATGAAGGACCTGTCTTCGGGCAGAATTACTGTGGATGGATATTATGTGGATGCGAAACATGGAGTCATATTTTAAGGGAGGAGAAAATATTACGAGTACTTGGCAATAAAGTTCTTAGGAATATGTTTTCGACTTATGAGAGAAGAACATACAGGGGAATAGAGAAGGCTACCTAACAGAAGGAGACATTTGGCCGTCACTGGTTCCGGTTTTGCCGGTGTGTGTGTGTGTGTGTGTGAAAGCGCAAATCCACTCTATATTTACCCCAAGTAATTTACGCATTTTAACTCTTTTACTCTGCATAGAGTAAGGTGTCGGGTTTTTTTCATTCATAAAATGAACTCTCGCTACATATTGAAATTGGAAATGTTCAGTACTTGGATTACTATTGTTTTATGAGTTGGTAAAAACACGGCGCACATTTCAATAACACGTACGTCATGCTGCTGCCATCAGAAAGATATTAGCACATAGTCAATAACATGTAAAATATTCATGCGCAAGATTCCAGATAGCAATCGTGACTTACAGCGCATTTTCCATTGCAAGTTTTAGTTATTTGAAAATGCTTACCCATCAACAAAGGTAATTTGTCGCACGACTCTTTTCCCTTTATTTAGTCTATGAAGAATATTTCACATGTAGGCAATTATGGTTTATATACGTACATTCATCGTATTGCACTATATACCTATAGGCATTTCCATTAACACGTTATTTCATTAATTCCATTTAAATGAGATTCAAAATGGGTCATATAATAATGCGCAGTTTCTGTGTGAATGTCCTACATAGCCAAGCTGTTTTAAGGAATGATATGGGATGTCCAGCAAATTACAAGTATGAAATTCCCGACCTTTTCCCGGTTTTTCATGTCATCAAAGAATAATTCCCGAGTTTTTGAGTGATAAATTGAATTCACTCAACCAACTGACTCACTGCCACTGTCGAACCCGTAGGTTCATGACCGCGCGGACATAAGATCTCCATATATCCATATCCTTAACTAATGTTTTCTAATCATTCCCTGTAAAATCTAATTCCCACAAATCATAGTTAATGTTATTCTCCCACCTCATTCTTGGACTACCAACTGGGCGTTTTTTTCTCTGGTTTTGCTACAAGAAGCTTCCATGCACGTCTTTCATTCCGCATTCGTACCACATCTCCTGCCCATCGCAATCTACGTGACTTAACTGTTATTATTATTAACTCTAGTAAACCTAATTTTGTAAAAATAATTTTATTAATATGTGTAAGTAATAAAAACACTTAATTTATTTTTATGGTAAGGTCTAAAATAACAGTAGCAAAATAATTTATTATATTTTTGTTTGAACATTAACTATGTTACGAAAAACATTGCAAACAATATCGCGTTAAAACTACTTTATTCATTAATATTTTTTTTATCGTTCGATTATTTCATCAATGATAGCAATTTCTTTGCCTACTTCCTTTGTAATTTTTTTTTCTCCCAGTTCATTTATAAAAATCTCAGTTTTTTTCTTTTTCCAACTTTGTTTTTTTCTTCTTCGGACTAATTAATTTTAGGCCGTGTTCTAACTTGAGCATCTCGTTACTAAACCTCTGCTCTTGCAACAAGTCGTCTAAATAACTATAATGATAATAATAATAATAATAATAATACTTTATTTAATATATCTCTAAAATACAATTTAAGAATATCTACATCTAAAAACAAAAATATTAGAACTGAAAGGAAAATGTGTAATAAGAACAAAAAATAGTGATAAACAATGTAATTATAGACCAAATTCAGAGTTTTAATTATTTGAGACGTCATTTAGGTAATGACAGAAATTTAGATAAACACACTAAAATAAAACGATTCAATTATCTATGTGGCACAATTAAACGTACTTTATTGAATAAAACTAGAAAATAAACTATTTTAAAATTTTACAAAGTATTGACAATTACATCTCTTATCCATGGTTGCGAAACCTAGAAATTAAGAAAAACAGTTAGTAAACAAATAGAGGCTGTTTAAATGAAGATGTTGAGAGCAATAGCAGGATGCCAAAGGACCGATAAAAAGAAAAACGAAGACATAAGAACAGAACTTAATATATTTAATCTCTGTGAAAGAATAAAATACCATCAAAATGCTTCCCTTCAGCACGTATTACGAATGAATGAACATTGCATACCAAGAAGAATGTATAATTATAAATCAAAAGGGAGAAGAATGTTGGGAAGACCATTGAAGAGATGAAAGGACCAATTCGACCTATAATGTGATCGGAATAGGCCATTGGGCTTAATCCTTGTTGATGACGAATAAATAATAATAATAATAATAATAATAATAATAATAATAATAATAATAACTTTATTTTATATATGCCAAAAAATGGAAACAGCATTTCGGCTTACTCACAACACTTATAATAAAAAATTAATATCTTTACATACAAAATTACGACACTTATAACACTGTAATTAAACCGGAATGCCTCTATGGAGCAGAAACATTAATTTTGAACAGAAAAACAACATATCGAAAATATAGTGAAAGAAGAATGCAAAATTATAAGAAAAGTTTTAGGTCCACAAGTCATAGGTGAAGCATTTAGACTCAGAAGTAAAATGGAAATAAAAATATATACAGACATTCATAGTGATATTAGAAAACGAAGGTTAAAATTTTATGGCCATATTAAACGAATGAACTCAAATAGGCTTACAAAACAGATAATGGAATTCTACGAAAACAGAAGTAAAGCTCCAGTGGATACTATGAAGTGGTTTGATGAAGTCAAAAAGAACTTAAAATTGGCAGGAATTACTAAAGAAGATATCCCAGAGATATATTTAGAATTAAGGTGAATAAGTGGCAAGATGACCAAGAGGACAAACCGAAGAAAAAAACTGGAACAACTTGGACAGATGATAGAAAACAAGCTCATAGCAAAAGAATGAAAGAAATTTGGGCTCAAAGGAAACGCCTCTAAGTACTTTGCGTAGTCCTACATGGGCTCATCCGCAATAAAAAAAAGCTTTATTTTACCTGGCAGAGTTAAGGTCTGTATCTACAATATAACTATTATTTACAAAATATAGTAATGAGAAAAGTCTGATGTGAAGTGTATATAACGTCGTGAACAAGGGAAAAAAATCCACATCCATTATAATATAGGTTTATTAATGCGTCATTCCTAAATCCATTATTATGTTAAATATCCTCAACGGACGATAATTAGCAATGGAATTCATGTCCTAACATTTTCATAGTAGAATTAATAAATGTATCTTCCTCTCGGCCTACTTGCTTCATAAATATCGTGTTTTTGGTTAAATGTGTGGGTTGTTTGAGTTTCACAGAACAAATATTTAGCTTTCACATGCATAATGTTTGCAAAAACGTAACCTATGCTGTGGTGTTGAACATGTATTCATTTTGTTTTACATTATTACAAAATAAGAATCAGTAATGTTGAACAATGTAAAATGAAAATGCTATATATTTATTCATAAACGTTGGTGCTTCATTTTGCTAATAGCAGAATTGAACACAAATGTTATAAAATTACAAGGTGTCTAAAGTCACTATCCACATCAATGAAGGAAGGCAACGATTGAAAAATCAATGTTTTTATGAAGTTTTACATATATTCTACTGATGAAAGTTAAAAATTAAATTGTACCTGTTGATAGGTGCCGCGATCCTCAACTTTGTTAAAATATTGTATATAATTAATTAAATAAAAATAAAACGTAGTTTTATTTGATTTTCATATTTATTATATAATTCAGTGACAGCTGTTTCGGTACACTGTACCTTCTTCAGACATGTTAACAAATTGTATCATATAAAACAGCTGCCACTGAATTATATAATAAATATGAAAATCAAATAAAACTACGTTTTATTTTTATTTAATTAATAATATGAATTTTCATCAAGTAAACACCAACTCAATTGATTATATTGTATATAAAATTAACTGGAGCGCTTTCGGAAGATATCTTCCATCTTCTGCAGGTTGAGCGCTCCAGTTAATTTTATATACAATATTTTAACAAAGTTGAGGACGACGGCACCTGCCAACAGGTACAATTTAGTTTTTAACTTTCATCATAAGACTTCACCTTAACGGAATTTGATATTAATTTTACTAGTATATATTCTACTGCTTTTCTACATATCCGCCATCTTAGTGAAAACACATAATCCATTTTTCAGCTGTGAAGCGAAATGTACATCTTCACATTTAAACCGTAAAAAATCCTGCTGCTTCTGTGATACGATTCGGTAAATCAAGCAGATGTGATAAAGGTATTTTCATAGAGTGAAATGTAGAATTTTATACGTTGTGTTCAGAGGGACATTCAACTCCCTCTTGAGGCGTCTAGTTGATGCGTTCGGACTATCATTGGCAATTTGAACCTGCTGCGTCGTTTCTGGTGATACGCGTGGTCATCCATGACGTGCTTCTCACACACATTGCCGGTACGCTTATAATTGTAGAAGCAGAAGATGGAACATATGTTCCGAAATGCCTTCTTAATATTTTACAACATTACAAAGTTGAGGACGACTGAGATCTCGGGTACTTATTTTATATTTGAATTTTTACAATACCAAAAGCAGCATACAGCTATTAACCACGAGGAAGAAGACGTTTGGGAAGATCAAAGAAAAGATGGAAACAGCAGAAATTTGGAGCCGGAACAGGCTAGTAAATAAGCCTAAACCGTGAAGAAGGAGAAGAAGAAGAGGAATTTTGATATAGTGACTTCAACGGTATTTTCTAATGAACTTTAAAAGCATTGAGACATTCTAGACACTAACTCAAACATTGTACAATGAAGGGCCAATTTTCATATTTTAACATACAGCATTTCTTAGACTAAATATATTGCGATATACCCACAGGATAAAAATGCAAGTTATAGGAATTTGTTAAAAAAAATAAAAAAATAATAAGAGAATATAAGGTAAGACACACCATTCACTCATGCATACTAAACAAGGCGATGATGCCGTATTTTACGGATTATACGATGCACTTTTGGTCTTCAAAAAATTGCCTCCAAAATTCACGTGCTTCTTATGCTCAAAATTTATAT
Organism: Diploptera punctata; assembly: GCA_030220185.1. Classification (NCBI taxonomy): domain Eukaryota; kingdom Metazoa; phylum Arthropoda; class Insecta; order Blattodea; family Blaberidae; genus Diploptera; species Diploptera punctata. The sequence goes on from JASPKZ010007805.1 coordinate 1,496,315, forward strand.
AAAAACGCTCAGTGTTTGATTTAAAATTGCCGCCAGTCTTAAAAATGGTTATATAGTCGATGCCGCGTGAACCTGTCTGTATCTGGTAACATTGGATTCAACTGGCAGCAGCAGTGCACCGATGCGACGAACATGAGTTGCGGGGATTCATAAGCTGGCTAACACTGTCTCCCTCCCGCCCCGCCATCACAAACTCAGAACACTGTCTAGCCTATGGTGCGTCATTGCAGTCTACGATGCCAGTGAACTTGAACAAATGAATGATGGATGAAACCCAACATGAATTCACGCCAAAGGGAGCTATAAAACGACATACAATCAAACAAGTGTGTCAGTAGATAAAACAGTCTGTAGTCTAGAGTGAGAAAAGGCATTATTGTTTAATCTTCCAAGACATGCGGCATAAGTAATGCTCTCGATGGCAGTGAAGACCATCTTACACATGAAGAGGACAACGACGACGACGAAGAAAAAGGAGGAGGAGAAGAAGAAGAAGAAGTAGAAAGTTCAGATGGCGATTTTCAGGGATTTTAAAGATCAGAATGGTTTTATAAACTAAGATTTTTTTTAGTCTGGCTTTGCAATCTAATAATAAAAATGGTAAAAAATTATTTTTTTAAATTGCTTAACAATTAAGATGCGTCTTATAGTCCGTAAAATACAATACGGAAGATGAATATGACGGCCAGATGATTTTTGATGGCCATTTGGGGCTCAACGTTTCTCAACATTTTTCTTACAGGCGATGAAAAACTGCGAAAAAACCTCACCCAGGAAGCTTATCCCTAAGTAGAATCGAACCCGAGTCCGCTGAGTACGAGGCAGCAAACTTGTCCTTAGATCTAAGTAATGGAAGCAAATGTTTGTATTGGTAGAAATATGAAATTTCGTCAACAGTTTGACATCCACATTTCAGATAAATGATTGTCATGCTTTTGGTGCAATATGCAATGGAAATAACATTATTGTCAGTTCAGTGGGCCAACGAATTCTTTGGGCATGAAATTCAATTAGAAAGAGATAAATACAGCATGGTCTTAATAAAACAGTTATATCTGAGTTACTCAGTTGTGAAGTGATAACGACTCTGAGGGAGTGAGAGAGAGAGAGAGAGTGACAGATGAAAGAGCAGCAGCATATGACGTAATAATCACGTGGTAACAAGTATTTAAAGAGTTATCTGAATACATTTTGAGAGAAGTAATAGCAAGGTGTCTTGAGATCCGAATTTAAGGTCAAGCTTATTTTTCTTGCAATATTGCCAAATATTCAGAAATGAAACGAACAATTTGTTTTTATTGTAACTAAAAGTTGGACAAATATTGTAAAGAAAGGTATTTTTGTTCAAACTTACGATCTTATTATTTATGTTTATTGTCATTTATTGCCATATTGATGAAAAACAGTCGTATTTCTTGAAATTAACTTCACGGATGTTACGCAAAATTTCCACATTCACTTTATTGCTTTCTCACTATTACACTTTGTACATACAAATAATGTTGTGTTAAAGTCTATTACAAACACAGTTATTTTGTAATTCAGTTATTCATGCTCAATGACGACTTTACTTAACAGATCTCGTTTTCGCATTTAGGTGATATTTATTTATCCACGCTTTGGATACAACTATAACTGGCTGGCTTTACCCTTGCATCAACTTACAAGAGGATAGGAATAATCTGAAAGCCAGTCTGGTCTTTTCTCGAGTGGAAGGTTCGAGAACCAACCTTTCCGGAATGCAGACATAGATGCAAGTGGAAAATTATCATAAGTAAGCCACGAGTGATTTCAAATTTATCTAGAGGATTTAAAACCAATAGTGGCATTTGTTAGGACTATTTAACGAATAAAATTAAGCTGTTTACTCACAAATCATTATTTAAATATAGCGATTTTAAAATATTTATATATATTAAATGTAAACGGCGATGTTTGAAAACAAATGAGAAACGTTTGGTTAAGCTTATTTTGTTCATCTACTGCAATTTGATCATATTATTTATTGCCAAATAGAATTGCAACATTGTAAGATGCATCCTAGTTGAGAAGAATTGAAACACATCGAACTGTATTATATAACGAACATTATAGGCTATTATTTTTTTGGAAAATGACTCCATAAAATCATGATTAAGGGGTCTAGTGAGAGAGGGAGCTAAGCCACTTTGAGAAGAAATTGAAATAAATTGAGTTTTATAAAGCATTATATTACAAAATTATTTGTACAATAAAGGGGTAGGCCTAACATTTCTCTTTTTTAACTTACTGTTATGTAAACTATACAAAAGGAAAAATAAAAATTTTAATATAAATAGCACTGATTATTTCCATTTAAGAATACGGCTTTATAAGGTTCTCGCAAGACCAGTATTAAGATATGGTAGTGAAGCATGGACAATACGAAGAAGAGATTGAAGCCGAATAACAGCAAATGAGATGCGATTTATGCGCCAAACAGCAGGCTACACAAAGTGGGATCATAAAAGAAATGAGGAAATTATGGAAGAGTTGGATGTAGAACCCATTCTTCGCCATATACAAAACTACCAGAACAACTGGAAGCCCATCTTCAACGAATGCCGTCTCATAGAATTCCAAAAGCCATACTTCGCTACTGTCCCAAGGCAAAAGATCGCTGGGACGTCCAGAAAAGCGCTGAGTGGAAAATTCCTCTTTGAGACCGTAACAGGCCACATGGCCTAATACTTGCATTGATGATATTTCCATTTCTCCTTAAAGTGGCATAGCTCCCTCTCTCACTAGACCCTCAATTGTTGAATACACGATTATCAAATGTGTAGTTCGAAGGAATCTGTCCATTATTTGCTATATTCAACCAATTTGTTAAGAGAGTCAGTCACTGCAAAATAATGCTCTGACCTGTTCAGAATATTAAAAAGGGGGGAGCTTTCTTTAATGTGATAAACAGTAGTAGATAGATATCGAGGTGAAACACTACTGTGATTGGTTGTAAAACAAAATTCATTGAACCGTGATTGGTCATTGACTCCCACTTAGGGCATGAGTTAAATAGTCAGCAGGATTTTCGATTCGTGAGTTGTGACCTTACGAATCCTTCTTTACCATACAATACGAAATCCGACTCTTACCGCCGCCCGCGAAATTCAAAGCCAGTAAAATAATGTGTTACAATATTTAACTTATGTTAAATTATTTAGAAAGCCAGATATAATAAGAATAGTTAAGTCTCGTAGACTGCGATGGGCAGGACATGTTGCACGTATGGGGAATGAAAGACTTGCATGGAAGCTTCTTGTAGGAAAGCCAGAGGGAAAACGCCCAGTTGGTAGACCAAGAATGAGGTGGGAGAATAACATTAACTATGATTTGAGGGAAGTAGATTATACAGGGAATGATTGGAAAGCATTAGCTCAGGATAGGGATGTATGGAGAGCTTATGTCCGTGCGGCCATGAACCTACGGGTTCGATAGTGCCAGTGAGTAAGTAAGTAAGTAAATTATTTAGATTTTTTCTGTATAATGTACACATGTATTTATATTAATTTATATTACATTATTACATAATAATTATTTATTTTAACTGATCAACTGTATATGGACATTAATGTAGTAGCAATTAAAAGGAATATAAGATTGAAGTGAATTGAGTATGTGATTAGAATAGAGGAAATGAGAGGCCCTTGTCTAGTTTTTATCATTATCAACCAGGATTAAGCCTGTTGGCTCGTTCCGGTTTCATGAAATCTAGAATTGTTAAAATTGTTCACACCATCTTCTGTGTGGGCGACCAACATTTCTCCTTCCGCGTGGTTTATAATTTAGCAATAATTTTGGAAAATCTTTCATCTGGCATTCTATCAACATGTTCTATCCAGGCGTTCCTATATTTAATTATTCGGTCTGTAAGTTTACAAATATTTAGTTCCTTTCTTATATCCTCATTTCTTTTCTTATCCAGCAGAGTATATCCTGCTATATTTCCTAAAAATCTCATCTCAGCTGCTTCCAATCTTTGTTCTTGTCTTTTAGTGATCGTCCAACATTCTGATCCATACATCAAGACAGGAACAGCCATTACTTTATAAAGTTTCATTTTTGTTTCTTTCCTTGTGTTTTTAAGGTTCTTTTAATATCTTCAATTTTAAACTGAAACCTAGATCAGTGCTAATAAAATTCGTTGTTAAAACCGCTGAGGTGAGTACTCATAAAATAAAATAAGTTAAAATGTACCTTCTTAGGTCAGAACCGTCGTACTCAACTTATAAAAATCTATGATTTTTGTCTGAAGGCCTTTCAGAATCCCCATTCCATCTTCAGCAGTCTTTCTTCGCTACATTACTTGATGTGATGGTTGATGGTGCTGATTGTTATAACTTCAGTGTGGACAAGATAAGACCAGCACCATCAACCATCACATCAAGTAATGTAGCGAAGAAAGACCTGCTGAAGATGGAATGGAGATACTGAAAGGCCTACATTTTTATAATTTGAGGACCTGAGAAGGTACATTTTAATTTATTTTATTTCATGAAACCTAGATATTTAAAACCATTCACTTGCTCTAAAATTGTATCATCAATTACTATTTTTGCTCTTATGGCGTCATGTCCTTTAAATGCTAAAATTTTAGTTTTATTTTTTGAAATTTGTCAAGTATTTATTGTACGATATTTTATATTAGAGTATATTACTACATAATAATTCTCTCTATCGACAATGACGTAACAACCTAATGTTAGCCCTTAGTCTCTCATTTGTTAGGAGTTTTCTGGACCAAGTTAATTTATTTAATTTCCTTTTCCTAAATTAGTCATGAATGGTATGCGGTTAACATACCGACCCTACGAGACATCTATACTCAGACCAACGTATCTGTGCCCCTACAGCGCTGACATCGTTCTTAGAAAAGTACACGTCTATGCTCACACCATTTCACCGCACTCCCCTACTACGTCAAACAGCAGCCGTCGAGTAGGGATGTTGCCAAATTTCCCCAGTGTCATGGCTCTTAAATATTGAATAATGCACAGTTGGGGTTAAAGTCGTCAAATTTTGCTTAGAGGCCTCTTTATTCAGGCTTAAGTTTCTTTTACGAGCCTCGAAATATTCAGACTCGGGACTCACTGTTTAAAGTCCATCCCGTTTTGGATGAAGTAGGCATATCAAATAAAATTATTAACTTTAATTAAATCATAGGAATAATAAATTCAGTAATGAAACTTCGCTAGTGCAGAGAGATACCAGAGTACGGTTATACAAAACCTTAGCAAGACCTGCACTTTGCCACAGCAGTGAGGCATGGACCTTGAGGAAAGGAGAAGAGAGCAGGATAACTTCTGGTGAAATGAAATTTATGAGATGTACAGCAGGATATACCAAATGAGATCACAAACGCAATGATGATGTATTGAAGGAACTACGTTTAGAACCAGTCATTAAATACAAACATGCGAATACCAGAACAACTGGATGAATCATTTGTGACGAATGAGTTCAGATAGAGTTCCCAAAGCCATGCTTCGTTATTATCCAACAGGATCTCTGGGCCGCCCAAGGAAATGCTGGATATAAGATTCATTAGTGAGATCGTAACAGGCCTCTAGGCCTAAGACTTGGTTGGATGAAGAAGAAGAGGAAGAAGAAGAAGTATTACTAATTATTTTTGTTACTACACTCAGATTCAACCCAGGAAGTTACTGTGTGTTTGGAATAGGGCACTGGGTTGCCATTTTAACAGTATTTTCTTGAGAGAAATCCTTAAATAAAACTGAAATATGTAACACAGCAGGTACAGGGTTGTAATTTGTAGCCGTCCAAGCCACCCTCTTTTAAAGAAAAAAAAAACAGTTACCACTTGTCACTGAACTCGTGCGGACCTACACTATCCTGTGTGAAAGTGTCGACTCTCATATTTACTATAAAACTAGTTTGCATGTCGTAAAAAGAAAAAACATGATTTTTAAATGTACAGTACATAGATTTGGAAAACGTACTGCTAACCTTCTCCCTCCTCCCCTCCCTAAAGAAACAAATACCGTTATTATGAGTTTGGCAACATCTACCCCTGTACGTAGGGGGACACTGGCGTAGCCCGTAAGGTCTGCAGTAACTTCTTGGGTTGAATTAGAGTGTAAGATTATATTACTAATGTATTATTTTGTTATTATTTTTATTATTATTACTATTATTATTATTAATATTATTATTATTATTATTATTATTATTATTATTATTATTATTATTATTATTATTATTATTATATTACTGTCCACCGCTGTGGTCTCGAGGTAGCGTGCTGCCTTGTCACGCAGCGGTCCCGGGTTCGATCCCCGGTCGGGGCAGTTTTTCTGGGTGAGGTTTTTATCGGGGTTTTTCCTCACCTGTAAGATAAATGTCAGGAAAACTTTAAGACCCAAACGGTCCCCGAAATCATATGGCCATCATCATCATCATCATCATCATCCTTCACCGGTATGGAAAGCAACGGGAAGCTACCACACCTACAATTCCCTAGTAAAGCTGCAAGCATAGCATGAAAATGCTATGATTGCAGTGAAGGACCTGCCTTCGGGCAGAATTACTATGGATGGATGGATATTATTACTATTAACATCATAATTTTTATTGATAAAGTAAATTGATTACACTACAGGTCTTAGGAGGCCTTGGGATAGGAGATTGTATAAATATTTTAGAAGTTGAGGAGACGGACTTTAAGGTACTTACGTTTACATTATAATTTTAATATTGTGACTCGGACATTAAATGTAGAAGAATTGAAGATGAATAATGATCTAATACGGTACCTAAAAAGTTTTTAAACTCTAAACTGGGTAGTAAGAGAAGGATTGGCAGGCCTAGGTTGATTGTTGGATTATGAACAGGAAGGTCTAAAACAGGCTGGAATCTAGAACTGGAAATCAAAAACAAGTGATCGAAGTGAACGGATGACTTTTAAAAAGGAGGTTAAGGTGAGACTACAAGGGCCGTAGTACTATCGACGAAGAAGAAGGAGGAGGAGAAGAAGTAGAAAAAGTGAATAATATTTCACAGTCGGGGAAACACCGCCTAGAAGCACTCATCACTGAAGATGCCCTCCGCAGTTGAGGGAGAAACGTCTGGAAGAAACACCGGTTATAGACCACGGCCAAACAAAGCCCGGAATCTTTTAACTCTTAAATTGGCAAAATACAAATTTCTTCTGTTGGTTATTTGAATGTGGCGGACCGTAGTGAAAACAGAATATTGTATAATTATTATTATTAGGTATATTGTATACTTAGACACACATTTAAATTATTTCTTTTTGTTCGTTTCCTTCTGATTTATTTAAAATGTTAAAATAACTGAACCAACTGATGTGTCCAAAAGGATACGTTACGAATTTAAGGGCTAATATTATGATTACCGGCCGTGAAAGCCTACATTCCACGAAAAAGAAAAAACATTAACACATCGACGGAGCTTTACTAAGAATTTTATTAATGTTGTCTCCTTGGATTTAAAAATAAAATCTGGAGAGAGTATTACGAAACCCATGGTTTCATCTCTCGTTAACAAGTATATCTCCCTTGAAATTAACGATAGAAACACACTCATATTTTAAAGGTGTGTAAACAAACTACACATCCATGTGTCACTTTACTTAACTGAATGTTATCTTAATTAGCAAGTTTGTGAGGATGACTGGGCATCTGGGTTCGTACACTTCAACACCTCGCCGTCAGTTTAATCTCTTATTTCGTGCTTGTTTTCAACTCTATCTCCCCCTAACGTCATTTCTCACAATCTCTAACTTACGTACTGCTCTAAACAACATAACATAAGCCCCTCTATATAAATATATTTGTTAAAATAAATATATCTACTATTAGCGGATTATGTATTACAGAGACTCTTGACGTCCCAACTCCTTTAAAAAGAAGTTCAACTGAAAATATATAAAATTATTATTCTACCAGTTATATTACATGGATACGAAACATGGACTCTTACTTAAGGGAGGAAAGGAGATAACGAGTATTTGAGAATAAAGCACGTAGGAAAAATTTTGGAGCAAAGAGAGATGAACAGATAGGCGAACGGAGAAGACTACATAACAATGAACTACATGGTCTTTATAGGAAGCCAGATATAATAAGAACAGTTAAGTCTAAGAAGGGCAGGACATGCTGCACGAATGGGGAATGAAAGACGTGCATGGAAGCTTCTTGTAGGAAAACCATAGGAAAGTGCCCAATTGGTACACCAAGAATGATGTGGGAGAATAACATTAACAATTATTTGAGGGAAATACATTATACATGATTTATTGAAAAACATTAGCTCGGAATAGAGATGTATGGAGAGCTTTTATAGGACACCAGATATAATAAGAACTGTTAAGTCTCATAGACTGCGATGGGCAGGACATGTGGTACGAATGGGGAATAAAAGACGTACATGGAAGCTTCTTGTAGGAAAACCATAGGAAAACGTCCAATTGGTAGGCCAAAAATGAGGTGGGAGAATAATATTACCTATGATTTGAGGGAAGTGTAATATACAGGGAATGATTGGAAAGCATTAGCTCAGTATCGGGATGTATGGAGTGCTTATGTCCGCGCGGTCATGAACCTACGGGTTCGATAGTGCCAGTGAGTTAGTTAACTAGCGCACCGGCGGACATTGTTCTGCCCGAACGTTCATTTCTCATGTCATGACCGGACTATAAAAAATAAGTTACTTCTTCATCGTAAAATTCACTAATTAATAAGTTCCCAAGCAAACTTATTGTCATCAGCTACGGCTCAATAAGCTTGCATTATGACATCACATTGTAGCAGCGCGGAATATGTCGGTAATGCAGATGACTACACATTTGGCATAAGAAAACATTCATATAACCCTTTAGGCAGTTTTTAATTTCGGATTTCAACTAAACCTCCGCTTCTAATTGTCAGATTTCGCTCATTTTTTGATAATACCTACTTCGGTTTATTTTAATGGGATATACTGAATTTCGTTGCAAAACATAGAAAACTGTGACCGCTAGAGCGATTTTAAAATTTTCACTTCATGTGAAACCCTATGCCTAATGGTTTTATTGGGTCCAATTGTGAAACTAAACAATCCAGGGACCCAATCAGACACACAAAATCAGTCCAATCGGATTTCAAGTAAACCTCCGCTTCTAATTGTCGGATTTCGCTCATTTTTTTATAATACCTAACTTGATTTATTTTAATATGATATACTGAGTTTAGTTGTGAAACATCGACAAATTCGACGGCTAGAGCTATTATTAAATTTTCATTTCAGGTGAACACCTACACCTAGTGATTTTAGAATATAGCTATAGCCTTGTTATTAAAGAAAAATATAAACTCCATCAGTCCTTTCAGCGGTTCTGTGTTTTGCAACAAACGGTTATGAAACAAGATCTTCATAAATACTAATCTAAATTTTGCATCACGCAGTTTAGCGCCAAGTTCCCGCTCTTATATTGTTGATGCATAACTGAGTATTGTTGGTTTGGCGCTGCAATATATAGTGAAAATTTTAATTATTTAAACGTTATATCAACATCCAGAGCTCAGAAAATTTTAGATACGGTTTATAATAACTGCCCCGAAAATAGAAATACATCTTCTGTCTCACTGCAGGTATGTCAAAGTTTTATTTATTATGTGAATCATATATTTTTCGTACATGAAGTCCATATACTCCTATTTTATAAACATACATATAAAAAAAATCTGGTGTTTGTCAATTCAGAGGTCATTGTAATTGACGACGGAGTTAGGGGATGCACTAATCAGTTAGTAAAATTCGTTGAATTTTTTTTGTGAAATGAAAAGTGTGTATTTTTTCTAAATTTTCTCTATGATAATTTATATATATATATATATATATATATATATATATATATATATATATATAAACACTGTAATTCCATTAATTAAAAGAGAATCAACTCTATTAGCTACGCAAAAGCGGAAATAAAAAGGAAATGAGTGAGATACGCTACTGAACACTAACACCAACAAGTAATAAATTTTATAAATAAAACAACACACCGCACGATAAAATAACATCTGGATGCATGTTACTCACATGACTAAAATATGAACACTGCAGATGTCGTAAAAGTTTGATTGGTGTCAATGGAATGAATCTGATATCGATGCACACTTTACTCACAAACAAAAAATGTTCACAACATAGTGACATTTCAAAGATTCCAGAATATTTTGTATATATTCTACATTGTTAGTAGTAATAATAATAAAAATAATAGCAATGATGATGATGATAATAATAATAATAATAATAATAATAATAATAATAATAGCGATAATGATAATAGTAACTGTTCATTCATTTTCAGATTTTCAATGTTTACACATATTTTTGTGCCTAAAGTTTTATTTTCCTTCTCCACTCGTCTCTATCAGTCCACTTCATGCCCTCCAATCCTCGTGTTCTTATTTAAGTTATTTCTTGTATCCATGAGTTTCCAGGTCTTCCTTTCCTCCTTCCTCTTCCAGGTGGACACCATTCCAATGTTTTTCTGGGCAACCTTCTTCTTGCATTCGTCGTACGTGTCCATACCAATTTAATTGCTTGTATCTTATATAATCTACTCTTGAATATCTAATACTCATTTTTTCATGTATGGAGTATTTATTTTTTTCTGATTTTGATCACCTTGCTGATCTCCTCAAGAAATCCATTTCCATCGACATACGTTTATGTTCTAAGTTTTTGTTGAATTTCCAAACTTCAGCTCCATATGTGGCAGTACTTCTAAGTATAATTAATAATAATAATAATAATAATAATAATAATAATAATAATAATAATAATAATAATAATTGTATTGTATTGTAAGCCTATGTTTTCCCTTTACAGAGATTTAGGCGCTCTCCCCCTACAGGGAAGAATTTGAACCATACTAATTTAGTTACACTTGTTTTCGTATAGATGTCATTTTGAGTGGTCCGTGGTCAGCGTTCCGCCTCATACTGACATCTAGGAAACCAAGGTAGTACTAGGACGGGAAAATTCGGTAAATTTTGCTTAGAGGCCTTTTCATTCAGGCTTAAGGATTTTTTACGAGCCTGAAAATTTTCAGACTCGTGACCCACGTCTTAAAGTCCCTCCCGGAGGACTTGCTTCTTGGATTTTTCCGTCCTAAAAAATCCATCGACCATGGCCGGGTTTGATCCCGCGACCCTCGGGACCAGAGGCAAGGAGCATAACCACTAGTCCACCGCGGCCGACAATAATAATGATAATAATAATAATATGAACATGTACGATTATTATTATTATTATTATTATTATTTATATAATCCGAATTTCCCTTACTTACTTACTCACTGGCACTATCGAACCCGAAGGTTCATGGCCGCGCGAACATAAGCTCTCCAGACATCCCTATCCTGAGCTAATGCTTTCCAATCATTTCCTGTATAATCTACTTCCCTCAAATCATAGTTAATGTTGTTCTCCCACCTCATTCTTGGTCTACCAACTGGGCGTTTTCCCTCTGGCTTTCCTACAAGAAGCTTCCATGCACGTCTTTCATTCCCCATACGTGCAACATGTCCTGCCCATTGCAGTCTACGAGACTTAACTGTTCTTATTATATCTGGCTTCCTATAAAGACCATGTAGTTCATTGTTATGTAGTCTTCTCCATTCACCTGTCTGTTTATCTCTCTTTGGTCCAAAAATTTTCCTAAGTACTTTATTCTCAAATACTCGTAATCTCCTTTCCTCCCTTAAAGTAAGAGTCCATGTTTCGCACCCATATAATATAACTGGTAGAATAATAGTTTTATATATTTTCAGCTTAACGTTTTTTGAAAGGAGTTGGGACATCAAAAGTTCTCTGCAATGCATAATAGCATGCATTTCCAGAATTGAGCCTATGTTAATTTCTTTTTGCATCTCATTCCTATTTGTGATTATTGTTCCTAGGTATTTGAATTCAGCCACTTCCTCAAAATTTCCCTCATTTGTCATTAGCTGTCCATTTCCATTATATACTGAATTTCTACGTGTGACCATATATTTAGTTTCACTGATATTTACTTCCAGTCCTAATTTCTTAGTGTTACTCAATAGTGTGTGCGTGTTGGCCTTTAGAATCTCCTCACTATCGGCCAGTAGTACTACATCATCAGCATAAACTAACAGCTTATTAATACCATTCAGTTGTAAGCCTTCCTCATTCTCTAAAGATTTAATGGCATGCTCTAGTACAAAATTAAATAGCAGATAGGTAATTAGGGTGCTCCGTAGTGGGAGTGTTTTTAACGAAATTAATTTAGTTACGCTTATTTGCTCCCAGATATTAACGAGTGATAGGGTGACATGGGGTCGGCACATCGCCTCAGAGGATGGGTAACGAACGGTCGGTAAACTTTGCACAGAGACCTTTTTTATTCAGGCTGCGGTTCTATAACGAGCCTGACAATCTTTTGACTCGGAACCCATGGCTGAAAGTCCCACCCTCAAGTATTGCATTCAGTATCAGTAAATATAGACCCACCTCCTGCATTTTTTTTTGCTCCTGATGGGATTAGTCCCGAAAGGCCTACAGAGAAATAATATTTTATGAACTTGAGAAGACGGACCTAAAAGGTAACAATTTTATAATTTTATATTTTAATTTATCTACCGCTGTGGTCTCGGGGTAGCGTGCTGCCTTGTCACGCAGCGGGCCCGGGTTCGATCCCCGGTCGGGACAGTTTTTCTGGGCGAGGATTTTATCGGGGTTTTTCCTCACCTGTAAGACATGTCAGGAAAACATTAAGGCCCAAACGATCCCCGAAATCATATGGCCATCGCAATCATCATCATTCATATTCATCTTAGGTTAAGCACCATTATCATCATCATCACACTCATCATATCATCGGGGCAATGTAATCCCGCCCTCCAGGCGCCCCAACCTCAGAAGTGGGTTACAAGTATGCTATGCCAGGAGAGAGACCAGGAATGTTGAAAGACAAACGTGGGGCATTTGAAAAAAAAAGTTGCATTTAATCTGTGAAAGAAGTTGTAATTACAAGTATGTATTCAGTTATACCAGCCATAAATTGTAATTAAACATAGGCTGAATTCTGGAAATGCGTGCTATTATGCATTACAGAGACTCTTGTCGTCCCAACTCCTTACAAAAAAACTTAAACTGAAAATATATAAAACTGTTATTCTCCCAGTTATATTATATGGTTGCGAAGCATGGACTCTTACTTTAAGGGAGGAAAGAAGATTAGGAGTATCTAAGAATAAAGTTCTTAAGGACAAATTTGGGCCATAAAGAGATGAACAGACAGGCGAATGGAGAATACCACACAATAGTGAGCTATATGGTATGTATAGGAAGCCAGATATAATTTAGCCTGTATACATGCAGATTTTCAATGTTTACATATCTGTCTGTGCCTAAAGTTTTATTTTTCTTCTCCACTCGTCTCTATCCATCCCTCAATTTCCTCCAGTCCTCTTTTTCTCATCCCAGTTCTTATTTCTTGCATCCACGAGTTTACAGGTCTTCCTTTCCTTCTTCTTCCAGGAGGACACCATTGCAATGTTTTTCTGGGTAATCTTTCTTCTTGCATTCGTCGTACATGTTCATATCAATTTAATTGCTTGTATCTTATATAAGTCAGATATAATAACAACAGTATAGACTACGATGGGCAGGACATGTGGCACGTATGGGGAATGAAAGAGGTGCATGGAAGCTTCTTATAGGAAAACCAGAGGAAAAGCGCCCAGATGGTAGACTATAAATGAGGTGGAAATATAACATTATCCATGATTTGAGGGAATGATTGGAAAACATTAGCTCAGGATAGGGGTGTATGGAAAGCTTATGTCCGCGCGGCCATGAACCTAAGGGTTCGAGTGCCAGTGAGATAATTTTTGTAGACTGCTATGGGCAGGTCATATGACACGTATGGGGGATGAAAGAGGTACATGGAAGCTTCTTATAGGAAAACCAGAGGGAAAACCCCCAGTTGGTAGACCAAGAATGAGGTGGGAGAATAACATCCTTGATTTGAAGGAAGTACATTAATTGTAATGTTAATGTTTTTAGTGTATAATGCTATTGTGTTATTATTTAATTGTAATATTATTATTGTGTTTTCTTTATGTAATTGTAATGTTATTGCTATTGTGTTATTACTTAATTGTAATATTATTGTGTTTTCTTTATGTAATTGTAATGTTAATGTTTTTAGTGTATAATGCTATTGTGTTATTATTTAATTGTAATATTTTTATTGTGTTTTCTTTATGTAATTGTAATGTTATTGCTGTTTTTGTTTATTTTTCTTTACACTAATACCAATTATTACTTTATTGTAACGGACTGTCAACAGCACGTACGGCTTACTGCCCGTGCGACCCATATTTGTAAATAATATTGTAAATATCTTACTTTTTGTCTAATAAAGTCCTACTACTACTACAAGAGATGATTGGGAAACATTAGCTTAGGATAGAGGTATATGGAGAGCTTATTTCGGTGCAACCATCACCCTAAGGTTTCGATAGAGCCATTGAGTTAGTTATAAATTGCATTTAAAGAAAATAACTTAGGGACAAAAAAAATATGTTCGTTGTGTTACGTATCACTCTTATATCCCTATTTTACTGCTTCAAAGTAGCTGTGTAAATAGATACGTGGATGAAGGTCTGAATTTAGATGACCAAGTCATTATTTTGTAGAGACAGCTGCCTCGCACAGGCGTGATCTTTGACCCCGACCCCGCTTTTCAAGATGCAACTTAAATTAACATCTACACAGGAACCAACAGTTTTTTACTGATAAATTATACCAACATGACGTCAACCCATAATAAAACTCCCTTTTAAGTAATAAAAACATTGTTTAATTACTATGTCTTCTAATAATACATTTCAGACAAACAATAGCATAGCAGATGTTCAGGTATATGTTAATAATAGGAAAGACAAAATCTTTATCTTCTTTATTTAAGAATAAAATTGAGACATGTCATCGTGGGAAATTTAGGGAAACAAAAGAAGACTTCTGTTCTAATGTTAATGTGATATTGCACTTCACATTTGCAAGATGTTAGAACCCTCTTTTCTAGCAGAGTATAAAAACTTTTGTGGTCTAGTTTGAGAGAAAAATACAATACACAGAATCACATATTATAGTTGCAGACCAGCCTCGTTATTTTGTGGTCACTGATTTTGACAGTAGTTCATGAGATCGGTGGTTTGATTGACAGTAAAGATCACGAAAATTCTATTTTTAGGGAATTATTTCTTTGATCGTCCATTGTTTGGAATTCAAGATTTAGATCAGGTTTAACTCCATGGCGCGACAGGCCTACCAACCGACTTCTGGCCTCACATCCACATGTGTTAATCACAGATGTAGACGATCATCCAGCCATTGTAGGATTACGTGGTTAGTATGTGGGGTCCCCCAGATTTTATAGCTGGTCTACTCAACATGGAGCCGCTATTTATTGTAGCTACCCAAATGCCTCACGATGCTGGGCGAGCACCGGTCCCATACTGGCCGAAATTCCATGAGAAAAGTTTTTCCCCCATGGAGACTCGAACCAGCGCAATTCCCGTAGCTCTGCGCCAAGGCATTTAGCTTTAACCACTCGGCTACGGCGCGGGACTTTGGATTAAATTTACGAAAATAAATTTAATAAATTCAGATGCATATGTGGCATAATCAGAAATTGTTTTAAATGCATAAAGAAAGAAACAAAATTAAAATTTTACAAAGTATGGCTGTCCTTGTGTCGTTAGATGGCTCCGAAAATTAGACCTTTACTGAAACTCAATTAAAAAATAAACAGAATAGAATTTTCAGAAATGTGTCTCCAATATTTGGATATATTATACAATAAAAAATATAGCAAAAATATTACGAATGAGCTTAACGTATTCAGTGTAACAGATAGAATCAAAGAATACAAGCAAAATAAAGTCGACCACATTCAAAGAATGGATAAAGAACGCATAAAAACAGTTATATATTATCTACTCTATATTATAAATAATGAGTTTTATATTATAAATTAATGAAATTTATGAGACATCCTGCAGGTTACTCAAAAACAGACCTTAAAAGGAATTCTGAGATTCTCAAAGAATTGCAAATAGAATCAATCACGGAATATGTGCAAAAATACAGAAACAACTGGAAATCTCACGTAAGAAGAATGAGCAGAACAAGAATACCACCTCAGATTTTAAATTACCAGCCACCAGGCAAAAGATCATTGGGCAGACCCTTCAAACGTTGGATTGAGACCGTAATAGACCGCTAGGTCTATCACATGAAAGAAAGAAAAATATATTATAAATTATGAGTTACTGAGTAGAGGAATTAACACAACAATAGAGAAATACAGAACACTTGGCAAGGATAACTGAGAATAGAATACCAAAAGCAGCATACAGCTATTCACGAGGAAAAAGAAGTTTGGGAAGACCAAAGAAAAGATGGAAAGAGCAGCAATTTGGAGCCGGAACAGGCTAGTAAATAAGCCTAAACCGTGAAGAAGAAGAAGAGTTACTGAGTGGGTTAAGTAAGTCTTCAGTACATGATAATATTTGTTAATTTAAAAAATAATAAATTCGATACAATGTGATAATTATATACGCCTGTATTGTAAGAATTAAAACTATTTTAAGTATTCGTTTCTAAATTAATCTAAACTCGTCTGTAAAACTTACTTTTAATCCTTGGAATTTAAATAACTATTTCCAATAATATATAACACTGCAACATTATCTTAATCAACTTCTTGGCAGAAAGTCGCTTTCTGAACAACGTACAATCATTCTTTAAAATGATTTCTCATAATGCATCTCTATAAACCCTAGCCATAGGAATATATAACACGTGGATTAAGGTCTTTTTGTACTTTCCCCCTTTCATAGACGCGGAAAAAAATCTTTTAGAAAAAAGCCGAGGTAACGAGAATAATAGCGGGGATTTTTTAAGAAAAAAGTCTACGCCACATGCTCTTGCTTTTAAACAAGAAAATAATTCTAGGCTTCATTTTTTTCCCCTTAAATTCTCTCATCTTCGGTTCCCCTCCTGTTTTCTTTTGTCTCCACCCCAGTGTCTCGTGGTTTTCCTTCTCTGAATTGCCCCATCACAATTTCATCTCCCGGATTATAACATTCATCTACCGGATTAATAAATATTCTCAGGCACGACTCCGGGATGCTTTTAGACGAGGATGCTCGATACCTCGTATTCGGTGAGGTGGTCTACAGATCCAAAGAGAAAATAAATCCCCCCGCTGCTTGTAATTCCAAGCTCCTTGTTCTTATCCTTTGGTGTGGATGCTGTATTGTGGTGTAATAAGGAACAGGGAATTACTTACATTTCATTCCCCGCTTCTCAAGGGGAAATCGGGGATAAATCAGAGGATACATAATACAAAAGTGAGACCTATGTGATTTCAGAAGAAGAAGAAGTGATCCCACAACAGGCCCGGAGGCCCTTGGGGTAGTAGGACGTTAAGGCTCCCACTTTTTCTAGACAATCGGCACTTTATGTCAGCCGGGTTGTCAGCCCTGCGTGACGGCCGCCTTTACCCCCAGAACAAAGGTCTGGTACTCATTTCCGTTAGAGGCTGAGTCGAGCCCAGGGCCTAGTGCCGCCAGAGGGTTTGGGTCAGTTTAAAAACCCTGACCCCAACGGGACTTGAACCCTCGACCCTCCGGCTTGTAGCTCAGTGCATTGTTTTCTTTTGCAAAAAACAATATTTTATAATTGTATTTTTTTATTTACAAATTTTCTTGTATAATTTTAAATTATGTCAAAAAATACTTTTAAAAGTTAATATTATTGTAAATGTTCAATACAATTGCAGTTCAAAAACCAAAGAATCAGGGATTCTATGCCAAAGAAAACTTCTTAAGAAACCAGCTATAATAAGAATTGTCAAGATTACAAGTAACTGAGAATAAAGTTTTTGGGAAAATGTTTGGATCAAAGAGAGATGAACAGACAGGTGAATGGAAAAGACTGCATCACAGTGAGCTACACGATCTTTATGGGAAGCCAGATATAATAAGAACAGTTAAGTCTCGTAGGCAAAGATGGGCAGGGCATGTGGCACGAATGGGTAATGAAAGAGTTGCAGTGTTCTTGTAAGAAAACCAAAGGGAAAACGTCCAGTTGGTAGACCAAGAATGAGGTAAGAGAATAAAATTAACCATGATTCGAGGGAAGTACATTATACAGAGGATGATTGGAGAACATTAACTCAGGATAGGGCTGTATGGAGAGAATATATCCGAGTGGCCATGGACCTATGGGTTTGATAGTGCCAGTTAGTTAATAAGTCTCGGAGATGGGCAGGACATGTCACGATGGGAATGAAAGACGGGAGGGAAAGTTCGTCACTCTTTCGACCAAGATACATTTTTCTTCTGGCTTATCGTCTTCGATATGTCCGGCATGGGTAACCCATTCGGCAGCAATGCTACCGCCGGCATAACTCTCGGGGTCACTTAAGCACGCAAACCACTCCACCATGATAAGGTAAAGATACAATGGAGGGAGGTGGCCACACTATTAACTCGATTTTGAATATGTCAATATAGGGAAGTTGTGTAACTCTATGAATATCGGTACCAAGAGACCGAGAAGATAATTTTCAGGAATTTGTTTTGTATAATTCGATTTTTTATTTTCTGGATAGCAGCCAGGATGCTCCAAACTTCACAGTTATACTGCACCGTGCTAAGGATCACAGCCATGTATAACGTGAAACAAAATTATTGCAATGATTCTTATTGTTCAATGATTTCATTTTCTATATTTACACCAGCTAATACCCGGCGTGCGTTGCTACACTTAAATAAATTAAAATATTATAGGTTAATTAAATTGCATGGTATACCGCTGAGACGAACCAAAATGGCAGTTGCTATAATTGTTTTTAATTTTCTGATTTCAAGTAAACCTCCACTTCTAATTGTCAGATTTCGCTCATTTTCGGATAAAACCTACCTCGGTTTATTTTAATAGGATATAGCCTACTGAGTTGTGTTGTGAAACATCGAAAAATATGAGAGAGCGATTTTTAAATTTTCACTTCATGTGTACTCCTATATCTAATGGTTTTAGAGGGTCCAATTGTGAAGCTAAACAAACCAGGGATCCATTCAAACATTCAAACACACACAAAATTTTCATCAACATCGAAAAAGTAGTTCAAGCAGTTTTTAATTTTGGATTTCAGGTAAACCTCCACTTCTAAATGCCGGATGTAACTCATTTCTTTCAATACCTGGCTCGGTTTATTTTAATGGGATATATGAGTTTCGTTGTGAAATATCGAAAACTGTGACAACTAGAGCTAATTTTAAATTTTCACTTTAGGTGAAATCCTATACCTAATGATTTTAATGGTCCAATTGTGAATCTAAACCATCCAGGGACTCACACAAATACACACAAAAAATGTAATCAAAATCGGACCAGTCGTTTACGTAGTTTTTAATTTCGGGTATCAGGTAAATCTCAACTTCTAATTTTCGGATTTCGTTCATTTTTTTACAATACCTGCCTCGGTCTATTTTAATAGGATATGCTGAGTTTCGTTGCGAAATATCGAAAATTGTGACAATTAGAGCGCGATTTTTAAAATTTCACTTAAGTGAAATCCTACACCTAATGGTTTTAGAGGGTCCAATTGTGAATCTAAACCATCCAGGGACTCACACAAATACACACAAAAAATGTAATCAAAATCGGACCAGTCGTTTACGTAGTTTTTAATTTCGGGTATCAGGTAAATCTCAACTTTTAATTTTCGGATTTCGTTCATTTTTTTACAATACCTGCCTCGGTCTATTTTAATAGGATATGCTGAGTTTCGTTGCGAAATATCGAAAATTGTGACAATTAGAGCGCGATTTTTAAAATTTCACTTAAGTGAAATCCTACACCTAATGGTTTTAGAGGGTCCAATTGTGAATCTAAACCATCCAGGGACTCACACAAATACACACAAAAAATGTAATCAAAATCGGACCAGTCGTTTACGTAGTTTTTAATTTCGGGTATCAGGTAAATCTCAACTTTTAATTTTCGGATTTCGTTCATTTTTTTACAATACCTGCCTCGGTCTATTTTAATAGGATATGCTGAGTTTCGTTGCGAAATATCGAAAATTGTGACAATTAGAGCGCGATTTTTTAAAATTTCACTTAAGTGAAATCCTACACCTAATGGTTTTAGAGGGTCCAATTGTGAATCTAAACCATCCAGGGACTCACACAAATACACACAAAAAATGTAATCAAAATCGGACCAGTCGTTTACGTAGTTTTTAATTTCGGGTATCAGGTAAATCTCAACTTTTAATTTTCGGATTTCGTTCATTTTTTTACAATACCTGCCTCGGTCTATTTTAATAGGATATGCTGAGTTTCGTTGCGAAATATCGAAAATTGTGACAATTAGAGCGCGATTTTTAAAATTTCACTTAAGTGAAATCCTACACCTAATGGTTTTAGAGGGTCCAATTGTGAATCTAAACCATCCAGGGACTCACACAAATACACACAAAAAATGTAATCAAAATCGGACCAGTCGTTTACGTAGTTTTTAATTTCGGGTATCAGGTAAATCTCAACTTCTAATTTTCGGATTTCGTTCATTTTTTTACAATACCTGCCTCGGTCTATTTTAATAGGATATGCTGAGTTTCGTTGCGAAATATCGAAAATTGTGACAATTAGAGCGCGATTTTTTAAAATTTCACTTAAGTGAAATCCTACACCTAATGGTTTTTAGAGGGTCCAATTGTGAATCTAAGCCATCCAGGGACTCACACAAATACACACAAAAAATGTAATCAAAATCGGACCAGTCGTTTACGTAGTTTTTAATTTCGGGTATCAGGTAAATCTCAACTTTTAATTTTCGGATTTCGTTCATTTTTTTACAATACCTGCCTCGGTCTATTTTAATAGGATATGCTGAGTTTCGTTGCGAAATATCGAAAATTGTGACAATTAGAGCGCGATTTTTAAAATTTCACTTAAGTGAAATCCTACACCTAATGGTTTTAGAGGGTCCAATTGTGAATCTAAACCATCCAGGGACTCACACAAATACACACAAAAAATGTAATCAAAATCGGACCAGTCGTTTACGTAGTTTTTAATTTCGGGTATCAGGTAAATCTCAACTTTTAATTTTCGGATTTCGTTCATTTTTTTACAATACCTGCCTCGGTCTATTTTAATAGGATATGCTGAGTTTCGTTGCGAAATATCGAAAATTGTGACAATTAGAGCGCGATTTTTAAAATTTCACTTAAGTGAAATCCTACACCTAATGGTTTTAGAGGGTCCAATTGTGAATCTAAACCATCCAGGGACTCACACAAATACACACAAAAAATGTAATCAAAATCGGACCAGTCGTTTACGTAGTTTTTAATTTCGGGTATCAGGTAAATCTCAACTTTTAATTTTCGGATTTCGTTCATTTTTTTACAATACCTGCCTCGGTCTATTTTAATAGGATATGCTGAGTTTCGTTGCGAAATATCGAAAATTGTGACAATTAGAGCGCGATTTTTAAAATTTCACTTAAGTGAAATCCTACACCTAATGGTTTTAGAGGGTCCAATTGTGAATCTAAACCATCCAGGGACTCACACAAATACACACAAAAAATGTAATCAAAATCGGACCAGTCGTTTACGTAGTTTTTAATTTCGGGTATCAGGTAAATCTCAACTTTTAATTTTCGGATTTCGTTCATTTTTTACAATACCTGCCTCGGTCTATTTTAATAGGATATGCTGAGTTTCGTTGCGAAATATCGAAAATTGTGACAATTAGAGCGCGATTTTTAAAATTTCACTTAAGTGAAATCCTACACCTAATGGTTTTAGAGGGTCCAATTGTGAATCTAAACCATCCAGGGACTCACACAAATACACACAAAAAATGTAATCAAAATCGGACCAGTCGTTTACGTAGTTTTTTAATTTCGGGTATCAGGTAAATCTCAACTTCTAATTTTCGGATTTCGTTCATTTTTTTACAATACCTGCCTCGGTCTATTTTAATAGGATATGCTGAGTTTCGTTGCGAAATATCGAAAATTGTGACAATTAGAGCGCGATTTTTTAAATTTCACTTAAGTGAAATCCTACACCTAATGGTTTTAGAGGGTCCAATTGTGAATCTAAGCCATCCAGGGACTCACACAAAACTACACACAAAAAATGTAATCAAAATCGGAACCAGTCGTTTACGTAGTTTTTAATTTCGGGTATCAGGTAAATCTCAACTTTTAATTTTCGGATTTCGTTCATTTTTTTACAATACCTGCCTCGGTCTATTTTAATAGGATATGCTGAGTTTCGTTGCGAAATATCGAAAATTGTGACAATTAGAGCGCGATTTTTAAAATTTCACTTAAGTGAAATCCTACACCTAATGGTTTTAGAGGGTCCAATTGTGAATCTAAACCATCCAGGGACTCACACAAATACCACACAAAAAATGTAATCAAAATCGGGACCAGTCGTTTACGTAGTTTTTAATTTCGGGTATCAGGTAAATCTCAAACTTTTAATTTTCGGATTTCGTTTCATTTTTTTACAATACCTGCCTCGGTCTATTTTAATAGGATATGCTGAGTTTCGTTGCGAAATATCGAAAATTGTGACAATTAGAGCGCGATTTTTAAAATTTCACTTAAGTGAAATCCTACACCTAATGGTTTTAGAGGTTCCAATTGTGAATCTAACCCATCCAGGGACTCACACAAATACACACAAAAAATGTAATCAAAATCGGACCAGTCGTTTACGTAGTTTTTAATTTCGGGTATCAGGTAAATCTCAACTTTTAATTTTCGGATTTCGTTCATTTTTTTACAATACCTGCCTCGGTCTATTTTAATAGGATATGCTGAGTTTCGTTGCGAAATATCGAAAATTGTGACAATTAGAGCGCGATTTTTAAAATTTCACTTAAGTGAAATCCTACACCTAATGGTTTTAGAGGGTCCAATTGTGAATCTAAACCATCCAGGGACTCACACAAATACACACAAAAATGTAATCAAAATCGGACCAGTCGTTTACGTAGTTTTTAATTTCGGGTATCAGGTAAATCTCAACTTTTAATTTTCGGATTTCGTTCATTTTTTTACAATACCTGCCTCGGTCTATTTTAATAGGATATGCTGAGTTTCGTTGCGAAATATCGAAAATTGTGACAATTAGAGCGCGATTTTTAAAATTTCACTTAAGTGAAATCCTACACCTAATGGTTTTAGAGGGTCCAATTGTGAATCTAAGCCATCCAGGGACTCACACAAATACACACAAAAAATGTAATCAAATCGGACCAGTCGTTTACGTAGTTTTTATTTCGGGTATCAGGTAAATCTCAACTTTTAATTTTCGGATTTCGTTCATTTTTTTACAATACCTGCCTCGGTCTATTTTAATAGGATATGCTGAGTTTCGTTGCGAAATATCGAAAATTGTGACAATTAGAGCGCGATTTTTAAAATTTCACTTAAGTGAAATCCTACACCTAATGGTTTTAGAGGGTCCAATTGTGAATCTAAACCATCCAGGGACTCACACAAATACACACAAAAAATGTAATCAAAATCGGACCAGTCGTTTACGTAGTTTTTAATTTCGGGTATCAGGTAAATCTCAACTTCTAATTTTCGGATTTCGTTCATTTTTTTACAATACCTGCCTCGGTCTATTTTAATAGGATATGCTGAGTTTCGTTGCGAAATATCGAAAATTGTGACAATTAGAGCGCGATTTTTAAATTTCACTTAAGTGAAATCCTACACCTAATGGTTTTTAGAGGGTCCAATTGTGAATCTAAACCATCCAGGGACTCACACAAATACACACAAAAAATGTAATCAAAATCGGACCAGTCGTTTACGTAGTTTTTAATTTCGGGTATCAGGTAAATCTCAACTTCTAATTTTCGGATTTCGTTCATTTTTTTACAATACCTGCCTCGGTCTATTTTAATAGGATATGCTGAGTTTCGTTGCGAAATATCGAAAATTGTGACAATTAGAGCGCGATTTTTAAAACTTCACTTAAGTGAAATCCTACACCTAATGGTTTTAGAGGGTCCAATTGTGAATCTAAACCATCCAGGGACTCACACAAATACACACAAAAAATGTAATCAAAATCGGACCAGTCGTTTACGTAGTTTTTAATTTCGGGTATCAGGTAAATCTCAACTTCTAATTTTCGGATTTCGTTCATTTTTTTACAATACCTGCCTCGGTCTATTTTAATAGGATATGCTGAGTTTCGTTGCGAAATATCGAAAATTGTGACAATTAGAGCGCGATTTTTAAAATTTCACTTAAGTGAAATCCTACACCTAATGGTTTTAGAGGGTCCAATTGTGAATCTAAACCATCCAGGGACTCCCTCAAACACAAAATATTTAATCAAACTTGGACCAGTCGTTTAGGTAGTTTTTAATTTCGGATTTCAGATAAACCTCAACTTCTAATTGTCGGATTTCGTTCATTTTTTTTATAATACCTGCCTCGGTTTATTTTAATAGAATATACTCTGTTTCGACAATTGTGACTACTAGAGGAATTTTTAAGATTTAACTTGAGGTGAAATCCTACACCTAATTGTTTTAGAGGGTCCAATTGTGAATCTAAACCATCCAGGGACTCCCTCAAACACAAAAAATTTAATCAAACTTGGACCAGTCGTTTAGGTAGTTTTTAATTTCGGATTTCAGATAAACCTCAACTTCTAATTGTCGGATTTCGTTCATTTTTTTTTACAATACCTGCCTCTGTTTATTTTAATAGGATATACTCTGTTTCGACAATTGTGACTACTAGAGCAATTTTTAAGATTTAACTTGAGGTGAAATCCTACACCTAATTGTTTTAGAGGGTCCAATTGTGAATCTAAACCATCCAGGGACTCCCTCAAACACAAAAAATTTAATCAAACTTGGACCAGTCGTTTAGGTAGTTTTTAATTTCGGATTTCAGATAAACCTCAACTTCTAATTGTCGGATTTCGTTCATTTTTTACAATACCTGCCTCGGTTTATTTTAATACGATATACGATGTTTCGACAATTGTGACTACTAGAGCGATTTTAAAATTTCACTTCAGGTGAAATTCTACACCTAATGGTTTTAGAGGGTCCAATTGTGAATCTAAACCATCCAGGGACTCCCTCAAACACAAAAAATTTAATCAAACTTGGACCAGTCGTTTAGGTAGTTTTTAATTTCGGATTTCAGATAAACCTCAACTTCTAATTGTCGGATTTCGTTCATTTTTTACAATACCTGCCTCGGTTTATTTTAATAGGATATACGATGATTCGACAATTGTGACTACTAGAGCGATTTTAAAATTTCACTTCAGGTGAAATTCTACACCTAATGGTTTTAGAGGGTCCAATTGTGAATCTAAACCATCCAGGGACTCCCTCAAACACAAAAAATTTAATCAAACTTGGACCAGTCGTTTAGGTAGTTTTTAATTTCGGATTTCAGATAAACCTCAACTTATAATTGTCGGATTTCGTTCATTTTTTTTTACAATACCTGCCTCTGTTTATTTTAATAGGATATACTCTGTTTCGACAATTGTGACTACTAGAGCAATTTTTAAGATTTAACTTGAGGTGAAATCCTACACCTAATTGTTTTAGAGGGTCCAATTGTGAATCTAAACCATCCAGGGACTCCCTCAAACACACGCAAAAAATTTAATCAAACTTGGACCAGTCGTTTAGGTAGTTTTTAATTTCGGATTTCAGATAAACCTCAACTTCTAATTGTCGGATTTCGTTCATTTTTTACAATACCTGCCTCGGTTTATTTTAATACGATATACGATGTTTCGACAATTGTGACTACTAGAGCGATTTTAAAATTTCACTTCAGGTGAAATCCTACACCTAATTGTTTTAGAGGGTCCAATTGTGAATCTAAACCATCCAGGGACTCCCTCAAACACACGCAAAAAATTTAATCAAACTTGGACCAGTCGTTTAGGTAGTTTTTAATTTCGGATTTCAGATAAACCTCAACTTCTGATTGTCGGATTTCGTTCATTTTTTACAATACCTGCCTCGGTTTATTTTAATAGGATATACGATGTTTCGACAATTGTGACTACTAGAGCGATTTTAAAATTTCACTTCAGGTGAAATTCTACACCTAATGGTTTTAGAGGGTCCAATTGTGAATCTAAACCATCCAGGGACTCCCTCAAACACAAAAAATTTAATCAAACTTGGACCAGTCGTTTAGGTAGTTTTTAATTTCGGATTTCAGATAAACCTCAACTTCTAATTGTCGGATTTCGTTCATTTTTTACAATACCTGCCTCGGTTTATTTTAATAGGATATACGATGTTTCGACAATTGTGACTACTAGAGCGATTTTAAAATTTCACTTCAGGTGAAATTCTACACCTAATGGTTTTAGAGGGTCCAATTGTGAATCTAAACCATCCAGGGACTCCCTCAAACACACGCAAAAAATTTAATCAAACTTGGACCAGTCGTTTAGGTAGTTTTTAATTTCGGATTTCAGATAAACCTCAACTTATAATTGTCGGATTTCGTTCATTTTTTTTTTACAATACCTGCCTCTGTTTATTTTAATAGGATATACTCTGTTTCGACAATTGTGACTACTAGATCAATTTTTAAGATTTAACTTGAGGTGAAATCCTACACCTAATTGTTTTAGAGGGTCCAATTGTGAATCTAAACCATCCAGGGACTCCCTCAAACACACGCAAAAAATTTAATCAAACTTGGACCAGTCGTTTAGGTAGTTTTTAATTTCGGATTTCAGATAAACCTCAACGTCTAATTGTCGGATTTCGTTCATTTTTTTTTACAATACCTGCCTCTGTTTATTTTAATAGGATATACTCTGTTTCGACAATTGTGACTACTAGAGCAATTTTTAAGATTTAACTTGAGGTGAAATCCTACACCTAATGGTTTTAGAGGGTCCAATTGTGAATCTAAACCATCCAGGGACTCCCTCAAACACAAAAAATTTAATCAAACTTGGACCAGTCGTTTAGGTAGTTTTTAATTTCGGATTTCAGATAAACCTCAACTTATAATTGTCGGATTTCGTTCATTTTTTTTTACAATACCTGCCTCGGTTTATTTTAATAGGATATACGATGTTTCGACAATTGTGACTACTAGAGCGATTTTAAAATTTCACTTCAGGTGAAATTCTACACCTAATGGTTTTAGAGGGTCCAATTGTGAATCTAAACCATCCAGGGACTCACTCAAACACACAAATTTTTAAATAAAAGCCAGTCCCGTTGTTTAAGAGGAGTTCAGTGACATACACACGTACGTACAAGAATAATTACAAAGATTAATCATAAATAGATGAAAATCACAAACTCTGTACAGAATTCACAGAGTTTTTCTCTCAATAGTCGATATAGATTACAAGAAATGACGTCACAAGGCAAGGTCTTGATTTATTGACTAGAAGCGACCGCGAAGAACTCTCACAAAGGCGAGGAAAAACGACGATGAATGAAAACGTTGATCGGGTTAGAGGCTGATGAATATTAAAGACACATGATTTACTTGTCTGATAAGAAGAGAATGCCTATCGTGACACTAAACTTCTTCATAGCATTAGAAAATGTCTTCTAGCAGGAGATTATACCTGCTAAATGTCTCTATAGCTATTCGTTATTCTCTCACAAGTCCTCTTCTATTATAAATTGAAACATGGCTACTTCTTTGGTGCTATTTACTGCTTTTAGCGAATTCCAAACGAATGAAGCTATTGAGGTTCTTCTCATGAAAATATTTTGAGAAGGTTTTACGGACCTTAACCGATCTTATCTAGTAGACACCGAAAATAACCACAATCAAAATTTATATACACATATTATAAACATATTTTCTATGTTTACACATCTTTTTGTGTCAAATGTTTTATTTTCCTTCTCTATTCGTCCTCATCCCTCTACTTCATGTCCTTCTGCGTTGTAGTTCGTAATTGGTTTGACAAAGGCTAAAGGAAGAAAACCTTGACCAAAAATCACCCGGTCCTCTAAGTTGGGCATGGATGCATCAAATCAGCTCCCAGTTTATCGTAAAAAATAACAATGCTAAAATGCCTAGTGGTTTAAAGCCGGACACTATATATATATGATTAAGAAAGTTTTCTTGACTATTTAACTCATGCCCCAAATGGGAGTCAATGACCAATCACATTTCAAAGATGTTTCATTTACAACCAATCACAGTCGTGTTTCGCCTAAAATTTACCAACTAAAGTTTATCATAATAAAGAAAGCACCTCCTTTTAAACATTCTGAGCAGGTCATAGCATTATTTTGCAGTGACTGACCCACCAAGAAATACGGCTACCAGATTGTATATATAGTGCATGAATGTCAGCATAAAGCGCATGCGATAGATAATATAAAAACACTTGTAACAATTGATTATACGACAAAAAAAAAACACTGTTTGCACTTTCTTAAACTAATTATTTTCCAGGAAATGACGTTGCAGAAAAATATAATTGAGATATGTACATCATAGCACATCAGAAATTAATTAATACCTATAATGTTGGTTATAAATTTCTCCACTAGGGTGCATTCTTACAACATTGCGATCTTTTGGCAATAAATAATATTATGATCTGGTTGCAGTGGTCGAACAAAAGAAGCAAATGAAGCGTACCAATCGTTTCTCAATTGTTTTCAAACATCGCCGATTACATTAAATATATAAATATTTTAACATAACTATAGTTAAATAATGATTTGTGAGTATACAGCTTAATTTTATTCGTTAAATAGTCCTAACAAATTACTTATGATAATGGCTTGTGGGATCATGCCGAAACGTCACGTTTTATACACACACAGAAAGTGTAATGGTTAATAAAATTGTAAAGTTTCGTGAAAATATGTCTAATAGGAGAGAAATTGCATATTTTATAAAATTTCGCCTTCCTATAAGGGATGATTGTTTTCCAAACAAAAGTAATGTGAGTTTCTATACATATCTAAAATGCAATGGTGAACAACTGCGTGAGTGAAAATATGTCTAATAGGAGCGATGTCATTAATTTTGTCCAGCTAGATCATGCATTTTTCCGGATGTGCGTCGGAATCAGTGGCCAAGGGCTGACCTTGGATCCATGAGCGGAAAACCCAATAAAACTTTCTTAATCATACTTACATCCTCGAAAATCTACATTGCAACATTATGACATAGGCATATATAATTATAACATCTAAATAAAAAACCGTTACTGCTATAAAATAAAATATTCTAATTAAACATTATTTCTTGTTACAGAAGTCGTAAGTTGGCACTGGTGCCTCTTATGACACAATTATGTATAAGGGAAAGGAAAATATTTAATATTTGCACTGGAATCTGAATGGAAAACATGATATCGCGCTAATATATAGAGTTAGAAGTCTCGGATTCAAATCCCGGTTCAGGCGTTAATTTTTCTTTTTATATTACATATGTATGCATTAACGCTCTATCGGCCGCAATATATGTTTAATCGAAATCGAACTTAGTATATATAAATTGATTTAAAAATGTAATATTGAGTTTGTTAACCGGCAAAATCGGACTATTAGGTGTAAGGGTTCACCTGAAACAGAAGCTTTAAGATCGCTGTAGTTGTCTCAATTTTGGACGTTTCACAACGACATTTAGTACATGTGACTAAAAATAAAATGGAAAAGGAATTCTCCAAACAACAGCGTAATCCCACCACTTGAAATGGGCGTTTAGCTGAAACCAGAAATTAAAAACTGACTCTAGGATCCGCAATATTTGATTCTTAAATTGACTGTGAAGTCCCGCACCATAGCCGAGCGGTTAAGGTAGGAAGCCTTGGCGCAGAGCTACGGGACTTGCGCTGGTTCGAGTCTCCATGGGGGAAGAAATTTTCTCATGGTATTTTGGCCAGTATGGGACCGGTGCCCACCCAGCATCGTGAGGCAATCAGGTAGCTACAATAAGTAGCGGCTCCAGGTTGAGGAACCAGCTATAACGGCTGGGGGACTCGACATGCTAACCACATGTCACCCCTACACTGGCTGTTGATCATCTACCTCTGTAATTGACACATGTGGTTGTGAAGGGTCAGCAGCCGGCTGGTAAAAGGGCAACCGCTGAAAAGTGGAAAGACCCTCAAACGGAAATTGACTGTGTATCATACAAGATTCTTCAGTGAAATTTATTTAATATTTTTAATACGGTAACAGAAATGTTAGCTGGTAGATATTTTTTAAATTGACGTTAAATTACCATATTTTTTCAACATATTGATTATACTGTACAGAGTGATTCAGAAATATGGCTATACGTTTGATCGCATTTTGTGACGAAAATATTATAATTAAAGGAAATATGATGTTATCATTGGACAGGGAATCCTTCAATTTACAACAATAGAATAAAACAAAACAAATCACTGCTCACGTGCAGCTTGGCGGGTTGATTTTTTTGGCCTAGCGTCGAACGCCTCCACAATTCTCTTCGTTGTTTCTGCATCCGTGCTAATGCGAGGCCTTCCAGGAGGTTTGCTTTTCTGCATCCTTCCCGTTTCGAGCAGTCGTTTTTTCCACTTCCCCACAGTCGAGACAGCAATGCTACGTTAAACTCACGTCTTGCCCGTCTTGCGGCCTCACGATCATTAGCATACGTTATTGCCCATGCAGCAATTGTAATTTGCTGTTGCATATTCAACGCCATTTTTACCAATGACGTAAGTTCTACACTGTTTTGTTTTATTCCATTGTTGTAATTTGAATAATAGCCTTTTCAACGGTAATTTCATATTTCCTGTAATGGTAATATTTTCATCACACAACGCGATCAAACGTATAGCCATATTTTTGATTCACCCCGTTCTGTAATAAAAGGTAAAAAAGGTAAAGTGGTTCCACTACAGCCTGAGTCCCTTGGGGTAGTAGGAGGTTGAGGCTCCCACTTTTTCTGGACATTCGGAACTTGATGTCAGCCCTGTGTGACGGCCGCCTTTACTCTCAGAACAAGAGTCTGGTACTCATTTCCGTTAGAGGCTGAGTCGACCCCAGGGTCACAGTGCCTCCAGAAGGTTTGGGTCAAGTTAAAATGCCTGACCCTCCCGGGACTCGAACCCTCGACCTGCCGGATTGTAGTGTAGTGCCCAACGCTACGGCGTGACTCCAAGTCCTATAATACATTTAAAATTGATAGGCACTTCGAATATAAAAATATAAACCGTATGTGAATAAAATGAAGGTGGAGTTTTGGCAGGGGAAGACGGGATATATCTCAAGAAACGCCTCCCACCATTAATATTTCATGAAGTTACAGAGACACAAACTGGGTTCTCCTAGTGTAAAGCGCCACGGAACCCCCTTATACCTGCCATATTATTACAGGTATTGTAGGTGGTACGTTAAAGAAACCTGGGATATGGAAAACACTGTCTTTATTCAACATATTCATTATAAGTTGAGTCCTTAAATACATTTTTTGTGCGATGGTGCGTTTTGTCGTACTTACAGCAATGGCGAACATGAATGAAAGTTCAACTTCCAATCTTAATAACTATACTATAATATTACATATTAAAAACCTCGTGTGGGAAGTAAAATTACTGCCCTTTATGTATACTGCGTATGTACAACGTATATACAAAAATATATCCAAAAGGTATGTTAATATACGTTATACGAGACAAATCACTGCATTTTAAATGAACTGAACTTTATTTGAATCAATATAAAACAATAAATACGTACTTGCCGCCATTTTATCACTGATTTGTGTCACGGCCTGCTGTAGTCTCAATCAATAAACATTGCCCACATTATTAACTTCAGTCATTTGTTTATAATGAACGCAAATATTTCCAACAAAGATGTTATTAGTTGAATGCAGGCTTTCACGGCCGGTAATCGTAATGTTGAGTGATTCCGGGTTATGTGGCCGTGGTCCATAGTTGGTGTTGATACCAGACGTTTCGCCCTCAACTGCGGAGGGCATCTTCAGTGGCGAGTGCTTCTATGCGTGTTTCCTGGTCGGAAGATCTACTAGTAGATCTTCCGACCAGGAAACACGCATAGAAGCACTCGCCACTGAAGATGCCCTCCGCAGTTGAGGGCGAAACGTCTGGTATCAACACCAACTATGGACCACGGCCACATAACCCGGAATCACTCAACATAAAGATGTTATTGTTTTACTATTATTTATTATTTTGAAAACACCATCGCGCAAAAAATAATGTACCACTGACGTTTGTGAAGTGTTTTACAAAATCTCGGAAATTAAAAACCGCGTTATCGCTCGGTTTTTAAACATTTTCGTCGGCTTCTGTAAAAACCACTTTCCAACCTCGCATCATTATATACTATTAAAATGTGCTAAAAATTGATAGCCATATCGAATATAAATATAGGCTAGATGTTATGTGAATAAACAGAATGTTTAGCCTACACAAGAAAGAAGAGGCAGAGTCTATGGAGATACAACATTAACATGTTACATGGCGATGTTCAAACAAGTTGCGGACGGTTTGGAATCAGATTTGCATCGCACAAAGAACTGACCATGTTGAACAAAGTTTACAAGAACTGCTGCAAGGCAAATTCGATATGATGGTCAAAGCCTTGTGTACTCACAAACTGAATAAACTGTATTCTGAAAACCAAAGAATGGAAATAGCATTTAAACTTTTTCAATAAATATCAAATTTCCCTCTTTAATAGCAAATACAATAAAAAGCACACAATATTGCAATTGATAGTTCGGTAATATACCATAAATTACTAACTAACTAACTCACTGGCATTATCGAACCTGTAGGTTCATGGCCTGGCGGACATAAGCTCTCCATACATCCCTATGTATTCCAATTATCCCCTGTATAATCGACTTCCCTCAAATCATGGATAATGTTATTCTCCCACTTCATTCTTGGTCTAACAACTGGGTGTTTTCCCTCTGGTTTTCCTACCAGAAGCTTACATGCACCTATTTCCTCCCCCATACGTGCCACGTGTCCTGACTAACGCAGCCTACGAGACTTAACTGTTCTTATTATATCTGAATTCCTATATATATATATATATATATATATATATATATATATATATCTTGTAGCTCTCTTTTTTGGCCCAAACTTTATTCTCAAATATTAGTAATCTCCTTTCCTCCCTTAAAGTAAGAGTCCATATTTCGCATCCATATAATATAACTGAGAGAATAACTGTTTTAGGCCTATATATTTTTAGTTTAACTATTTTTTTGAAAGGAGTTGGGAAAAATGTCCCGGTAATGCATGAAAGAATATAATATATTTCCAGAACTGAGCCTATGTTTAATTTATTTTTGCATCTCATTCCTAATCTCATGCCATTAGCATTCCGAATCAATGGTGGTTATCAATGGACATCAAATTTTGTTCACAGGCAACTTATTTTAGGCTTTACATTTTATTATTATTCCATATAAAGTTAAAACATTAAAATTCGTACCTGATATAACAGTCGTCCTCAACAAATTACAATTCATTAGAATAGTGAAGGCTTTTCACAACTTATTGTTCTATCCTCACCAGCTGGGTAGGTACTGACTAATTTTCTATAAGCATAATATAGACGGGGTTGAGATGGTTGGGGATGTTTTCGTTTAGCAGGTTTGTGTTTCTTACTTTTTTTCAGTATTTCTATTTATTCCAGGAGAATGTAATAACAAATAAATAAAGTAAAATAATCATCCTGTTAACTCCAGGCACGGCTATGTAATGTCCGTCGCAATGTATACAATTAACCTTTATATTACAATTTTCTTTATTAAATGTCCCAGGTTGTCATTTCGACATTTCTGGTGTTCTCTCCTGGCACTGGATTAATTGTGACCCACTTCTAAAGTTGGGGCGCCTAGAAGGCGGAGTTACGTTACCCGGATGATATGATGGGTGATAAATTATAATGAAGCGCCAGGAGAGTTCTTAACCTGAACTTAAATTCCAGACCATGGGCTATCACAGGAATAATTTCCTTTAAGGAAAAATTCCTATGGTTTAACCGGGAATCCAATCCGGTACCTCATGAACAGTAGTCAGAAACGCTGACCACTAGCCCATGAGGCTGGTCGACAATAATACATTAGTTTAAACAGATAGTCGTCAAGGCCATGCGTCGTTATTGCCCAACAGGGAAGAGATCTCTGGGTCGTCCAAGGAAACGCTGGATACAAAATTCATCAGTGAGATCGTAACAGGCCTATAGGCCTAAGACTTAGTTGGATAAAGAAGAAGAAATTAGTTTAAAAAGTTTAATAAACTAATTAAAAAATTAGTCGGTAGACATTATTCAAATTTGTATCAAATTATACAATATGCAAATAGGTAATAACTTAAGGTTAAGCATGATTTCTTTCCTCTGTACAGTACCCCGATACTTTTAAATAAGCTGGCATCAGAAATTGAGTTTCTCCAATTTAACAAAATAAATATATATTCCGTAAACTACCAAAATAGGAAAAAATATATCGAATTGCTGATAATACGATTAGTTTGCGCAGTTCCTTTCTGATGCAATTTTACAAAAATAGCGTATTTTGTTAAAAAATGTTAGAAAAGGTAATACAACTTGAAGGCGACAGTACCTTAGATATCTCGTGTTCTAATGAATCAAGTCTCAGGTTCAAGTAATTCCAAGATTCTTACCTGGAAAAAAAGAAAATAAACATAATTAGCCAAGAATTCATATTTCATATTCATTTAAACAACATAATTAATAATGACAATCTTAATCTTACGATGTTAAGAAAACAAAATCGACACATCTAACAGCCGGTAACTCATTTTCTGGGATTATATATTTATAATTTATTAAAACTAAATATACGTTCAGATGTTGAAATAATTATGTAAGGGCAATGGACACTTACTGATAAATGAGGAAAAATTTGAAGAAGTGGCTAAATTCATATACCTATGAACAATTACAAATAGGAACGAGATGCCCAAAGAAATAAAAACATAGGCTCAATTCTAGAAATGCGTGTTATAATGTATTACAGGGTCTCTTGACGTCCCAACTTCTCTCAAAAAAGTTAAATTGATATATATATATATATATATATATATATATATATATATATAACTGGAAGAATATATATATATATATATTCTTCCAGTTATTTTATATGGATGTTAAACATGAATGCTCACTTTAAGGGAGGAGAAAAGGTTATGAGTATTTGAGAATAAAGTTCTTAGGAAAATTTTTGAACCAAAGAATGATGAACAGATAGGTGAATAATATGATCAATTTACAGTGATGAACAAATGAAACATAACAAAACATTTTTCGTTTACATTAAATATATACATATTTTAAAATAACTATAATTAAATAACTATTTGTGAGCAAACAGCTTCATTTTATTCGTTAAATAGTCCTAAGAAATGCCACTCTTGATTTCCAAATCCTCTAGATAAATTGGAAATCACTCATGACATTACTTATGCTAATTTTCGTCAGTGAGCTACTTTATGGGAAACCACATATAATAAGAACTATTAAGTCACGTAGACTGCGAAGGGGAAGACAAATTACACGAATGGAGAATGAAGGAGGGGCATGGAAGCTTATTGTAGAAAATACAGAGGGAGAAAGCCTGGTAGACAGGAACGGAATGAGATGGGAAAATAATATTAACTATGATTTGATGGAAGTAGATTATATAGGGGATGATTAGAAAACAATACCTCAGGATAGGATGTGTGGAGAGCGTATGTCCGTGGTGCCACGAACCTTTGGACTCGATAGAGTCAGTGAGTCAATTAGTTAGTAAACTTGTTTTTTTTATCATTCACAAAAATGCCGTTGCTCAAAATAAACTTTGAAATGCCTGTGATGGGTGATGATGGGAATGATGTGCTAAGGAGAGACCTTAGTCCTAAACTTAATCTAATGACGTCAATATGATAATGATGGTCAGATTGTGTTCAAGGAACGATTTGGCTTTAACGTTTTCCGACATTAGTCTTACAGGTGAGGAAAAACCCTGGAAAAAGCCTTATCCAGGAAACGTGTCCCGAACCGAAGATCGAACCCAAATACAGTAAAACCTGTCTATGAAGGAGCATGACGGTTCCTTAAATATATTTCCGTCTTGGCAGTTTTCCTTCTTATGAAGGGTTCCCAAATTACAAGCTTGAATTTTCTCACGCAGTGTAAGGGTTTTACATGCACGCTT
This sequence comes from Diploptera punctata, assembly GCA_030220185.1. Taxonomy (NCBI): domain Eukaryota; kingdom Metazoa; phylum Arthropoda; class Insecta; order Blattodea; family Blaberidae; genus Diploptera; species Diploptera punctata. Next base: position 1,532,633 of record JASPKZ010007805.1, read on the forward strand.
TAAAAACATAACGTATTGACTGAAATACAAAAAAAAAAGTGTATGTAACACAGCTCCGTTTGCACGGTAATACAATACAACTTTATTACACAAATGCGAGAAGGAACTAAACTATAGGAAGACTGAATAGTTTCCCAACTCCCTCGCAGGTAACGTAATTAGGCAAGGAAAATCGAGGGATTCCTCGCTGTCACACATAATCATGGGTATCCCCGAATGGCAACACAAGAAGGTAAAACGATATAATGCAGAGAGCGTCATATGCAGAGTTTTCTCGTGTGGTCATTAATACTGTAATTAGAACGTGCTTAAGAATAATTTTCCGTCTTATTCAGGTAAAAATTAACTATTGGTACTTTAAAAATCATTATATTTCCGCGTTATGAAGGTTTCCGGCTTATACAGGACCATTTTACATATACAATCGTACCGTTTTGGAGATTTTTTTCCGTCTCTACAGGTTTCCTTCTTATAAAGGTTCCGGCTAAGACAGGTTTTACTGTAGTAAAATTTATTATTATTGACAAAAGCAGAAGGAAATTTCCACACACCCCCAGAGCAATTTTGCCTCTTAGTCATTTATTTTTTTTTATTCTAGAGTAAATAAAAGGTTAATCCCTTCTCTAAAATAATAAAGGTCAAAGTTTATGTACGGAAGTGTCAAAGCGAGTGAATTTTTACTACACTGCACTATGTTTATATATATTTTTTTCCTTTAAAGTGTGACATTTATACAAGAAAAGAAAGGTAATATGTCATTCTGGAATATAAGAGAATCTGTCAGAGTTTTAGGTGCACTCAAACGAGTTTACTTTTCTTTTTTTTCAGGAAAAACATCAATAAAAATACTTTGTAAGAGATATTGGGTGTCAGACTAGTGTATTTGTCATACAGTGTGTACACTTCAACTAAAAAGACTGCCCCCATACATCCTTCCTGTAGATATTTTATTATAAATAAAATATATGTTAGGTGTTAAAATTTTATCTATGTTACAATCCATTTTTACTTCCTTTGATGTCTGTATCAGGGGATTTACTAACACTATCTTTCACAATTTCTCGATTAAATCTATCCAGTTTCCTGGGGTATTAGAATTCCACAATTATCTACGAAAATCCTGGAATAACCTAGCTTGTATCAACTTTAAAATGTGTGTCTTAGATTTTAATTTAAAATCGCTAGGGATTGACAAATATTTATATTACACTCTAGTACTCAGTTTATCCGATAAAAATGGAAGTGCAACTATTTCATGAAACAAGTAGACTTTATTTTCGCTTAATACTATAAACAGTTTCAAACTACTAATAGAGCATAGTGCATTATGTATTTCCGTATCTATATAAATCAAAATGTAAATGCTTTTTTTTTTAAATCTTACATCTCCTAAAGATGTTCGCCGATTTCTTTGAAAGTTGGCACATACAAGTATTTTTATGGAAAGTGTTTTTGTGGTATATATTTTGTTCTTAAACCAAACAAACGAAAATTTTAAAATCGCTCTAGCTTTCGCAATTTTCGATGTTTCACAACCAAAATCAGTATGTACTAATGGAACAGACCGAGGTAGGTATTACCCAAAAATTAGCGAAATCCAACACTTAGAAATGGGGGTTTATCTGAAATTCGAAATTAAAAATGTACTCCAGGAACCGCCACGTTTGGCTTGTTGAAATATCATCATCATCATCATCATCATGAACAAATTCGTTTTAGGACATGTGGCCTGTACGGTAAACCTAGCGAAGATGGTCTTGATCTTTCCACCGATGTTTTGGTCTTCCTTGGTCCCTATGTCCAGTTGGGGTATATTGGAATGCCAATTTTGGAAGTCTATTTCTTGCCATTCTCCTCAGATGATTTCTGCATTCTTGTTGGTATCTTTGTATATCTTCATTTAAACTTGTTACTCCAAGTTTTCCTCTGATAATAGTGTTCCTTTGGTGATCCAGTCTATTAACTCCTAACAATGATCGTAAGAAGCGCATTTGGCTTACTTGAAGTTTATGAGAGTTTCTTTTATTTAAAATCCAAATTTCACTTCCGTATTTTAGAGCAGCTTTTGATGTGATGTTATGTAATCTTAGTTTTGTCTCTGTCCTCATCTGTTTACCAAAATGTCTTCGTATTACCCCATTCATTTTATTATTGTTGAAATATTTAAATATAAAATTATGGAATATTCACCTGAAAAATCCGTCTCCTCTACTTAATTAGCTATTTAACTGTAGCTCTTTCGGGACTTGTTCCATCATCGGCAGGATTCAAAACTTTTGGACAAGTCCCGAAAGCGCTACAGTTACGTAACTAATTAAGTTGAGGACACGGACCTTTCAGGTGAATATTCCATAATTTTATATTTTAATTTTAAATAATACCTCAACGGAATACATCATGAATCTTATAAAAGTTGACTGTTGAAATGTATATACCTACAGGTTTTCAGGTACGGCGAATGTTTTGCCGCATTTGTTATACTATACAGCCATTAGGTGTAGGAGTTTATCTGAAGTGAAGATTTAAAAATCGTATTAAATTTATTTAGGCGCGGCAGCACACGCCTGGTATTAGCTAGTAAAACAATAATAATATTATAACACATAATTATTTTATAACAATGTAAGATTATGTACTCTATGTACATATACTGTACAGTAAAGTAATGATTCTAAATATAATTGAAATAAAAAAATTATATTATATCCGAACTCTGTGGTAAATGGCTATTTTTTGACGATATATCTAATTTAATGAGGGTATATTTACGATATTTATCACTGCTTTGGAATGTATTATTATGTCATTTTACAAGGGAACTGTCAACAATTGCGTGCCGAAACCTACCTTGAAATTTCTCTAAGAGAAACGTTGTGATGTACAAAATCCGTGACCAAAAAATATCTGCCGTTTTTAACTGCAAGATACTAAAATCAAGCGCCAAATCTCTCATTTGAACTATAGGGAAGTAACACAACTGCTGAATTAGTACACTGAATAGATCTCAGTACAGCGCCGCGTCCGCCTCACTTCATTCCAATCTTATTCATGCAGGGAGTCCATCTGCTCCGTACAGTGGTTTTCCGTTGTTGGATTCTTGCTTCGATTTCTGTGCCTTGGAGTTAAAAACGGCAGATAATATTTTTGGACACGGCTTTGGTACATCACAACTCTTCTCTGTAGAAATTTCAAGGTAGGTTCCGGCATGCAATAGCTGACAGTTCCCTTCTTAGGAGAGTAGTCTATTGATTCACATGTCAATACGGAAGATGGCTGTGCCGAGATATAACATGTGTAGGGTGAATGACTTTGAATGTAAAGGAGTAACTTGAACCTCCGAAAATTGACTGCAGATGCTTAAATTTTAAATACGTTCAAATACGACGTAATGAAGAATAATGTAGAATAACTGGGGCGGAGAAAGTGATAGAAGTGTGTTTGCTTATATTCTTGTTACTCGTCATTGAACAACAAGGAAGCAATAGACTAAAAAATTAAATTAAATGACCCAGAATTGTTTATGCTTATAAACTCATATTTCCCTCTTTCCGCCATATTAATTCTAAATCTCACACCTTCCATTTCTTAAAGCAAAACTTTTTCTTACCTCATTTTTTTACTGTATCTGTTTCCTCTATATTTTGGCTTCGTGTACTGAATTTTCTTGATCTAATTGGATGGAATAGTAATTATCATACTTGCATCTAGATATCCAGTGAAAATTGTCACTCGTATTAATTCATGACATTAGAATGTTATGAAAATAAATTTAACAAAAATATATTCTTCAGTTTTGATATATTTTCCATGTGTGTTAATGTGTGGCTATGAGTTTCTTGGTGTTGGGAAAATAAATGCTTATGCACACACACACACACACACACACACACACACATATATATATATATATATATATATATAATTCAATAGTGAGAAGTACTGTCACATATGGAGCTGAAGTTTGGAAATTCAACAAAAACTTAGAACAAAAACTTATGTCGATGGAAATCTGTTTTCTTGAGGAGAGCAGCAATATGTTCAAAATTAGACAAAATAAGAAATACTGTCATAAGAGAAAAAACGAATATTGGTTATTCAATAGTAGATTATAAACGGTATAAGCATTTACATTGGTATGGGCACGTACGAAGATTGCAAGAAGAAAGATTACCCAGGAAAACATTGGAAGGTGCCCACCTGGAAGAAGGAGGAGAGGAAGACCTCGAAACTCGTGTATGCAGGAAATAAGAACTGGAATGAGAGCAAGAGGACTGGAGGACATGGATTGGATGGAGAGAGACGAGTGGAGAAGAAAAATAAAACTTAGGCACAGAAAGATGTGTAAACATAAAAATTCTGTATATAAATAAATATAAATAAATAAATATATATATATATATATATATATATATGAAGAAATCAAAACGATAGTAACTCTCTAAGACTATCAAACACTAGGTTCATGGCCACGTGAATATAAGCTCTCTATACATTCCTAACTTGGGCTAATGTTTTCCAATCAACTACTGTATAATTTACTTTCCTCAAATCATGGTTAATGTTATCCTACCATCCCATTCTTGCCCTATCAACTAGGTTTTTCTCTCAGATTTTCCTACAAAAAAATTCAATGTCCTTCTTTCATTCCCCATTCGTGCCACATATCCAGCCCATCGCAGTCAACAGACTGTTTTATTAGGCCTATATTTGGTTTCCTATAAAGATCAGGCAGCTCACTGTTATGAAGTCTTCTCCATTCGCCTGTCTATTCATCTCTCTTTGGTATAAAACATTTTCCTGAGAACTTTGTTCTCAAATAGTTGCAATATTTTCTCCTCTCTTAAAGTAAGAGCCCATGTTTCGCATCCATGTAGTATAACAAGGAGGAAAAAAAGTTATATATATATTTTCAGTTCAACGTTTTTAAGAGAATTTGGGACAACAGTCGCTGTAAATCATAACAGCAGGCATTTATAGAATTGAGTCTACGTTTAATTCCTTTCTGCACCTCATTCCTGTTTGCAATTACTGTTTATAGGTATTTCAATTCAGCCACTTCTTCAGAATTTCCCTCACGTATCATTAACTGTCCATTTTTATTATATTTATAGAAAATATTTCTTAAAATGTATGCGTTGTAACTCATAGCATGTCATTTAGTTCCGCCGGAGATTGACACGCTCGATTATACATATTTTTTCTAGGTACGCCTAACTGACTTCTATTCTAAGTAATAAACCTGAATTTATTTTAAACTGTTTCCAGTAATTTCTGGGCCCAGAGGTCAGGGACAGTTGCCATTTCGGATATGACGTAATAAGATTAGTGCATATTGCAAGACTTGTTACAATACTGTCCTCGTTTACTTGAAACTCAAAATTCTAGTAACTATTCTAGTAACGAACGTTTTCCGGACTTCGATACCATTAAGATCTAAGAATAAAAACAGAGTGGGTTCGTTCATGCGGTAGCGTATGAGATTTATATTTGGGAGGTTCAAATTTCAGTGCCAACAAATTTTGTGGGATATAATCTGGACCGCTGCGTTCGAGTGACTAAAAAGAGGAACAAATGTAGAGAATTTAAAAAATCGGTATTTACAAAGTACAACAAAACTAAAGGGCAAAATTTCAGGAATGGATTCCTAATATAAAGAGAAGAAAAGAAGTACAGCCTAGTAAAATGTGGGTCCGGATATTATAATTACAGAATTAATCGAACTTTTATAAATATTAGTGAATAATCTTTATAGAAAATCAGATATAACAAAACAAGGAAGTTTCTTAGAATTCGATGGGCAGGACATGTGACATCGAATACAGAATTTAAAAGGAGCACTAAATGTTTTGCTGAAAATTCAGATAGAAAGCGACCAGCAGAAACCGAGAATGAGATAGGATAATATTTAACATGATGGACCGAGTTATGTATCAACCGACTATGCGCCTTTATGTAAATATCGAGAAAAATACGTTTAAAGTTTAACCCAATCTTCACTATTTACTGTAGCGCCAATCTAACAATACTGGATACTGCAAGTTATTTTCCTTGTTTGACAGTAACGCATCAACAATTTAAGAGGGAGAACATTTGCGCTTAGCTGCATGATGTAAAATGTAGATTAGCGATTCTGAAGATCTGGTTTTATAGACGTTTGTTGCAAAACATATAATCTCTGATAGGACTGATGGCGTTTACATTTTTTTAGACCAGCCGAATGGGCCAGTGGTCAGCTTTTCTGACTACAGTTCATGAGGTCCCAGATTCGATTCCCGGTCAAAATATAGGAAATTTTCCTTAAAGGGAATTATTCCTGTGGTTGCCCATGGTCTGGAATTTAGGTTAAGTTTAGGTTGAGAATTCTGCTGGCGCTTTATTATCATTTATCACCCATCATATCATCGGGGTAACATAACTCCGCCTTCCAGGTGCCCCAACCTAAGAAATGGATTACAATTCCGCCAATACCAGGGGAGAAAACCAGAAATGTCATAAAAGATAACCTGGTGGCATTAGAAAAAAAAATATATAGCCTATATTTAAAGATTTGGCGCTAAAAGTGTGCGTACACTTACTTCATGAGCCAGTGCACAGATGGCATCAAAATCTCAATTTTTAAAAAATGGCGCTTAGCCGTTTGAAGTATTGGATCGTCCAATTTTGAGGGAAATAAATGTATAATTGAAAGAATAAGGATAAGGAATTAAAGTGGTTAGGACATATTTTAAGAATGGAAGATGAGCGATGGCCGAAGCAACTATATCAATGACAACCGACAAGAAAGAAAAAAAGAGGGAGACCAAAGTTAACATGGAAGGAAAACATGAAGACAGTAATGCAAGCTAGAGGGCTAAACATTGAAGATGCCCAAGATCGTAGGCTTTGGAGGTTTGGTACGTGAAGACGGCAGCGACTGTAAAAACCCGAAGATAGATACATAGATAGATTTATACAGAGTTTTTTTGGGAAAATACCTGTTAGCTCAAAATAGGGATGTATGGAGAGCGTCTAAGCGTCCATGAATCTTCGGATTACATGATGCCTATGAGTTAGTTATAAAGTGCAATAAAAACCTTAGTACAATCCAAGCCTGCATCAGATATATCTAGTACAAGATTTAGGACAAAAAAATAATTAGAAGCATCACGCCAAGCTTTCTGCCATCGAGCCGCGCTGTTTGCTACTGTGCACACGCGAGCATGCCTCTAACTACAAGTCACGATCTGACTTTTTTCTGCTTTTCATTCCTGGTCGTGTTTCCGATACTGGTTAGCAATATCCGAACTGGGAATCACGACAACTTTACAAGACTATCATCTTTACAAACGTTTTTCCTTATTCTCACTTCTTTTTAATATCTTACAAAAGAAACTAAAATGAAAATTTATAAGAGCATAATACAGAATATTGTGTCATATGGAAGTGAAACTTGGTCTTTGACGGAATTACAAAAGAATAAAATTAGAACAGTTGAATTTGATTATTTTAGAGGAAGCCTCCAAAAAACAAGACAGGATAAAATAAGAAATGAATTCCTTTGGAGAGAAATGAATGTCACCACATCTGTTGTTAAGAGGATTGAAAATCAAACAGTTAAATGGTATGGCCATGTACAAAGAATGGAAAACGAAAGATGGCCAAAATATATGTACCAATGGTCACCCCCTGGAAGAAATAAACATGGCAGACCAAGATGGAAATGGAAAACCTACGTCAGAACTATAATGGATGATCGGAATTTGGAAAATGGAGATTGGAATGATAGAGATAAATGGAAACTGAAGACGGCAAACCTATAAGTGGGGGAAAGCCGAAGAAGAAGAAGAAGAAGAAGACAAACCTCTCAAAACAATCGCAGTATTATTTTTTCTTTTCTGCGCTATAGTGCGTTTCGTCATATTTACAGTAATGGCGACTATAATTGAAAGTTCAACTACCTACATTTCGGGGTTACCAACCTAAATAAGTATAGTGTAATATTACATATTACAAACACGCGTGTGGGAAGTAAAACCACCACCCTCTACGTATATTACGTACAATGTATATACAAAAATATATCCAAAACGTAGTGTTAATATACGTTATACGAAACAAATCACAGCATTTTAAATGAATTGAAATTCATTTGAAACAATATAAAACAATAAATACGTACCTGCCGTCATTTTATTCTAATTGGTCTCACTGCCTCCTGTAGTTTCAACTAATAAACATTGTCCACACTGTTAACGCTAGCCAATTGTTTATAGTGAACACAATTTCCAACAATGATGTTATTTTAGTATTATTTATTATTTTGAAGACACCATCGCGCAAAAAAATAATGTACAACTCATGTTTGTGAAGTGTTTTACAGAATCTCGGCTGCAGCGTCGTCCTCACAAGTTTAATTCCTTCTAATAATTGATTTCGTACATCTCATTGATGGATAAATCATATTTGAAGAGAAAAATTATACGCTCAGACCGGGACTTGAACCCGGGTTCAAGTCCCGGTCTGAGCGTATAATTTTTCTCCTCAAATATAATTCCTTCTACTTTTTTAACTAAGTTTTATGCCCTTAAACTATTACTTGCCAATTTTTAAACGACAATTCTTATGAAATTTGATTGTTCCTAATTAAGTCGTTGACATTATCACTTAACCACTTCATGGTCGCCCGGATGTAAGCTCCCCATAAATTCTTATCATCAGCTTATATTTTCCAATCATTCGCTGCCTAATTTTCTTATATAAAACATGCTTAATATTGTTCTCCTATCTTATTCTTGGCATAACTATACCCTCAACATTTTGACATTCCTTCACGAAATTTTATTCTATGAAATTCAATCTTAATACTCTTCAGGTTATACAATTAAATACATACTAATAACAAATATATCTACTATAATCACATAAATAAGTGAATATATATATTAATTAATTATTTAATAACATAATTTGTTTTTATTTAAAGGGGGGTAAAATACTGGAATTTTGGTTTTCGAACAAAAGTTTCCATCCCCTCTTTTTATTCCGAAATCATGCCACATGTCCTGTCCATCGCAGTGTACTATACTGAATTATTGTTATTAACTATCATCATCATCTTCTTCTTCTTTTTCAAGTTATGGGCCTATTGGCCCGTTCCACTCCCCGCTGCACAGTATGATACAGGTCGTCCTACCAACGTCAACTCGTCGTTTCGGTTTTCCTACATTTCTTCGGCCTTGAAGTTTATAATAGAGTAACTGTTTTGATAAACGATTATTTGGCATACCTTGTACATATTCAAACCATTTACATTTATTTCTGTATATTCTCTCGTTTTAATATATAGGCCTACTTGTATTTTTATTAACTTATATCTAATTACCATTCAGATCATATAGCTTACTAACATGAAGTTTTCTCCATTCATCTGTCTGCTAGCCTCGCTTTGATCCAAACATTTTCCTAAGCACTTTATTCTCAAATACTCGTAATATTTTCTCTTAAAGTAAGATATCATGTTTCGAAATTATTATTTTCTGCTGCGTATTTATTATGAAACAATTGAAAATCTCCCTCAAAAAACGATGAAAAAACTAACAATTTAAATCGCCATTCGTTTTAGAAAGAACATTATGTTAACAAGAAGCTCAATAAAATGGAAAATGATGGCAAATACGAAGTATTAGTCATTCAAAATATCTCTGCAGGCGGATGCATCGCGAAGCACTGTTTGTTGCTACACGTGACGTAATATAAGGCAGTGTACAGTGGGCAAAGAATTACAATTGCCTTTTAATATCACTTGTAACCACATCGTTCGCTCTTTAACAGCAATTTCTTGTCGATACGACAATTCTTATTATAGATCCACGTTTATATTGTATAAGTATGGAGGTGCCTAAAAGTCTCCAAGAAAAATGATTAATTCACAATGCAGAAAGATAATTTGCATATTACAATGTGCACTGTCAGCGCCCCACGTCCCATTCCCCTCTGTAATTCTTAGATAGCAGTGTCACGTGTTCTATTCCTGCATAAACACGACTGTAGTGCCCTCCATCAACAACTGCACTTACTACTTAAACGGGTAATAGTACTCGTATGAAGTTACTTACTGAATAATAAATAAAACTCAATGGCGCGACAGGCCTAGAAAACTTTGCCTTTAAGCCGTTTGAAGGCCCCAAATATAGGCCTACATTTGTTAATCGGAGGTGATCATCCAACTAGTATAGGGATATCCCAACCTTATAGTTGATTTTCTCAATCTGGAGCCGCTATTTATAGCAGCTACACAAATTTCTCATGAAGCTGGATGGTATCGGTCCCATACTGGTCGAAATTCTTAGAAAGTTTCCTCCACATGGGGTCAGCTAAAGTTCCATAGCTCTGCATGAACCAGCTTGACAACGGTAATACAGATATGAATATTCGGTCTTCAGATAATATATTGAAATCTTAAAATTAGAAAAATCATTTAAATAGAAAAGTAAATTAATTATGTTCTGTGCACAACTGTTGCCATAAGCCTAAAACGGTTTAAAACATTCGGATCAAATACAAAAACTGTAACATATCTGCTCATGAACTAACACCAATTGAATCCTCCCGCCATTCGCGACACAATTATTACTGTCATATTGACAGGCAGCACGTGTGAAGTTAATAAGACATGTGATCGTTGAATGGGGTAGATAACAAAAAAAAGCTGGCGAGATTCTTCACTGAACTTGTGAACATTTAAAATAACTGTTTTCTTGGCCACTAGTCAAACGTTTGCCAGACTTGTGTTTTAAAAACTTAGGTGGCGACACAGCAACAGAAGACTCGATACCTTCAGCCATTTTGTTTCATCAGAATCGACTGAAGCGTGATTCAAATGCATCATCCATATGTAATAAACTATTTTAAGTTGTAATCTTTGATTAGGTATATTATTGAATATTTTCTTCGTTTTGGATATCATTATTTTCATTCACGAAGAATAAAAAGTACATTCAGAGAAAATATTTTTAATCTAATGACGGGTATATTAGTATAAGAATAAAAATAATAATAAAAATTAAAGCCTGAACAAACCAATACATATATTTTCACCTATAAGTACAGCTGTAATTATCCATCCTAAGTGGTTAATTGATACTTTTGTGCATAGTTATTGCTTCTACATCGTACTTCGATGTCCATAACCAATGAAAAGCGAGCATGTCACATGATTTTGTTTTGATTAGGATTACTTTAAGAAGGGATAGCCTTTATATTATTATTAATTAAATAAAAATAAAACGTAGTTTCATTTGATTTTCATATTGTACAAAAAAACACCAGATTACGTTTATATAACACTTTGGCTAGACCAGTGTTGACCTATGGTAGTGAAGCATGGACACTAAAAAAACAACATGAAAGCAGAATAACGGCTTGTGAAATGAGATTCATGCGCAGAACAGCGGGTTACACCAGATGGGATCGGAAAAGGAACACCGATATCTTAAAAGAATTTAAGACTACGCCAATTTTGGAATATATTAAACAGTACCAACTAAATTGGAAATACCATCTTGAAAGAATGAGTTCAAATCGGATCCCCAAAGCTGTTTATAATTATATACCAAGAGGACGAAGATCACTGGGCCGTCCTATGAAACGCTGGAGGGAAAATTTTCTATAGGATCGTAACAGGCCTTGGCCTAATACTTGGAAGGAAGAAGAAGAAGATTATATAATTCAGTGACAGCTGTTTCGGTACACTGTACCTTCTTCAGACATGTTAACAAATTATGAATTGTGTTCCAACTGATCTAAGCAACAATATAACAATATTTATTTAAATTTGTATTGTTGCTTAGATTTGTAATTTGTAATTTGTATTGTTGCTTAGATCAGTTGGAACACAATTCATAATTTGTTAACATGTCTGAAGAAGGTACACTGTACCGAAACAGCTGTCACTGAATTATATAATAAATATGAAAATCAAATAAAACTACGTTTTATTTTTATTTAATTAATAAATATGGATTTTCATCAAGTAAACACCAACTCAATTGATTATTTATATTATTAGTATTTTAAATGGCAGAATAACCAAATGTCTTACTAATTTAAGCCTTTATTACCTCTAGATAAAAAATAGAAACCCAGAAGAGTAGAAGAATAGAAACAGAGAGTAAAATCATAAAAGAAGAATAAGGGTGAGAAAAATAATAACGAACTGAATGCAGAGTTCGTATATTCTGAAATAGGGCGTCCATCAAGACTGACTTTGATGGCAGAGGCATATATGCTATAAAACCCTGTAGAGACGACTAGAATTCTTGGCACTGCGGGGAAACTACCTTCACAGTGTGTTATATTGCACCCCTTTTTCCAAAGAGCACATAAATCCAGTCCCCGAGTTACTCTTGCTTTGAAAAGAGTGCTGAGGTGTTCACCGTAAGAAAATAATGGACTGTCTCATTAAACCACATGTAAAAACATACAAGCAGTAACGTTTATTCTATAGTGTGTTCAGAAATTTCTGTTACACACCCCTGAGAGTGACATACGTGACAAATTAGATAATGTTTTGAAGAGAAATTCAGGTAAATAATGATTTTAGTGGTATAAATAGTAATTCTACTGTTCAATATTATTTAGCTGTTCTAAATTCAATAATAGAAGTTGTAGTGAACTCCGCGATGGCCGGCCCCAAACCCGGATGAGAAAGGAGGAGGGGGAGGAGTAACAACCTCGTTAAAAAACCAGGATTCAGTTGGCTCCGACTGATAGTACTCTGTAAGGGCCCCTAGTCAGGGTTACGGTGAAGACCTCAACGGCAGATTCGGCGCAGAAGGAGTCCTTCAACACGGCGGATCTGGCGGAAGAGGCAACCCTGTCTCTAAGGGAAATAGAGAAACGCTGCCTTGCGGTGAAGAGGGATCTTCAAAGGATATGAGAGGAAAACCCAGACAGAAATGTTCCTGGTCCTCCAGGTTGGGGATTTATGCTGTGGGACAGCTCCCCACACATTAAAAAAAAACATAAAATGCTAAAAGACCAAATCGGTCAAAGCCAGAAGTTGTAGTGGATCAGTCATATAGTTCGGATTAATGACACGCCAATTGCTATAAAAATTATTTGGATAACCTTGGGAGGAAAGACCACTGTGATGGCCTAGGCTACGAAAATAATGCTGAGGTGTTCACCATAAGAAAATAATGGACTCTCATTAAATCGCATTCAAAACATACCAGAAATAATGTTACGTTCTATAGAATATTCCGACATTTCTATTACACACTCCTAAAAGTTGATATATTAAAGTTTCGAATAGAAATCTATGTTAAAAGTATTGAATTCTGTGTTATAAAGAACAATTATTCCAATGTTGCAGCTTATATTATATGGTCTAAATTAGAGCATCTGAAAAACATTTAATAAGCTTTTTTCTTATCCAGGGAATACCTTAATTGTTTACTGGGAGACTCTTTCGGGAGATGAGCTAACTACTTGTCACTCACTGACAACTGTAGGTAAATAAATGTAACTAAATTACCATAGTTAAGTACATCCCGCAAAGTAACATCCATGCCCAATAAAGAGATGTACAGGTAAAGACAGACAGCTTATTAATTTAATTAAAAATTATTATTAATTAAATAAAAATAAAACGTAGTTTTATTTGATTTTCATATTTATTGTATAATTCAGTGACAGCTGTTTCGGTACACTGTACCTTCTTCAGACATGTTAACAAATTATGAATTGTGTTCCAACTGATCTAAGCAACAATACAACAATATTTATTTAAATATTAAATTTAACAAAGGGGATTCATTCAAATCAAATTGAGAATTTAACAGTTTTTTTACTAGTTTTCAATTTATTTATTTCTACAGCCTCCAAAAGATCTTACTTCTTACCCTTATCACAAACATGTAAAATTTCAAAATTTAGATCGAAACAATGTTTATATTGGAATAGGTGGTTAGCATATTTTGAATATTCTAAATTTCTGTTATATGCTCTCATGTGTTCCTTTATCCGAGAGATAAAAGGTCTACCAGTTTGTCCTATATAGACATTGTCACATGTGCCACACTTCAATTTATATACACTTGATAATTTTTCTTTTTTTATTTTAGTTTTATTGTTTTTTATTATATTTTGTAAAGTTTTATTAGTTTTATTATGTATCAACTGAATATTCTCCCAGAACAAGGTTGTTGCCCTAATTTTTTTCCAAGTCGAGTTTTATATGGAAAAATACTGCTAACGGCACGTAGGACTTTTTCCATGTAAAAAACAAACTAAAAAAAATGTTTATATCCTTTTTTCTGTACGGCTATTCAATTACAAAATATTACAAGGCAATTACTGGGAATTTCACCTGTCACATGGCACATACAATAACTGCCGAAGATCGTACGGGCAGCGAACGGAAGGGGAAGCCTGACATAAAACACACTTTTCAACCGCAAAACGCTTAGAGTTGATTGATAAATTGCGCCTCGTTTCTAGTGAATAGAAATTTGAGACGAAATAAATAATACAAGTGCCATATTCAGTCGTGTTTTACAGATCTAGTTACAACATTTTATAGAATTTTATTTCCTTATCTTGGCTGACATTCTCGCGAGTGATTACAACTGTAAAACAAGTCCGATGATCCGGAGATCGGGTAGCTTGAAGGATCAACTATAATTTCTCCGACACTCTTCACCATCGGAAATACTTTGTAACTACCAAGGTTAAGGCATTTTCCTATCAGATTTCTCAGTTCATAGTTGTTTGAATATTATAAATTCATAAAATACTACAGCCATTCTTCTTTTCTTTTCTTTTTTTTTTTTACTCTTTTGACGTTATAGGTTGAATTTCTTAGTTTTTTCTTTTTTTTATTTATTCAGAACGGGTCGACAACTGTGATCTCGAGATAGAGTGCTGCCTTGTCACGCAGCGGGTTCGGGTTCGATTCCCGGTCGGGACAGGTTCCTGGGTGAGGTTTTTTCGGGATTTTACCTCACCTGTAAGATAAATGTCAGGAAGCTTAGGGCCCAACGGTCCCCGAAAATCATCCGGCCATCATCATCATCATCCCTCATCGATGTGAAAAGCAACGGAAAACTATTATTAGTAAAGATGCAAAGAATAGCATGAAAATGCTATGATTGTAGTGAAAGACCTGCCCTCGGGCAGAATTACTATAGAATAGAATATAACTCAGAACGGAAGGGTGGACTGGTCTGAGCATCACGACATTATTGACATTATGCTATCTCAGTATTCTTAAAATAAATAATTGTGTATTATACAACATAGAATAAAAGAATCTAGAAAACACTGGAAAGAACATGTTCAAAGAATGGAAGATGATCGCATTCCAAAAATTATACTTAAATACAAACCAAAAGGACGCAGGAATATTGGTAGACCGAAGAAGAGATGGATGCAACTTTTGAATGAGAATCTATGAGACCGGAACAAGCCACATGGGCTTAATCCGTGATTGTTGATGATGATGTATTATACAGATGCGGCATCAGTCAGTTAACCATTGCACATGGTTGAAAGAAAAAAATCAGATTCGTTGAAACTGGGGTTTGAATACGGGACCTTCAGAATATAATTTCAAACATTGGTACTTAGTAGCGTTTGAAATTATATTCTGAAGGTCCCGTATGTAGTAGTGTTTGGGATTATATTCTGAGGGTCCCTATTCAAACCTCAGTTTCAACCAATCTGTTTTTCTTTGTAACCATGTGCAGTGGTTAACTAGCTTATGCTTCACCCTGTACTATTATTCGCTGGTTAAGTGGAAGAGAAGGCCTTATGGCCTTAACTCTGACAGTTTAAATAAAGCATTATTATTATTATTATTATTATTATTATTATTATTATTATTATTATTATTATTATTATTATTATTATTATATTACCCGAGAATTCCCGGCGTGCGCTGCTACGCCCAAATAAATGAACTGTGTTTTATATTTTTGTTTAATAAGTTACAAGAAAATTAGGGTTAATAAAATTGTATGGCATGCATTGCGACGATCCAATCATGACAGTTGCTAGAGTGTATTTTTTATTTCTGGATTTCAGGAAACTCCACTTCTAATGGTCGAATTTCACAGATTTTCGGAAAAAATCCACCTCGGTTCATTTTAATAGCATATTCCAAGTTTGGTTGTTAAAGATCGAAAATTGCGACAGCTAGAGCGATTTTTAAGATTTCGTTTTAGGTGAATTCGTACACCTAATGGTTTCAGAGAATAATAGATAGCGACTGAACACTCGCCGTAACTCAAAATATGTATTGTACAAGACTTCAAGTCAATCAACCGAACACTTTTAGAGTTTTGCGAGCACAAACATATGCAGGCAGATTTTTTATAAAGATATTATTATTATTATTATTATTATTATTATTATTAATATTATTATACTTCCTCATTTTAAATTTTATCTCTCTTGTTTTATGTAGGGCTGTCTTCATATTATTCACCAAACGTGTTTCTGAGATCAGTGTCGGTATCGTTCTTATAAATGTTTCGAAACCTCATAATGAAAAGCCAAACAACGCATGTGAAAAGATAAGAACGAAAACACTTGATAGACGTGAAGGAAATGGAGAATGGAGGCAGATGTTGAAGAAGATCAAGGCCCGTCTTGGGCTGTAGTACCATAGCTGATGATTTTGGTGAATGGAAGGAAATATGTGACGCAACCGAAGTCCTCCAAACACTAGTTTTTACGGAATAAGTAAGCAAGAATCAAATTATAAAAACTTATTGCTTTCTAAACAACGTAATAGCATCCTCAAGCCTGTGAAAAGAGTCTTCTGAGCAAAATTTATCGGCTCTTTCACACCAAAAAATGAATTGTGACACTATTAAAGAGCACCGACAAACAAAATACTACCTACTTATTCGTAAGAAGCATACTCAAAATAAATATTCAAATTAACACCGAAAAACAAAATAATACCAACTTATTGGTAAGAAGCATACCCCAAATAAATATTCAAATTAACACGGACAAACAAAATACTACTGACTTATTGGTAAGAAGCATACCCCAAATAAATATTCAAATTAACACCGACAAACAAAATACTACTGACTTATTGGTAAGAAGCATACCCCAAATAAATATTCAAATTAACACCGACAAACAAAATACTACTGACTTATTGGTAAGAAGCATACCCAAAATAAATATTGAAATTAACAAAAGTTCTTACTGTGCAGAAAGAAAAATATAATCAGAAACAATATTAATTAATCTATCTAGAAATGTATTGCATATTTTAAAATAGCATTCGTTTAATTCAGAATAATTGAATTTCAGCCAACTAGTTCAATTCAATATTCAAACGTAACATCAGTTCACCATCCCTCCTATACCCTCATCCTCTTTCCATTCCCTAGAAATGTCACCAGCTTTTTGTATACTTAAGAAAGGCACACAAAAGAAAACTCAAAAGCTTCCATCATCGAAAACTTGACAAACGAAAACGTAAGCTAGATCCGGCAGGACCTCAACTTTATAAATGGAGATAGACGTTCTAACAAAAAGAGTCTGGTCGTGTGATAGGTGGTGGAGCTGATGGTACCAGATTGTGTAACATTTTCAAGTGACAGAGAGGTAGTTATGACGGATTGATCTGCATGATGGCGCTGAATTGGTAGAAAATACTGATGATGATGATGATAATAATAATAATAATAATAATTGTTGTTAATTTGTATACAGATTTTTGTTCACCGCTATTGTGTCGAGGTAGCGTGCTGCCTTGTCACGCAGCGGGCCCCGGTTCGATTCCCGGTCGGCACAGGCTCCTGGGTGAGGTTTTTTTTTCTTGAAATTCTTTTCGATCGCCTCAAAAATTCCATTTCTACTGCTAGCAGCTTGTTGGCTTGTTTTTTCTCGATGATGATGATGATAATAATAACAATAATAATAATAACAATAATAAAGTATAATATATTGACTTAAGTTGTTGAGACGAAAAAATAGCTGAATGGAGGAAACTACTTAACAGTGAACTATATCGTTTTAATGGGAAACTAGATGTAAAAATAACAAATAAGTCTCGTAGACTTCGATGGGCAGGACAACTGACAACAAGAGGGGCATGCAAACTTACTTTACGAATGCCAGAAGGAAACCGCATAGTTGGTAGGTTAGAAATAAGATAGTAGGATAAATAATGAAGATTGGAGGAGAATTATAAAGGGAATGATTGAAAAATATTGTTCCTAATAGGGATATTGAACACATTATTTCGATAGCGCTTCGATTTAAATTTTCGGTAAGAGAGAGTCGGAAAAATCATTACAAACACTGTCTAAAATACGTTATAAATTCATTGTGTTTAGTGTTTAAAAATACGTATACTTTATGAATCACAATTTTTCATGCTTTAAAATTTATTTTAATTTGTATTTATTTATAGTGAAATGAAGGGGTCCCGGGTCCCACTACAGGCCTAGTAAGTTGTCGGAATATAAAATCGGCTCTGTATATAAGCCCAGTTGTCAGCCCTGCATGACGGCTGCCTTTACCTCAGAACATATGTATGGTTTTTGATTTAAGTTAGGGCTGAGTCGACCCCGTGATAATGGTGCCGCCTGAAGGTTTAGGTCGGTTTAAAATATCGACCCTATCGTGACCAAACCCCGCGATGTTTCGGCTTGCAGTAGATTGCCTTAAGCAGCTATGGGCAACGCATGCCTTCTGTATAATTTGTAATTCGTGTTTCGTATATTTGTGTGTGTGATATGTGGAATAAATGACAAAGGATTGACATTTTGAATAAGTTTCTGATTTCAAATACCTAACAAAAATTAAAAATAGGCTCAATTCTTGAAATTCATGCTATTATGCTTTACAGGGATTCTTATTAACACAACTTCTCTGGGGGGGCTGAAAATATATAAAAACGTTATTCTCTCAATTTTTATAGATGTGAAATATGGACTCATACTTTAAGTGAGGAGAAGGGAGATGAACAGGCAAGCGAATAGAGAATATTACGTAACAGTGAGATACATGCTCTTTATGAGAAAACAGATATAATTAGAACGTTTAAGTCTCGTAGACTGCGACGGGCAGGACTTGTGGCACGAATAAGGGATGAAAGAGGGGTATGGATGCTCCTTGTAAGTAAACTAGAGGGAAACCGCCCATTAGGTAGGCCAAGAATGAGGTGGGAGAATTACATTAAACATGATGAGGGAATTACATTATACAAGAGATTATTTGAAAACATTATCTCAGGATAGGGATGTGTGCAGAGCTTACGTCCGCGAGGCCATGAACTATGGGTTCGAAATTGGCAGTGAGTTAGTTCTGTGAAATAAATTGGCTTATGGATTTAATTCTGAAAGCAAGCCCAAGTTTATGCTATAAATTCTCAAAAACCGTGAAATATAGTACACAGTAGAATAGTGGTCAAGGCAATATGATAGAAACCGGATGATCGAGGGTTCGAATCTCGGTGGGGTCGAATTTTCTGGTGGCACCATTGCCCTGGGGTTGACTCAGCCTCTAACCTAATACTACCGCAAGGGTCTCCTACGGCCTGTAGTGGGATCACTTTACAAAGCACAGTATCCTTCTTTGTACTATATTCTGCACGCCACTGATTAAGAAAAGGAAGTAAAATAAAAGTAGAAGAAGGAAGGGTTATAAGAAGATTCCAAGACCGATCCCAAATTTTTGACGCAGGATAAAAAAGACAGAAAGGACAGGATCAGTTCCGCCTCGCCTTGCAAACCTTATTATAGATTTCTCCACCCTCTGCCTTATGTATGCCTAAGGAAAGGACATTTTCTCAAATTAATTACAGTAAAACAAACTTTTCAAGTAGGAGGAGGAGAAATGGGGAATGGAAGGCAGAGGGAAACTTTTCTAGAGATAATATTTGTTATCAAAACATTGACTTGGTTTCACACGGGCGTATAAGAAGTCCATATCACTTGTGTCTCGTATATCAGAAAATGGAAATTATGCATTATACGCCTTGAGGAGAAGCTGCAAACTTGGAGAAAACAAAGATTTTATAATAAACTTCACTGGAATGTAAAGTTAACTCAACTCTGTATTTATCTCCTGTACTTTATGTAAAATATTAATCAGGCTTAAAATACAGCACATGTTAAATGTACAGACATATAATTTATTTTATTTATTTATTATATATTATTTATTTAAATGATATGTGGCATAATTCATTGACATAAAACAAGGAAGGATACAACATTGAAACTCTACAAAACAATGGTGGTCCCGGTACTTTTATACGGTAGTGAGTCCTGGGTAACAAATAAAAGGAGTTTGAGTAGAGTACAAAGTGCAGAAGTGACTTTTCTAAGAAGGACCAAACGGTGCATAAAATTAGACCACATAAGAAATTAAGAAGTAAGAAGTGAATTAGAAATATATTCAATAAATGATAGAATTCAACAACATCGCGTCGGCTGGGAAGAGCATGTTCAAAGAATGTAAAGAACAAGATTGCCCAAGAGAGCGCATCATTATAAACCAAAGGGATTAAGAGATGTAGGAAGACCTAGGAAGAGATGGAAGAAATCATTGTGAATTCGGAACAGACAAATCGCCTAAACCTTGAATTGAAGATGGTGATGATATTATTTATTTATATCGATTAACATACAACACACGTTAAATATACAGATATTTATTATATGTATTATATATTATGGCGGTTCTGTGGCGAAAGCGGTTAGACGCTCGCCTCTCAGCGCTGGGGTCCCGAGATCGAGTCTCGGTTATTCCAAGTGGGTTTCGTGGTGGACGAAACGGAGCTTGGCAGGTTTTTCTCGGGGTTTCTCCCGTTTTCCCCTGCCACATATTTCATTCCACCATTTCTCCATAATCATCTTATCCATTTCGTTTTACTTCATTCATCCGCCCCTGTGACGATGCCGGCACCTTTGCCGTTCACAGACCTGTATAAATATATAGGGGTTTCATCTCATCTCATCTCATTCCTCGATCCGACCCGAGTTGGACACTATTTGACGATATTTATTTATTATATATTACTTATTTATATCGATTATTTTATTTATTTTATATTTTATTTATTTATTTATAAGCTTCCTGGCATTGAGCAGATCACTTATTCGGGGAGGCCCTCTATGTCCTTATGTGGTCAAAAAAGTATGCATGTAATCCATAGTTTTAA
This sequence comes from Diploptera punctata, assembly GCA_030220185.1. Taxonomy (NCBI): domain Eukaryota; kingdom Metazoa; phylum Arthropoda; class Insecta; order Blattodea; family Blaberidae; genus Diploptera; species Diploptera punctata. The sequence goes on from JASPKZ010007805.1 coordinate 1,553,811, forward strand.
AACCCTCTCTAGGCAGGTCGTGTTACTTTTAACTCTTAAATTAAAAATGTATCCTATTGGATAGATTGATTTAATTTATTTAATATTGTCTTCAGATCAATAGAAAAACAAACGAGTAAAAATTACTTAAATTTATGTCAAATTACGCAATAATGTATAATAATAACAGTTTTACATGAATTTATTTTCCTTGCGGTCCGGAACATTTAAATAACTGTCACGAGAACATACTGTGTAGGCATGGATGACAGACCTACACAACGTAGCGCAACTTCCCCATATTGATGCCATGATAACTGAAAATGTAAGCAAGATGCACAAATTTACATCTTTGCATACAAATTTTATGGTACGCAGTATTGGACGCTTGTCCCAGTGGCGTGCTGTACATAGAAACATATTCATCCGATTTACTCCTCATTAAATCCAGCCAGAGATTTGGCGATGTGCTCTCACCTGGAGTAGCGTGGCTCATTCCACAGTGCTGGATTTCCGACTCTCGGCTTGAAAGCAATGTGGTTTCTGATGTCCTGCTTCAGGTCATCACATCCCTATCTCTGTCCAAATTTTATCGCCATTTGCACACAAACGCTAGCGTCGCCAAATAGGCTCGGGTTAAGTGAACTACAACCCCGTAATGATAGCCACTATTAACTTAGCTGCCAAAGAGCCCTAGTGGGTTCTAACGTACGCAGCACACTGGGTGAAGCTAGACTTCGCCTTATCCAGTCCAGTTCAGTGTGTAGGCAATTTAAGGGATAAGATCCATGTGGCATGTGGCACGTATCTATAAACGCGAAAGGTTAAATTTAGGTAATGGAATTGGATTTATTTAGCCTGGTTCAGCTAAGGCCATGTGGCCTCCTCCCAGTTATTAGGAAAAAAACATTTACGTTACGTTAGAATATTCCGATTCCGATTGAGGGTCTTTCCACTTTTCAGCGGTTGCCCTTTTACCAGCCGGCTGCTGGCCCTTCACATCCACATGTGTCAATCACAGAGGTAGATGATCAACAGCCAGTGCAGGGGTGACATGTGGTTAGCATGTCGAGTCCCCCAGCCGTTATAGCTGGTTCCTCAACCTGGAGCCGCTACTTATTGTAGCTACCCAATTGCCTCACGATGCTGGGTGGGCACCGGTCCCATACTGGCCGAAATACCATGAGAAAATTTCTTCCCCCATGGAGACTCGAACCAGCGCAAGTCCCGTAGCTCTGCGCCAAGGCTTCCTACCTTAACCGCTCGGCTACGGCGCGGGACACGTTAGAATATAATAATCAAAATAATTATAATATTAGATACTAAAACGAAAACTTGGATAAACTGGCATTCGTAAGAGCAATAGCTCCAACTTAATAAGATTAACGATAATTAAGTTTAAAACTAATAATAAGATATACCTATTTCACATTCCACAACACAGAACTTCTCATTATTCTAATTCCTACACATTATCTAGTGCTAGACCCTGGAACTTCTTACCAAAAGAAATCTAACTGCCGGACATTAACTTCCTTTAAAATAAATTTAAATATATTTCTTTTGTAAATTGGTGTTTTAGTATATTAATTTATAATTTCTGACTTTTTGATTCTGTAGTAATATTGACTCGATTAATGATAATTTCATTTTAATATGCATAAATATTTACTTAAATTGTATAGGCTATGTTATGATCTTTTGCAAATATTTTCAGCCTTTAATATCATGGCCTACGGGCCAACGTTTCTAGAATGATGCACCATATTAACATAGTCAACATTAATAAAATGCATGATGAAGTTCCGTTGAGTTAACATTCAAAATTAAAATTTAAAAAATGATGAAATGTTTACCTAAAAGTTGAGGAGACGCACCTTTTATTTAAATATTTCAGAATTTTATATTTTAATCACATTAACATGATGGAAGATAATAGAAGAACAACATGAACCAAAAAGAACTGAAATTTTAGGAAGTCATAAAAATATAGCTTTGAAGCTACCTGATGTTGGAACAGGTCTAAACCATGCTATTTACGTTGATTAATATTAAAGATGGCACTCTCCTTCCCATGACGCGTGGTTGACTAAAATTCAATCATAGAGTAGAGGTCACCATTTAATTCTGAACAGCGGGCATATGTAAACAAGAGAAAGTTTTCAGACTTACGAAGTATACTTCAGTCAAACATAAAAGTTGCGCACTGACTGTTCGAAACATTTGGAATGAAATATAACTAATATAAAGTGATAACACAGTTCAGCAATGTTGCTGTAACCAGACAGTACAGAAAATTAATCTAAATTCCTTCCTTCTGACGTCATATGCAATGGTCATATAAGCCATACGCTAATATCGTGTTTACGAAGGATTTGTTCCATCTCTAATTATGATAAATACAATTCAGTCCAGAAAGTTACAGCAAGACCGCAATAATGTCCGCACATCTCAACGCTCTAACACCTACAATACACAACAATTAAAGTAATTTTCTATTTTCTATTAACAATGAAATTTATGATTGCAATTCTATGATTTTTTATTCTATCCAACTGCTTATACAGGGTGTTTCAGAATAAGTATTACAGACTTCTAGAGGTTCCCCCACAGAAGATAAAGATGACAAGATCAAGGATGAGTTCTATGAAGAATTAGAATGCTTATTTGATAGCCTTTCACGATATCATATGAAAATTGTCATAGGAGATTTTAATGCAAAAGTGGGGTGGGAAGATATATTCAAACCAACAATAGGCAAATTCAGTCTTCATGAAGATAGTAACGACAACGGGGTTAGATTAGTCACATTTGCCACATCGAAGAATCTGATTGTTAAGAGCACAACATTTCAGCATAAGGATATTCATAAATACACCTGGACGTCCCCAAGATGGAGAAACACTCGGAACCAGATAGATCATGTATTAGTGGATAAACGCTGGCACAGTAGCATCATTGATATTAGATCAGTTAGAGGGATAGACTGCAATTCGGATCATCATCTGGTCAGAGTGAAAATCAGACAACGGCTATCGCTTATGAGAGGAACGAATGCTAAGATGATTCTGTAAAATATGAATTAAAAAACTTGAAAAATGATGAAATGCGGCAAGAATACCAAATCAAAATTGCTAATAGATTTGAAGTATTGGAATCTTCAGATGACAATGTGGCAAACGAAGAAGAAACTGATATAAATAAAGAATGGAGGCTATAAGAGATACTATTAAATTGTCAGCATCAGAAAAGCATTGGTTGTTTAAAAAAGAGGCAAAACAAGAAATGGTTTGATGAGGAATGTGCCAACATTGTAAAGAAAAGAAAACTAGCAAAAATTAAATGGTACACGAGCCAAATGAGGTAAATTTAGAGCAATTGGGTAGTATTAGACGGGAAACCACTAAGTTACTAAAGAGTAAAAAGAGGGAATATTGAGAGAGAAGATTAATGATCTTGAGATGAATGCAAAAAATAGGAACATTAGAGAATTATATCAGGGAATTAGTATAGAGAAGAAAGGGTTTCAGGCTAGAACAAACATAATTCGAAATGAAAATGGGGATATGATGGCAGATTCTACGAGTATATTAAATAGATGGAAAAGTTACTTTAATCAGCTATTAAATGTACATACAGAACAGGACATTGAGGAGGTTAAGTTACAGACAGCAGAAATGCTAGTCGCAGAGCCAAGTGCATTAGAGGTTGAAATGGCGATTGAAAAATTGAAGATGTATAAAGCATCAGGTCAGATGAGATCCCAGCAGAACTCATAAAATCAGGAGGAGAAAAATTGATAGACAAAATACGCTGGTTGCTTAGTATGATTTGGGAAAAAGAAGCTCTTCCAGATGAATGGAAGGAATCAATTATCGTACCAATTTATAAGAAAGGAGATAAAACTGATTGCAAACAACTACAGGGGCATCTCATTACTTTCAACTTCATACAAATTCTTACAAATATATTAGTAAGCAGACTTACTCCCTACATTGATGACATTCTAGGAGATCATCAATGTGCATTTAGAAGAAACAGGTCTACAACAGATCAGATTTTTAGTATAAGACAGATTTTAGAAAAGAAATGGGAATATAATGGCACTGTACATCAACTATATGTAGACTTCAAAAAAGCATATGATTCAATTAAGAGGGAGAAGATTATATAGTATCCTGCTGGAGTTCGGAATTCCTAAAAAGTTAGTTAGACTTATACGAATGTGTCTAAATGGCTCAAAGAGTAGGGTGCGTGTAGGCAAACAGTTTTCAGACACTTTTGAAATCCAGAATGGGTTGAAGCAAGGAGATGCACTATCTCCTCTACTATTTAATTTTGTACTAGAGCATGCCATTAAATCTTTAGAGAATGAGGAAGGCTTACAACTGAATGGTATTAATAAGCTGTTAGTTTACGCTGATGATGTAGTACTACTGGCCGATAGCGAAGAGATACTAAAGGCCAACACGCACACACTGTTGAGTAACACTAAGAAATTAGGACTGGAAGTAAATATCAGTAAAACTAAATATATGGTCACACGTAGAAATTCAGTATATAATGGAAATGGACAGCTAATGGCAAATGAGGGAAATTTTGAAGAAGTGGCTGAATTCAAATACCTAGGAACAATAATCACTAATAGGAATGAGATGCACAAAGAAATTAAACATAGGCTCAATTCTGGAAATGCGTGCTATTATGCATTGCAGAGACTCTTGATATCCCAACTCCTTTCAAAAACGTTAAACTGAAAATATATAAAACTGTTATTCTACCAGTTATATTATATGGGTGCGAAACATGGACTCTTACTTTAAGGGAGGAAAGGAGATCACGAGTATTTGAGAATAAAGTTCTTAGGAAAATTTTTGGACCAAAGAGAGATAAAGAGACAGGTGTATGGAGAAGACTACATAACAATGAACTACATGGTCTTTATAGGAAGCCAGATATAATAAGAACAGTTAAGTCTCGTAGACTGCGATGGGCAGGACATGTTGCACGTATGGGGAATGAAAGACGTGCATGGAAACTTCTTGTAGGAAAGCCAGAGGGAAAACGCCCAGTTGGTAGACCAAGAATGAGGTGGGAGAACAACATTAACTTTGATTTGAGGGAAGTAGATTATACAGGGAATGATTGGAAAGCATTAGCTCAGGATAGGGATGTATGGAGGGCTTATGTCCGCGCGGCCATGAGCCTACGGGTTCGATAGTGCCAGTGAGTAAGTAAGTAAGAGGTTATAGAGGGGACTTAGTAGATAAAGTTTTGATAAGAAACCCATGTCCGGAAACGAACCATTTCGATGTAAAATAAGTTCGAAGTTCGAAACACAATGGTCTGATATCGTGTGCCCTATGTTACAGAATAAGTATTATATATTTCTAGAGGTTGTACTACAAGTTGGTTCCACGTGGCGACCCTGTTGATCGTTGCACAAAGTGTACCTGCGACGCATGTTTTCACACACACGCCCCACAAGACCTGATGTGTGCTCAATAATTTCTGCTGCCGCCAGAATTCGCGCAAGAAGAGCTTTCTCCGTCTCGACAGGTGTATTACAACCCCTAGAAGTCTGTAATACTTATTCTAAAACACAAGATAGGCCTACACGATATCAGCCCATTTCATTTCGATCTTCAAACTTATTTTACATCGAAATTGTACGTTTCCGGACATGGGTTCCTCATAAAAACATTATCTACTAAGTCCCATCTACAACCCCTAGAAGTCTGTAATATTTCTTCTTCGTCACGGTTTAGGCTTTTGCTAGCCTGTTCCGGCTCCAAATTGCTGCTCTTTCCACGTCGTAATCCGTTGCACACTCCGGCTATCTCTTTGGAGGTTGTAAGTATTTTTAAATGTCTCCTGAGTACGCTACTAACGTACTGCAGGATTAGTCCTTTGGAGGGGCTGCCTCCTTAAAGCCTTTGGACTTGCTTCCTTGTGTTTTATCCCCAAGAGGAGGTTGCCTCTTGCGCTTTCTGACGTTGAGGAAGTACTCTTGTTTCCCCGAGCTGGGTCTCTTATTTCATCCCCAGAGATTGGATTGCCACTTCTGCCATTTTCACCGTTCCGATATTTCTACCTTCGCCGTGTCTGCCGTTGTGGTCTTCCGTGTTTGCAGCTTCCAGTGAGGTCGTTGCTGCCACGTTGAGCGGATTATTCTTAGTTCCTCTCCTCTTATCTAACAGCAAGCCAATGCGTCCGTATATGTTATCAAAATGCAATACCATTAATTCTTAATAATTATACATAACTTAATTAATGTATACTGCTATTGTATTATTATGTAATTGTAATATTATTGTGTTTTCTTTATGAAATTGTAATGTTATTGTTTTCGTTTTTGATTTCTTTATACTATTACCAATTATTACTTTATTGTAACGGACTGTCAACAGCACGTACGGCTTACTGCCCGTGGGACCCATATTTGTAAATTGGACATTGTAAGCCCATGTTTTCCCTTTACAGAGATCTAGGCGCTCTCCCCCTAAAGGGAAGAATTTGAACCATACTAATTTAGTTACACTTGTTTTCGTATAGATGTCATTTTGAGTGGTCCGTGGTCAGCGTTCCGCCTCGTACTGACATCTAGGAAACCAAGGTAGTACTAGGACGGGAAAATTCGGTAAATTTTGCTTAGATACCTTTTTCATTCATGCTTAAGGATTTTTTACGAGCCTGAAAATCTTCAGACTCGGGACCCACTGCTTAAAGTCCCTCCCGGAGGCCTTGCTCTTTGGATTTTTCCGTCCTAAAAACATCCATCGACCACGGCCGGGTTTTAACCCGCGACCCTCGGAACCAGAGGCAAGGAGCATAACCACTAGTCCACCGCGGCCGATATTTGTAAATAATATTGTAAATATCTTACTTTTTGTCTAATAAAGTCCTACTACTGCTACTGCTTCCCGGTTGTGATCGTCTGGGTCATTGGTACTAAGTCTCCCTACCTCGCCAAGGTGATAATCCACAGGCAGTTCTGTAATACTTATTCTGAAATACCCTGTATAACAGTGTAAATGTACTTTCTTGTTTGTTAGAAAATAATTTCAGAAAGCGGACCAGTTGTTAAAGTTGTATGGATGCAGCGGAAAACACATTTAATATGTAATTCTAGTAACAGCGTTTGATATTACGTGCTTCCCATTATCGCCGGGACAATTAGTCCAAAATACAGTTGTGACGGCTATGATAACAGTTATCAACGTGTTGCCGTAGCCCGAGGGACAAGGTATATCTATCATTAATATCACGCTAGGTAATTGAAAACTGTATCCAGTGCTGCTATGTAATCAGCTACCACGTATTTTTACACCTGTGAAACAATAATTTATCAATATAACTGGGTATTTCAAATTTCACATTTTGTAGAAAAATAAACAAAATCAATTTTGTGTTCTCAAATGGTTTACTACTAGGAAGAATTACACAGCTCTACAAAAAACAAAATTGTTGCCCTGGATATCACAGCGAATTTCTATGTTTTCAGGTGCACAGTTTACGAATATATTCATGAAAGTGCTGAATGTGTTCTAGTTTTTTTTCTGATTTTTGCGTATCTTATATCTCAAACAGTAAACGGCTTGTTACTAATAAAATTTATGTTTCCAGTCATGATTTGATTTCTGCGCATTTTTTCGCGTATACAAACATCACGTGATCCCCACTCTCACACCCCTCACTCCGCACATCGGTTGTGATCTCAGTTATTTGACAAAATTAAAGTATTCACGACGTGCATCTGGATATGATAAAACAATTCGTCAAAGCGTTGGACAAGGAAGGAAAATGTTTCAAATACATTTGTAGATAATTTCCTAAGCTCAGTATTTGATGATCCTCAAATTCGGCAATTGATGAAAGATGCAAATTTTATCAAAGTTATGACTGTTCCGGAAAGTGAAGCTTGGTAGGGTTTTGTATTGGTAGTAGAAAATTTCCTAGGTAACTACAAAGCACCAAATTATAAAGAAATTGTGCAAAACATGTTGACAAGCTTCAAGATTCTGGGAACAAATGTGAGTATAAAGTTACACTTTCTCCACAGTCACCTGGATAAATTTCCGGATAATTTAGGAACTTATAGCGACGAACAGGGAGAGTGCGCTTTCACCAGGAGAGGCATTGAACCTAAACATAGCATAATTGCGAACCATGGATGACCACTTCCCTTTAAGAAAAAAGTCTTATGGTCTGAGCGAGAACCGAACCCAGGACCTCATGAATTGTAGTCAAAATCTCTAACCACAAGACCGTGAGCCTGGTCATTTTCCGATATTTACAAACTTTATGAATTATGCCAGCTTACTCAACGTAACTCTTCCAAAATTAATACATTCAAACGGTTTTCTAAATTACTGGTTTTTTTACTTATAGGCTACTTATTTTGAGATCCTTTAACATTTTTGGTCACTTTGCGTATAGGACCGTTGGTACGTGATGAAGTAAACTGGAAGCATATTTTGCAAATGCAACTGATATAAATAATTATTCTAACGAAATACTAAATAGTGATTAATGATGAAATCTTCTGTAATAATTAATTGTAAATCAAGCATCTGTCTTGGCAATTAAGGGAAACCTAAGAAACTCGAGTAAATAAATAATATATTACACCCATTCAATTAAGTAAGACAGATATTATATGTATTTTATTTTGCAAGAAAATCTCTGGAAACTATACAGGACGAAACAATGTAAGTTAATGGCACCATCCCAAGAATCGCAAATAACTATGATTAGCGGATACGATATTAAATCCAAAAGTTGGTTTTCATTCCGGGTTTTAACATATGATTATGTTGCAGAAAGTAAATAATAATAATAATAATAATAATAATAATAATAATAATAATAATAATAATAATAATAATAATAATAATAATAATAATACTAATAATGGAGAAAATTCGTAATAATGAGTTAGATAATCTTTATGAGAAACCAAATTAATAATAATTATGCTATGTATGTTATATTGGATAGGGCAGGTCATGTGGCACGGATAGGGAATGAAAGAGGGACATGAAAAATTGTTTAGCAAAACCAGAAGGTTAGCGCCCAGTAGATAGATCAAGAATGCGGCTAGAAAATAACATTAACTATAAATTGAGAACGTTAATTATATAGGGGAAAGCTGGAAAACATTAACTGAAGATATGGATATATGGTAGCTTATGTCCAACCTGCTATAATCCTCCGGTTTAATAGTGCCAGTTAATTCCTTAGTAACATCAATAATAATAATAATAATAATAATAATAATAATAATAATAATAATAATAATAATAATAATAATAATAATAATAATAATTTACATGGTCTTCATAGGAAGCCAGATATAATGCGAACAGTTAAGTCTCGTAGACTGCGATGGGTAGGACATGTGGCACGGATGGGAAGTGAAAGACGTGCATGGAGGTTTCTTGTAGGAAAGCCAGAGGGAAAACGCCCAGTAAGTAGACCAAGAATGAGGCGGGAGAGTAACAAACTATGATTTGCGGGAGGTGGGTTGTATAGGGGATGATTGGAAAAGATTGGCTCAGGATAGGGATATATGGAGAGCTGATGTCCGCGCGACCATGAACTTGTGGTTCGATAGTGCCAATTAGTTAGTTAGTTAATAATAATATTATTATTATTATTACTAATGTATATATATATATATATATATGATATGAAAAGAAAAATGAATGCTTGAGTCGGGATTTGAACCCGAGTCTCTAAACTCTGTACGTTTAGCGCTCTAACCAACTGAGCTACTCAAAAATTCCAACACAAACATACATTTTTCTTATATATATATATATTTTTTTTTTAAATGTACAAGCATACACGCTTTCCTGTGCCTAAAGTTGTATTTCCTTCTCCAATCGTCCCTATACATAGTCTCCATTTCCTCCAGTCCTCTTGTTCTCATTCTAGTTCTTATATAAATGAGTAAATGAAAAAATAAATAATAATAATTTAGTTGTAATTTGATGATTAATAAAAGTAATTTGGGATTGTAAATCCGAGATGGATGAACATAGGGGTAGGTAGATGGATAGGCAGATAGATAAAAAGTTATGATTTTAGGAATAAAATGAAATGTTGTCCCCAGTGGAAAGAAAATAAAGCCACTCTGGATAAAATCTGCATTATCATCAACATTGTTTACTCTTAGTAAGAGGGGGCGAAAGAGGTTCACGAAGAGGGAAATACTACAATAGAACAAGGAAAAGGTATAAACCAGTAAAGGTAAGAAGAATAAAAAAAGAAGAAAGACAATCAATAAAAACGCCGCAGGCAGTGTACATCTCGTAAGAGAATGTAGAGCACAAGATCTTATGAGAAGACAAAAGACGGCGTAATAAAGATGGAAGGGAAAAGAACCTGCAGACTTCCAATTATATTGTTCTGGAGCTCCGAGCATGCCAATTTCACGGATAATCATTATCTACCCTTGATAACAGCTCTAAGGTAGTTATTTCATTTCATGTTATTAATTGTTTAATACAAGACTTCTGTGAACCTCCAAGAAAATGTACAATTTCTGGCACGAACAAGCCTAATCATATATCCATGTCTTCTAGAAAGAATTACAGGTCTGCTAAACCAACTCACTGTCAGTATCGAACCCGTAGGTTTATGGTCACGCGGACATAAACTCTCCATTAGGGTGTCCCAAGATAAAAAGTTTTTTTTTGTAAAATCAAATACGCATGCCCTCTATTGTTTTCTGTTTGACCTTAATAACTCAAATAACAAATATTATTGTTTTGGATCATGCTAAAGCGTGCCGACTTCATGCCAAACATAAGGCATGAACATATGTACTGGGTTAGTATAGAAGGATTCTAGAACTAAAAGTTTAGTAAATAAAACGTCAATATGCCCAAAACGTATACCTATTTACTATTTTACAATAAAAAAACTGAAAAAAGAATTCTACTACACTTGATAGCAGTAATTAAGAAAATGTATGAGAAAAAAAAATCAAAGGGAACCAATACATATAACAGGAGGAGTTAGACAAGGTTCTCTACTATCAACCATATTATTTAACATTTATTTTGACGACATGATAAGATTATGGAAGCAAATGGCGACTGGGGGAATTAACTTATGAAATCCATCCATAGTGTCCCGCGCCGTAGCCGAGCGGTTAAGGTAGGAAGCCTTGGCGCAGAGCTACGGGACTTGCGCTGGTTCGAGTCTCCGTGGGGGAAGAAATTTTCTCATGGTATTTCGGCCAGTATGGGACCGGTGCCCACCCAGCATCGTGAGGCAATTGGGTAGCTACCAATAAGTAGCGGCTCCAGGTTGAGGAACCAGCTATAACGGCTGGGGGACTCGACATGCTAACCACATGTCATCCCTACACTGGCTGTTGATCATTTATTATTATTATTATTATTATTATTATTATTACCTCTGTGATTGACACATGTGGATCCAGCAGCCGGCTGGTAAAAGGGCAACCGCTGAAAAGTGGAAAGACCCTCAATCGGAAAATCCATCCATAGTAATTCTGCCCGAAGGCAGGTCCTTCACTGCAATCATAGCATTCTTCATGCTATGCTTGCAGTTTTACTAGGGAATTGTGTAGGTGTGGTAGCTTCCGTTGCTTTCCACACCGTTGAAGGATGATGATGATAATGGTAAGGATGATAATGATAAGGATGATGACCATATGATTTCGGGGACCGTTTGGGCCTTAAAGTTTTCCTGACATTTGTCTTACAGGTGAGGAAAAATCCCGATAAAAACCTCACCCAGAAAAACTGCCCCGACCGGAGATCAAACCCGGGCCCGCTGCGTGACAAGGCAGCACGCTACCTCGAGACCACAGCAGTGGACAACTTATGAAATATAGGCCTAGTAATAAAAACAGCAGCTTTTGCAGATGACCAGATTTTAATAGCAAAAACAAAAGACGGACTACAAAGAATGCTATATAAACTAAATGAAATATAAAAAAAAGTACAACATGGAAATATCATCAGAAAAATCAAAACAATGGCCTTCAAGGGCGCTCATCCAGTTCGGACAAAGATAATATTAGAAAATAAACCAATAGACCAAGTAGTAAGATATAACTTCCTAGGTTGCGAAATATCATACACAGCGGAAACAGATATAAATAACAAACTAAATAAGTTTAAGGAACACTAAAAAGAACTTTGAAAAATAAAGCCAGGAAATACTCTATAATGAAATTACACAAGATAATGGCAGTGCCTATTATTACTTACGGATCCGAAACATGGACAATGACAACACAACAATCTGCCAGAATACAAGCTGCTGAAATGAAATTCCTCCGACCAAGAGCATGATATCAAAGAACAGACAAAAAACCATAACACAGAAATAAGACAACTAAAAGTATGTGAATTAAATACAACATTAGTGAAATACAGAACAAACCGGAAGGAACACTTACCAAGGATGACTGAGAATAGAATACCAAAAGCAGCATACAGCTATTCACCACGAGGTAGAAGAAGTTTGGAAAGACCAAAGAAAGGATGGAAACAGCAGCAATTTGGAGCCGGAGCAGGCTATTAAATAAGCCTAAACCGTGAAGAAGAAGAAGAAGCAGAAGAAGAAGACGACGCTAAAAAAGCATTATTTTTCAAATTTCGTTCGCTTTAGTTGACAAGTTCTGACATGATTTTAAGCAAGTCGGCACGGATAGCCATAGACCTTCGTACACCAAATTGTAATTACAATTGTTTAAACATTGGAGGCTTACAAATAAATTAAGACGGTGTGCATTAAAAATAAAAGAGTTCGATTTTTTTGGGACACCCTATTCTCCATACATCCCTATCTTGAGCCAATCATCCGCTGTATAATTTACTTCCCTCAAAACATGGTTAATGTTATTCTCCCACATCATTCTTTGTCCACCAACTGGTCGTATTCCCTCTGCTTTTTCTACAAGAAGCTTCCATGCACCTCTTTACTCGTGCCACATTTCCTGACCATCACAGTCTACGAGACTTAATTGTTCTTATTATATCTGGCTTCCGCATTTCTTGACGATTGTATTTATAAGGTGAAGGATCATTACTCTTACGACCAAGGTACTTTTTTTCGTCTGGCTTATCGTCTTCGACCTGTCCGGCATGGGTAACCCTTTCGGCAATAATGCTACCGCCTCTCAGGGTCATTTAAGCACGCAAGCCACTCCACCAAGATAAGCTAAAGATACTGTGGAGGACTATTCTCTTCATACAGAACAACTAATGCCAGTAAATACATATTAAATAGTACCTTGTTGTGGAATCAGGCTAAACCAATGAATTGTAATATATATATATATATATATATATATACAAACATATTTTGAGGATTGATCTCCATTCGTCCCTTTCTGGTCATGAGTGCTCCCCAAATGGGAAGATTATTTACTTGATTAATTTGCTAACGCGTGTTTCTGTACAGATTATAGTGAGGGGCATGTGGTTAGCATATCGCCTCGAGGAGACATCTAGTAAGAAATCAAGGCATTTCTTGGATGGATGCAAGTCGATTAAATTTTATTCAAATTCCTTTTATTCAGACTTGAGGTTCTTTTACAAGCCCAAAAAATCTTCAGATTCTTAATCCATGACTTGAAGTCCTTCCCGGAGGACTTGTCCCTTGGATTTTTCATTCCTAAAAGTCCATCGATCCTCGGTAGGGTTTAAACCCGCCACCCTTACGATTAGAGATAAGAAACCAAAACATATTTTAAATCTGTATTCATTTATGTCGCCGAAAAATGGACAAATAACAAAGAAGAATTTAAGAAGAATTAAAGGAACACAGATGAGGTTTTGAAAAAAACATACTTGTAAATACCAGATGAAACAGAATACATAACACTAAAGTAAAATAAATTTATAAACTGAATAATAAAAGATATAGCGGAATATAGTGGAATATGATGGGATGGTAATGTTAAAAGAATGATTAATGAAACTATACCAAGGAAAGTACTGGAATTTAAATAAGGTGCTAAGAGACCAAGAGGTGGCAAAGATGTAGACGGGAAGAATTTTTTTTTGAAAAATATCGAGTAAAGAGCGTTGACTGTATGGAAATGATGAAAAGAGAAGACATGGAATGACCGAAATAGTTGGCGGATTTTGTCCGAAACTCGACCCAGGTAACGGAGACACGAGACTTGATCAAGAAGATGAAGTGACAAATTAAATTCTAGAGTATTTTAGGATAAAAAAATACTGTTTCTGAGAAAACAGACAGTCGTCTTTCGGAGAAGGACGGTCAATACACAGGACAAATATATCCAAAATGTTCGTGAAACACCAAAATAGAAAATACTAGCTTATGTTCATTATTCATTATTATTATCATCATCATCAACATTATTTATGTTTAATATTCCGTGTATACCATACAATCAAGGGTTATAAAATCCAGGAAACTGTGGCAGCTGTGCGGATAAAAATCAAATAGCAGCTGCTGACTTCGAATTATTTCTGTCTTTCTTATCCCTGAATAATAATAATAATAATAATAATAATAATAATAATAATAATAATAATAATAATAATAATAATAATAATAATAATAATAATAATAATAATAATAATAAAATAATAATAATAATAATAAAATAATAATAACAATAATAATAATAATAATAGACCCAATAATAAAAATATGCCTAACAGTAACAATATAAATTATTATTTAATCAATTAATTAATTTATATTCAATATCTCAGGGGTCCTCATCTAGGGGATATGTGGATGGCGACCACAGGGTGCCCAAGCCGAGCAAAACATTTCTTCCACTTACTTGTGTTTTGCACTCTTTTAACTTTACTATCTAACCTCTCTTGGTTAACTCTTGTTTTTTTCGACCCCGTCGCTATTAGGGCATCCGAGGGCTAGGGAGTCTTTCCTTTCTTCCATTTCTTCTTTCCTATATTTTCTTTTCTTCTCCAGAAAAGCCTGACCACAGGCTATAAGATGGCAGGCCCATCACTGGTCTTGCCTTCCTTTGGCCAGCAACCAATCGAAGGGACTATTATTATGCTTTCAAGTCTTATACGAGAATTTCCCGGGGAGGGAAAATTTTCTATAGGATCGTAACAGGCCTTGGCCTAATACTTGGAAGGAAGAAGAAGAAGAAGATAATAATAATAATAATAATAATAATAATAATAATAATAATAATAATAATAATAATAATAATGATAATAATAATAATAATAATAAAATAATAATAATAATAATAATAATAATAATAATAATAATAATAATAGACCCAATAATAAAAATATGCCTAACAGTAACAATATTAATTATTAATTAATCAATTAATTAATTTATATTCAATATTAATTTTTGTGAGAAACAGACAACTAGAATGGCATGGTCTTATACGTAGGATGTCAGAGAAATGATTACCCAGGTAAGCTTTGGAATGGATCCCACCTGGGAAAGGAAAGAGAGGTCGACATAGAATTATATGCATGGATGATACAAGAAGAGGCAGGAGGTAGCTAGGTCTGGAAGAATTGAAATGGGAAGATAGAGAAGAATGAAGAAAGAAGATGAAACTTTTTAAATGATTTGGACACAGGAAGACGTTTTATTACACTGTAAACCTGTTTATAAGTCAATAAATAATAATAATTAATAATGATTAGCTAATAAAGCAAGAAAATAAGAATTCCATCATAATGTCTTCTTGTTGGAGGAGCTCTTACTCTAATGTGAATAGTGTTTACCACAGAGGGTAACGAGATTTGAAATGGGGAAAAATCATGTCTGTCATAGATGCCTGGGTAGCTAAATGATAGAGTGCCAGCGCGAAATATGGAGACCCTGGGTTCAAATCCCGGTGTAGGCATACATTTTTCTCTTTATTTGTATTAATTTCTGCACGCGGATGACATGCTATAGAACTTTAATTTCAATATTACATTAATAATGATAATGATATAATATAATTAATAATTTCGCATTTGGATAAGCCATTATGCCTCAAAACAAAACTAAAATACGTGGGCTGTAACAAAAATAGTGGCAACACCGTTGTAGAAGCGAAACTAGACAGAGTTAATTGTTGTAACTTCTGTCACATGTTAACATATGTTAGACCTATCTTACAATAAATGGGCTCATTTGCACATTTCAAAGCGCATGCGCTTTGGAGAGAAGAAGTAAATATCCTCTGAATTCCCGCTCAAAAAATTACAAAGTAGAATACAAAGTGTAGAAATGAACTTCCTTAGAAGAATAAAAGGCTGCACAAGAATGGATCGGTTAAAGAATGAAGATATAAGAAAAGAGTTAAATATATATCCATTAAATGATAAAATCAAAGGATATAGAGAAAAATGGTTTAGACATGTAGAAAAAAATGAACGTAACAAGATTACCAAAAGCAGCATTTAACTACAAGCCAAGAGGTCCAAGGAATGTAGGAAGGCCAGTGAAAAGATTGACAGAACAACTGTGAGGCGGAACAGGCATTTTGCCTAGCCCGTGAAGTGAAAAAGAAGAATTTCCGCTCTAAGCTGTTGTGTTTCGCATGTTTACGAAGCAGGAACAGTGAACTTGATTGAAAATTCAATTTGCCCATGGCCGTACCGCAAGACAATGTCACGAAGGTCTTGTGGAAGCATGTATGGAGACGGCATTACCATGCAGGACTGTGGTCAGGTGGATTAGAACCTTTAACGAGGGGCACCGCGTGGAAAACATGGCTAGGTCAGGTCGTCCAAGCGTTATTCAAGAGGACGTGCATACTGTTTTCGCAATACTAGACACGGTTCGACGACAGACGGTACGCGAGTTAGCCCTGGAGAAAGGACTGTCGCTTAACCCATTCGCTTCAGGTTTAAATGTCAATGCATTTCCCCAGAAACCGGATTTAATTTACCGTAAATTGTATTGTCTATTTTCAGACATTCAAAACCAACAAAAGATAACGGTAGGCCTACTTGATATCACAATAAGTACGAAGGCAAAAACACATTCCTCTATTATTCATAAATGTTAACAAAAGATTACCCTGCTAAGGGATGTACAAAATATTGCAAAATATATAACAACAGAGTTAAATAAGTGTACATCATCTTCTGAGTTGAAGGTCATTTAACAGCCGGCGAGTCTACCTTGTCTTTTGAGGCGAATGTGTTAAGACTGTGTTTCGTATTCTAAAGAAACGCCTGAGAATGCGAAAAATTGCATCTCGTTGGGTTCCCAGGGATTTGACTGAGGCGCAGCAATAACTACGATACGAGTCCGTTCAAACTCATATTCAGCGTTGTGATCGTGATGGTGACGCCTTCTTACGGCGCATTATTGCGCTTGATGAAACTTGGACCATCCACCATATTCACCGGACTTAAGCCCATGTGATTATGATTTGTTTCCTAAGATGAAGGAATCACTTCGTGGCATTCGATTCCAAACTGTTCCCGAAATTCTGCTGGCATTAAGGCGGTCCGTCAGAAACATCAACAGACCAAGAGCTGCTTCAGAGTTAATACGACTTCCACATCGCTGCCAACGAGCTATGGACAATGCTAGGTACTACATTGAAATATTATAGAAGTTTCACAGAAAAAAATTAGAAGTGAAACTGTTAAAGAAGTAGATATTTTTTTTCAAAGTGGTGTTTGAATAACTTTGTTTTAAGCAACCGAAATATATTTAAGAATATCTACATCTAAAACAAAAATATTAACTCTGAAAGGAAAATGTGGAATAAGAACAAAAATAATGATAAACAATGTAATTATAGACCAAGTTCAGAATTTTAATTAATTGGGATGACATTTAGGCAATGACAGAAATTTAGATAAACACACTAAAATACAACGATTCAATTATCCATGTGGCACAATTAAACACACTTTATTGAATAAGACTAGAAAATAAACTATTTTGAAGTTTTACAAAGTATTGGCTGTTCCATCTCTTATTTATGTATGTGAAACCTGGACATTAACAAAGGCAGATAGTAAACAAATAGCAAACAAATGAAGATGTTGAGAGCAATAGCAGGATACTAAAGGACCGATAAAAAGAAAAACGAAGATATAAGAACAGAACTTAATATATTTAATCTCTGTGAAAAAATAAAATATTATCAAAATGCTTATCTTCAGCACGTATTACGAATGAATGAACAGCGCATACCAAGAAGAATGTATAATTATAAACCAAAAGGGAGAAGAATGTTGGAAAGACCATTGAAGAGATGGAAGAACCAATTCGACCTATAATGAGATTGGAACAGGCCATTCGGCTTAATCCTTGTTGTTGATGATGATGAAATATATTATCTCAATTTTTTTTATTTGAGAACCAAATTCGACATATAGTAATCAATTAGGAAAAAGAGGGAATGAAGTAGATTTCTGTAACCAACAAAATCTGCCATCACGATTCGGCGTTCACCCGAAAGGAAAATTCAAAAATCGCGCTAGTGGCCGCCATATTTGTTTTATCGTAAAGCAACTAGATAAATTAACAAAATAAGTAAGTGCACGATCTTTGAGCCAGTACAAGGATAACATGTCAGCATGTCAGGTCCTTTAGTTATTATGGCTGGTTTTCTTAAACTAGAAACACAATTGGTATTATAGTAGCTCACGATTCTGGGGGGAGACGATCTCATATTGGCGGAATTCCCCCCCTGGATATTTTTGAGGTACCTTAGCTCTGCACGAAGGTATGATGCCTTCGGCGCGGGGTCGCAAAAGAAACTTCTTTTTTCTTCTTCGGCTTTCCCCCACTTATAGGTTTGCCGTCTTCAGTTCCCATTTATATCTATCATCCCAATCTCCCTCTTCCAAATTCCTATCATCCATTATAGTTCTGACGTAGGTTTTCCATTGCTATCTTGGTCTACTACGTTTATTCCTTCCAGGGGGGTGACCATTGGTATATATATTTTTGACCATCTTTCATTTTCCATTCTTTGTACATGGCCATACCATTTAAGCGTTTGATTTTCAATCCTCTTAACAACAGATGTGGTGACATTCATTTCTCTCCAAAGGAATTCATTTCTTATTTTATCCTGTCTTGTTTCTTGGAGGTTTCTTCTAAAATAATAAAATTCAACTGTTCTAATTTTATTATTTTGTAATTCGGTCAAAGACCAATTTTCACTTCCATATGACAAAATATTCTGTATTATGCTCTTATAAATTTTCATTTTAGTTTCCTTTGTAATATTTTTGTTCCAAATTATTCCATGTAATGTTTTAGTTGCATTTTTTGCCATTGCAATTTTAGTCTGTACATCTCTTTCACAGGTACCTGAACTTATAATTATTGACCCAAGATATTTAAAAAAAATCACTTTTTTCTCCCTGTTTCGAGTATGAGGTCATCCACATCCTTTCCCAAACACATGTATTCTGTAAATTTATATTCAGTCCCCATTTTGTATATTCTTCCATTAGTTTATTAATCATATATTTCATATCATCTTCATCCCCTGCAAAAATTATTCGATCATCTGCAAAAGAAACTCAAACTTAAAAAAGTAGTTAATCAGGAGATGTGGCAGCACTTGTATACTAGTAATAAATAAATAGTTGCCACTATTAAAGTTACAACCTAAGTATACATACAAAACCTAAATGAATATCACTACTTTAAGTTCCTACCTGAAATGGATGAACAGTATACCACTTGCCATACGACTTAATTCAAGGGTCACTTCCAATTTAATATTAATTATTTGATAATAACCAGTAGGGCCTATGCATCGTATTTATGAAATTAAAGCTGAAACCTCGAGAGGAAGGGGGCACGCCGTAGCGTAGTGGTTAAGGCGCTGAGCTACAAGCCGGAAGGTCGACGGTTCAAGTCCCGGTGGGGTCAGGATTTTTTAAACTTACCAAAACCTTCTGGCGGCACTATGGCCCTAGGGTCGACTCAGCCTCTAACGGAAATGAGTACCAGACGCTTGTTCTGGGGTAAAGGCGGCCGTCACGCAGGGCTGACAACCCGGCTGACATCAAGTGCCGATTGTCTAGAAAAAGTGGGAGCCTTAACCTCCTACTACGCCAAAGGCCTCCTGAGGCCTGTAGTGGGACTACTTTACTTACCTCAAGAGGAAAGAAGAAACGGAGATGGTTCGTAATTATGCAACACCGCGCTGACTTCTGATTGGAGTCATATGTTCAAGCGGTAGGCCTATAGGAGTATATGATCTAAGACTATTTAACTCAAGCCCCCAAATGGCTTCAATGACCAATCACACTTCAACGAATTATGATTTACAACCAATCACAGTCGTTTTTCACCTCGATTTTATCACCTTCCGTATAGCTAACATGTATAGAGTTACCTGTCGTAGAAACAGGCTTCATCAAGTGGCTCCCAGTTTGTATATACAGTGTAACTAGATTCTGCTTGTGAGATATAATAGAAAAAACATCCATAGCAATTGATTATACCATAAAAAAAGGAAACCACTGTTTGCACTTTCTTAAATGTATTATTTCCCAGGAATTAACATTGCAGAAAAATATAATTGACATATTTACATCATAGGGCAACCGAAATTAAATAGTAACCTGCAATTATGTGTTTTTTTTAATTTTTTTACTCTAAGGTGCATTCTTACAATATTGCGATTCTATTTGGCAATAAATATGATCTGGTTGTAGTGATGAACAAATGAAACATAACGTTTCTCATTTGTTTTCAAACATCGCCCTTTACATTAAATATATAAACATTTTAAAATAACAATGTTTAAATAATGATTTGTGAGTAAAGAGCTTAATTTTATTCGTTAAATAGTCATAACAAATGCCACTCTTGATTTCCAAAATCTCTAGATAAATTGGAAATCACTCGTGGCATTACTTATGATAAAATTGCTGAAGGGTCAAAAAAATGAAATATTAAAAAATCGAGTTAATAATAGAATATATTATAAAACTTTTTATCATAAACACTGACATAAACAAGATATAAATTTCATTACAGGTCTATATTTGAATATTTTAAATAAGGGAATTAGGTTACAAAATATAAAAGTGGATGAACATAAAAAAATCACCTGCAGGGAATATTTTATTAAACAAGAGAAGAATCTTGTAGCAGGAGCTTCCTGTTTCATAATTAGCGAGCTTTGACCATATAATTATGTTCTATTCAAATATTAGCTCCGTATACCCTACTGCCAGAGAGGCGGATACATAGAGTAATCTTCCATAATACGGGATAGTTGCTTCAATTATTCATAAGTTCAACCTTCACTTTTTCTCTCCTTTTTTTTTTTTTTTTTACAGTAGGTCTTGCAACGTTCGTACATAACATTATCCTCTGCGGAGGTCCTCGTATAAGAAGGATCCAACAGAGGAGCCTAAATCTAAATCATGCAAATACTTTACTCCGGTACATTCTGCGTCAAAATTCTCACATCATCCAGTTTATCATCTCAACTATAATCAGTGATACCCTCTTTCGTATAACATTTAAATGGCTAACTAGAATTCATGGTACACCATGTTCACTTCCCCAGCTATACCAAAGAATTGTTATAATGATAATGATAATAATAATAATAATAATAATAATAATAATAATAATAATAATAATAACAATAATAATAATAATAATAATAATAATAGTAAAAACTAACTCACTGGCACTATCGAACCCGTAGGTTCATGGCCGCGCGGACATAAGCTCTCCATATAACCCTATCCTGAGCTAATGTTATCCAATCATCCCTGTATAATCTACTTCCCTCAAATCATAGTTAATGTTATTCTTCCACCTCATTCTTGGTCTACCAACTGGGCGTTTTCCCTCTGGTTATCCTACAATAATAATAATAATAATAATAATAATAATAATAATAATAATAATAATAATAATAATATTGATAAGTCCACCGCTGTGGTCTCGGGGTAGCGTGCTGCCTTGTCACGCAGCGGGTCCGGGTCCAATCCCCGGTCGGGACAGTTTTTCTGGGTGAGGTTTTTATCGGGGTTTTTCCTCACCTGTAAGACAAATGTCAGGAAAACGTTAAGGCCCAAATGGTCCCCGAAATCATATGGCCATCGCAATCATCAACATTCATATTCATCTTAGGTTAAGCTTAGGATTAGGGACTCTCCTGGCGCACCATTATCATCATCATCACCCATCATATCATCGGGGTCACCCATCATATCATCGGGGCAACGTAACCCCGCCTTCCAGGCACCCAACCTCAGAAGTGGGTTACAAGTACGCCAAGCCAGGAGAGAAACCAGGAATGTCGAAAGACAAACCTGGGGCATTAAAAAAAATATTATTAATAATAATAATAATAATAATAATAATAATAATAATAATAATAATAATAATAATAATAATACAGAAACAACTGGGAATCTCACGTAAGAAGAATGAGCAAAACAAAAATACTACGTCAAATCTTAAATTACCAGCCACCAGGCAAGAGAGTTTTGGGCAGACCCTTCAAACGTTGGATTGAGACCGTAACAGACCACTAGGTCTATCACATGAAAGGAAGAAGAAGAAGAAGAAGAAGATAATAATAATAATTGTATTCATATACAGATTTTCAATGTTTACACATCTTTCTTTGTCTAAAGTTTTATTTTTTTCCTCCATTCGTCTCTATCCATCCACACCATTTTCTCCAGTCTTCTTGTTCTCATTCCAGTCATTTCTTGCATCCACGGGTTTCGAGGCTTTCCTTTCCTTCTTCTTCCTGGTGGACGCCATTCCAATGTTTTCTGGATAACCTTTCTTCTTTCATTTGTCGTACATGTCTATACCAATTTAATTGCTTAGATCTTAAATAATCTATTGAATATCTAGTATTCATTTGTTCTCGTATGACAGTATTTTTTTTCTTCTAATTTTGAATATCTTGTTGCTCTCCTCAAGAATTCATTTCCATCAACATAAGTTTTTGTTCTAAGTTTTTGTTGAATTTCAATAATAGAATGATAATAATAATAATAACAATAATAATAATAATAATCTTCATCTTCTTCTTCTTTCTTCCAAGTATTAGGCCAAGGCCTGTTAGATCCTATAGAAAATTTTCCCTCTAGCGTTTCATAGGACGGCCCAGAGATCGTCGGCCTCTTGGTATATAATTATAAACAGCTTTGGGGATTCTTTCAAGATGGTGTTTCCAATTTAGTTAAAGTAAAGTGATCCCACAACAGGTCTCAGGAGGCCCTTGGGGTAGAGCTTTGGGGATTCTTTCAAGATGGTGTTTCCAATTTAGTTGGTACTGTTTAATGTATTCCAAAATTGGCGTAGTCAGCCACTTCCTCAAACTTTCCTTCGTTTGTCATTAGCTGACGGATTTCCATTATATTATGTAGGCCTATCTCTATGTGTGACGATATATTTAGTTTTATTGATATTTACTTCCAGTCCCAATTTCTTGGTATTACTCAATAGTGTGTGCGTGTTGGCCCTTAGTATATCCTCGCTATCGCCCAATAGTACTACATCATCAGCATAAACTAACAGCTTATTAATACCATTGAGTTGTAGGCCTTCTTCGACCTCTAAAGAATTGATGGGATGCTCTAGTACAAAATTAAATAGTAGAGGAGATAGGCCATCTCCTTGATTCAATCCATTGTGGATTTCAAAAATATTCAAACAGTGTTTGCTACACGCACTCTACTCTTTGTGCCATTTAGACACAATCGTATAAGACTTACTAACTTTTTAGGAATTTTGAAGTCTAGCAGGCTACTACATAACTTATCCCTCTTAATTGAGTCGCATGCTTTTTTTTTGCAGTCTACATATAGTTGATGTACAGTACCATTATATTCCCATTTCATTTCTAAAATAATTTTTGTAAATGTATTATTACACTCACATGCATATTCCATTATTCTGTATTCTCTATGTAATAATAATAATAATAATAATAATAATAATAATAATAATAATAATAATTTGCTTTATTTTACCTGGCAGAGTTAAGGCCTTAAGGCCTTGTCTACCACTCAACCAGGTTTAAAAAAAAATACAAACAAAAAATAGTCTTAAATCTAAATTACAATATACATATATAAATATAAACGATTACAAGTTATGAATACAATACAATTAATATTTATAATGTATTTTGATTTACTCTAAATTTAACGAATTAAATATATATGTACAATATATATATAAAAAACAGGAAAAGATTAATGACATAGTATAAAATTAAATAAATAGAGAAAAATTAATTATTAGACAACAGGTAACTGTATAAGCGTGACTTAAAGGTACCAAGTGTGCGGCAACCCCTGATCTCTTGAGGAAGGAGATTCCAGGAGCGGGCAGAGGCTACTGTGAAGGAAGTAGAATAGGAGGAAGTGCTATGAAGAGAAATTGTTAGCAGACTGCTATCTTGTGATCTAGTGTCAATATTGTGGTAAGAGGATAACTTCTCAAATCTGGACGCCAGGTAAGTAGGGATGTAGGAATTCAGAAGCTTGAAAAGTAGTGAAAGAGAGTGCAATTTACGTCTGTCAGTAAGACGGAGCCAAGAGAGGTTATTAAAGTGTTCGGAAATATGGTCATAACGGCGGATATTGAAAATGAATCGAACGCAAGCATTATGAACACGCTGCAGTCTCTCCGACAAGTCATAGTTTAGATCATTATATATAATGTCACAATAATCGAAGTGTGGTAACACAAGATTCTGCACAAGGATTTGTTTTAACGAAACTGGGAGAAAATTCTTTAAACGTCTAAGATAATGTAAGATGGAGAAAGTCTTTTTACATATGTGTTTCACTTGTGTTTGCCAGGTTAAATTTGCGTCTAGATGTAGTCCAAGATCTATTACTGAAGAAGAAGTAATTGTATGTCTTGTATTTGGATCGTGTCTAGTTGGGAAAGCTTGATAAATAAATTAATTTTATGTTAGAGTAAGTTAAGTGAAATTATAAGATTAGGCAGTTTTGGAAAACTGCATCCCTTAGAGGTGATGTTCTGTTTTTATTCATGAATCCCCGCATTTTTGTCGCAGCCACTACGTGAGGGCAGAGCGTAGCAGAAACAGGTAATTGTCCACGCGGCCTCGTTATATTTTATATCCTCACTTCGGCAGAGAAATTGTAATAACCGTCTAACTCTCATGCTTTAACAAGACTACGTTATTCGTGGAGGCGAGCCTAAAATATTATTTTTGTAACTATGTTCTACCCCCTCACAGTTATCTAATTAAAATTAAATAAAATTAAATCATAAAACCTGTCGTTAAAAGAAATGCCCAGAAGTTTATTTTGAATTACAGCGTAATTTTATCGACTAATTAACTCATGTACCAAATGGAAGTCAATGACCAATAACGTTCCAATGAAAGTTTTACAACCAATGACAGTCGTGTTTCACCTCGATAATTATCGACTTTTGATTACCAAAATAAAAACAGCTCTTCCATTTTACTATTCTGAACATGTCAGAGCATTATTTTGCAGCGACTGACTCTCTAACAAATACGTTGAATATAACAAATAATGAACAGATTCCTTCGACCTACACATTTGATAATTGTGTGTTCAATAATCGTGTTTTTAAATATTGATTTTACTGAGTTGTTTTCGAAAAAATGAATTAATAACCTATAATGTTGGTTATAATATACAGTTTGATGTGTCCTATTTTTTCTCCACTAGGGTGCATTCTTACAATATTGCGATCATATTTGACAATAAATAGTATGATCCAGTTGCAGTGATGAACAAATGAAACAATGTCTCTCATTTGTTTTCAAACATCGCCGTTTACATTAAATATATAAATATTTTAAAATAACTATATTTAAATAATGGTTTTTTGAGTAAACAGCTTAATTTTATTCGTTAAATAGTCCTAACAAATGCCACTCTTGTTTTCCAAATTCTCTAGATAAATTGGAAATCACTCGTGGCATTACTTATGAATGATCTCATTTTTAGACACAGTAACACATAGAATTAACTAACACACTGGCACTGCAGAACCGGGGGTCCATGCTCGCGTGGGTGTAAGTTACCCATATATCCCTATCCTGACATATTGCTTTCCACCATCTCCTATATAATTTATCTTCCTGAAATAATTTTAGTGTAAGCTCCCACTTCATTTTTGGCTATACTTTTGTTTTTTCTACAAAGAGATTCATTTTCATCTTTATTCTGCATTTGTGCTACGTATTATGTCTATCGCAATATACGAGACTTAAATGTTATTGAATCAAGTTTTGGACAAAAGAGAGATGATCAGACAGGTCAATGGAGAAAACCACATAACAGTGAGTTACACTGTCTTTATAGAAAGCCAGATATAATAAGAACAGTTAAGTCTCTTCGAATGCGAAGGGTAGGACATGTAGCATAAGTGGGGAATGAAAGAAAAGCATTGAAGCTTCTTGTAGGAAGACCAGAGGGAAAATGGCCCGTTGGCATACCTTAAATGACGTCATAGAATAATATTAACCACGATTTGATACAAGTAAATTATACAGGGTATGATTGGAAAAATCGGCCGCGGTGGACTAGTGTTTATGCTCCTTGCCTCTAGTCCCGAGGGTCACGGGCTCAAACCCGGCCGGGGTCAATGGATTTTTTAGGACGGAAAAATCCAAGGAACAAGTCCTCCGGGAGGGACTTTAAGCCATCGGTACCGAGTCTGAAGATTTTCAGGCTCGTAAAAGATTCTTAAGCCTGAATGAAAAGGCCTCTAAGCAAAATTTACCGAATTTTCCCGTCCTAATACTACCTTGGTTTCTTAGATGCCAGTATAAGGCGGAACGCTGACCACTGATCACTCAAATGACATCTATAAAAAACAAGTGTAACTAAATTAGTATGGTTCAAATTCTTCCCTGTAGAGGAAGAGCGCCTAAATCTCTGTAAAGGGAAACATGGGCTTACAACTACAACAAATGATTGGAAAGCATTAGCTCAGGATATGAATGTATGGAGAGCTTATGTCCGAGCGGCCGTAAACCTATGGGTTTGATAGTGCCAGTGAGTTAGTTACATTGCCCTAGAAACAATAAAATAGGATTTTATTAGGAAAACGTATACTCAAAATATTTTACCCAATTTTATGTATGATTGTATAACGCACAGTTAATTAAAGAATCGCCTATATTTATTTTCATCTGGATTAAATCCAGCATCACAATAAATATATCTGCAATTACCATTGCAGAATACAATTTCTAGATTTGTAACTCGAGTATAATCCTGCCATTATTAATGATCATAAACCCGCAGAATGAAGCAATATTTACATCTGTTGTGACAACATCCGGATGCATACGAGGGCACGAGCTTCAGTACCAAAGCTATCAGTAATAATCCGCAAAGCAGAAGTGAAAAAAATGATACGAAAGTTTCAGTGAAACCAAACTATATCAGCAGGAAATTGAAAACGACTAAAATAATGGAAATAGAAGTTTGTCCCTCTGAAAGCCGTCAATACAAGATTGATAATCGAGACTAATTTCAAACTAGTCCATCTCGGCCACCATATCTGTTGGTAAGCCGCAGTCAGGTGGTCGATAGCGTTGTATTTGTATCATATATCCATGTCATGAATTTTATATCAGGCTATTTTCACGAGCCATATACTGGTCGATGTGGTCCCAATGCACGGTTGAAAGAAATTAAATATCATAGGATTCAAATAATGAATATTCATGGGGATTATTTGAAGGGTAAAATACGGACAGCTGCTGAATTTCTCAAAGAGAAGTCATTGGAAGCAATATTCGTATTTTTTACGCTTCCAGATAAGGTTATTCCATACTTTGTACACGTGATATTAATGTATTCTGTACTTTTTTTTCGGTACAGCATTACTGAATTTGAATAGTAGTATGTTTTATCGAAATTAAAGGAAGAGCAGTAAAAAATTTGGACTTTAGAGTGTATCAAACTTCTATGAAAATCCATTTTCTCTGTAGTCAACATTATTCAGACAATAATTATATTATTAATGTATTCTTTTCTCCTAAATCATCTTCAGCAAACTGTCAGCCATTTTAAGTTAAAAACTGAGTATTCAATTAAACAAAAACCATCATAAGTAATACCACGAGTGATTTCCAATTTATCTAGAGGATTTGGAAATCAAAAGTGATATTTCATAGGACTATTTAACGAATAAAATTAAGCTGTTTACTCAAAACTCGTTATTTAAATACAGTTACTGGTATTTTAAAATATTTATAAATTTAATGTAAACGGCGATGTTTGAAAACAAATAAGAAATGTGAGGTTATGTATATTCATTGCAACTTAATGATATTATTTATTTCCAAATAGGATTGCAATATTGTAAGAATGCACCCTAGTGGAGAAATAATCAAACACATCAAACTATATAGGGTATTATAATCAACATTAATTTTTTTAATAAACAACTCAGTAAAATCAAGGAATCTGTTCATTATTTGCTATATTCAATGTATTTGTTGGAGAAAAATAATGCTTTGAATTGTTCAGAATATTAAAAGGAGGAGCTTTCTTTATCACAAAAGCAGGAGCTGATAAAGAGAAATCGATAAAGAGCGAGGTGAAACAAGACTGTCATTGACTGTAAAACAAAATTCATTGAAACGTGACTACCATTTGGGGCATGAGTTAAATACAAATATATAATGATAACAATAATAAGAATTAAACTTATTATTATTATTATTATTATTATTATTATTAATTTATTCTGGTAGAGATAAGTCATTTCTGTCCCCTAACGAACATGCGTAATTATCATTAATAATGCTAGTTACCTTTTACGAATAAAGAACCCAACAAAATAGATGAAATAATTAACTTCATGCATAACAATAATTTGCAAGTACCCTCTTCTTACTTACTTACTGACTGGCACTATCGAACCCGTAGGTTCATGGCCGCACGGACATAAATTCTCCATACATCCCTATCCTGAGCTAACGCTTTCCAACCATTCCCTGTATAATCTGCTTCCCTCAAATCATAGTTAATGTTATTCTCCCGCCTCATTCTTGGTCTACCAACTGGGCGTTTTCCCTCTGGCTTTCCTACAAGAACCTTCCATGCAAGTCTTTCATTCCCCATACGTGCAACATGCCCTGCCCATCGCAGTCTACGAGATTTAACTGTTCTTATTATATCTGGCTTCCTATAAAGACCATGTAGTTCATTGTTATGCAGTCTTCTCCATTCATCTGTCTGTTCAACTCTCTATGGTCCAAAAATTTTCCTAAGTACTTTATTCTCAAATACTTGTAATCTCCTTTCCTCTCTTAAAGTAAGAGTCCATGTTTCGCACCCATATAATATAACTGGTAGAATAATAGTTTTATATATTTTCAGTTTAACGTTTTTTGAAAGGAGTTGGGACATCAAGAGTCTCTGCAATGCATAATAGCACGCATTTCCAGAGTTGAGCCTATGTTTAATTTTCTGACAAGTTCCGGGCAAATGACGCACAACATGTTCCTGCACATATTGCGCGCCATTTTTTCTACTGTTTCCAATTACCTGCTACATCTGCAAAACATTAGTATATTATACAGTGAACAGATACAGTACTATCCAGTGTTTCTTGAGGTTCAAATATTTGAGTGATATGGACAACTCATCTTACTTCACCTCTTGTAGCAATGGCAGGCGCATACTATGAAATTCTAAAAACATAAAAAAAAAAAAGAAGGCGAAAACGACCGAGATGGTGGATTAGAATTTTTCTAGCGAAAAGACATTCGGAAGGAGCCTACAACTCGATGACAGACTTGCGTCTCCGAAGTGATTACGAGAAACAATAGCTCTGAGATCACTGAAAATACCAGAATCACAAACAAGAGAGCAGGTTTGAACTTATACTCGCAGCGCAGGATCTAGACAGCTAATAGACTGTACTGCGCATGCGCATGTATTTGGAACATGTTGCAGTCTGTTTCCATTTTCTGTGGCACAAGTTGCCATACATGTTGACCGCCGCAGTCGCTTGACACGTTTTTGTCCCCGGCATTTGTGCCGCAACATGATGCATACTGTTTCCATTTCAACACAATTCGGGCACATGTGACGGCACATGGCTCTCAACATGTTGCGGGACAAATTTGTAGTAATGGAAACGAGCCTTAACATCCATTTTTATACAACATATAAAATAAGAATAAACTATAAAAATGCATATTGCAAATATTCCTACGCAATAAAACTGTATAACGCGATAGGCCTAGAAGGCCCTTTGTCCACCTGTCGGCTGCTGGCCTCACTTCCATATGTGTTAATCAGAGAGGTGGACGATCATCCAGCCATTATAGGGGTGGCATGTGATCAGCATGTCGGGTCTCCCAGCTGTCAACCTAGAGCCGGTAACTTATATAGCTAAACTTGTCCCAACCGGGGATCGAATCCGAGCCCGCTGCATGAAGACCTCGAGACCACAACGATGGACTCATTAGCTAATATAACCAAATAGAATATTAATCTTAACTTAGTCTATACAGGTTGTTTCAGAATAAGTATTATAGACTTCTAGAGATTGTAGAGGGGACTTTGTAGACTATTTAACTCATGCCCCAAATGGGAGTCAATGACCAATCACGTTTCAATGATTTCTGTTTTACAACCAATCAGAATCGTGTTTCACCAAATATTTAACAGTGTTATGATTACCATATTAAAGAAAGCTCCTCCTTACAATATTGCGTTCCTTTGGCAATAAATAGTATGATCTGGTTGCAGTGATAAACAAATGAAGCAGTAGAAGCGTACTTATCGTTTCTCATTTGTTTTCAAACATCGCCGTTTACATTAAATATATAAATATTTTAAAATAACTATAGTTAAATAATGATTTGTGAGTAAACAGCTTAATTTTATTCGTTAAATAGTCCTAACAAATGCCACTCTTGATTTCCAAATTCTCTAGATAAATTCACTCCTCACTTCGTGAGTCGTGAATTTATCGATAATTTGGAAATCACTCGTGGCATTACTTATGATAAATCTCTTGATGAAGATAAATAATTTAGTTGAGGACGATTGACTCACCAGGTACCAATTTTATAATTAATATCTTATTACATAACCTCAACGGTGCTTTAAATGAATTAAAAAAGTGTTGACTGTTTGTAGATAATTTTTTATGAGGAACCCATGTCCGGAAATGTACCATTTCGATGTAAAATAATTTAGAATATCGAAACAGAATGGGCTGATATTGTGAGTCTTCTGTTTCAGAATAAGTATTACAGGCTTATAGGGGATGTACTACACCTGTCGAGTCAGGGAAGATCTTTTTGGACTAATTCTGGCGACCGCAGAAATTATTGAGCACATATCAGGTCTTGTGGGGCACGTGTATGAAAACATGCGTCGCAGGAAAACTTTCTGCAACGAACAACAGGGTCACTACGTGGAACCATATTTGTAGTACAACCCCTAAAAGTCTGTAATACTTATTCTGAAACACTAGACACAGGATATCAGCCCATTATGTTTCGATCTTCAAATATATTTTACATCGAAATGGTACGTTTCCGGACAAGGGTTCCTTATCAAAACGTTATCTACTAAGTCCCCTCTACAACCCCTAGAAGTCTGTATGCTTATTCTGTAATAGTCTGCATAATTATTTTAGTGGCTAACATGTTACATTGTGTCCAATTTCATCAAATTTTGTTCCTTGAAAGGAACAAAAATTATAACTTTCAAGCTTCGGACTTTTTTTGTCCTCGTTGAGAACTTACTTACTTACTTACTTACTCACTGGCACTATCAAACCCGTAGGTTCATGGCCACGCGGACATAAGCTCTCCATACATCCCAATCCTGAGCTAATGCTTTCCAATCATTCCCTGTATAATCTACTTCCCTCAAATCATAGTTAATGTTATTCTCCCACCTCATTCTTGGTCTACCAACTGGGCGTTTTCCCTCTGGCTTTCCTACAAGAAGCTTCCATGCAAGTCTTTCATTCCCCATACGTGGAAACTGTCCTGCCCATCGCAGTCTACTATATCTGGCTTCCTATAAAGACCATGTAGTTCATTGTTATGTTGTCTTCTCCATTCACCTGTCTGTTCATCTCTCTTTGGTCCAAAAATTTTCCTAACTACTTTATTCTCAAATACTTGTAATCTCCTTTCCTCCCTTAAAGTAAAAGTCCATGTTTCGCATCCATATAATATAACTGGTAGAATAATAGATTTATATATTTTCAGTTTAACGTTTTTTTGAAAGGAGTTGGGACATCAAGAGTCTCTGCAATGCATAATAGCACGCATTTCCAGAATTGAGCCTATGTTTAATTCCTTTGTGCATCTCATTCCTATTTGTGATTACTGTTCCTAGGTATTTGAATTCAGCCACTTCCTCAAAACTTCCCTCATTTGTCATTAGCTGTCCATTTCCATTATATAAATAATTTCTACGTGTGACCATATATTTTAGTTTTATTGATATTTACTTCCAGTCCTAATTTCTTAGTGTTACTCAATAGTGTGTGCGTGTTATCCTTTAGTATCTCCTCACTATCGGCCAATAGTACTACATCATAAGCATAAACTAACAGCTTATTAATACCATTGAGTTGTAAGCCTTCCTCATTCTCTAAAGATTTAATGGCATGCTCTAGTACAAAATTAAACAAGTGATTTTAGAATTACTTGTTCAAACAAAATATTGTTCTTTTACAATCAAAATGACTCACAATTTTAATTAAAACCAACATATTGTAACAATAATAAGTCGATACTTTAGGTCTGTGGTTCCATTCAGGGTCGTATCACATATTCTAAATTATAGATGACTTGATGTCAAGGGTATTTCCAATAGTACTAGTTATCGAGATTTGATAGGAGGTACGCTTTAGTTCCCTCAGGACGTACAAGCCATAAATGCGGAGGTAATACATTTCAACGACTAGGTCCAAGATGGAGAAAATTATTTCCGTGTTGCAAACTTACATATACAAGAGGGCTAACTAATTAATGATGCCCGAATTATTACGAATGAAATAATGCATATGCAAAAGTGAAATTAATATGGAGAACGTTTTATGCCAAGGGCTTAGATATTGTCAGCTGTTACATTTCTCAAAGATAAAGCACGATGGTGGGATTTCATATCCAGGATTCCTGCGGCAGGATAATCAGCTGTGAAAACTGTGATACTTAAAAATCAGATTTTGTAAATCTCCACCCTGGCGTTCCTTGGTTTTGTAAATTAAATTTAAAAAAATGCTATATCCGGAGATTTTTTAAAATTATAAATAAGCAATGCTACAAGAGTAGAATCATAGCAAGTGAGATGAAGTTTTTGCGCCGAACAGCAGGCCACACCAAGTATGTTCACATAAAAAAGAAGACATACTACAAGATTTTGTTTTTATTTAGGTAGAATTTTTTATCACTCACCTCATATTGTTGTTCTTATTTGACTATAAACTAGTTTCGGAACACAGTTTCTGTTCCATCCTCAGTATCGTCACGACAGTTGTTCTGTCGCCTTGAAGACCCGTCCTTCGTTCCTTCCATTGCAGACTGAAAAACCTCGAAACCAGGTCATTCTCACAGGGAATTTCAAAGTTCATCAATTTCTTCTTTTCGCTCTTTTGAATGTAGGTCTTTTCCCAAACAGTGTGTTCTTTTGGTTTTTCTATTTGTTTTAATAATTTAGCTTTTTTCTCGATACGAAATTTTTTCAGACCATGAATGGGTAGCCACTGCAGATGTTTCTACTTCCCCTTTCTTGACTATCCTGAAATGTTCTTTCACTCTTGTTTTCAAATTTCTCTTAGTTTTTCCTGTATTACAAGAACTTAACATGTATCCCATTATTGCTTAATATATCATTAGATACAGCATGCGAGACGAATGCCCAGAGATAGGATCCCAGGGCAATTTTGAACGACCAACCACAGGGAAAGACATCAATTGGACATCCGTCAAAAAGATGGAAGGAGCATTTTTGTAGATGTAACAGTTCTTAAAGGGCTATAAATGCCAGGACGAGACGATGATGATAAATTTATATGACGGGAGCTGGTTCGAGTCTCCTTGGGGGAACAAAATGTTCTCATGGAATATCATCCAATATGGTATCGGTGCCCACCCCAGTTCAGTACCTACAATAAGTTGCGGCTCCATGTTGAGAAAATCAGATATAACGGCTAGGAGACTCGACATGCTGACCACATGTCACCACTACGCTGGCTGGATGACTGTCTACGTGTATATGTGAGCCAGCAGCCGGATGGGAGACCAATGACCTTCTAGGCCTGTCCGCTATGGAGTTTGCTTATAGGCCTATGTGGCGAGCAAGTACAACATACAACCATTTTTGGGTTGGTCCGTGACCGCGAGGGGGACTACAAACTTCCTGTTGGCTCTTACTGCCTTTTTTATTGCTCAGGCTAGGAGTCATGAGACAGCACATTGTGGGCCCCACTAGATCCCCCAGCCACATATTTTCATCACCTGTACATTGCCAACCAAACTATTTTTCCTAACATGAGATGAACTGAAGGATGATATGAAATGAATGAACGAGATATGAACTGACATGAAATGGAGGGATGGTAGAAAGTAGAGTGTTAGTGGGATGAAATTCGGGAAACGGGATAATCCCGACTTAGAAAATATGTATGATCACACTTAATAACAAAGAAAACTAAGTTACTAATTTATAAAACTCTTGTAAGAGTAGTAATTACATTTGCATCAGAAACTTGGACTCTTTTAAAGTCAGATGAGAAATCTCTGGCCTTTTGAAAGAAAGATACTAAGAGCTGTTTTTGGGAATGTGAAAGAAGGTGATATTTGGAGAAGAAGAAATTGTGAACTGTGTGAATTACATAAAGAACCCGATTTAGTGAAGCATATAAAATTAATTAGGACTGGAAGTAAATATCAATAAAACTAAATATATGGTCACACATAGAAATTCATTATATAATGGAAATGGACGGCTAATGACAAATGAGAGAAATTTTGAGGAAGTGGCTGAATTCAAATACCTAGGAACAATAATCACAAATAGGAATGAGATGCACAAAGAAATTAAACATAGGCTCAATTCTGGAAATGCGTGCTATTATGCATTGCAGAGACTCTTGATGTCCCAACTCCTTTCGAAAAACGTTAAACTGAAAATATATAAAACTATTATTCTACCAGTTATATTATATGGGTGCGAAACATAGACTCTTACTTTAAGGGAGGAAAGGAGATTACAAGTATTTGAGAATAATGTACTTAGGAAAATTTTTGGACCAAAGAGAGATGAACAGACAGGTGAATGGAGTAGACTACATAACAACGAGCTACATGGTCTTTATAGGAAGCCAGATATAATAAGAACAGTTAAGTCTCGTAGACTGCGATGGGCAGGACATGTCGCACGTATGGGGAATGAAAGACTTGCATGGAAGCTTCTTGTAGAAAAGCCAGAGGGAAAACGTCCAGTTGGTAGACCATGAATGAGGTGGGAGAATAACATTAACTATGATTTGAGGGAAGTAGATTATACAGGGAAAACATTAGCTCAGGATATGGATGTATGGAGAGCTTATGTACGCGCGGCCATGAACCTACGGGTTCGATAGTGCCAGTGAGTAAGTAAGTATAAAAATTAATAGATTGGCCTGTGTTGGACATTTGATACGTATGGACAATAACGAAACTGTAAAAAAGATCTATATGGCAACCATTACAAACCAGAAAAGTTTGAACACCAAACTTAAGATGGGAGAATGATGTCTTGCAGGATATCAGAATATTAGTAAAATTAGAATTTGGAAGAATTTAGCAGCAAGTAGAGAACATTGAAGTTCTACAAAACAATAGCGGTACCGGTACTTTCCTCGGTAGTGAGTCCTGAGTAACAAATAGGAGGAGTTCGAATAGAATATAAAGTGCAGAAATGACTTTTCTAAGAAGGACCAAAGGATGCACAAAATTGGACCACATAAGAAATGAAGAAAATGATATGTGAATTAGAAATATATTCAATAAATGATAGAATTCAACAACACCGCGTCGGTTGGGATGAGCATGTTTAGAGAATGGAAGAAACAAGATTGCCCAAGATAGCATATCATTATAAACCAAAGGGATTAAGGGATGTAGGAATATCTAGGACCAGATGGAAATTGGTAACCAATACTCCTCCGGAACAGCCAGGAATCGAGCCTTATATCCTAGTGGTGGCATCAGATATACTAAGACACAAGAAATTTAAGAACTGTCAAATGCAGTGTACAAATACTTACTTACTCACTGGCACTATCGAACCCGTAGGTTCATGGCCGCGCGGACATAAGCTCTCCATACATCCCTATCCTGAGCTAATGCTTTCCAATCATTCTCCGTATAATCTACTTCCCTCAAATCATAGTTAATGTTATTCTCCCACCTCGTTTCTTGGTTTACCAACTGGGCGTTTTCCCTCTGGCTTTCCTGCAAGAAGGTTCCATGCAAGTCTTTCATTCCCCATACGTGCAACATGTCCAGCCCATCGCAGTCTACGAGACTTAACTGTTCTTATTATATCTGGCTTTCTATAAAGACCATGTAGTTCATTGTTATGCAGTCTTCTCCATTCACCTGTCTGTTCATTTTCCTAAGTACAGTGTACAAATACAATACAGAAAATATTAAATATTTGAAAGTTTTAATATAGTATCGTGTGGAGAAAGAAGAAAGTAAAGATAATGAAATGTATGTTGAACATTGAATTTAAATTCAAGGTTTTAACAGATGAATTACTGAAGGGATATACTGGTAATAGTTTGAAAACAGAATTTTCACTGATATTGCGTGCCGAGTTTGCAAGACGAGGAATTTCGTGTCGATTTAATCAGAAGCACGTAGTATCTCATGTTCAGACAAGCTTACCCTATTGCACAGTTCATTAAATACACCGCTTTCATCAACTCCTCCTCATATTAATAATTTAATCCTTTATTTAACAATACTTAATCATTATTCATACAAATCACAATAATCATCAAGTAAAGTAAAGTAAAGTGATCCCACAACAGGTCCAGAGGCCCTTGGGGTAGTAGGAAGTTAAGGCTCCCACTTTTTCTAGACAATCGGCACTTTATATCAGCCGGGTTGTCAGCCCTGCGTGACGGCCGCCTTTACCTCCAACAAGCGTCTGGTACTCATTTCCGTTAGAGGCTGAGTCGACCCCAGGGCCATAGTGCCGCCAGATGGTTTTGATCAGTTTAAAAATCCTGATCCCAACGGGATTTGAACCCTCGACCATCCGGCTTGTAGCTCAGTGCCTTAACCACTACGCTACGGCGTGCCTCTATCATCAAGTAATCATCAATATAAGATAATAACTTACCTGTAAGTTCTGACTACCTCGACTCGTTTCTTTAACTGTATGCCATTTATAATTAGGATCATAAATCCAAAAGTAACTTTAATAGAAAAGTAAGGATGAAAGGGGTGTTTATCAATATTTTTATTTAATCCTAATGCTGGGATATTAACTGCGTTATCTAATCGCCTTGGTGATATAGCTTTACTTATAGCTATTGCTTGGATATTAAATTTTGGGAGATGCAATTTTATTTATTATTTGCATTGGGAACTGGTTCCGTTCTCAACAGATGATTGTTATTTTAATCTTTCATATTACAACCGGGGTGTCAGTCACCATATATTTTTTTAAAATATAAAATTAATACCTTGTCTCTGTCTCTCTACCTGTCGATCTCCACATTGGGCAAAATTACTTCCATACGGGAGTTAGGAGCTTAAACCAAGCTCATTTAGTTACGGTTATTTCCCTATAGATGTCAGAAAGCTACAAGTGGTTAGCTCATAGCCTCAATGGGACACTATAGTCCAGCCACCGAATCTCCGCTCTGACGTTTTCACGACAGTGTTGCCGATATGGGTTTCAGTGGGAGGGGCCGCTTTATGTATGCGGTTGGTAGAAATACAGTTGACAACATCTTACAATTTCAAACTTTACTAGCGCGCTATAGCGGAGTCAAGAGAAGTGATTGGTTGTGGCAGATGTACACTCCTACTCAACTATTTCCTTATTGGCAGTAGAGGGCGAGATTATCTTTTCTACCCCCCGTACAACCTAATCGTGAGAGCCGGGGATCCAGCGGCTGGACTTTAACTAGGCAACTATAGTCTAAAAAGAACAACCTGAGACAGGTACTCACCCTCTCTTTCGCACAGGGGCTGCTTTACAGGGTCGGTGGCATTAGTATGATACCTTCCACGCCCAGAAGACAATGACAAATGAGAAGCCCTACTCACAACTCCAAGCAAACAATGCTGATATCCGTCTCAAGTTGTTCCTCAGACAGTATAACGTATTACTTTGTTTGGAAAGGTCGATTGCATTTTACTCAGAGTCTCTAATTTTGGCTTCAAGTGCTTTTACTAGCTTGAAAATCTTCAGAAACGGGACCTACGGTTTGAAGTCCCGGAGGTATTCATAGAGTTTTCCATTCTAAAATTATATCCACTCCGGCCGGGTATGAACTCACAAACTTTGAGGCCTATGTGGTCAATGGAGCTAGTTACGCAGTTAGTTATAATTTTATATTGTACAAATATAGGATGTGTCGGCCGCGGTGGACTAGTGGTTATGCTCCTTGCCTCTGGTCCCGAGGATCGCGGGTTCAAACCCGGCCGGGTTCGATGGATTTTTTAGGACGGAAAAATCCAAGGAGCAAGTCCTCCGGGAGGGACTTTAGGCCGTGAGTCCCGAGTCTGAAGATTTTCAGGCTCGTAAAAAATCCTTAAGCCTGAATAAAAAGGCCTCTAAGCAAAATTTACCGAATTTTCCCGTCCTAGTGCTACCTTGGTTTCCTAGATGTCAGTATGAGGTGGAACGCTGACCACGTACCACTCAAAATGACATCTATACGAAAACAAGTGTGATTAAATTAGTATGGTTCAAATTCTTCCCTGTAGGGGGAAAGCGCCTAAATCTCTGTAAAGGGAAAACATAGGCTTACAATACAATACAAATACAAATATAGGTACCAAAATATACTAGATATTTAATAGCCTAATATGTTCAAGCCACTCAATGTTTTTTCTTAACGAATTTGATTAACAGTTGCTACTATCATGAATAATTGATAAATTTATAAACATTTCAGTAAAATTAACCAGGATAATGTGCATTGGATAGCATAGCATAATGCTACGCTGCATTACTTTGACATTTACAGGGTGTTTCAGAATAAGTATTACAGACTTCTAGGGATTGTAAAGTGAACTTAGTAGATACAATTTTCATAAGGAACCCATGTCCGAAAACGAACAATTTCGATGTAAAATAAATTTGAATATCTAAACGCAGTGGGTTGATATCGTAAGTCTTGTGTTTCAGAATAATTATTACAGACTCCTAGGGGTTGTATTACATCTGTCGAGTCGGAGGAAGATCTTCTTGCAGGAATTCTGGCGGCAGTACAAATTATTGAGCACACATCAGATCTTGTGGGGCATGTGTAAGAAAGCCACGTGGAACCACCATTTTAGTACAACCCCTAAAAGTCTGTAATATTTATTCTGAAGCACAAGGCACGTAATGTCGATCTTGAAACTTAATTTACATGGAAATGGTACGATTCCGGACATGGGTTCCTTATCAAAACTTTATGTATTAAGTCCCCTCCACAATCAATAGAAATCTGTAATACTTATTCTGAAACACCATGTATAAGCTTAATACTGCATAAATGTTATTTTCACAGAAATATTACAACTTTTTCCTCATATGTCAAAAGAAAACATTTAATATGTTCATTTAGTTTCCTTCTTGAGAGAGATAGAGACGTATGAACTACAGCATTAATTTGACTTTTCCAAGAACACCGTAAGACCTATAATAAACTAATATTATATTTCATCTATGCCCAAGTGCAATAACATAAGCCCTACCAGGAAGAATAACACAAAAGACAAGTGAAATGATATCTCATACCTAGAATAAAAACTAAATAAATACATTTTTATGTTTTTTTTTCTTTCCATTTCCTGATGACCTCATTTCCGTAATACTCTTACAAGAACGCCTTTAATGTATATATTTGTTTTCAAATCTCTGAAGGAAGTATTTTCTCAAGAATTGCAATACCCTGCAGAGAAACAAATGAATCCATTCATCTGCTTTGGCATGCAGTGAAACATATAGTGCCTTTATACAAACATAGCTTTTGTAAATTATCACAAAGAACTATTATACTCGTAGTAAAGAAAAATATGTTTCCATAATATTATATGTAAAAAGGTTTATAAATACATAAAATAGACCTACATCTTACTGTAACTCATGCCTCAAATGGTAATCAATGACCAATCACTCAATGAATTTTGTTTCACAAACAATGATAAGAAATGTTGAGTGATTCCGGGTTATGTGGCCGTGGTCCATAGTTGGTGTTGATACCAGACGTTTCGCCCTCAACTGCGGAGGGCATCTTCAGTGGCGAGTGCTTCTAGGCGTGTTTCCTTGTCGGAAGATGTACTTAGAGTGAGCGCTGTGGACGTAGAGGACGTTGTATTAGTGGAGGGTGCAGGGTGAGTGGGCGTGGCTCTTGCTGATTGGCTAATGGTCATCTCCTTGTTGTCACTGGTGTTAATGCATTTATTTTCTAGTGTATGAAACCAGGCCTCCGCAGTTGAGGGCGAAACGTCTGGTATCAACACCAACTATGGACCACGGCCACATAACCCGGAATCACTCAACATTATGATTACCGGCCGTGAAAGCCTGCATTCAATGATAAGAAATGTAATTAGAAGTTAAAGGGAATGTTTGTTTCGTGCTTCACCTCGCTCTTTATCGATTTATCTATAAAAATCAGCTCTTGTTTTGTGATAAAGAATACTCCTCCTTTTTACACGCTTTATATTAGATTGACCTGTATGTCTATCTATGTAACGGAATCTTTCAACACGATTTTCATCTACTTAAAAACATTAAATCGACTTGAAACTTTGTATACTTATAAAGGACAAATGACAATACAATAATTTCATATCTTGTTTCTAAGATCCTGGCCAGGTTCATCAGGACATCAAGAAAATAAAGAGTGGTGTAATAGGTTGCGGACTTATCGACTTTTAGTCCATCGTTGTAAGAAATTAATATTATATCCTCTGGTAGCTCGTTGGTAGAGTGGTGGACTGTAGTGATAATCCATAGGTCGCTGGTTCAAATCCGGCCCGGAGGATTTTTTAGAAGAGTATTACTTTTAGATCATACTGCAATAGTATCGAATTTAAAGATTTCTTCTTCTTCTTCTTCTTCTTCTTCTTCCGAATGCAGTATTGGGTGATGATGCCCGTTCTGCGACTACAAAAACTGATCTTTCCATCGGTTGAAGGGTCTTCCGAGGTCTCTTTTGCCTTTAGGGTTGAGGTGGTAAATCATCTTTGGTAAAAGGGAATTTGACATTCTCTATTTACTTTTTATCTTATTCAGTAAAACATTAATGACAATTTTGTAAACTTACCGCATTGTAATTGATCCAAAAAATATGAGAAGGATACGATTAACTGTAACTATTTATCTGTATTAAAATATTCAAAAATATTATAATAATGTTAGATAATAATAATTTGTTAATATATATATATATATATATATATAATTCTATTCATGCCTAGTCACTAAAAATATCGTAAGCAATTAAATTTTCATGGGATTCCGGTTTATGACAATCAATTAAACTAAAAATTCTAATTCTGTTCTAGTTCTTCGTGTTTTCCACGTGTACTCAAGGGTTATGGTTTTTGGGAAGAAATTTTCAAATTGAACTGTTCGGTTATATTATTTAATAGTTGTTCTTACATTTGTAATTCATCCTCTGAGGTTAACATTCTAAGACGTCTCCATACAAAATAGTTTCATTTCTGGAAATCTGTATTCCTTGTCTAAATATCATTTTATGATAGGAAATTATGATTACAACATGAAAAAAAAAGCTTAAGAGAATTTTTGATCCAGTTATTGAAATCAATATTTGAAGAATTAGAATAAAGAACTCGAAGAAATATTCTATCTATAAAAATACATCTGCACATGGGGCAAGGATGCTTCTTTGCGGGAGCTACTTAAATAAGCCAATTTTCCATCCATCCATCCATCGTAATTCTGCCCGAAAAACAGGTCATTCACTGCAATCATAGCATTTTCATACATGCTTGCAGCTTTACTAGGGAATTGTAGGTATGGTAGCTTCCCGTTGCTTTCCACACCGGTGAAGGATGATGATGATAATGATAAGGATGATGATGATGGTGGCCATATGATTTCGGGGACCGTTTGGGCCTTAAAGTTTTCCTGACATTTGTCTTACAGGTGAGAAAAACCTCGATAAAAATCTCACCCAAAAAAACTGTACCGACCGGGGATCGAACCCAGGCCCGCTGCGTGACAAGGCAGCACGCTACCTCGAGACCACAGCGGTGGACAAGCTAATTTTAAGTAAGCTTATTTCCCTACAGCGAGTGACAAGTGGTTTGTCCATCGCCCCAAAGAGACTCTAGTAGGTAACTATTTTATCAATTGGGGGAAAAAAAAGTAGATTGCATTTTATTCAATGGCTCTAATTGAGGCTTGAGGTATTTTACGAGCACAAAAATCTTCAGAGTCGGGACCCACGGCTTAAAGTCTCTTCCGAATGACATGTCCCTTGAATTTTTCCATCATAACAATCAACTGACCCCTGCCGGGTTTGAACTCGCGATCCTCGTGATTAGAGGCAACAAACGCAACCACCAGACCACCGAGACCGATGAACGAATAAACAGGGTGAAAATTATTTAAACCGACAAACTCTGGAAGGTTGTAGGAGACACCAAAAATGTTTCTCCTAATGTAATTTTTTCCTATGAGGATTATTTAAACCGGTAGAGGAAGATTTCTCTAGCGGCAAATTAATTAAACCAAAAAACACTTTTGATTTTTTATTACCAAGAGACAACACATTAACACAACGCAATTACTTAAATTACAGGAGAGGTTCAAAAATGCATCCATTGACATGTAAACAAAGCTTTACACCGGCGGATCATGTTCTGTCTAACACGGGCAAAAACTCCACGAGTATCGTTAATTGCTCCTGCTGCTGCTGCTACTATCCGGGCAACCAGATCATTTTCTGATGCAACAGGAGTTGTGTAAACATGGTTGCGCATCTCTCCCCACACAAAAAAAAAATCCAAAGGAGTCATATCTGGGGATCGAGCAGGCCATGGTACAGGACCACCTCTGCCAATCAACTTTTCTGAAAACCGTTGGTTGAAGAATCGACTCACACGACGACTGAAATGTGCCGGCGCCCAGTCATATTGGAACCACATGCGTTGTCTTGTAGGAAGCAGGACGTCTTCCAGCAATTCTGGCAATGCTCTGGCGAGAAAATTGTAACAGTGCCTGCCATTTAATGGCCT
This sequence comes from Diploptera punctata, assembly GCA_030220185.1. Taxonomy (NCBI): domain Eukaryota; kingdom Metazoa; phylum Arthropoda; class Insecta; order Blattodea; family Blaberidae; genus Diploptera; species Diploptera punctata. Next base: position 1,597,222 of record JASPKZ010007805.1, read on the forward strand.
AGGTAGGAGATATGTCCCAATTAAACTGTCCCCAACAACACCGGCCCACACATATCAGTGTACTCACTCCAGGTGAATCGCTCCATTAGTATACAGATACAATTAACTACTACACTGGTGGACAAAACAATTCCTACCATCAACAGCAGTTGCAGTCATAACTGAAGAGCGTAATACGCCCTCTACCGGTTTAAATAACCCTCATAGGAAAAAATGGCATTAGGGAAAAACATTTGTTTTGGTGTCCCCTATAACCTCCCAGAGTTTGTCGGTTTAAATAATTTTCACCCTGTAGGGCATACGATAAACCAAATATAGCAGAGTATTAAATTAAAAGTATATTTTGGATGGAACATGTAGAGAGAATAGTCAGGCAGCTTTTAATTAGCATATCGGGTGGCAGAAGGAAGAGAGGAGATCAAGGGTTAGATAGTTTGATAACATGGTGGATGACTTTAAAAAAAATGAATGCTTTGAAAACGTACGGCTTTGGAAATGAAGGAAAGGAATATAATTTCTAGAGAATATAGGGTCCTTCATAGACTGTAATACGTAGCATTGGAGTACTTTTTTATATTTAGCATTAAATAAATGTAGCGTCAATGCTTGGAAATCTAAAGGCAATCGATGACCTAGAATGTGCAAGTTTCCCTTGTTAGCGCTCGTACGTTTTGTAATCGGATAGTATATAGTTGAGTGCAGCTCTGAATGCCAGTTATGATGTAAAAAAGAATGATCAACTATTTACTGACTGAATACATGCGAAAAATCTATCAAAATCCTCTCATTTCAACTTTGTTACTTTGAAGGAAGTTTCACTCATATTGTACATTTTAATTGGTTTAATTTCGCTTCACCTTTCATTTGTCTGTTGATTTAGGCTCCATAAATCGATAGCTGGAAACGTCATTAAAAGCAGACATGCCATTCAGAGAATCAGGTATGAAACATTTCGGTTTACAAACAGAAAGTATCGGCAACTGTCACAGTTGAATTGTTGGAATTGGGAGTAACCGGATACGAGATGAAGGGGTTAGAAATTTCAGTCCACAATCACACAGTTAAAATGACATTTCAGGAAATACTCTCTTGTAAACGCTAGATAGAATCATGGGCATGATTTATGCGCCATCGTGGTTAGCCTATAGGGCGGAGGGTTGAAGAGGATGGGAAATTGGAAGAGACGGTATATGTTTGGGAGGCAAACAATCGTTCTAACCTTCCATTTTACCGGGCAGAGCGACAAAGAGAGAGAGAGAGAGAGTTATAAAGGAGATGTGAGGTTTGCTGGGTTAGAGTGTTAGGGGTACAGGGTGGTGGGGAGGTTATAGGTTAAATGGTTCGATTTCAAGCGCTTTACGTATATCTCTTTCTGCCTGTTTCAACCCTTTGCCCCTTGCACCTCTGTATGAAGCAGTAAATCCGGTACATGTCCAATATAGAATATTCTGATCCGGGTCAGAGACTATACCCACATTTTGTTACTGCATTTCTGTATTATCCACTAATACTGGAAGGCTTTCAAATTACTCCGTTTCGAACATGTGCCATGACTTACTTCAAACTTGACACTCATTGATTTCAATAGTGTTAACTATGGACACGCATGGTATTATGCATTGTAGAGACTCTTTCCATCCAAAATTCTCTAATAGAAATGCATAAACAATGAGAAAGACCAAACAAGGTGTAAAATCAGCATTAATTTTAGTACAATACAACAGGCGAACAATTTCAATTATTTGGGATGCAATTGTATCATACTGCCAGAAGGAAGATATTAATATTAAATTAACTAAATTTTATGTATAATGTGTGACACTATAAAACGGACACTGAAAAATAAAACACTGATGAGCACACAATTAAAATTTTACAAAATTATGGCAGTGCCTGTCTTCACATATGCAATTGAGGATTGGACTCTTAACCGCTCAGACGCAAGAAAAATAGAAACTGCAGAAATGAAGTTCTTACGTTCAGTAGCAGGTGTGACAATTTCGGGCAGAAAAAGAAATGAAAATATTAGATAAAACTTAAATATTTTTAATTTAACCACTAGAATTGACAATATGAGAAACGACTGGTATGAACATGTTAAAAGAATGTGTACAGATAGAATTCCTCAGCTGTCATAGAAGTACAAACCAATAGGACATAGAAGTGTTGGACGCCCATTTACTAGATGGGAAGTTTAATTAAATCCCACTTGATGTGAAAACAGGTCAAAAGGCTTGATTCCACGAGGTACAAGAGGAAGAAATATATAAATCGATTATTCTTCCAGTTATATTAAATGTATACTAACATGGTTTCTTAAAAGTTAAAAATACAAGTATCAAGTTGGTATACTTAGATTTTAGTCGTCCTCAACTATAAAATACTGTCAATTATTCAGGAGGTCTTTCGAAACACTTGTTTCATCTTAATCTTACGGAATGGTAACAACTGTTGGTGGTCAAGATTTTTTTACAGAAGCTTTAGATCACTGGGTATGTTTTCATTTAGCAATTATACTTCTTGGGCTCTTCTATTATCTCGATATCTTCCAGGATATTGATTTTCGAGCTTTTGTTTTCTTTGTGGACAATAAAATCGACAAGGTATTATAGGTTATCCGCAAAGAAAATAACAATTCGAAAATCAACATCCTGGAAGAAATCTAGATAAGAAGAGAAGTCAGGAACATACAATTACTAAATGAGAACACACCCAGAGATCTGAATACTCTACACAAAATTTCGCTACAGTCAGATTCAACCCAGGAAGTTACTGTGTGTTTGGAATAGGGAACTGGGTTGCCATTTTAACAGTATTTTCTTGAGAGAAATCCTTATATAAAACTGAAGTATGCAACACAGCAGGTACAGAGTTGTAAGATGTAGCAGTCTTAAGAAGAAAAAAACAGTTACTACTTGTCAATGAGCTCGTGCTGATCTATACCATCCCGTGTGAAAGTTCGACTCTCATATTTACTATAAAACTAGTTTGCATGCCGTACAAGAAATACTGTTTTTTTTAATGTATAGTACATAGATTTGAAAAACGTACAGCTATCCTTGCCCCTCCTCCCCTCCTTAAACAAACAAATACCTTTATTATGATTTTGGCAACATCTACCCCCTGTATGTAGGGGGACACTGACGAAGCCCATAAGGTCTGTAGTAACTTCCTGGGTTGAATTAGACTGTAGCAACAGTTACTACTACTCCAGAAACAAAAGATGTAACATATATTTCGAAAGGCCTCCTGAATATCTTACAGCATTTAATAGTTGAGGACAACTAAGATCTCAGGTACACATGTTATACTTGTAAGTTTTACATAGTGACCTCAATGGATGTTCCGTAATAAATTTAAAAAAAAACATGGTTTCTTACTTTAAGGGAGAAGAACAAATTACGAGCAATTACGAATAAAGCTTTTATAAAAATAGACAAAAGAGAGAGACGAACGGACAGCTGAATGAAGAATATTTATTACAAGTTTTCTTGTTGGAAAATCAGAGCTAAATCGTCGATATAATAAGAACAGTTAATTCTCGTAGACTGTGACGGGCAGGACATGTGGTACATATGGGGGATGAAAGAGGTGCATGGAAGCTTCTTGTAGGGAAACCAGAGGGAAAACGCCCAATTTGTAGACTAAGAATGAGGTGGGATAATAATATTATCTATGATTTAAAGGAAGTAGATTATACAGGGGATGATTGGAAAACATTAGCTCAGGATAAGGATGTATGGAGAGCATATGTCCGGCTGCCATGAACCTACGGGTTCGATAGAGCCACTGAGTTAGAGTTAGTTAGGAGGCAAAAATGAGACGAGAGATTAACATTAATCATATTAATCTAATTCATAACTTCCATATCTCTCCTCATCTGCAACACTATCGCTATATTGTCCCTCTTACTTCTAGAAAGGATGGATCAATTACGTACGCAATTCTGCATAGTGCTCTTCATACTAAAATGTACTCATTATTTGGCTTGATATACAGAGACTTAGATCTGCTGAAATGAGATACACTACTAGATCACAAAAAAAAAATGAAGACATCTTAGAAGAATTACACATAGAACCTTTAGAAAACAAAATTTCTGATTATAAGTCAAGATGGATGCAAGATGTTCATCGAATGAAAGATCACAGAATACCCAAACAAATGTTAAGATAACCTGCAGGAAGAAGAAGACTAGGACGTCCACTCAAAAGACTTTTGGATGGTGTTTTTCTTGAGGCCGAAACAGGTCAACAAATGGCCTAAATTCGTGAATGTACTTTGATGATTATTATTATTTGGCTTTTTTATATTTATTCAATTGGGAAGACAAAACCATAGCAGAAGTGTAGCCGGTTTCATTGTTTTGAATAAAAGGAAAAGTAAAGATATCAGGAACGATTAAGTATTTTTAAACTTAGGATTAAAACAGAGCAATATGGAAACAATCTGAAGGTTCATGTTCAGAGAATGAAAGTAGAAAGGATACTAAAAAAATATTTTACATTATAGGTCACAACTAAAATTAGAGGAATTAAACACAACAGTAGGGAAATACAGAACAAACTGGAAAGAACACTTGGCAAGGATGACTGAGAATGGAATACCAAAAGCAGCACACAACTATTCACCACGAGGAAGAAGAAGTTTGGGAAGACCAAGGAAAAGATGGAAAGAACAGCAATTTGGAGCCGGAACAGGCTCGAAAATAAGCCTAAACCGTGAAGAAGAAGAAGAAGACATTATAGGCCAAGAGATAGAAGAAATGACATAGGTGGAAGAAGAGATAAATCTAACTTTTCAGTAGAAATCTATGAGACCGGAACAAATCTTAAAGGCTAAGGGCCAGTTTTACCAAGAGAGGTAACTGTATTATGCCAGTTTAAGCTATGCATTATACATGGGGAAGACTGGCGTAATACAGTTACCTCTCTTGGTGAAACTGACACTAAGCCATGAAATAATAACTTATTACGAAGATAAAATGTTAGATGCATGAAAGTGATCGGATGGCTATGAAGATATATAAATATAGAACAAAATAACTAACTAATTAATTGGCACTAACCAATCAATGTGTTTACTACCGAGCGGGCATAAGCTTTCCATACATCCCAATCCTGAGATAATGTTTTTAGATCATCCCCAGTATAATCTAATTCCCTCAAATCATAGTTAATATTAATATCCCAACTCATTCTCGACCTGCCTTCTAGCACTTTCCCTCTGGTTTACCTATAAGGAGTTTCAATGCCCCTCTTTCACTCCTCATTCCTGCCACATGTCCTGCCCATCGTATTATACTACTCTTAACTGTTCATATTATACCTGGTTTCCTATAAAGATCACGTAGCTCACTGTTATGTAGTCTTTCTATTCACTTGTCTCTTCGTCTGTCTTTTGTCCAGATTTTTTCTAAGAACTTTATTCACAAACACGTGTACTTCTCCCTTAAGGTAAGAGTCCATGTTTCGCATCCATACAATATAACTTGGGAGAACAAATGTTTTATACAAATTAAGTTTAACATTTATTGAGAAAAGTTGGGATTACAGAATTCCCTGTAATGTGTAATAACATGCATTTTTATAATTTGGCAGCCTGTTTAATTTATTTCCGCATTTCATTCCTGTTTGTAATTATAGTTCCTTTTTTATTTAAATTCACTTACTTAAAAAAATCCCCTCATTTGTTAACTAACTCTCCACTTACATTAAGTTTACATTTCTATTATCATATTATATTAGTCTTACCGATGTTTATTTCTAACCCCAATTTTTTAGTGTTACTAAAAATAATGTGCGTGCCAGCCCTTCGAATATCCCAGCTATCGCCTAATAATATTATACAACGTGTCCACAAATATAGTATCATACTTTAAACTGCTACTACGTCGCTTTGGATAATCGTATCTAAATGAAATTGGTGACAATCAAAAGAGAAACTCAAAAAGTTTTTGTTATACGTCATAGACATTGAATGTGGCCCCCACGAGTGACGATGCAGACATTCACATTTAACCTGTCTGATAAATATCCAACAATGAACCCATATCGACCACAAAAAACATGATTACATTTAAATAATCAATTGAGTTGGTGTTTACTTGATGAAAATCCATATCTATTAATTAAATAAAAATAAAACGTAGTTTTATTTGATTTTTATTTAATTAATGATTACATTTAGTTTAGTTTCTGTATTGTTGTCCATTATTCTCCATTGTTAACATGCACATTAAGAGCATTTATGCTAATAGCATATCAATATAATTGAGTTATATGTCTTCTTTATTCTCTAAAGATTTGACGAAAAGCTCTAGAACAATGTAGAAAATAATATATTAAAATAACTATCATATTTAAGTTTGTAAAGCAATTTGTTTATAATGATGAAAGCCTCATTTATTTTGACTGAATAAATTCTATAGCAGCTTTACAAAACAAGATAAATACAAGGATCCTTGGAAACTCTTCACGCTAGCCTTGTAAATCAAAAGCCACCCATAATTCTAAAAGAAGTTAAAGCTCAAGCACGCGAATAACTTTATGCACGTTCTAAGTGAATCTCTCTAAATTGTTGCCGTTACAGTAAATGCTCTCTTATTTATTTACATTCAACAAGATTGGAATTCATCATAATCATGAACTTGTTTAGGTCCTGTTCCTATGAAATCTCAAGATGTGGTTGGTTGGTCCATCTTAATTTTGGTCTTCCTATATCTCGAATTTCTTTAGGTTGATACTTCAATCAGCGTTGCCAACACCCAATGAGAAAAAGTGGCTAAATTGACTCCTAAAATGGTTAGAAATGGCTAAAATGAAACTTATATCCGTGGAGGAAGCTGTATTAAAAAAAACTTAGATTATGGACTTGCCAATCTTTATCTCTGAACTACAATTTTGACATTTTTTTTTCTTTTTGCTATTGGGATTGCTGCAATTATAATATAGAGACTAAATTATGAATATAAAGTATAGTTTAAGAAATAAATATATTCTTACAACGAAAGATTCTGTAATTCTGAATTTTCTTCTTCTTCTTCTTCTTCCTCCCAAGTATTAGGCCAAGGCCTGTTACGATCCTATAGAAAATTTTCCCTCCAGCATCTTCCGGGCAATTCTCGTATAAGTCTTGAAAGCATAATAATAGTCTCTTCGACTGGTTGCTGGCCAAAGGAAGGCAAGACCAGTGATGGGGCTGCCATCTTATAGCCTCTGGTCAGGCTTTTCAGGAGAAGAAAAGAAAATAATGGAAAGAAGAAATGGAAGAAAGGAAAGACTCCCTAGCCCTCGGATGCCCTAATAGCGTCGGGGTCGAAAAAACAAGAATTAATATAAAAACATTTATTTAATTTATTTCTCTTTAGTTTATTTTATTTTTTTATTAGGAAATGTGCACTCAGGTGAGCATTAGGGACAGCACACTCACCCAGACCCAAAGTGGATTTTTTTAAAATCCCCACCCCGCCGGGAATCGCACCCGGGTCGCCGGAGTGGAAGGTAGGGACTCTACCGACAACGCCACGGCGACGGACTTTTCTTTAGTTCATCTAAGTTTCTTTAATTTATTTCTCTTTATTTTGTCTAGGATACATTTGTTTTATTCTATCCTCACCAAAAATTATATTTCTATGTGATATTCTTTATGTATAGGGGCCTACCTTACTCTCACTAAGTGATGGTTTGAATCACTTGTCTACCACCTCAAATGTATATTCAAAACTGTACACTTGATCCTGTTATGTATTAATACATAATATTTGGGTGTGTTCTTCTTTGGAAATAATTTACTAATTTGCTTTCTCTCCCTCTCCCTCTCTCTCTCTCTCTCTCTCTCGTCTGTGGCAAAATCTATTAATATCAATCAGTTATTATTACAGAATTTATAATAAAAATACGAGTAGTTAAACTGTAAAACAAATGGGTACAAGTAGCTAAACAAAAGATGACAAATGGCCAGAAAAGCTATTACTAGCTTTTCCACAAATTTGTAGCTAGTTATGTTTTGAAATTGACCAAATCTAGCTACAAAATGGCTAAATTGGCAACACTTACTGCAATACTAATTTAGGAAAGCGAGATGGGTCCATTCTTTGGACATGTTGCAACCAATTGATTTGATAATTCTGAATTTCTTCAAGTATATTTTGAACTTTTAATATATCGCGTATATTTATTTTTCTTATCAATTTTGTCAAAGCTAGATTGGAATTAAGGACAAAACCATTTTTGGCGATACGTAACACTGCTCAACACGACTTTTGTCTCATGAGTACCAATAGTTGTACTTAATGCAGTTTTTTATCGTGTTTTCAAATATGTATTCGGAATTTCTCCGTCACCCACAGTTTTTTATTTCAATTTTAATTAATGGATTTAAATAATTACTTTTTTAATAAACTTTTTTTGTCCATTTGTCTATTGTAAAATGAAACCAAACGACCTAACTCAAATGGTTTCCAGCTAAGGAAAAGAGATATTAAGTCAAATGAAATCCTAATATGCTAACCGATTATTCAAGAAGGATACTCCAGAGGCGAAATATAGCAGAAAATCGTCATTTCTTACTTTCTAGGTGAGTCCGAATTTTCGAATATTGTGTAGTTACGAATGTACAAAATATTAAAGTGTTTAAAATTATAAAAGCCTGTCTCTCGGAAACCTTGCGTGATGGAAAAAAAAACCTATATCACATTTGCATTCAGGAGAAAAAATACTATCAGAAGCACATATTTTTCTTTCTAAGACAAAAAAAAAGTTTTTTTTTGTTGAGTGAAATTACTATTATTTTGCCGGGACCGTAGCATTTGTTCACATTGGATAGATTTCCGCATTATTCAGGTTCCGGATTAAACAAGTTTTACTGTATAACATTACGTATTGCTTAATTTTTCGGCCACCATATTTTCAAGACATTCATATGATTATGAATATATCTTAAGATATATTCCCAATTTAAGGGTAAAAGTTCATAGAAGGTTAAGGGTCGTTTATAAAAAAAAAAGAAAGAAAGAAAAAAGAGCTTTAGAAGAGCAAAACGAAAGATTGCAACTACAATTGAAGGAGGATTATTTAAGCTGTGATAAGGTGTTTGGATTTCGTTCGCGATAGCGGTGTGAAACCTTCGGAAACTGTTGAATGTGCCTTGGATTGGTCTGGTGCAGGTGAATTCAGAGGCCGCTATGTCACAAATCTTTCCAGTTAGAGGCTTCCACGTATTAACCCCACAAAAAGAGATGTTGGCTTCTTTGATTTACTGCCTGCAAAGCTTGCACCTCTGATACCCTGGTCATGTCACCTCCATATTTCTGTACCATGTAGAAAGAGGCCATGGGAGAATGATTGCAGAAATCTCAATTCATGTTCAGAGAGTAAATTAATTTTATCTATAGTTGAATGCACATGTAAAAAGAAGACATACACACACACTGTGGCATTAGGGAAAAAGTACCTAAGTCCGATTTTTGTGATTTTTATTTTGTAGATTAATATGTCAGAAATAAAGCATTCTATTTCTTCTAACATAAGGGTAAAGTTATTAAGTGATAGCTAATGTCTTATGATATATATATATATATATATATATATATATATATATATATATATATATCTTGGTCAGGTCCACCGCTGTGGTCTCGAGGTAGCATGTTGCCTTGTCACGCAGCGGGCCCGGTTTCGATTCCCGGTGGGGACAGGCTCCTCGGTGAAGTTTTTTTTCGGGGTTTTTCCTCATCTGCCAGGAAGCTTAGGGCCCAACGGTCCCCGAAAATCATCCGGCCATCTACATCATCAGCCTTATCATTATCATCACTTCACCGGTGTGGAAAGCAACGGGAAGCTACCACACCTACAATTCCCTAGTAAGGCTGCAAAGCATAGCATAAAAATTCTATATTTATTCGAATATTAACAAACTCTCATGAAAATTACTTTTTTTTAGACTTCTGTATGTTTGAATCGAGATTTGAAACCGAGATATCTAACTTTATACGTTAGTTACTATTTTTTTTTCTTCCTTGTATACGGTTCCTTGTTCTACACAACAATGTCAGAGTTTTAATTTACATACTAAATACTGATCTACTTCGAGCGAGGGAGCCATTTCGAACCATTACTCACCTTCTCACGAAACTCCTTCTAGCATATAAGATGAATTATATATAAAATTTTAAACTTTGCCTGTAATATATATATATATATATATATATATATATATCAGACATAGTTTAAAATTCAGGCATTATACAGAATGCCTAAGAATTGTATAACATGCCTGTTTCGGTTATGTCATTCTATAAAATGCTTAGCAATTTGTATTTCATGCTCTACCTGCTAATTGTAAGTCATTCTATACATTGTCGAGTCATTATATAGAATGCCGGTTTTCAAACTTGGCCGGTTACTTACATATTCACCTAAGTGTAAATTTAAAAATCGCTATAGCGACCACGATTTTCGACGTTTCAGAACGAAGCTCAGTATATCTTATTAAAATACACCGAGCCAGGAATTGTCCAAAATTGAGCGAATTCCGACAATTAGAAGTGGAGGTTTACCTGAAATCCGAAATTAAAAAAATTGCCTAAACGACTGGGCCGTTTTTGATTAAATGTTTTGTGTGTGTTTGAGTGGGTCCCAGGATGTTTTAGATTCACAATTGGACCCTCTATAACCATTAGGGTAGGAGTTAATCTGAAGTTAACATTTTAAAATCACTCTAGCATTCACAATTTTCGATGTTTCACAACGAAATTCGGTATATATTATTAAAATAAACCGAGGTAGGTATTATGAAAAAATGAGCGAAATCCGACAATTAGAAGTGGGCGTTTACCAGAAATTCGAAATTAAAAACTGACTAGCAACTTTTTATTTTCAGTGCTTCTTTGTGTCAATGATTCTATATAATTAACGGAGTGTTAAATGACTGATCGAAAATATGTAACGTTTGGACAGGTCTGTAGGGCCCCCTTGTGTGTGTGTGTGTGTGTGTGTGTGTGTGTGTATATATATATATATATATATAGGGATGTTCGGGTAATGTGAACTCTTCTGTTTGAGTGGACCCTGTTAATATTTTCTTTAATTGGTGCAGCCCTCGATATTTTAACTTCTTCCCCTCATGAACTTTGAAGGGTTCAAGGCCAGTTTCTGTTATTCTTTGTGCGAAGATGGGTGTATTTGCGATATTTATGAAAATGACCACTTTAAAATTTTTCGAACTAAGAATCAATTCTTAATTTCTGTTATTGAATATTATAAATGTTGAAAAAAAACTCCTAAATATATTATATTGTGTAGATGCTGTTTTAATATACTGACGGGTTTGGTTTGATATTGTGTGACATGATGGCTGTATAAAATAATTAAACATAACAAAGGAATTCGGTTAATGTGGACCCTCCACGAGGACCTAGGTCCACTTTACACGGACACGTATATTTTATCAATGAGGATGCTATCTGTAAACACTTTTCACTTAATTAATTTTATTTAATATTCTTGAAATTGTACTAAACCCAAAGACCGTCGCTTTCTGCAGTTGAATGACGTATGAATGTTATAATCTACAATATTTTTTCAAAACACGAAATAAATATCAACGCTTTTTAATTACGATCAGTCATAAATATTTTCAGATTAATCTGTGTCTGTCTGTATAAATAAATAGAGTAAATAAACTTCAAAATAGACTAAATGCGAAGGTCGACTCTGGGGTTCACTTTATCCGAATATGGAAGTTAAAGTGGACCTTTCTTGTAACGTAAAAACGTTTATAAATTATGGAGATGTTTCCATATTTGAATAAAATAACAATGCTATTTCATAGTAACAACACCAATGATAATCATTGTACGAGTAATTAAACAAAATTCAAGTCCATTATTTGAAAGAAGAAAAACAAGAAATTCAAAAAAACAGGGGTCCAAATTCCCCGACGTTCCTCTCTCTCTCTCTCTCTCTCTCTCTCTCTCTCTCTCTCTCTCTCTCTCTCTCTATATATATATATATATATATATATATATATATATTTATATATATTCGAACGTCACAGCTTTATTATACGCAAACAAGGAAATCGGTAGCCAAAATTGTATACAGCTTTTAAATGTAAGGACAAAAGAGAGGCAGAGAAAACTAGAGTAATTATAAGCCTCAGAAAAATGCTGCTTGACATATTTTTTATGGTTAAAGGCATAGCATATTTTTTAAATTATTTATGTTTATATTTTACGTATGCAGATATCATGTTTTTGGATTTTAGCCCCAGAATTTGCAATATTGGGCATAAAGTTATAAAACTATGACAAACCACTTCGTCAACAAGAGCTTCAAGTCTTACACGAAGTTCGCATAATGATCTCACTTTAAAATATTTTATTGAAATACCTTGCACATTCTTGATAAACTCATCACGGCTTTTCTCATTATACATCACACATAACGTTGTCATTAATCGAAATTCGATATCGAAAAACTTTGTGCATACTTCTCTCCTTTAAAATAGCTCTTATCTCGGTTTATAATTTGACTATAATATTGAAGTTAACAGCGGAGTTTCAAATTTCTACTCATCCATTACTAAGACCAATATTTGTGTTCAACCTAGATATAATACTGAATGCCAAAATAATTTCGTGCAAGCTTGTACAAAAGTTCAACGTCATACTTGATAAGTTTTAAATAAAGTATAGTTTACATGGATCTATATTTCAAAACAAATCTCATGAAATTAATTGCATGGAAATAATTGCATATTTATTTATTAAATATCCAAGATTTGGAGCCCTATTTCTGAAATGTATGTTAGGGTTGTAGTTAAAATATGAAAGAAAATTAGATACACATAATTACAAAATTTAAATGAAGCAATAACAATAAATGAAAGAAATAAGAACTAACAAAACTAAAACTAACAAAGAAAATAATAATAATAATAACGATAAATTGCAATGCATTAAAATAACATTTACAAATGTTTTAAACGCTGCGAAACAACATTTCCTTTATAAAATATTAATTACATTGAGCAACCAAAAATATTTTTTTTTGTCTCAGAAAGAAAAAGATGTGATTCTGATAGTATTTTTTCTCGCGAATTAAAATATGATACTAGTTTTTCTCCATCACGTAAGGTTTCCGAAAGACAGGAATTTATAATTTCAAACACTTCAACATTTTCTACATTTGTAACTACACAATATTCGAACATTCGGACACACCTAGAAAGTAAAAAATGACGATTTTCTGCTATATTTCGCCCGTGGAGTATCCCTCTTGATGGTCCAACAATAATCGGCCAGCATATTAGGATTCCATTTGCTTTGATATCTCTTTTCCATAGCTGAAATCTCCTGAGTTAGGTCATTTGGGTTTTACTTTACAATGGACAAATGGACGAAAAAAAGTTTATTTAAAAAATAATGATTTAAATCCATTAATTGAAATAAAAAACTGTGGATGATGGAGAAATTCCGAATACATATTTGAAAACACGATAAAAACTGCATTAGGTACAACTATTGGTACTCATGAGACAAAAATCATGTTGACTAGTGTAATTATTGAATTACGCAAAACTTGATTACATTCAATTAAATGAGCATCTATAATGTATCGCTTGTGTCCATGAGATGAACAGTCTAAAATAAGGTGTTCAACAGTCTGTTCGTAATTACCACAGGAGCAGATATATCCGTTTGGAGATGAAAATGAAACATTTTTTTTTTAGATAAGATTTAAACTTTCTTCTTCTTCTTCTTCTTCTTCTGCTTCTTCCTTGCCAAGATTAGGTCAATGCGACCTGTTCCGGTCTCAAGTCCATCGTTTCCTTGGCCGTCTCGAAGATCTTTTCCCATGTGGTTTGTAGGTGTTAATCTTTTTGGATAATCTTGTATTGTCCACTCTGTCTAAATGTTCTTTCCATTGGTATTTGTGCTCTTCTAGTTTATCGACTATTGAAAATATCTCCAGTTCATTTATTATTGATTCATTGTGTAATATATCCATGCGCATACATCCTTTTACGGATCTTGAACATTTCATTTCAGTGGCTTTAATGTGTGAGATATATTTTCTTTTTTTGTACGTACCCAAGATTCAGATCCATATAAAAGAACAGGAACAGTCATAATTTTATTAAACCTGAGCTGAGTTTCTCTTCGAGTCTAAATTTTCTATGTCCAAATATTAATTGTGTTTAATACAAAAGAGGATTCATAATGTTTCGCTGATAATCTATCTTCAACTGTAGGAAAATGCATATTTCTTGTGACTGCACTATTGACACTACCTGCCCAAAGACTTTAGATTTAATGAAGGAAAATCCAGCTTTGCAAAACATGTCATAGATACAGGTCACCAATTCATTACCATCGACAACACTTTATCCGTCATCCATAGAGAAAACAACGAACTCAAAATCAACATTCGCGAAGAAATCGAGAAACTAAAAGAAACTAAAAACGCTCACCTTCTGAATGAGAACTCACCCAGTGACGTCAATCCGCTCTACAGAATTCTCACGAACAACCAGTATCAATTCCCAAACTGAAGATGAAGCATATGCTTCGAAAGTACTCCACACCCCACATTTAATGTTGAGGAAGACTGAGATCTCAGGTACTGTATTTTTATATTATAAATATAACATGGTGACCTCAACGGTGTTTCGTTATGAATTTTAAAATTATCGATTGCCCAAAGAGTAGACCAATTATTAAATAGTTTTATTTTCAGTTGTTCTCTACATAAGAAATAGGGCTTCTAATAATTGTAGAGAAACCTAATTTTGTGGAGACAGTTTACTCCTGACACACATTAACAAAATATTAAATTTTTCAATTAACTTAAAATTAGTGAGGAAATAGAAGATAGGTGAAAATTAGAACGTGCAGACATTCAGTGTACTAAAAATGGAGGACAGTTGCCACTTCAGATAAAAATATTTTTCTTTACACGTATAAGTCTAGTGTTAGTCGCAATGGAGTACTGGTTATGTTCTTTGCCTCTGGTCCCGAGGGTCGCGGGCTCAAATCCGGCCGGTAGTCGATCGATTTTTTTAGGATGGATAAATCCAAGGAGAAAGTAATCCGGGAGGAACTTTAAGCCGTGAGTTCAGAGTCTAAAGATTCTGAAAGACTTATAAAAAGGTCCTTAAGCCCGAATAAAAAGGATTCTAAATAAAATTTACCTATTAGATATCTCATTGGGTACGTAAGTTGACCGCATACTATTCATGACATATTTGAGAAATGTACGTAGCTAAATTAACTCGGTCTAGAAACTCCTAACAAAAGAGATGCTAAGCCTCATTCTTGGGCTGATGTGGCATTGTAAATAGATAGTATACGTCTTGTAAATAAATCAGTTTTATAACAGTAAAGAATCCAAATGTCGTTAATGTCAGAAAAATTGTGTATGAAGTAATTAATAAATAAAACAATATTTTTGTAACGTTTTCTAAAAACCGGAATATTAAATGTTAGTCAAATAAAATTTGGATGTATTTGAACTGTATTTAATAGGCCTATATGCATCCTTGGAAATGTAACACCTACGGTTTTTCAACAAAACTTCTTTCACCTAACGTGGGATGAGGTGAAGGGTGATATGAAATGAAAAGAAGGGGAGGAAAACCCGAAAAATCCCGGTATTGCTCATCATCAGTACGTCTCCGGAATCGCCATTATTCGAACCTAGGATCCCTGTTGGGGCGCCATGCGTCCATAGAGAGCCAATCTAACTAACTGACTAGCTCCATCGAACTCGTAGGTTCATTACTGCATGGACATAAGCACACCATACATATGTCTCTCCTCAGCTAATGTTTCCAATCATCCCCTGTATAGTCTAATTCCCTCAAATCTTGGTTGATGTATCCCACTTCATTCTTGGTATAACAACACGGCATTTACCTCTGGTTTTCCTACAAGAAGTTTCCATGCCCCTCTTTCATTCCCAATCCGTGCCACCGCATTCTAAGAGACTTAACTGTTATTATATCTGGTTTCCTATAAGGATCATATAGCTCACTGTTATGAATCCTTCACCATTCGCCTGTCTTTTCATCTCTCTTTGATCCAAAAATGTTTCTAAGAACTTTATTCTCAAATACTCAATATTTTCTCCTCCCTTAAAGTAAGCGTCCACGTTTCGTATCCATATAACTGGGATAACATTAGTTTTATATATTGTATATTATCTATAATAAAGTAAGAAATGATTGACTATTTCTTAAAAAAGAACATCAATGTCTTATGTTTGGTCAGCAGAGACATTTCAATGCGAGTATTTATTGAACTCTTCAAAATGCAATCCCACATTTTCATCACATTGATGTCATTGCAAAATGCAGGCTATGATATAAAGGAGTAGGCATAGAAAACTGACGAAACGATCAAAATGGAAGAGCCGTCACGTGCCAGAAATCAACCCTCCACTACCCATACGGCTCGATATCGACAGTCGACTCCTTCTATAACCGCGCGAGAGCTCTGAAGAACATTTGACATTCCTGCATACCATGGCGACGCCTAGGTTATTTGAATACTTTTCAACTGCCAAAGCCCCCTTCCTCCAACTCTCTGAAAATATTTCCCTTACTGCTCACACACACACTTCTCCATCCTTATCTTGGGTTTTAAGGTCGAGACATATTTAACAGTTGATACAAGGGTGTGACGTATACATCATGTCAATGAAGAAATATGAAAGCAAGAAGGGGCGAGGAGAATATGGCATCTACTGCTCTCTAATGAAGGTTTATTAAAGAGACAAGGAACGTCGTCAGTCTTTGCCTTCGTTCAAGAGCGTCTCAAGTCAGTGGTGATGTCTTTATTTCATCTTTCAGTCCTATGAAGGTTTCATCGTCATATTCAAGAGAAGAAATTAGAACATTTTTTATTCGTTTCCTTTCCAGCTAAGTAAGGTACAGAAGATATTTCTTTGGGTGTCCAGATTGCTATCGTCCCACAGGAAGATATTGGAGCATATCTTAAGGTATCTAACTGTTCTTTGAGATATAATTGAGACAATCTAAGTTTAAGGTGAACATTTTGTATTCCAGTTGTTTCATATTAAGTTGTTACAATATTCTGACGCCCCTCATATGGTGGAAAGTGTCCGTTGCAGATATTTAATTTCACCAGCTTTTAATCTGCTGATACTCTTTTGCTTCAACACCTAAATCTCGCTTCCAAAGAGAAGAATCTAATGAAGTTGCATATTAATATAATTTTATAAAATATCTTGCAAAATAGTGGCCAATGAAATGGAGAACAAATCAAAATAACTTTCTTCATATCTCGTGTAGAGCAACACGAATATCCAAAATACATAATCTACGAAATAAAATAATTTTACAAAAGTTAGCAGAGTGATGCAAATTGAATTATATCAAAATAAAACAATTGAAATTGTTTGAAATTGTAGACGACAATATTGGAATGGTGCACGCCTTAGTATAATTGATTAAGGCAATACGCTACAAACCGGAAAGTCGAGGGCTCGAGTTCCTGTGGGGTCAGGATTTTTAAACTGACCCAATCCTTTTGGTGGTACCATGACCTTGGGGTCGACACAGTCTCTAATGGGAATGAGTACCAGACGCTTGTTCTGTTGTAAAGGCGGCAGTCACGCAGGGCTGACAACCCGGATGACATCAAGTGCCGATTGTTTAAAAAACTGAGACCCTTAATCTTAATCTAAGGATATCCGCCTGTAGTAGGATCACTTTACCATTAACTTTTGCCATATTAGAATTAATGTATGACAGCAACCGGAAGAGAGGACGACCGAGAACAACATGGAGGAGTAGCATCCAGCTATCAATGTTGGAATTAAATCTGGGCAATGGAAACGGAAAACAGGGAAGGCTGGAGACGGACAACACTAAGCATAAAAAAAACAAACTTCTTTTTTGTCTCAGAAAGAAAAATATGTGATTCTGATAGTATGTTTTTCTCCTGAATTGAAATATGGTATCGGTTTTCCTCCATCACGAAAGGTTTCCGAGAGACAGGCATTTATAATTTCAAACACTTTAATATTTTCTACATTTGTAACTACACAACATTCGAACATTCGGACTCACCTAGAAAGTAAGAAATGACGATTTTCTGCTATATTTCGCCTGTGGAGCATCCCTCTTGATGATCGAACAATAATCGGCCAGCATATTGGGATTTCATTTGCCTTCATATATGTTTCCCATAGCTGAAATCTCCTGATGAAAGCTGTTCCCCAT
Source organism: Diploptera punctata (assembly GCA_030220185.1). Classification (NCBI taxonomy): domain Eukaryota; kingdom Metazoa; phylum Arthropoda; class Insecta; order Blattodea; family Blaberidae; genus Diploptera; species Diploptera punctata. The sequence goes on from JASPKZ010007805.1 coordinate 1,615,471, forward strand.
TTTATTTTACAATGAACAAATGAACGAAAAAACGTTTATTAAAAAAATAATTATTTAAATCCATTAATTGAAATTGAAATAAAAACTCTGGGTGAGGGAGAAATTCCGAATACATATTTGAAAATACGTAAAAAACTGCATTAAGTACAACTATTGGTACTCATGAGACAAAAATCATGTCGACCAGTGTAATCTGAAGATGATTGCTTATACCCATCCTAACCTCCCCCTAAATTACCTTGGGTGAGTTGTCCATATACCCTGGACAGCTTCCGTTTTTAACTGCAAGGTGTAGACATCTAAGCTAGAATCCAGAAACAACAACCCACAGATAGACTCCAAGCATAAGTGAGATGGGGAGGGGGAAGTAAGGCGGGACGCGGGAGGTAGTGAGGGTTATCAAATCTACCGAGTCACAAGTTATATTACTTTGTTGCAGTTTAAATGAGAGATTTGGCGCTGGATTTTTAATGTCGTGTAGCTGAAATGACATAATTTTTTGGACATGGTCATGCGATATTACAACGCTCCTCTGGGAGATATTTCATGGTAAGTTTTCAGTGCAATGGCTGACAGTTCCCTTGTTAGTACTAATTCACATTTGAAATGTCTCTTCACCAATAGCAGATGAGTCGATATTTTTATATTAGATAATAGTTCCAATTCACCAATACAAAGATGACGTCACAGACTCGCGAGTTTAGATTGCGTGAGCTATACTGCTTTTGCTTCAATATTTTACTTCATTTATGGTAACAATTTTCCTCTAAGTTTGAGTGAAATTAACAGTTCATACAGGCGGCTGACATGCACATGATGTCAATATAAAATATAGAAGCGGAAAGGGTTGGGGAGGGGGATTGGGATGTCATATTCTCCCTTGCTAATGAAGGCTTAATAAAGAGGAAAGGAATTGAAACCAGCCCTTCCTTTGTACAAGAAAGCCTCAAACCATTTCTTCTTTACACCCAACTTAACTACAGTGATGATAATTTTAAGATGTACCAATATTTTATGTAGGTAGTGGTATTTCATTTAACCACGTTCTTTAGCGAATTCCGAAGGAATGGAACTATTGAGGTTGTTCTCATAAAAACATATAATTTTTTAATACTTTGCTGAGCTTCACCGATCTCATCTATTAGAACGAAAATTGCCATGACTAAAATTTATATATATATATATATATATATATATATATATACATGCAGTTCTTCGGGATGACCAGATTTTAATAGCAAAAACAGAGGACGAACTACAAAGAATGCCATATAAACTAAAAGAAATATAAAAAAAAATACAACATGGAAATATCATCAGAAAAATAAAAAAACAACGACCTTCAAGAGCGCTCATCCAGTTCGAACAAAGATAATATTTGAAAATAAACCAATAGAACAAGTAGTAAGATATAACTTCCTAGGTTGCGAAATATCACACACAGCGGAAAAATATATAAATAACAAACTAAATAAGTTTAATTATATAACAGGAAAGCCAGGAAAGACTATAATGAAATTATACAAGACAATGGCATTGCCTATTATTACTCATGGATCCGAATAATGGGCAGTGACAACACAACAATCTGCCAGAATACAAGCTGCTGAAATGAAATTCCTCAGACCAATATCAGGATATCAAAAAACATAACACACAAATATGTTTTTGTGTGTGTTGTGTGTGTGTTTGAGTGTGTGTCAAGATGATGTTTGTGCTAGTAAGTAAGAATCGATGAAGATTTTAGACCTATTTTTTAAACATATTTTCAATTATACAACCCACCATTCCTTCGGAATCTATTAAAAGATTGAGGACAGAGAGGAATTCTTCCAATTGTGAGGGGTTCTGTAAAGCGTTTGACGTCAGTGATGATAAACCACTGATATAATAACAAAAGAATCAAGTAAAATATACTTTGATTTGTTTTATCGTATTTTAGATAGGATGGCATGTCAGAATGTACATAAAACGAGATATTGGCTTCCAATTCGCATAAAATATGGAGGTATTTCATAATTATAAATAGCATTTCCATGAACGTAAATTATTTAGCGAAACCACGGCGCTCTGACGTTGTGGATTGCGTGGCATTCCACTCATCTAGATACAGATGTTAGTATTGAGAACGTCAACAATAATTAGCTTATCGAAAAAGCACTGTCGACACGAATCACGGCCTAACAACAAAGAGCACTTTATCGGAAGCCAATAAATATATTGATTATTTATAGCGTCAATTATTCCATCATAATGAGTCACTGTTTACTTATTAGTTTCAATAAAGCTTATAGAAATTTCATCAACAATCTCCGAGTTTGAAGCTGTGATTAGTTTTATATTGATCCAATCAGTCATAGCGGGGAAAGGTTTATTTAAAACGGAAAATTGGTCAATAAGGGATACTTGGAATTCTGTATAAAACATAAACCATCAGCACATGACACTCCTAATTGTAGAAAATAACCGGTAGCTTTCGAGGTGTTAAATCTGTGCGTTTTCTAAGATACTTTCTTTTTTAACCCTTTAATTCGCAATGTAACCTACAGGATACATCAATTGGTTCGATTTATTTAGTATTATTAGCGGGACCCGGAAGGCCAGATGTGATGAAAACATGCATTATAATTTTTTATTAATTAAAATACTAGGAAGATTCCTCTTTAATATGGTATAATTATCTTGCCTGTATCTTGTTTCTAAGTGTGTTTATTATTTGTTTTAAATATTTCCTGTCCCTTTAAAATGTGGGCGTGAGCCGTCAACTCCCTCCCATAGTTAATATTCATTTTTTTCAATATATAAAGAACATTTTCTTCTAAACTATTAAAGCTAGAGACCTGAAATTTTGAGGGCTTCAAATAGTGCTCATGTACAATTTTTACCATATTGATGTTGTGATAGCTCAGTAATTAAAGGATTTAGGTTGCAAAATACAGTGTAAAAAACTGAAAGAAAATATTTAAAAAAATATTTTTTATATAAATGCATATCTATATAATCCGTATGATAGAAGACTCTAAATATATGAACCTTTCCACTGTAAAAATTTCAACTTGATAGGATTTATTTATTTATTTATTATTTATTTATTTATTTAGCCTGGTGGAGTTAAGGCCATGTGGCCTTCTCTTCCACTCACCAGAACAAGCATATGTTACATATGAATACAAAAAAAAATACAATAATAGTCATATAAAACAGGACAAACATATGATAGGATTAATAGTTAAAGAGAAAATGTTCCTTACAATTAACATTAATGAAATAAAAGAAAGCGAACGAAGAGTAATAACTAAAATGTTTGTCGAATTACACAATAAACCTTATATTAACAAACATGCATGATTTTGTTTTCAGTGCGGTCCCCCACATTTAAATAACTGCCACGATAAATTAGTGTTTTGTCAATTAAAGGGTTGAATTAATTGATATATGCCAAATTTGGTATACATGAAACAAAAATTGCGGCCGCAAAAAAAGTTAAGGACACACACACACATATATGTTTTTCATTACAAAGATTTCACAATACAGTGTTTCTCATTCAACTCAAAGTGATGTATCACCAGAGGTTCCGGTCTAAAACAACTTCTTCCCTCAGATCTCTAGCTTCCATACTTCTCATCACTTCATCTATCCAACGTTCTTTAGGCCTGCTTCTTCCACTTCTTCCATTAGCCTTCCAATCAAGAATCTCCTTTGGTATTCTATTTTCTTCTGTTCTTATGAGGTGTCCATACCAATTCATGTTTTTTCTTCTATTTTTTTTTTAACTTGCATAATTTCCCTAATTGTGCTGTTCCTGATTTTATCTCTTCTTGAAATTCTTGTCGATCGCCTCAAAAAATCTAATTGTACTGCTAACAGCTTGTTGGCTTGTTTTCTACTTACTGTCCTGGTTTCGGACCCATATAATAAAATGCTTTGTAACAGAACTTGAAATATAGTAGAATAGATATACATATAATAAATTTTGGTCATGGTCATTTTCGTTGTCTACTAGATAGGATCGGTGGACATCCGTAAAAATATGTTCAAAATATGTTTAAGAGAACAACCTCAATAGCTTCATTACTTCGGAATTCACTAAAATCACGCATTTAAATGAAATATTACTATTTACATAAAACTGTTGGTACATCTTAGAATTATCATTATTAACTATTATATGTGATGTACTATAGAATGCTCTATACGTGCTTTGAGTTCCGCGCTGGGCGGTTAGATGGTCTACTTACAATTTACACACCACTTCGACAGACCATTTCACATATTCTGTACAGATAGGAGTGTAGGATGAGTGGAAGTTTATGTGTTTGTATAGTGTGAGATGTGTTTGAGGGATGACGATGAAGGGAAGGGAGAAGGTAAGACCCGGTGCCGGCACGTAGCCTGCTTCTATCGAAAAGCATCATGACGGCCAAGCTTATCGTCCCCATCTGCTATTAACAGTATTGCATTTCATCCCATCATATGTATCGCGGAGGGGTTTGGAATCCTATTGGGTATTCGGTGCACAATCTGTTATTGAAACTTACAGCAAGAAAACCTTGATAAGAATATGATAAAAACAGGAAAATAAGATATAGTTCCAGAATTAATTTTACATACAAGAAACATGCGTATTATTTCACTACAAAAAAAAACATTTTTGAGGGGTGATGGGTGAAATTTTCGACATTTTCGGTCAAATTTAGCATGTTTTGTTTTTTGTATTAAAAATACTAGGGCCTATGTACCTTAAAGTATAAGTTGGCGAAGTTTCAGTGTCCTATGGCGCTTGTAAGTCTCCCTAATGACTGTAGGAGGGCATGTATGCTACATTCTAATTTAACTGCATGCAAACTTTCAAATTGGCTTTTCCACACTTTTATTTTCATTGCATTTCAATACATTCAAATCAAAATAGCATTGACAAATTTAATAATAGAAGCACAAAATTGTAACTGCATGTCCCACACACTATGGCTAATAATTCTGAGCATGGATTTTGAAACAACGTTGATAGTTTTTTAAATAAAAAATAAAATGTGTAGTAATTTTAAAAAAATCATATGCAGAGGATGTATATATTTTTTCTTCCTTTATTATAATGATATAGAAACATTAATGCATAGTGTTATAATAAGTCAGTGGTCGTGTAGAAAAAAATTAAAAAAATTACACAAAAATTATGGGACTTACTAAAAATTTTAATATGCAAATTTTTAAATGAATTTTCTTCAATAACTCAAAAACCTTTAAGCCTGGAAGGATGACACTTTAATTTAATATTACCTATTATGGCATGAATGTCTGTATAAAACATCAAGTATGTAGCTTAAAAAATGTAGAAAATAGAAATTTCACCCATCATCCCCCTTAATCAGGCAAGTATTGAAAAACAGACTGCATTAATATATATATATCTGAACAATTTTAACAATTCTAGCTTTCATGAAACCGGAACGAGCCAACAGGCTTAATCACTGGATGATGATTATATATATATATATATATATATATATATATATATATATATGAGCTCCCCATCTACAGAGTAAATAAATACTTAAAGATTATTCAAATTAGTCTTCATTGGAAATAAGTAATTTAAGATAACTGAAAGTACGATAAAAATAAATTTTGGAACTTGGGTCATTCAAGAAAACTTGTCGAATAAAACGTGCAAAACAATTCCTTCCTTAGAACAAAAGCATATAGGCATAGCGTTTCTCTCAGAAACCAAAAATAAAATTCAAGGTAATGAAAAACATTAGCCATTTCGAAACTTAGACTTTTAGTGTGCGAAAATATCCCAGTTACTTGGAACGCCAAACTTTCTCTTTCCATGTATCAAACACCAATAACCACGAAAGGGGTTTAGTCTCAATTTACAGCCATACTTCTCAAGACCACAACATAGCGAGTAAATCTACAAAATTAATTATACAATGTGCAAAAGAGGGGATATAGTAAGAGGGGTGCAGAATTAAGCCGTTGAATATTTCTCCTCCTGTAGGCTTACTTATCACCCGAGGAAAAAATAAATTTATGATCCATGCAGATTAGTCGCACCCCCTTATCAGATGAAATCCATCTGTAGAGTCTCTCTCTCTCTCTCTCTCTCTCTCTCTCTCTCTCTCTCTGTCCCTCTCCCTCTCTCTCTCTCATCAAGATTATTTCAAAATTTTAATATGTGGGTTTTAGATCCATTACGTGTGTATTAATACTCAACACGATATCCTCCATCTTGGAAGGAATCTTCCCTAGTGATTCCTAAATCTCTGTCATAGCCTGCTTTACAAAATACTAGTCCTTTACTCCTCTGTGCATAAAGCAATTCCTCAAAGGAGGCTTTCTACCAAGTTCTTTTAGCAGAAAGAACACGAATACGGGGGTGTACAATATTTCTACCATGAGACTTCATCACCATCAACAACAAGGATTAAACCCAATGGCATGTTCCGATCTCATTATAGGTCGAATTGGTCCTTCCATCTCTTCAATGGTCTTCCCAACATTCTCCTCCCTTTTGGTATATAATTATACATTCTTCTTGGTTGTGCTGTTCATTCATTCGTAATACGTGCTGAAAATAAGCATTTTGATAATATTTTATTCTTTCACAAAGATTAAATATATTAAGTTCTGTTCTTACATCTTCTTTTTCTTTTTATCGGTTCTTTGGTATCCTGCTATTGCTCTCAACATCTTCATTTCAGCAGCCTCTATTTGTTTACCATGAGACTTTAAAGTATATATTGATGTCCCCTGAAGACGTTACTGGCGTCTTGCATGGTACGATATCTGATGGTGCTGACATCTACGACTCGATATCAAGCCATCTGTTGTATTAACCCCAACAGAAGGGATACCTCTTCCGCTCTGCTGACCGTTGAGGATGTTCTCCTTATTACCCCGGAGATGGGTCATCATATTTGTCCCATGAAAAATAGGTGTATCTTCCACGTAAAAAAGAAATGAAAACATACGAAGTAAACTAAATATATTCAAAGTATTAAATAAAATTGCACAATACAGAGATGAATTGATGGACTACATCAATAGAATGGATAATAATAGAATTATGAAACGGATTCTTCAGTACACACCACTAGGACGAAGAAATGTTGGAAGACCCAGTAAAAGATGAGATCGGAACAGACCTTTAGGTCTAATCCTTGAAGCTGCTGCTGATTATAACATTTATAGGCCTACCTTCAACTATTATATTAATTTCTAATATCAAATCCTGAATAATTATTACATCCATTTTATAATTATTTTACTGATGAATATAGGCATGTTCTCAGAATGAACTGTTTGTGTGTTTCTGTAATGTGCGGTTAATGTTTTATATAGAATATTAATTTAATTTAATTTAATTTATTTAATAGTTGGTAACAATGAAATATAGTGGAGTTAACCCTTAAATTGGCAAAATACAAATTTCTTCTGTTAGTTAATTGAATGTGGCGGACCGCAGTGAACACGGAATATTGTATAACTGTTATTATTAGGTATGTTGTATACTTAGACACACATTTAAATTATGTATTTTTGTTCGTTTCCTTCTGATTTATTTAAAATGTTAAATTAACTGAACCAACTGATGTGTCCAAAAGGAAACATTACGAATTTAAGGGTTAAAGTCATGTGACCGTCTCTTCACTCAATCATAGCAAACATTAAAATTCAACAATCGCAATAATTATAATATTAGATAATAAATAATATAATAGAACAAGTTAATAAGTTTACTTATCTTGGCTGCAACCTTTCCTACGACACATGTAAAGACATAAGACATAAAATTGATCAAATTCCAAAAACTTATAGGAACAATAAAAAACACTTTTCTTCGAAAATTACGCCCAGATACAATCCTAAAATTTTATAAAACAATGGCTCTTCCAATTCTACTTTACAGCTTTGAAACCTGGACTCTTACTACAGCTAAATTAAATAGGATAGTAGCTGCATAAATGAAGTTATTAAGACCTTTAGCGGGTTATACGCTTTATGACCACATGCGTAATGAAGATATCCGCAAAGCCCTCAACACACCAGCAATAACTAAAATAATCTGAATATACCAAAATAATTTGCATGAACACCTCCTTAGAATGCCAAACAATAGACTAGCTCTGAAGCTATTCAACTACAGACCCAAAAACGAAGAGACCCAGGAAGACCTAAGAAGCGATGGAGGGATCAATTTCTACCCTGATGCCGAACAGGTCAATGGCCTAATCCATGACTGTAATTGATGACGATGATGATAATAAATGTTTTATTTAGGATTTCGTGCAATGAATTTGATTTATTTATTATTTTTTTTAGTTAGCTTAATGTTGACTTCTGTCTTGGGCCTGTCTTAATGAAAAACGTAAATTCCACTCTCTTTCTCTTCTTTTCAAACTTCCGAATACCTACACTCCTAGCTATCTGGCGTCCAGGTTTGAGAAGTTATATTCATCATCATCATCATCTGCATTCATGGATTAGGTCTGTTGACCCGTTCCGACTTCAGCCCATCTCTTTCAAGGTCTGCTCACATCTCGGGTGCCTTTAGGTTTGTATTTTGTTATTTGTTTTGGATATCTATCTTCATTCATTCTGTCTATGTGTTGCTTCCATTTTTGTCTATATGTATCTATTTTATCAGTTATTGCAAATATTTCAAGTTCCTGTCTTATTTCTGTGTTCTTGATTCTGTCTTCCTTGGTGCACCCTTTAACAGTTCTCAAAAATTTCATTTGTGCCGCCGTTATTCAACTTAGATCTTGTTTTTTATGTATCCAGGCTTCTGATCTATAGAGCAGTATCGGTACTGCCAATGTTTTATAAAATTTCAATTGGGTCTCTCTTGTTGTTTTATTATTTAGTGAAGAAGTTATATTGTTACCATAATATTGACACTAGTTCACACGATAACAGTAAGCTAACAATCCCTCCATAGCACTTTCTCTTATTCCACTTCTTTCATAATACCCCCTGTCCGTTCCTGGAATTCCCTCTCTCAAGATAGAAGGGGTTGCCGCACATTTGACACTTTCATCATCATCATCATAGTACATTCACGAATTTAGGCCATTTGTTGACCTGTTTCGGCCTCAAGAGAAACACCATCCAGAAGTCTTTTGAGTGGACGTCCTGGTCTTCTTCTTCCTGCCGGTTGATATCTTAACATTTGTTTGAGTATTCTGTGATCTTCCGTTCGATGAACATGTTGCATCCATCTTGACTTATAATCAGAAATTTTGTTTTCTAAAGATTCCATGTGTAATTCTTCTAAGATGTCTTCATTTTTTTGTGATCTAGTAGTGTGTATCCTGCAGTCCTCCGAAGATATCTCATTTCAGCAGATCTAAGTCTCTGTATATCCTTCTGTTTCAACGTCCATACTTCGTTACCATACAAAAGAGTTGGAAGAGCCAGTGTTTTATACACTTTCAGTCTTGAATTCTTTTGGACTAACTGTGGCTTGAAGATAGAATTTATTAACCCTAAAATTCTTAAAAATTTAGATATTTTTGCATTTACATCCTTTTCTTCTTCAACATTTGACACTTTAAGTCACGTTAATACAATTATTTGTTGTTAAATAATACATTTTTTTCTCGAGAGATAATTTATTCTATGTTATTAATAATTTATTTTTTCTCATTTTTTCTATCTTGTACATTTTATATTTCATTCGTTAAATCTAGATTAAATCAAAATATAATGTAAATAATAATTATATTGTAGATATAACATGTAATAATGTTGTTTATTGTAACTTAGATGTCTTATTTTCTTCTTCTTCGTCACGGTTTAGGCTTTTTGTTAGCCGGATTCCGGCTCCAAATTGCTGCTCTTTCAATATTTTCTTTGGTCCTCCCAAACTTCTCTTCCTCTTGGAGAAGCATTGTATGCTGCTTTTGGTATTCTGTTCTCAGTCATCCTTGCTAACTGATCTTTCCAGTTTGTTCTGTATTTAACTATTGTTGTGTTTAATTCCTCTACTTTTAGTTGCTGTCTTATTTCTGCGCTGTGTTTTTGTCTGTTCTTTGATATCCTGCTATTGTTCTGAGGAATTTCCATTCAGTTGCTTGGATTCTGTGTTGTTACTGTCCATATTAGATGTAAGAATTTTTTTTCTATGTTGGTTGGGTGGTAGATAAGGCCTTAAGATTTTAACTCTGCCAGGTAAAATAAAGCTACTATTATTATTTTTTATTGCGGATGAGCCCATGTAGGACTACGCAAAGTACGAGTACTTAGAGGCGTTTCCTTTGAGCCCAAATTTCTTTCATTCTTTTGCTATGAGCTTGTTTTTTATCATCTGTCCAAGTTGTTCCAGTTTTTTTCTTCGGTTTGTCCTCTTGGTCAACTTGCCACTTATTCACCTTAATTCTAAATATATCTCTGTTTGGGATATCTTCTTTAGTAATTCCTGCCAAATTTCAAGTCCTTTTTGACTTCATCAATCCACTTCATAGTATCCACTGGAGCTTTACTTTTGTTTTCGTAGAATTCCATTATCTGTTTTGTAAGCCTATTTGAGTTCATTCGTTTAATATGACCATACAATTTTAATCTTCGTTTTCTAATATCACTATGAATGTCTGTATATATTTTTATTTCCTTTTTACTTCTGAGTCTAAATGCTTCACCTATGAATTGTGGACCTAAAACTTTTCTTATAATTTTGCATTATTTTTTCACTATATTTTAGATATTTTTTTTCTGTTCAAAATTAATGTTTCTGCTCCATAGAGGCACTCTAGTTTAATTACAGTGTTATAGTGTCGTAATTTTGTATGTAAAGATATGCATTTTTTATTATAAGTGTTCTGAGTAAGCCGAAATGCTGTTTCCATTTTTTGGCATCCACTTTTATTGGCTTTAGTTTCAATTCCATTTTCCTGAATTAGTTCACCAATATATTTAAATTGTGAAACTCGTTTAATTTTTCCATATTTGGTTTCCAGGTATTTTGGTGATATTATTATTATTATTATTATTATTATTATTATTATTATTATTATTATTATTATTAATACATTTGAACATAAAATGAACAAATAAATTACAGGAGATCAAATTGAATACATAGTACTTTACTTTACTAAAATGATTAGTAATTTGAAATAGAGAGAATTAAAAGAGAACCTTGTTAAGTGGTTATTCATTAGTGTTATGGATGGTAGTTTGTAATTAATGATTTTGTGAAGGAATCCTTTTGGAACACCACCCACACGGCAAAGTGAAATTAGTTGGTATGTGACCGGAATACTGTACAACCCTGAAGGGTAAGACTGCTGAAAACTAATAAGCTAGGTTAAACCACACGCTCTAATAACGCCCTGGACTAGACCAGATCAACCTCCCCCCCCCTTCAACCCTTCCCCTAACTAGTAGCAGCTAATAACCTAGGATCTAGCCTTGCTTCCACAGGCAATATCGTTTACCGCATATTAATGCTCGGATGGTCGAGCCTTCGTCCTCTCGTAACCCCGATCCTCTCTCTGTTGTCCTCTCTTTAATAATTGTAATCGCAGCAAATTACATACTGCAACAAATTTACTTAAAATTTCCTCAAACCACTTAAGTATTTTTAATTACTTGTACTACGTCATCATCCTTCTATATTAATTAAAAGCTTCTTAGTCGCGGGGGATACATTCGGTAAATATGGCGCGAATACAGAAACTGTGAATATGGAATGGTAATTTGTATGGGTATATACGGGATACGTTCCAAGGTTCCAAAATAAGATAATTATCATAAGTAATGCCAGGAGTGATTTCCAAATTATCAATAAATCCACGACTCACGAAGTGAGGAGTGAATTTATCTAGAAAATTTGGAAATCAAGAGTGGCATTTGTTAGGACTATTTAACGAATAAAATTAAGCTGTTTACTCACAAATCATTATTAAATATAGTTACTTTAAAATATTTATTTATTTAATGTAAACGGCGATGTTTGAAAACAAATGAGAAACGTTATGTTTCGTTTCTCCATCCACTGCAACAAGATCATATAATGTTTGCTATGCCATAGAACAATTCTACTGGAACCTGGGAACTACCATAGATCAGCACAAATCTACACTAAACCTAATCATAGGAGATTTCAACAGCAAAGTGGGCCCACGCAGCCACGAGGATGAAGACCCAGTGGGAAGATATGGGTATGGGGCAAGAAATGAAAGAGGGGAAAAGCTCGTTCAATTCGCACAAGAACATAAACTAAAGATAGCCAACACATTTTTTAAGAAAATGCCTAGCTCAAAGTGGACTTGGCGCTCGCCAGACGGCAACACAAAGAACGAAATTGACTACATCCTAAGCGATAACCAAGAACCATAAGAGATATCCAAGTAGTAGCCAACCTGAAATTCAGTACAGACCACAGGATGGTGCGGGCAAAAATGAAGATAGAAAGAAGAAGGAAGCATCCAACAAAGCAACATAGACAAAATATAGAAAACATAGACAGCAACAATATCCAGCTACATCTTCGCGACAGAATTGCAGAGTCCAACCCCAACCGAGAAGCAGGTGCTCAGGAACTGTACAACTCCCTGGAACAATGTATACTACAGGCGACCAAGGACTCCAGCAAAAATACGAAAGCTCAGAAAGAAGGCAAACTCAGTCAAGGAACCATTGCCTTAATCGAACGTCGATCGGAGATGCTACAAACCAGAGACGCTTCGGAGTCGAATAGAACCGAGTATGCCGCAATGGACAAACTGACGAAAAAGGAAATACGGAAAAGATCTGCGAGAGTACCGCACAACCATAACTAGGCAAATAATAGAAACCTCCAAATCGATAAGGAAAGCAAAGAGGGAAAGAAATGGTGACAAACAATGGATGCTAGGAATTAAGAACCAAGCAGGAGGCCGCAACACATTAAGAACAGATATAATCCAGTCAGCACACAGATTTCTATAAATCCCTATATACAAGCTCCCTAACAACCCAGGCAACAAAATCACATAGGCATATTCGATGCTAAACTCGAAAACCACGCCGACACCTTGCCCCCAGTACTGGCCAGCGAAATTAGAACTGCAATATATGAAATGAAAAATGGCAAAACACCCGGAGAGGATGGAATATACAACGAATTGCTAAAACTGGCTTCAGATCAAATACTACCATCACTCACAAACATCTTTAACAAAATTCTGCAGACAGAAGAGATACCCGAGCAATGGAAATCAAGCACAGTCATTCTTCTCCACAAGAAAGGCACAAAAGATGACATGAATAATTACCGACCCATAAGCCTGATGTCCAATCTATACAAACTATTTTCAAAAGTGCTAACAAGAAGACTAACAAAAGTCCTGGACGAAAACCAGCCAACAGAACAAGCCGGATTCCGCTCAGGCTTTAGTACAACAGACCATCTCCAAGCAATTAACCAAATAATAGAAAAGACAGTCGAATACCACCATACATTATATCTAGCATTCGTCGACTACAACAAGGCATTCGACTCAGTAGAACATTCAAGTGTCCTCCAGGCATTACACACACAAGGAATCGAACACAAGTACATCCGCGTTCTGGATAAGATCTACAGCCAAAGCTATGCCAAGGTGAAGACAGAAATTGTGGGACAACCATTCAGTCTCAAAAGAGGAGTACGACAAGGCGACCCAATTTCTCCTAAACTTTTTACATGCGTGCTTGAAGACATATTCGAAAACTAAACTGGAACAAGAAATACGGAGTAAATATAAACGGGAGCAGGCTATCCAACTTAAGATTTGCTGACGACGTGGTATTGTTCGCCAGATCCCCTAAACAACGCCAATCAATGCTACAAGAGCTCTCAGAAACTAGCAAAATTGCAGGCCTTTCGATGAACAAAAGCAAGACACAAATTATGTCTAATGGTCCGGAAAACCCAATCAAAGTCGATGGAATGGATCTTCAATATGTAAGCGAGTACATATACTTAGGACAACTACTCTCCTTCCATCAGAAAGTAGAGAAGGAAATAAGCAGAAGAATAGCTCTCGCCTGGAAGGCGTTCTGGTCACTGAAATTTATACTGCTGGACAAGTCACTCAACCGGAAACTCAAAATGGAAACACTACAAACCTGTGTTCTTCCAACACTGTTATATGGCTGCCAAACTTGGAATCTTACTGCCAAACTGAAGTACACACTCCAAGTATGCCAAAGGAAAATGGAGAGGAAAATCTTAGGCATAACTCTGAAGGACAGAATCTCGAATACAACACTTCAAGCGATATCCTCAACAAACTGATCCCGCACAACAAGCCATCAGGAAAAAATGGAAGTGGGGAGGCCACGTCGCAAGAATACAGGACGACAGGTGGACCATAAAAAACAACCATGTGGGACCCGTACACAGGCAAGAGACAGCGCGGAAGACCAAGACGACGATGGGCTGACATCTTCAAAGAACGAGCAGGGGCGCAATGGTCCAGAGTCGCCAGATGCAGGAAAAGATGGAGAACGATGGAGAGCCAACTGTGTATTAACTAATCACAGAACAGACAGTGTATACAAACCAAGTGCTACATCCAAGTCAACTTCTCACCACGGAGTAGCTCACCGGGTGACACTCTCAAATAGAGCTTAACCCCTGTACAGGGAGGCCTTTGCCCTAAAGGGACATATCAGGCTTTATTTATTTATTTATTTATTTATTTTATATATTGCCATCTGGCGTGGGAAACTTGAAATATCATCGCAATGTTATAAGAATGCATCCTAGTGGAGAAAAAATTAAACACATCAAACTGTATATTATAACCAAAATTATGGGTTAATTTATTTTTTAGCAAACAACTCGGTAAAATCATTATTTAAAAACACAATTATTGAACACAGAATTATCAAAAAGAACTAGGTAATATCATTATTTAAAAACACAATTGTCAAATTGGTATTTCGTCTATATCTTCATTTCAAGCACAGCCAAATCTTGTTTCTGTCATTTTGAACATTCAAATATGGCCGCTTTACTGTTCTTTCAGTCACTGCAAAATAATGGTCAGACCTGTTCAGAATATTAAAAAGGAGGAGCCTTCTTTAATATGGTAATCATAACACTGATAAATATTTCGTGAAACACGACTCTGATTGGTTGTAAAACAGAAATCATTGAAACGTGATTGGTCATTGATTCCCATTTGGGGCATGAGTTAAATAGTCAACAGTAATCTAACATGAGTTATGTTTTTCTGAGAAAAATCACGAGTGATTTTGTCTAATGAAAAACTCAACCTCGCGTTGGATTTGGAGCTATTTAGCGAATAATACATCAGAAGCTAAAAATAATTATAATGGGCTCATCTGCACTTCTACTAGCGTTTGATTTTTCAGTTATATTGTAAACTATAGCTCTTCTCCTGTATTTATTAACATTATTTAATATTTTAAACTTTTTCAAATAATTTTTATAACATTATTAAACAATTTTGAAGTATTTATTTAAATATGCAAATCACAATATGATGATACTGTTAGACAATATTGTGATGCTAACTGCTATTTTCTCCACAGGGTATATTACTTAGTCTATGACTTTTATATCGCTGTTTTGGGTTATCGCTGGTTAGATCAGCTTTATGGAGTGATAAGTAAGTGTACACCCATTTTAATAAAGGTTTGGTAATTTTAATATTATTAATATATTTTTTAACATAGATTTGGGGATTTATTGCAAATATTGGTCATTTAAATTTCATAGCGATGGATAGTAATCGAGGGTGATAATCGATATGTGGTTCGATTGTGGGTTATCGCTGGCTCTATAAACTCTGGCGCATGCGCACTGTTGTTCTATAGGACTGAAAATATTTCACGCTAGTTTAAGTGCAGTTTTTCCAATATTAACCAAATGTGAGGTTATGTATTCCGATCTTACTTCCGGGCGATTTCTAAGCCGATTGTACAGTTATAAATAGTATATCTGCACTGTTAAATCTCTTTGGGTTTGGGAAAAATCAATAACAGATGATTGTATGAGAAATAGCTATTCACACTAATGCAGATTCATTATACAGCATTTAATAATTTTTTAGAGCAACATAACTTTTTTTTTGTAATTTTTGAAGTTGTTTTCTTTTCGCATTTTTTGCTGTACCATATGGATCGTACATTGTTGTATCGATATCCTTGTCAAAAAAAGTTAATTTGCGGAGATATCTCTCATTACGAACTGGAAGAGGCAATTTTATCAACAGGAAGAGGCAAAATTATCGGTCTATGAGATAAATAGTAGACAAACAAGAGGTTGAATTTTTCTGGAAAAAACACGAGCGACAAAATCGTGAGTGATTTTGTCTAATGAAAAACTCAACTTCGCGTTGGATTTGGAGTGAACATTTAGCGATTAATACGACATCAGAAGCTAAAAATAATTATAATGTTTAATATTTACCAAATGTGAGATTATGTATTGCGATCTTACTTCCAGGCGATTTCTAAGCCGGCTGTATAATTATAAATAGCATATCTTTACTGTTAAATCTCCTTGGAATTTGGGAAAAATCAATAAGAGAATATTGTATGAGAAATAACTATCAACAGTAATCCATCCATAGTAATTCTGCCCGAAGGCAGGTCCTTCACTGCAATCATAGCATTTACATGCTATGCTTGCAGCTTTACTTGGGAATTGTGTAGGTGTGGTAGCTTCCCGTTGCTTTCCACACCGGTGAAGGATTATGATGACTATTTAACTCATGCCCCAAATGGGAGTCAATGACCAATCACGTTTCAATGATTTCTGTTTTACAACCAATCAGAGTCGTGTTTCACCAAATATTTATCAGTGTTATAATTACCATATTAAAGAAAGCTCCTCCTTACAATATTGCGTTCCTTTGGCAATAAATAGTATGATCTGGTTGCAGTAATAAACAAAAGAAGCAGTAGAAGCGTACCTATCGTTTCTCATTTGTTTTCAAACATCGCCGTTTACATTAAATATATAAATATTTTAAAATAACTATAGTTAAATAATGATTTGTGAGTAAACAGCTTAATTTTATTCGTTAAATAGTCCTAACAAATGCCACTCTTGATTTCCAAATTCTCTAGATAAATTCACTCCTCACTTCGTGAGTCGTGAATTTATCGATAATTTGGAAATCACTCGTGGCATTACTTATGATAATGATAAGGACGATGGCCATATGATTTCGGGGACCGTTTGGGCCTTAAAGTTTTCCTGACATTTGTCTTACAGGTGAGGAAAAACCCCGATAAAAACCTCGCTCAGAAAAACTGCCCCGACCGGGGATCGAACCCGGGCCTGCTGCGTGACAAGGCAGCACGCTACCTCGAGACCACAGCGGTGGACATTAACAATAATGCAGATTCATTATACAACATTTAATACATTTTTAGAGCAACATAACTTTTTTTGTAATTTTAAAACTTGTTTTCTTTTGGCATTTCTTGCTGTACCATATCGTACATTGTTCAATCGATATCCTTGTCAAATAAGTTAATTTGGGGATAAATGTTTCATTACGAGCAGGAAAAGACAATTTTATCAACAGGATGAGGTAAAATGATCAGTCTATGAAATAAATAGTCAGAATAAAATCAATTTAATGAGATATTTTGAAACATTTCTATTAATTATAGCGTTAATATAAAAATTGATAAATGGTTAATTTCACTTTAAAATGGATTTATTTTCACTGCACTCCGGCACTTTAAATAAGCTGGCAACAGAAATTGAACTTCTCTAATGTAATAATAAGAAATATATATTCTATAAACCAGCAAAATCGGATTAAAGTGTGACTAACTGAACAATTCGCTTAATTTACGCAATTTTTGCGTAAGGAATATAATATGTTGCTTCCTATTGTTTATAGTGGAACTTGTAATGCTAGAGATTTCAAGAAAAAGGAGAAGAGCTAGCAATTTTTATCTCTAAAAGCATACAGCATTCTCCCTTGTGCTTTATCCTCCACGTGTTCCTCTACCCTCTTCACTTCCCTCACATTTTTTTTTCGTCTTAATTGCTCTTCTTTTCTTTATCACCTCTGGAGTAACGTGTTCATTCTTTCTCCCCTTTCCTTAATTTTCTACTTTCATTCACTCTACTTCAAGATGGCGTTAATATAAAAAATATGTAGGGGCCTATATTTCTAAATTTGATAAATGGTTAATTTCAAAATGTTCTCCCTTCTCGACACTAATCTGTTATGATTAATTTTATACTATACTTATACTCACTGTTATTCTTGTGTACTTAATACGTAGGGTTACCCAGAAAAACATGCAATTGTGTTCACCTAGAAGAAGAAAGAAAGGAAGATCTCGAAACTCGTGGATGTAAGAAATAAGAACTTCAGTGAGAACAAGAGGGCTTGATGACATGAAGTGGATGAATAGTGACGAATGGAGAAGGAAAATAACATTTTAGACACAGAAAGATGTGTAAATATTGAAAATCTGTGTATAATTACCATTATTATTATTATTATTATTATTATTATTATTATTATTGTTATAAAACATTAAAGAATAAGGCAAGAAGAAATACTAGATTGAAGTTTTATAAAACATTGGCAGTTCCTGCATTACTTTATGGGAGTGAAACTTGGGTAATGACCAAAAAATTACAAAGTAGAATACAAAGTGTAGAAATGAACTTCCTTAGAAGAACAAAAGGCTGCACAAGAATGGACCAATTAAAGAATGAAGATATAAGAACAGAGTTAAATATATATCCATTAAATGATAAAATCAAAGGATATAGAGAAAAATGGTTTGGACATACACAAAGAATGAACGTAACAAGATTACCAAAAGCAGCATTTAACTACAAGCCAAGAGGTTCAAGGAATGCAGAAAGGCCAGTGAAAAGATGGACAGAAGAACTGTGAGGCGGAAGAGGCATTTTGCCTAGCCCATGAAGTGAAGAAGGAGAAGAAGAATATTATAATATTATTATTATTATTATTATCTTCTTCTTCCTTTCATATGATAGACCTAGCGGTCTGTTACCCTCTCAATGCGACATTTGAAGGGTCTGCGCATTGATCTCTTGCCTGGTTGCTGGTAAGATAAGGTTTGAAATTATTATTATTATTATTATTATTATTATTATTATTATTATTATTATTATTATTATTATTATTACTAATATTGATGTGAAAATGTGGAAATTAAGATAGTTGAGAAATTAAAATATTTAGGATCAATATAGTCCACCGCTGTGGTCTCGAGGGCTGCCTTGTCAACCAGCGGGCACGGGTTCGATCCCCGCTCGGGACACGTTTCCTGGGTGAGGTTTTTTCGGGGTTTTTCCTCACCTGTAAGACAAATGTCAGGATAATTTAAGGCCCAAACGGTCCCCGATCATCATCACCTCATTAGATTAAGTTTAGATTTAACACCTCTCCTGGCGCATCATTACCCATCGACATCACCTATCATATCATTGGGGCAGCATAACCCCACCTTCCAGGCGCCCCAACTTCTAAAGTGGGTTACAATACGCCAATGCCAGGAGAGAATATCTGAAATGTCGAATGACAAAGAGGTGGCATTGAACCAAAAAAAAGAAGGTCAATTTTAGAATTATTGTAGATGGGAAAAGTTATTGTGAATGTGAGAAAAAAAATTGGTGAAGCAAAAAAGTAATTGGAATGTTAAATTCAGTGATGTGGAGTAAAAATATTACAAATAAAACTAAGACATTGATATTTAAATCATTAGTATAAAGTATTACGTTGTATGGGGCAGAGACCTGAACTTTAGGTAGATAGCAAGCAAAAAATAAATAAATAAATAAATAAAAATTTGACAACAGGAATCGATTTTTGGCTAAGGGCATTAAGATATTCAAGAAGGGAGAAAATATTCTGAACCAGAAAATTAGAGAAATAATGAATGTCATCATCATCATCTGCATTCATGGATTAGGTCTGTTGACCCGTTCCGACTTCAGCCCATCTCTTTCTAGGTCTGCCCACATCTCGGGTGCCTTTAGGTTTGTATTTTGTTATTTGTTTTGGATATCTATCTTCATTCATTCTGTCTATGTGTTGCTTCCATTTTTGTCTATATGTATCTATTTTATCAGTTATTGCAAATATTTCAAGTTCCTGTCTTATTTCTGTGTTCTTGATTCTGTCTTCCCTTAATGCACCCTTTAACAGATCTCAAAAATTTCATTTCTGCCGCCGTTATCCTACTTAGATCTTATTTTTTATGTATCCAGGCTTTTGATCCATAGAGCAGTACCGGTACTGCCAGCATTTTATAAAATTTCAATTGGGTCTCTGTTGTTGTTTTGTTATTTAGTGATCGTTTTATCGTACCACATATTCCCTGGAATTTTGCTATTTTATTATTTATATCATTATCATAATTAAATGAATTGTCACATTCTAGATAATTGAGATGGTTCACCTGTTCTATTATTTAGTTTCCTATTACTATTTTCGATCTGATTTGATTTTTCCCTTGTAATGCCATTACCTTAGTTTTTTCTATGGATATTTTGAGATTATATTGTTCACATATATTATGTAGTTTAAAATATTCCTTTGAAGTTCGTCTTCTTATAATGAATGTTAAACATAATATTGTAGAAGTAATAGAAGAACGAGATTTAAATGATATGGACATCCTGAAGAGGATGGAGAATAATAGAATTCAAAGAATGATGCTGGATTCGAATTCTGAAGGCAAGAGGAGAAGGGGAAAACTCAGGAAACGGTGGATAGACGAAGTGAGAAGAAACATGATCAGCAGAGACCTCAAAGTAGATGCTGAGGACAGAAATCTGTGGCGGAGCAAAATATATTTGGGCTGAAGGATAATTACTGTAATAAATTTTTAAGAAATGTAAAACAGTACCTGAGATCACAGTCGTCGTCAATAATCAGCAGTGTTGTTTTGTAGGAGGCCTTTCGATAACTAAAGTATCATCTTCTGCTTTCAGTTTGGTACTGATTGTTGCTGGTAAATAATTTATATAGAGTGTTCACATTACTGGGTACGTTCTCATTTAACAGGTGTTTGTTTGTGGTTTCCTTGACTATTTAACTCATGCCCCAAATGGGAGTCAACGACCAATCACATTTCAATGATTTTTTATTTACAACCAATCACAATCGTGTTCCGCCTAAAATTTGCCAACTAAAGTTTATCATAATAAAGAAAGCACCTCCTTTTTAACATTCTGAATAGGTCATAGTATTATTTTGCAGTGACTGACCCTCCAAGAAATACGGCTACCAGATTGTATATATAGTGCATGAATGTCAGCTGAAAGCGCATGCGATAGGTGATATAAAAACATTTGTAACAATTTATCATACCACAAAAAAAAACACTATTTGCACTTTCTTAAACGAATTATTTTCCAGGAAATGATGTCGCAGAAGAATATAATTGACATATTTATATCATAGGATCATCAGAAATTAATTAATTAATACCTATAACGTTAGTTATAAATTTCTCCACTAGGGTGCATTCTTACAATATTGCGATCCTTTGGCAATAAATAATATTATGATCTGGTTGCAGTGATGAACAAAGAAAGGAAATGAAGCGTACCAATCGTTTCTCATTTGTTTTCAAACATCGCCGTTTACATTAAATATATAAATATTTAAAAATAACTATAGTTAAATAATGATTTGTGAGTATACAGCTTAATTTTATTCGTTAAATAGTCCTAACAAATGCCACTCTTGATTTCCAAATTCTCTAGATAAATTCACTCCTCACTTCGTGAGTCGTGACTTTATCGATAATTTGGAAATCATTCGTGGCATTACTTACGATAACGTTCTCGAAGAGTCAGAAATTATCAATGAAACCACAAACAAACACATGTTAAATGAGAACGTACCCAGTAATGTGAACCCTCTGTACAAAATATTTACGAGCAACAGTCAGTACCAAACTGAAAGCTGAAGATGATTCTTAAGTTACCGAAAGGCCTCCTACAAAACTACACTGCTGATTACATTGAGCAACAAAAAATTAACTTTTTTTTTTGTCTCAGAAAGAACAATATGTGATTCTCATAGTAATTTTTCTCCTGAATTCAAATACGATATCGGTTTTTCTCCATCACGCAAGGTTTCCAAGAGACAGGCATTTATAATTTCAAACACTAATATTTTCTACATTCGTAACTACACAATATTCGAACATTCGGACTCACCTAGAAAGTAAGAAATGTCGATTTTCTGCTATATTTTGGCTGTGGAGCATCTCTCTTGATGCCCCAACAATAATCGGCCAGCATATCAGAATTCCATTTGCCTTGATATCTCTTTTCCATAGCTGAATTCTCCTGATGAAAGTGTTCCCCGTGCTCATTGCTCACTGCGCCAAGATTTTCCGGGAAGAATTCTAGGTTTATTGAATTGTAAGCCTATGTTTTTCCCTTTACAGAGATTTAGGCGCTTTCCCCCTACAAGGAAGAATTTGAACCATACTAATTTAGTTACACTTGTTTTCGTATAGATGTCTTTTTTGAGTGGTCCGTGTTCAGCATTCCGCCTCATACTGACATCTAGGAAACAAAGGTAGTACTAGGACGGGAAAATTCGGTAAATGTTGCTTAGATGCGTTTTTATTCAGGCTTAAGGATTTTTTACGAGCCTCAAAATCTCCAGACTCGGGACCCACGGCTTAAAGTCCCTCACGGAGGACTTGCTCCTTTGATTTTTATTAAAAAGATAATCATTTAAACCCATTAATTGAATTTGAAATAAAAAAAACTGTGGGTGATGGAGAAATTCCGAACACATATTTGAAAACACGATAAAAAAAGCTGCATTACGTACAACTATTGGTTCTCATGAGACAAAAATCATGTTGAGCAGTGTAATTGAGGACGACTGAGATCTCAGGTACTGTTTTACATTTATTTACAATTTTAACATAGTGACCTCAACGGTGTTTCGTAATGTATTTAAAAATATTGAACTACTGTAATGTAGAGAAAATCCTTAGTAAAAAGAATATCACTATATGACGTTTATACAGGGTGTTTCGAAATTCAATGATCAAACTGCTAGGTATGATGCAGAAGGCAAAAACGAATATATTTTGTTAAATAACCATGTGTCGGAAATTCATACGTATTGAGTACTGAGCATGCGAAGATAGTACGAGAGTGGAGGAGATATTAAATGAGCAATTATTTTTACAAATCCATTACACTAAATACTGTACTTGATTTGAAGTGTGCAGTGCATTGTGATGCCATATTTCGACACTGAGTAAGTAAACAGCACTAGTAACTGTGTAACGGACTAAGCATCAACATGGAACGCTACTCATGGAGAGAACTGTGAGACATGCCCTTTGTCTATGGTGCGGCTGAGGGTAATAGTCGGCAAGCCCAGAGAATGTACCGCGTACGTTACCCTGCACGAAGATGTCCGGATTATCGTACATTTACTTCAATCCACGATCGACTAGCACATTTCTGCACTCCCGTATTACTTTCGCATGCTCCGTACTCAATACGTACGAATTTCCGACACATGGTTATTTAACAAAATATATTTGTTTTTGCCTTCTGCATCATACCTAGCAGTTTGAGCATTGAATTTCGAAACACCCTGTATAAACTTTCTTTAGTATAATTGGGAATCGAACACGGTACCCTAGAGATGGTAGTTGGAAATGCTAACCGGAGCGGTCGTGTAGTGTATGTATTAAATATATTTGGTAACTTGTTCAAACTTGATGCGAGTTTCCGTCTTCGTTGCTCCAAGTAACCATTTGCTTCCGTCGGCTGCAGTTCGCTGCTATCTAGGGTAATTACATTAAATCTAACTGCTTCTGGTCTTCCCATCGCATCCTGACTACCAAGAAGTTGTCCACCAGTTGGGTTGCGGTGTAGCGGAATCCTTCATAAATTTTCATCTTAGTATTAAATGTAGAATCTGATTTTTAAATGTTTCAAGACGACCTCTACAAAAATAATCTCGGAATAAGGAGTTTTTTTTATGAAGAGTTTATGTACGAACGGTCATGAATCTCCCGGTTCGATAGTGCCACAGAATAAGTGAATATATTTTATAGTTTTAGTTTAATCCTATATGAAAAATATGTTAAAATTGTATATTGAATTAGTCCATCTGCAATCAAATTTGTAGGAATGGTGGCCCTCATTTAAACCAATCTCCTATATATCATATATATGATATGAAAAGAAAAATGAATGCTTGAGTTGGGATTTGAACCCGAGTCTCTAAACTCTGTACGTTTAGCGCTCTAACCAACTGAGCTACTCAAGAATTCCAACACAAACATACATTCTCAATTCACACAAGAGGTAGTGGGAATTCGTTCCAACACCATCTAGTGGCCAACATAACAGTTAAGCAATTTTTAAAGATAATATTTACTTTATAGCAGTAACGCTTGTATATTTAGATGTTATAACTATATTTTTGACATTTGGCAATGAAGGCAAATATGATATGAAAAGAAAAATGAATGCTTGAGTCGGGATTTGAACCCAAGTCTCTAAACTCTGTACGTTTAGCGCTCTAACCAACTGAGCTACTATATATATATATATATATATATATATATATATGATATGAAAAGAAAAAAGAATGCTCGAGTCGGGATTTGAACTCGAGCCTCTAAAGTCTGTACCTTTAGCGCTCTAACCAACTGAGCTACCCAAGAATTCCAAGACAAACATACAATTTTCTTATACATGTAGTATTCTCAATTCACACAAGAGGTAGCGGAAAGATCTTCCGACTGCCATCTAGCGGCTAGCATAACAGTTAAGCAAATTATTAAAGAGAATATTTACTTTATAGCAGTAACGCTTGTATATATAGATATTATAAATATATTTTACTGCTATAAAGTAAATATTCTCTTTAATAATTTGCTTAACTGTTATGTTAGCCGCTAGATGGCAGTCGGAAGATCTTTCCGCTACCTCTTGTGTGAATTGAGAATACTACATGTATAAGAAAATTGTATGTTTGTCTTGGAATTCTTGGGTAGCTCAGTTGGTTAGAGCGCTAAAGGTACAGACTTTAGAGACTCGAGTTCAAATCCCGACTCAAGCATTCTTTTTTCTTTTCATATCATATTTGCCTTCATTGCCAAATGTCAAAAATATATTTATAATATCTACACACACACACAAATCAATGTTTGTTTGTTTGTTCGTACATTATGCGCGGCCATACCGTTGATCCGATTGTGATGGGGATTTTTGTAAAATGTTCAGGAGATTCCCGGGATTGACATAGGCTATAAGAGAGTTGTGATACTCAACTCCTACAACCTTAAAAATCGCCCTTTATAGTGGAAAACGTGAAAAAAGTAGCTCTTTGGACGCTTAAATGGCTTACGTTGCCTAAACCATAACAAACACATAAAATTAATGTATACAGAATTGAATATCGCAAAACGCTCTTCAAAAAAGTCCGTAGTAGCATGTTTATGTCTAAAACGGATAACCCACAATAACTGTTTTTGTCTTTCATTGATGCCAAAAAGATCGAGACAAGTACGTAGATTCCTGTGCAATCATAGCAGCACATGGTGGGTATTCGTATACGGATAACTTACAATAACGAATTTTTCCTTTCAGCTCATTTATGTCAAGAAGATCGGGCAAAACCGGGTAATCAGCACTGGAAATCTTAAAATAATTACGATATATATTTATAATTATTTTTCATTTTATTTATTCAACAAATCATAAGTGGTACATTAATTTTTGTCTTTCAGCTCATTTATGCCAAGAAGATCGGGATGAGTAGATTCCCGCAGAATGCCGGGTAAACAGCACGGGGTATCAAACAATAATTAGGATATAATTTTTTTCGATCACTTATTTAACTAAAAATAAACACATTAATTTTCGTATTTCAGCTCATTTATGTCAAGAAGATCGGGATATGTAGATTTCCGAGCAACGCCGGTAATCAGCACGGGGTATCTAAAAAATATAAATTTATAATTATTTTTCCTTTTACTTATTCAATTTAAACATTAAAGCACATTAATCTTTATTTATTTATGCGTAGCAGCGCACGCCGGGTATTAGCTAGTAACATAATATTAGTCCTTAGTTATTTTTGTTATCAAAACATGAACATCTTTATATATATATATATATATATATATATTACCACTATATATTTCATATCGACTTAGGTCTACAACATGTTTAATACTTGGGTGCTCTCCTTTTTTATTGTCATTGAAGATGTGCAAAACAATATAGGAAGGTGATAAGCAGGAATATCAAATAACAAGAAAAACAGCTACTTTTTAGGGATAATACAGATTAATTTGCCCTCCCTGCTGTGAGGAGAATTGTCTCACCTCAGAATAATAATTAACGATAAGCCATCATGACCGCCTAATTTAATTAAGCTCTCAAAACGATTTCCAATATTCAGATACAAGTCTAGAGATAGTCCTCTGTTTTACACAATGTGAGTTTAGATCTTCAATACAAAAGAAATAGAGATAGCGCGTACTCTGGGGACCCTGGAATTATTACATAGAAGGCTACGAGAGAGATTTGTTAAATTATAAACCTTGGATCCCAGCCGAATTGTAATTTAATAACGAAATAGCTTACTATAGTATGAAGAAATCAGATAATTAAGTCGACATACGAAAAAAAACTGACAAATCATGAAATAATACGTTTATATGAATTTTTCTTTTCTTTTTAACCCTTTGTTACTAAAATTAATTTTAATACAGGGAGTAGAAATAACACCATCAACGCTTAGTATGCTGGAGTTGTTAATAAACTAACAATTTGTCTAAAAGGGACACTTTTACAGAAGAAAATTAATGGTTTGGTTTGCGAGGGCCATCAACGTTTCTTCGTATTTTTTTTTATGTCTTACTAGCTAATACCCGGCGTGCGCTGCTACGCCTAAATAAATGAAAATTAATATGCTTTTACATTTAGTTGAATAAATAAAATTTATATTTTAAGATACCTCGTGCTGATTACCCGGCGTTGCTCGGGAATCTACTTATTATCTTCTTGACATAAATGAGCTGAAATACGAAAATTAATGTGTTTTATGTTTAGTTAAATAAGTAATGGAAAATATCCTAATTATTTTTAGATACTGCGTGCTGTATTAACCCGGCGTTTTGGTCCGGGAATCTACTCATCACGATCTTCTTTCTTGGCATACATCAGCTGAAAGACAACAATTAGTTTAACTTCTTATGATTTATTTTGAAATAGTAAAATGAAAAATAATTATAAATCTATATCGTTAATTATTTTTAAAATTCTCCGTGCTGATTACCCCGGTGTTGACATCTAGGCCCTGCCGTCCACCCCTTGGGATACCTCGGTCGTCATGACCATACTCCCAAGTCCTAGTTCTAGTCCTCCCTATCCTAACTTCGCGTCCACGTTCAAGTTCTCGGTCCTTACAACACAACACTCCAGGGAGAGAGTGTTGGAGTTTGCACTTCTGGGCATTGATGAGCTACATAGTACATCAGGTCACTCAATCCTGATGACCCCACAGTTGGTCCACGGGCTCCATGAGCCTAGCCGGGAGGACTGCTGTCGCAGATCCACCGACCATTCCCCTGTTCTGCCTCCAGGGACGTGTCCTGCAGCCGTTGTGAGACCGGCTAGGGCTACAAGCCCAACAGTGTGAGACTTTTAGTACGTCCAGGTGCTCATCTCCTGGCGACCCCACAGTTTGTCGACGGGCCCGTAGGCCAAGCCAGGAACCAGTACAGTAGCTCCCCGCTGGACTGGTCCGAGCCGAGCCCTGGTGTGCCCCCAGGGACGCCTTCTGCAGCTGTTGTGGTCCAGCACGGAGCTCGCAAGCTCCAACAGATGAGCAATTAGTACGACAAGGCGCTCAACTCTTGCCTACCCCACTAATGGTTCACGAGTCCCTTGGACTTAACCGGGAGGACTGTCTAGCAGATCCACCGATCTTTCCCCCAGTGCACCAGCTGGGGACGTGTTTGGTTGCTGAAGTGGGTCCAGCCTGAGCTTTTAGTACGTCAGGTCGCTCAACTCCTGACGACCTCACAGATTGTCCTTGGGTCACTCGGTTCCAGATTCAGCGCTAAGTCCTAGACCCTGGAGACCGCGCTTCCTCCTTTCCCGAGCTTATCGACCTGGTGGTAATTCCCAGCATTACGCCCGGTATTGTCCCATCCAGCCCGTTCGCAAGACTAGGCCTAGTCGTGTAGCTGCTGTGAGGCAGCCCACTGAGCAATGTAGGCATCCAGGGTGCTCATCTCCCATGGTGCCCCCACAGGTGGTCTCAGGTTCAATGAACCAGGAGATAGGGCCACGAACCCCTAGTCTCCCACCACCCCACCAACGGTGGCACAGGCCCCCGCTGTGGGCCGGGGTCGTTCAGGCTTGGCAGCAGGCTCCTATAACCAATAAAAATTCTCCTGCTGACCCCACTCATGGTCCGCGAGTCCATCGGACTTGGAAGGGAGGACTGACTAGCAGATCCACCGACCTTTTCCCCACTACGCCACCGAGGGGACGCGTTTTGCTGCTGGAGTGGGCGCAGCACGAGCTAAATAGTACGTCAGGTCGCTCGAGTCCTGACGACCCCACAAATGGCCCGCGGGTCCGGTCACCCGGTGTTGACAGGGAATCTATTTATCTCGATCTTCTTGCCATGAATGACCTAAAAGACAAAATTTGTTATTGTGAGTTATCCGTAAAAGAATACCCGCCATGAGCTGCTATGCTTGCACAGGAATCTATGTACTTTTCTCGATCTTCTTGGCATCAATGAAAGACAAAAATGGTTATTGTGAGTTATCCGTAAGAGATGAACATATGCTGTCGCGGACTTTTTTGTAGAGTTTTTTGAGATATTCAATTCTGTGTACATTAATTTTGTGTATTTGTTATGGTTTAGGCAGCGTAAGCCATTTAATCGTTCAAGCGTCCACGTTTTCCACTACAAAGGGCGATTTTTAAGGGTGTAGGAGTTGAGTTTCACAATTCTCGTATAGGCTATGATCATACCGGGAATCTCCTGAACATTTTGCGAAAAGCCAATCACAATCGGATCAACAGTATGGCCGTGCATAAATTACGAACAAATAAAACATACAAACAAACAATAATTTTTATATATTAGATACATGGTGATTCAACCATCAGCTGATGAAGATCGGCCTCCTTCACAATTTTCTTACATATAATCTTTTCCCTATCCAGTCTTTCTGAATCCATTATCTTCATCTGTTTTAAATATTATTCTACATTTTGAAACAGTATTTTTCCTGGTCTGCCTCTTCTTCTAGTTCCTACTAATTCTCCATGCAAGAAGTATCTTGGTGTTATTTTCATCTCCGTTCTTTGTAAAGAAGCAGACAACTTCCCTCGGAAGGGACGTAGATTAATTGATCCCAAATCGTAGATATATGAAATATAAAACACCAATCCCTCAGAACAAAATTAGCGTTTTCTTTAACGCCTAAATTTGAAATGTGAAGTTGAGGCCTGAGTTGTTAATGAATGTGTTAAATAATAAACATAAAAAATCCGTCAGAAATATGTTTTCAGCTCTTTATAAAACTTAAATCAATAGAAAAATAATTATTTCAAATTATTTTATTATCTAAGTTCCAACATTCTGCTTTTTCCCTCAGTATTAATTAACTTATAAATTACATCAGCTGGAAAACCTGGAATGGATAGAATACGAAATAAAGAAATAAGGGAAATTATGAGTATACAAGAGGAGTCGGTCATCATAGACATTATAGAAAAGAAAAGATTGCAGTGGTATGGTCATGTCAAAAGAATGCCAGAGCAAAGATTGCCAAAAATTGTTATGGAATGGATCTCAATGGAAAGGAGGAAGACCGAAGAAAACTTGGATAGAAGGGGTACAAGCAGCTGTGAATATCAGTGGAATGGAGGAAGGTCAATGTGTAGTATATCCGGCTACATGTCTCAGGAAACTCATTTCTGCACATTCTGATTTTTTTAGTTGAATTTCGTTGAATAAGATTCTAATTTTGTTTCTTCCCTCATGTATTTCAGAACGATTTCTAATTGTTCCACACTTGGATCTGAATTTATTCGATTTTATTTCGACATCCCTTTATTTATCGTTTGTTAAATCATTTCCCACGTAATTAAAATAGCTTACTTAATTCACTATTATGTTTCCTAAGAAATATATGTTGATTTTAATTCGCGAAATTTACTGAATATATAACAAGGAAACTGACAGATGTGTTTGAAAAATGTGGTATGAATATCAATATAAAAAATCATATATCAATAGAAATGAATGATTACCGTCAAGGGCAAAGCCTTCTATTAATAGGGGTAGCTCTATGGGGCTTATTTGGTGAGCCATTCCAAATCTTAACGATGTAACTATACATTAACTAGTATTATGTACATTATAACTAAGTGCTATAACTACACAACGATTTACTTTTAAATGGTTTTGTTTTCGATCGTACATCATTTAAGTTATTTTTCTAGTTCGTTCCACTATTTTCTGTCTTTTGACAGTTTTGACCACTCTTTCCTGTCCCTGCTATTAATTTTTCCGCCCATCTGCGTGTTGGTCTCCCTTACCGTATTTTACCCTAGATATGGATCCCACATATTAGCTGAGTGCACTCATATTTTTGGATGAAGTCTTGCTAACGTCCTCCCCATTTTAATTTTTACGTTGTTGCGCTTTCTATGCGATCTGAAATACTTATGAGACTTCGTAGCTTTTCATTTGAAAACCTGTCCTTAAGTGGGACGTCCAGCATTTATTTCTGTAATTTTCTTTGCATACTTAGTTAGCTTTCTTAAGTTTTCTTAAAATTGACCACATCTGGCAGCCACATTAATAGTACTGGAAATAGGAGCAAACCTCATCAGATTACTATAATAATAGAAAAACGAAATGGAATGATAAAGAAATGCGAACAATACACATATTTCTGTGTCAGAATATCTAAAAATGAGTATTATCAAGATGACATCAATTAAAAAAATAGTAGTAAGTAATGCATAGCAATATCACGATTAAACTAGTAATTTATTGACTAATGATTTCGCAATAAAAATATAAACGAATATTTTATAGGTCTAATAGTATTCTAAAACACGATAGTCATGGCTCAGATGCATTTGAATACAAGAAAATAGATAAATTACATTCCATGCGAAATGAACTTGTGGCAATAATCATAAAGGATTTAAAAAAAGAGAACATTATAAATAATGTAAGAGAAAATATGAAGATACAAGTATTCTTGGCAGTAACTATAAAAAACACAAATGGTTTTGGGCATATGAAAAGAATTATGGCAGACAGATTATCGAAACAGATTTTTTAAATAAGGCAGAGAGGAAGACAAAACTAACAAGGACACACTAAGTTGTCAGAACGATGGAAAAAAGGGGCTTGGAGAAACACAACACAGACATAAGATAATAGCTAAAAGTAAAGGAATTAAACACAACAATAGTGAAATACAAAACAAACTGGAAATAACACTTAGCAAGGATGACTGAGAACAGACTTAGCAAGGTTGACTGAGAACAGAATACCTAAAGCAGCATGTAACTATACACCAAGAGGAAGAAGAAGTTTGGGAAGACCAAAGAAAAGATGGAAAGAACAGCAATCTGGAGCCGGAACGGGCTAGCTAAAAGCTAAACCGTGGTGAAGAAAAAGGACAAAGGAGCATGTAACATAGGAATGGAGATTGGCTACAGGATATACGGGGTGATTCGGAATAAGTGTTACAGAATTCTGGAGGTTGTAGAGGGGACTTAGTAGATAAAGTTTTGTTAAGGAACCCATGTCCGGAAACGTACCATTTCGATGTAAAATAAGTTTCAAGATCGAAACACAATGGGCTGGTATCCTACGTTTTGTGTTTCAGAATAAGTATTACAGACTTCTAGGGGTTGTACTACACCTGTCAAGTCGGAGGAAGATCTTCTTGCACGAATTCTGGCGGCAGCATAAATGATATCGAGGACATACTAGATCTTGTGGGGCGTGTGTATGAAAACATGCGTCGCAGGTGTGCAACTGACACCAGGGTCGCCACGTGGAACCACACTTGTAGTAAAACTCCTAGTAGTATGCAGTACTTATTCTAAACCACAAGACACACGATATAAACCCATTGTGTCTCGATCTTCAAACTTATTTTACATCAAATGGTAAGTTTCCGGAATGGGTTCTTTATGTCTACAACCCGTAGAAGTCTGTAATATTTATTCTGAATCACCCTGTAGAAACTGACACAGAAAGATGTCAAATACGTTGTAAAACCTGAAGATAAATAAAATATAAAACGCAAATTGGGAACAATTTTATAACTAAAAAAATCATTACTAGAAAGGAGACTGAAGTTTGACTAATGAATATGAATATAAATTTACATTCACAAATGAGTTACAACCAATAAATCGATGCCAGTGGTTATCTTCATTTCTAGCGTCGTTTTCCCTCACTTCCAATCCCCTGTTAAATCTCTGAACCAATAAAAATTTTCAGTTCGCTCTCCTTGCATTACATTAGTAAAGCTACTATGTAACAAGGAATGAAATGAAGTAAGGAACTATGAATGTAAGAATTTATCGGGGAAAAAGTAAGTTTTATATTTGTATCTTGCCGATTGCAGCGCAACCTGTCATTGATAAATTGGGTGATATCAGCACAATTTCCGTTCCAAGGGCCAATTCGTTTTCTGCGGAAGATGAAATGAGATAGGAAGAGTTAGAGGAAGAAAGAATCAAACATACTCGAACCAATATTGTTAAGCAGGGATAAAAGTGGATTTACAAAATAGACTAGTCTGAAAATTGTTGTCTATAAGCCCTATTCTAGATGATGTAACTAAAAAGTTATGCAACAATTATGAGTTGATTTTAATAATTTTTATTATCTATCATTTTTATTTTATTTTCATTTCGTGTGAACTCCTACACCTGATAGTGCGATTTTGCTGGTTAACGAACTTGACCTAACTTTCTTCAATTAATAGCTATATGCCAGCATTGGTTTCACATAAAAAAAATTGCGACGCTATATATATATATATATATATATATATGTGTGTGTGTGTAATATTTATAATATATGTATGTATGTGTGTTTCCGTTAACTTTCTAGCGCGCGCATGCACGCACGCACACACATATACATGCATATATAATATTGTAGATTTTCGCGGATATAACTTACATTAAGAAAGTTATTATTATTTTTTTTTTTTTTTTTAGGTTTTCCGCGTTTTGAGGTTGGATTTAAGGTTGGCCTCTGGTATGTGGGATCATGCCGAAACGTCGGAATTAGTGGCCAGAGGTAAACCTCGAATCCATTACATGGAAAACCCATGAAACATTTTTAGTCATATATATATATATATATATAGGTTCGATCCCCGGTCGGGGCAGTTTTTCTGGGCGAGGTTTTCATCGGGGTTTTTCTTCACCTGTAAGACAAATGTCAGGAAAAAATTAAGGCCCAAACGGTCCCCGAAATCATATGGCCATCATGATCATCCTTATCATTATCATCATCATCATCATCATCATCCTTCACCGGTGTGGAAAGCAACGGGAAGCTACCACACCTACAATTCCCTAGTAAAGCTGCAAGCATAGCATGAAAATGCTATGATTGCAGTGAAGGACCTGCCCTCGGGCAGAATTACTATGGATGGATATATATATATATATATATATATATATATAACTCATGAAACCTCCCTCTCGCAGGAAGCCCTAGTCCTTCAAGGGACACAATCCGGCTTATTCATTCATTCATCATTCACATATGAGTGTATATATAATATCATTTGCTTACTTGTGATAGGAGTTACCAGAGGGCAGTGGAAACCGAGTTCCCACGTTATCTAGTAATAATGAGAATATATATATATATATATATATATATATATATATATATATATATATACGACAAATGAATGTTTGTACTACACTTGCTCGGTGGCGAAATCGGAAATCACACTGGTGTGTAAATTCAGAGATCTGAGTTCAAGTCCCGTCCGAGCAGTTACTTTTCTTATGTCATATTAAGCTTGCATTGCTCAATGTCAAAAATTTAATTATAACATAGATACAGCGTCAAATCTATACAGTAAAAATATTCTCTTAATTTGCTTTTTGAGTTAGGAACTACCAGATGGCAGTGGAGACAGAGTTCTCACGACATCTAGTAATAATGAGAAAAAAAAATATATAGGCTATATAAGAAAAATGAATATTTGTACTAGACTTGCTCGGTGGCGTAATCAGAAAACGCACTAGAGCATAAATCCAGAGATCCGGGTTCAAGTCCCGTCCGAGAATTTATTTTTCTTATCGTGTCATATATATTAATTAAGGAATTAATGAAAATGAAATTAAGGAAAAGTACTTAATAAAAAAATGTAAAAATTCAAAATGTAATTAGGCCATATAGTAAGATTGTGACGTGCTAGAGAAAAACGGACTTCAGATCTGTAATCAGCACACTCGAATTAGGTTAGATAGGCCTACACTTGTTTTTGTTCAGTAGCAAAATCACTGTAGACCAGTGTTATTCATTCATTCCTGCAGAGTTGAGACCTTTACGTATTTAGCAGAGAATCCCAGACAAACATCCCGGATTTAGCTACACTTTGTGAGAGAACAATGATAGGCCCACTATAAAATTTCCCTAACAAGCCAATGAACTGGATTTTCTTGCTTGACGAAGTCATGATAGAATATCCAGATGAACAATGTTGCATTATAATTTCAACCAACCATAGTTTACAATACATGAAAAATGTCTAATCAGGTAATGGAAGTATTAACTTACCGACAAACACAGTCGTCAATGGATTACGTTATACAATAGAATTGAAATCGACATAATACCAACATTGCACGAAATCATAATATGTCATGAATAGTGGATTCATAGCATTACAGTATATCTAACTTATAAGCTTCATTGAATTCATGATCGGAAACATTTTAGCGGTACAAAATAAACGAAATTTCCTTTTAACTAAGTCATTAACTTCGTTTAGTACACATTGATGTAAAAATTCGTTTTTCAAATATCAGTTTATATCATCATTGCAAGGGATTATAATTTAATCCCATTTCATTTTACCAATTACTGATATGCATTACAGCCCACCCCACTTCATTCTTATGTGACTGATTACTCAACATTTATTTATCGATTAAAGTTTAAAGTAAACCAGAAATAGCCGCTGTTTTAAAATAGCATATTCTAATTCCCCAGGCACTACTGAATGTTAACGCATACTACAGACAGGGTTTATTCGAATTTTCAGCGTATCTCAGAGTCCATACATTTTCTGCCGACTTTTCCGTCGTTTTCTATTTTTTTCAGAGGTGTTCTAAACTAAAAATATGAATATGCGAACCGCTCGTTATATAGGGCTACATTTGCCCAATGTTTAAGAAATTATTATAAATTATTAATTGGGAGATTAAAACTGTTATCCCTGTTGAAATTGTTGGAACTTTTTAATAAAAACTAGAGTGAGAGGGATGAGAAACGCAGAGAGAATTAAAAAACAAAGAGAGAAGAAAAGAGATAAGTAGGGAGAAGGAGAAAGAGGAGAGAACAAGAGAAGATGGGAGCGAGAAAAAGAAAGGAAAGGAAGAAAATTGAGAGGTGCGAAGGAGATAGAGAAAAGAAGAGGAGGAGAGGGAGAAATAGAGAAAGAGGGGGTTGGGGAAGGTAATATTAGGAGGGAGAAAGCAAGAGAGACGGAATGAGAAATAATGAGAGCGTTAGGGAAGGGAACAAAAACAAAAAGGGAGAGAGAGAAAAATAACGAGAGGGGGAAAAATAGAAAGAAATATAGATAGGCTATAACTAGAGAGAGAGGGAGGGATAAAACAAAAACAGAGAGAAAAATGGATAGATAGGGAGAAAAGGTGAGAGAGGGATAAGGGGAGAGAAGGAGAAAGAAGACAGGGAAAGAGAGAGTGGGAGAGGGAGAAAAAAGAGCGAGAGTTAGAAAATCAGAGATAGAGGGAGAAACACAAAGAGGAAGAAATAGGGTAAAAGTGTAGGAGCGTTTTAAACTCGTATTCGGGAGGTTCCGAGTTCAAATTCCGATACCAACCATTCAGACTGAAGTTTTTTCCTGATTTCAGTCCAAAAGGATGGATTAGAATTTAATTCCAATGTAGATGCCAGATGTCTTTAGACATTGAAGTACCGAACAATACAATCTAATAAAGAACACCGAATTGTCTTCGATAGCTGACAAATCGACCGTCAGATTATGGATACCAATTCCTCAGAGAACTATAACGAAATATTTATATTTGAGAAAAAATATAGGCTACCTATCTGAAATGTCCTACACAACAATTTAAATTTTTCGTATGTTGACTGATAAGACTTTTTTTTACCTTGAAACTGTACTGCCGAATGAGTTCGCTCATGAGGTAGCGTTTGAGACTCATTCGGAAGATCTCTGGATAAAATACGGTGCCCACTCACCCGAGTGTTTTTTTTTTTTTTTTTTTTTCAGTTTTCAATGCAAACGGGAAGTTGGAATTTCATTTTGAAGATCCATTTCATCCTGATCACCATTTCATAGTACACTATCATTAAAATAAATAAATATAAGCGATATGACCATACATGTTAAATCGTCTATAAGTGAGTGAAATAAAAAAGTACATTAAAACAGCCTATCGGTGTGGTTTTGAAACAGTATAAGTACTAAAGCTCCAGGCTATCCGTTAGCCAACAAAACTTCATACACATATAGGCCTATATCTCTCCCTTAAAATGTAAACGTATCTTATTTCAAAATGTAAATACTATTCAGTGTTTCAATATTTGAGTCTTTAGCAGCAGTAGTGGTGGTGTAGAAAGAGAGGGTTTGTGTTGCACTGTGTAAACACTGTGTGTCTCCTTCTAGCTACTCCTGCTTTGAAGGAAACGTGACGTGGTTGAAGAATGGACTGTAATGAAAATGCACCTACAGGATATTTAAAAAAAATAAAAATGTTATGGGAAACTTCAGACGATTCTAACATTACCAAAAAATTAGTAGAAGCTATAAAAGCATTATACAAAGTATCTATTTCGAAAATAAAAGTTGGAAATCATATAACAAAGGGATTTACTATTACAAAAGGTTTAAGGCAAGGTGGACCAGGTTAATCCCTCCAACTCTTT
Organism: Diploptera punctata; assembly: GCA_030220185.1. Lineage (NCBI taxonomy): Eukaryota > Metazoa > Arthropoda > Insecta > Blattodea > Blaberidae > Diploptera > Diploptera punctata. The sequence continues at coordinate 1,652,667 of JASPKZ010007805.1, forward strand.
GATTTAAATTTACCTCGGAAAGTGTACTAGATCGACTTGAGGAAAATGATTTTCAACAAACTTTGCCATACCATCAAATCCACACATTTAGAATAGATTTTTATATAATTTTAGATTTATTTAGCCTGGTGTAGTTAAGGCCATGTGGCCTTCTCTTCCACTCACCAAAACAAGCATATGTTGCATATGAATACAAAAAAAACAATAATAGTCATATTAAACAGGACAAACATATGTTACACATGAATACAAAAAAATTACAATAATAGTCATATTAAACAGGACAAACATATGTTACATATGAATACAAAAAAAGTATATTCACTAAATTTTGCAGATGACCAGGTAATAATAGCACAGGACCACGTTGACATAGAATATATGGCTAAAAAACTAAAAGAAGAATATGAAAAATGGGGACTTTGTATAAACATTGAGAAAACTAAATACCTGTGTATAGGAGAGTAAATGGAAAATACAAATTTCAACAATGGAGAAGAACTAAAACCTAGTATTGAATGCACTTATTTAGGAACAAAATTAGACCATTTATACGATAACACAGTGGAAATTAAAAATAGAATCGCACAAACAAAACAAGCAATAAATGCTTTAAACTCTGTTTAGTGGAGCAAAAATATTACAAAAAATAGAAAATTACAAATATATCAAACCATAATTCAGAGCGTTTTAACATATGGTTCTGAAGTCTGGCAATTTCCTACCAGGGAAATGAAAAGAATTTTAAGTACAGAAATGGATGTTATAAGAAGATCAGCTGGAAAATCTAGAATGAATAGAATACGAAATAAAGAAATAAGGGAAATTATGGGAGTACAAGAGGAGCCGGACATCTTAGACATTATAGAAAAGAAAATATTGCAGTGGTATGGTCATGTCAAAAGAATGCCAGAACAAAGATTGCCAAAAATTGTTATGGAATGGATCCCAATGGAAAGGAGGAAGACCGAAGAAAACTTGGATAGAAGGGGTACAAGCAGCTATGAATATCAGAGGAATGGAGGAAGATCAATGGATGGACAGAGAGGAATGGCGTTTGGTTTCCGGAAGACGGCGGCAGCTGCCATGATACCGGATGATGATGATGATATAAAAACTAGGGCATTCGATAAGTTTTAGCAACACTTTTGTAAATCAGCGATCCTAGTGGTGACCATTGTAATCTTGTAGTGTGTTATATAAATCTGTATTATTGAAAGTCTCTAAATAGCAATATTTTGTGAATAAATTCACTGTTTCTAACATAACGCTCATTTGCTGCAACAACGCCATCACTTAAAAAACACAGTTTTCAGGAGAAGCATTTAAAGGTTTGAAATCCATATACCTTTCCTTGTATTTGTCATAAATATCAATTTGCTATATTAGTCATTCAAAATATCTCTGCAGGCGGAAGAATCACGAAGCTCTGTCTGTTGCTACACGTGACGTCATATAAGGCAATGTTCACTGTCAGCGTCCCACGTCCCATTCCCCTCTGCACTCATAGATAGCGGTGTCACGTGTTCTATTCCTGCATAAACACGACTACAGTGCCCTCCGTCAACAACTGCACTTACTACTTAAACGGGTAATACCAACTCATTGTATACAATAGCTTATGTCGTTCTTCCTGAATATAGAACTGAGTTTTGTCTTTCATGTAGTACCAATAAATCAAAATGGACAATTTTTGAGTTGTGAAGTTGTTGCAGCTAATGAACATATAGTAGAATAATAAAAAATATCCTCAACTTATGTCCAACTCAGGGTCGGATCGAGGAATGAGATGAGATGAAAGCCCAATATTTACAGTGGTTTGTGAACGACAAGGGTGTCAGCCGACCACTCCTGAAGCACTGTTACAGGGGAGAATGAATAAATGAAACGAAATGGATGAGATGAATATGAAGAAATAGTGGAATGAAATTTGTGGCAGGAGAAAACGGGAGAAACCCCGATAAAACCTGCTCAAGCTCCGTTTCGTCCACCGTGAAACCTACATGGAGTGATCGAGACTCGATCTTGTGGCCCCAGCGGTAAGAGGAGAGCGTCTAACCGTTTGCGCCACGGAGCCGCCTTAATAAAAAACTATTCTAAAATATAATTCATAATTAAAAGAGATTAGATAAAAATATATGATAAGATAAAGTGAAAGTACAATAAATTCTAATCTTAACCTAAAAATATGTTCAATAGGATTTGTTTAGATGATGGAAATGGGAAGTACTCGAACATCCACTAAATTCACCAGACAGGAGCTCTTGTGATGATTACTATTCACAAAAGTTCATAGAACCTCTACGAGGCATTCGATTTCAATCAAGAGTTGATATCTAGAAAGCTCTAGAAATATATATCCAGAAAGCTGTAGAAAGAGATATCCAGAAATGGCGCTGCAGACAGATTGCGTCATATTCCACGGATTTGGCAATGTATAGTTGACTTGGTAAGAGATTATAAATTGAGTTCGTAATGCCAAAAATAACCTATTTTTTTCGATGTTATAGCATTGTTGCTATTACTTATAAAATCCCCTTAGTATATAGATTATTTAACACAGTGTTATTGGAGATTCCAAAGTAAAGTAGCTATTTATTGAGGTTGTAGAGAAGGTCTGTTAAACAGTGCTCATTAGGTGTGGAAAAAACAGCTCTCCTCCGTCCTATTCATTCCTTTGTCGGAAAACTGACAGGATAAAACATTGCTACTAAGTCGTGTTGCTTCGTTGCCAGAGCACCTGCATTCGGCTGTGTTGTGTCATCAATAAGTAAAACCTCTGCTTACAATGACGTGAGGTTGTCTAAGCTTCAAACATACATAAGAGATCACTCTGAACAGGGGGCCAGATATAAACAAGAGCAGGATCCAGACTTAACTTACAGATAAAGTATTTTTCGGTGGAATATAAAAGTTGCGCACTGACTGTTCGGAACATTTGGAGTGAAACATAAATAATGTAAAGTGGTTATTTCTTCAGTCTTTATCCGATCCAATCTTGTGAAGCCTTTTGTTCTTCTAAGGATGAATGTAACATGATTACCGAAAGCAGCATTTAACTACAAGCCAAAAGGTTCAAGGGATGTAGGAAGGCCAGTGAAAAGATGACCAAAACATGAAGTGAAGAAGAAGAAGAAGAAGAAGAGGAGGAAGAAAGAAGAAGAGGAAGAAGTAACTGTTGCTGTAACCAGACGTTAGGGAAAACTATTTTATCCTCTTTCCCTCTGACGTCATGAACAATGGTCACACCAACCATACGCTGATATTGTGTTTACGAAGGAATTATTCCATCTCAAGTGATCAACCAATGATGACTTTGACTTCAACTGAATGGAAAAAAAAACAGATTTTATGAAGTAAGATTAGCATTTTTTTAAATTTTTGTAGGGATTTATCATTCGACAATTTTAAATGTATTTCAACATTACTTAGATTATTTTTTTTTAACTTTTCCATTGTCGTTTGTATGGCTTACTACTTATTTTGTTGTATAGGTAACGCCCGCAGCGCAAATACCCAGAAACGTACAGACGTACCTTTCTCTTTCTTCCCCTCCTCACACCGACAGTATCAATCGTATTCTCACGTCTTGAGGTGCATTTGCTCGCGCCCCTACCCGGAGTACTCCCCTACCTTGTAGAAGGTTAAGGCTCCAACCTTTCTAGATAATCAGCACGAGATATCAGCTGGATTATCGGTCCTACGTGACGACCGCCTTTACCCCCAAAACTGGCGTCCGGTACTCATTTTCATTAGAGTCTGAGCCGATCTAAGGGTCATGGTGTCACCAGAAGGTTTAGGTTAGTTTAAAAATTCTGATCCAATTGGGACTAGAATCTCCGTCCTTTCGTTTTTTTTTAGCTTAATTTAATAACTGTAGATAGTACATTTTCATTTACTTCTCTCATGTGTCGTACCCAATACTGTTTTAAAAATGTGTTATTTTTCTTTCCATTCTTTTTGTTTTCATGAATATGAAACATATACCAAACGTAATATTATAGTAATTAACTAAGTAAATATTTATATTTCAAATTGTGTTATGATTAAGTTTGTCTTTGAACTGAGGCAACCAAGAGCTATCGCTCATTCTTGTATATTCAACATGTATGTACGTATTTATACTGTGAGTAAATGAGTATATAATTATATATTTTCCATTGATTAAGACAAAGATATGACCTAAAGTGTTAAAGTATCTCAAATAAAACAGAAATATGTATGCAATAGTATATTACGATGCGAGGTTGGGAAGTAGTTTTTACAGAAGCGAGGAAACGTTTAAAAACCGAGCGACAGCCAGGTTTTTAATTTCCGAGATTCTGTAAAACACTTCACAAACGTGCGTTGTACATTATTTTTTTGCGCGATGGTGTTTTCAAAATAATTTATAATAGTAAAACAATATATATTTTTGGAAATATTTGCGTTCATTAAAAACAAATGACTAACGTTAACAATGTTTATTAGTTCAGGCTACAGCAGGCCGCGACCCCAAGCAGTCATAAAATAGAGGCAAGTACGTATTTATTGTTTTATATTGTTTAAAATAAAGTTCAGTTCATTTAAAATGCAGTGATTTGTTTCGCATAATGTAGATTAACACTAGCTTTTGGATATATTTACATATATACATTGTATGTAAAGGGCAGTGATTTTACTTCCCGCACGAGGTTTGTAATATGTAATACTACAGTATAGTTATTTAGGTTGGCACCCCGAAAATTAGGAAGTTGAACTTTCAATCATGGTCGCCATTGCTCTAAGTACAACAAAATGCACTATCGCGCAAACAAATTAACGTGTTATACCAGGCTATTATAATTCTGAATTCTGTCCCGTCATTTTGTCATCATCGTCATCATCAAATAATATGGGTTAGGTCATCTGACCTGTTACGCCGTTTCGGTAGACGCGTAGCTAGCGCGCGCAGCTGCTCAGACTGGGTCTTAGGTTCGAATCCTAGCGGTTCTGGATGGGTATTGGTGGTGGGTCATAAAAAGAGTTTTCGGATATTTCTAGGGATTCTCCCTTTTCCCGAATTTCATCCCACCAACACTCCCCACTCCTTCCTCCCCTATCATTCTATTTCCCCTTCGTTAATTCAATTCGTATCTGCTTTCACCTCATCTCATGTTAGGTAAAATTAGGCTGGTTTAGAAGACCATAGAAGTTTAAAACATGTGGTTGTAGTAATCTAATGGGCCACTCTCAGGCACTTCCTCATTACTCCGAGCCTGCGTCCAAACTTAAGGCAGAAATAGGGCAAAATGGAGGGTTGTTGCACCTCCTCGTGGCACTGAGTCCAGCCAAAATAAATGACGGTATGAGTCTTGTAGTGAATGGTTGAACACCATAACACCATAACTGATTATATATCACCGTAGAGCAGATTTCATCTCAATCGTCTCATAATGCAGGCTGTGCTCACACAAACATTGCCGCACTGACTATTAGTCATTCAAAATATCTCTGCAGGCTGACGCATCGCGAAGCATTGTTGTTGCTACACGTGACGTAATATAAGGCAGTGTAAAGTGAGCAACACTGATAACAATAATATTAATAAGGAAATAAGGAGCAGGATTCTCCAAGCCAACAGATGTTATTATGCACTTAAGGACGAATTTAAACCACACAGTATAAGTCTAGATGCAAAATTAAACAATTATAAAACCATACTGAGACCAGTTGCTACTTTTTGCAGTGAATGCTGGACACTTAGCAGAAAGAATGGAGAAAGGCTGAGAATCTTTGAAAGGAAAATCCCGAGGAAGATCCTGGGACCTATAGATGATCGTGGAGTATGGCGAATAAGATATAACGATGAAATCTACAATTTGTATTCAGACCCAGATATTGTAAATATTATTAAAAATGGCAGACTGAGATGGGTGGGTCATATAATGAGAAAGGAGGAGGATAATACTACTAGAAAGCTTACACTATTGAGACCAGATGGATGGAGAAGAAGAGGAAGACCGAAGCTGAGATGGGTGGACGGAATAGAGGAGGACGTCCGAAAGCTCGGGGTCCGGGGATGGCGAAGGAGGCGTTGGGCAGGGATGCGTGGAGGAGTGTCCTAACAGCAGCCAGGGTTCATAAAGGGTTGTAGTGTTCTTTTAAGGGTGCCACATAAGTATCGAAACATTTGCAATTTGTTATTATGTTTTTTTCTCTATTACAACCTAAAGATACACATAGATAATATAAATATTTTACTTGCTCTAGCGTTTTGTCATTTAGTACTATTTTCGTTTTTTTTCATTTCTATTGTAGCTTTGATTGTACTGAACTAATTAGAAAATTATAATTGGCCTGTAAATAAAAAGTATTTATAAATTACAATTGCATTCATTTTACATCCTTCCATTAGGATTTTATTGTTCTAAAGACTTGTTTCAAAATCACTTGTGATATTGTGTAAGCACAAACCGTAGGCAATAAAAAAGCAAATAAAATGACTACTGGAAGCTAGAAGTCATTGCTTTACTGTTGGAGCAAAACGTTTATTAGAACAGCGTTCTGATCGTCAACTTGGATTCTGATCATCTTTGTTGTTTTATTACTTGCATTTAATTGCTCGTAATGTCATTTTAGTTGGTAATAAATTACTTGTTCAAGCCTTCTTTATTGTCAGGAAACACTTCATTGGCCTTTCTTAATATCGTGAATATAAAAAAAAACGTAATATAAAGCAATGTAATAATACAGTGGTACTTGCTTTATCTTATCCTTAATATTGGCAAAATATTAAAAGTTCTTCTTTCGGAAATAGCTTTTCATTTTATTTAGCAGATTTCCAATGTTTCTCATCTTCCTGCGCCCAACCATTCTTCTAAGATTCCAATCTCCATTTCCAATCATTTTTCTCTCATGATGCACGAAATACACCGTGTCCCATTCAAACCTTCCACATTTTAATTAATCATAACTCTCAAAGTATACGAAATTATGAAATGAGGTTGGTATTAAAAGAAAGAGAAACTCAAAGATTTTTTTATTCATTGTTGCAGTTACTTAATCTGTCGAGTGTTGGACAATAATGACGTAAAACAAAATGGCGACTCCTCATCAACGAGTACAAACTGTTTTCTGGTATGCAGAGACGAAGTCGATAATTACAGAGCAAAAAATTACCGGAGATAATATGGAGCAAATGCACCTGATGGGATGCTCAAAATACACCGTGTCCAATTCAAACATCCCACATTTTAATTAATCATAACACTCAAAGTATGCGGAATTATGAAATGAGGTTGGCATTAAAAGAAGGAGAACTCAAAGAATTTTAGATCTCATTGTTGCAGTTAATTCGTCTGTTGCTTGTTGGACAATAATGACATAAAACAAAATGGCGGCTCCTCAGCAACGAGTACAAACTGTTTTCTGGTATGCAGAGACGAAGTCAATAATTACAGTGCAAAGAAATTACTGGAGTGAATATGGAGGGAAGACCATTAAGGCATGGCCTGAAAAGTTTCTGGCGACTGGAAGCGTTAAAAAAGAATCAGCAGATGCTCGTACACGTGTTTCAGAAGAAAAGATTGAAGAAATTAGAGCAGGATTTCAGAGAAGTCCACAAAATTCAATTCGTCAAGCTCCCCGGCAGTTCAATGTGCCGAGATCAATTGTGCATCGAGTGCTTCATTAGCGGCATCGTTTGTACCCCTACGAGGTGCAAATTGTTTAACAAATAAAGCCAGATGACAGGCCATGACGACAGGCATTCGCTATTGAAATGCTGGATCGTATTGACAAGGACCCTCAATTTCTTGGAACCATCTAGTTTTCTGACGAGGCAATGTTCCATGTATCAGGATCTGTTAATCGGCACAATGTAAGGATCTGGGGTACGCAAAATCCACACGTCTACCATGAACTCGTCCGGGATAGCCCAAAAGTAAACGTTTGGTGCGGCCTGAAGAAGAACAGGATTATAGGTCATTTTTTTTTTCCATGAGAAGTCACAAACTGGCCCGGTATATCAAGACATGCTAGAACAGTGTATTCTTACAATATTGTGATTCTATTTGGCAATAAATATGACCCAGTTTCAGATGAACAAATGAAACATAACGTTTCTCACTTGTTTCCAAGCATCGCCGTTTACATTAAATATATAAATATGTTAATATAACTATATTTAAATAATGATTTGTCAGTAAACAGCTTAATTTTATTCGTTAAATAGTCCTAACAAAGGCCACTCTTGATTTCCAAATTTCTCTAGATAATTTCACTCCTCACTTCGCGAGTCGTGAATTTATCGATAATTCGGAAATCACTCCTAGCATTACTTACGACTATTTAACTAATGCCCACAAATGGGAGTCAATGACCAATCACATTTCTATGATGTTTTATTTACAACCAATCACAGTCTTGTTTCGCATAGAATTTACCAACTAAAGTTTGTCATAATAAAGGAAGCACCTCCTTTTTAACATTCTGAATAGGTCATAGCATTATTTTGCAGTGACCGTCCCTCCAAAAAAATACGGCTACCAGATTGTATATATATTGCATGAATGTCACACATAGAGCATGCGGGAGTTAATATAAAACATTTGTAGCAATTGATTATACCACCAAAAAAAGAAACCACTGTTTGCACTTTCTTAAATTTATTTTTTCCCAGGTAATAACAATCCAGAAAAATATAATTGTCATATTTACATCATAGGACATCAGAAATGAATTAATATACAGTTTGATGTGTTTCACCTCCTGTCTAACATTCTGAATAGGTCATAGCATTATTTTGCAGTGACCGTCCCTCCAAAAAAATACGGCTACCAGATTGTATATATATTGCATGAATGTCACACATAGCGCATGCGGGAGTTAATATAAAACATTTGTAGCAATTGATTATACCACCAAAAAAAGAAACCACTGTTTGCACTTTCTTAAATTTATTTTTTCCCAGGTAATAACAATCCAGAAAAATATAATTGTCATATTTACATCATAGGACATCAGAAATGAATTAATATACAGTTTGATGTGTTTTATTTTTTCTCCACTAGAGTGCATTCTTACAATATTGCGTTCCTATGGCAATAAATAATATGATCTGGTTGCAGTGATGAACAAAAGAAACAAATGAAGCGTACCAATCATTTCTCATTTGTTTTCAAACATCGCCGTTTACATTTTATATATAAATATTTTAAAATAACTATATTTAAATAATGATTTATGAGTAAACAACTTAATTTTATTCGTTAAATAGCCTTAACAAATACCACTCTTGAGTTTCAAATTCTCTAGATAAATTGGAAAACACTCGTGGCAGTACTTATGATACTCATGAAAGCCAGATGGTTTACGGGGACTGTTTGGCCTAAAAAAATATTACAGGTGAGGACAATTTCTAGAAACGTGTCCTGAAAGGGAATCAAACACGGACTCTCTGTGTCTGAGGTAATGACGTTACCAGTAGACCACAGCAGTGGAGCATATTTTATCTGTTATGTTTAATTAATTTGGGATAGAAAATGCTTCGGAATAAATAAGAATCTGATGTTTTAACGATCACTTTCATTCATATCATTTAGTGTAATATTTTATCATAGTTATTATTTTTCTTCTTAACCGCATTTCGTAAATTAAATACTTTTATCATAATGTCTTGTTTACACGATACTGTAATTGGTTGAACTTGATTAATGAGCTTAGTCTAACGCATTCCTTTAATTAAAATGGAAATTACAAAATTGGAATTAGCAAATAGAAATTAAAAAAAAATATATATAATTAAATATTTGAAATTAAAATCAATTGTAATTAGAAAATTGAAATTAAAAAAATTAAATTAAATCATTAAAATTCAAGACATTAATAAAAACATTGAAATTAAATATTTAAATTTAAAAAACCGAGATAAAAAAATTAAATTTAATAAATTGAAAATAAAAATTAGAGATTAAAACATTTAAATTTAAAAACAATTAAATTAAACATTTGAAATTTAAAAAATTGAAATTATAAAATTGAGATTATGAATAGAACAATTTGTTTAAATGAATGAGCACCCGTATCCTAAATGCATGAAGTCGTATATTTTATGCTGTAGCTTATAGACATAACTAAAATATTTTAATGCATTTCAATTGGATGACGGATTGAAATGGCTCAGGACCTATACTTAAAATTGAACGTTTTATAATCATGATCTGAGAAGAAAAACGTTTAACTTTACTCCCAATTTTATTAGATCCAATGCTACGAGTATGAATGTATAGGCACTATAATTAATAACACTGAGTAACAAAAAATACACTTTTTTGTTTCAGAAATACAAATATGTGATTCTGATAGTAATTTTTCTCCTGAATTAAAATATATATATATATCGGTTTTTCTCTATCGCGCAAGGTTTCCGAGAGACAGCACTTATAATTTTAAACACTTTAATATCTTCTACATTCGTAACTACACAATATTTGAACATTTGGACTCACTTAGAAAGTAAAAAATGATGATTTTCTGCTATATTTCGCCTGTGGAGCATCCTTCTTGATGGTCCAACAATAATCGGCCAACACATTAGGATTCAATTTGCCTTGATATTTCTTTTCCATAGCTGAAACCATTTGAGTTAGCTCATTTGGTTTACTTCTATAATGGACAAATGGACGAAAAAACGTTTATTAAAAAAATAATTATTTAAATCCATTAATTGGAATTGAAATATAAAAAACTGTGAGTGATGGAGAAATTCCGAATACGTGTTTGAAAACACGATAAAAACTGCATTAAGTACAACTATTGGTACTCATGAGACATCATGTTGACCAGTGTAATATGTGTAATAATTATGTGAAATAACCCTTAATGCATCTTACAAGAAATATCGGTTTAATTTATTATTTTTAATAAATTAATAGTTAAATGAGTAGAAATTATTTATGTTTGTGTCCAATTACACAATATACAATAATAACTTTAAGCAGCATTTAACTAGAAGCCAAGAGGTTGAAGGAATGTAGGAAGGCCAGTGAAAATACGGATAGAAAACTGTGAGGCGGAACAGGCAATTTGCCTAGCCCATGAAGTGAACAAGAAGAAGAAGAGGAAGAAAAACACACTTGTAGAAGATATTTTCATAAGTAATGCCACGAGTGATTTCCAAATTATCGATAAATTCACGACTCACGAAGTGAGGAGTGAATTTATCTGGAGAATTTGGAAATCAAGAGTGGCATTTGTTAGGACTATTTAACGAATAAAATTAAGCTGTTTACTCACAAATCATTATTTAACTATAGTTATTTTAAAATATTTATATATTTAATGTAAACGGCGATGTTTGAAAACAAATGAGAAACGATAGGTACGCTTCATCTGCTTCTTTTGTTTATCACTGCAACCAGATCATACTATTTATTGCCAAAGGAACGCAATATTGTAAGAATGCTCGCTAGTGGAGAAAAAATGAAACATCAAACTGTATATTAATTCATTTCTGATGTCGTATGATGTAAATATGACAATTATATTTTTCTGGATTGTTACCTGGGAAAAAATACATTTAAGAAAGTGCAAACAGTGGTTTCTTTTTTTGGTGGTATAATCAATTGCTACAAATGTTTTTATATTAACTCCCGCATGCGGCATGTGTTGACATTCACGCACTATATATACAATCTGGTAGCCGTATTTCTTACAGGCTCAGTCAATGCAAAATAATGGTCAGACCTGTTCAGAATATTAAAAAGGAGGAGCTTTCTTCAATATGGTAATTATAACACTGATAAATATTTCGTGAAACACGTCTCTGATTGGTTGTAAAACAGAAATCATTGAAACGTGATTGGTCATTGACTCCCATTTGGGGCATGACTTAAATAGTCACTGTGATTCGACACATTTAAACAACTGGCACGAACAATCATTGATTCAGCAATTTAAGGTATATAATAGTATATAAACTACGTACTTGATACTTAACATCTGCTAACTTCACTGCACAATTGAACCCAAAGTTTTATGGCCGCGCAGGCGTAAGATCTTCTTAAATTCCTCTCATGAACCAATGATTTTCTCATCATTCCCTGTATAATTACCCTATCTCAAATCATGGTTAATGTTATTCACACATGTATTTCTTGACCTGCCGACTGGACGCTCTCCTTCTCTGTTTCCTATAAAAAGTTTGGATGCCCTTCTTTCATTCCCCAATGTCCTACGCATTGTGGTATACGAGTTTTAACTGCTAGCATTACATCCGGTTTTCCATAAATATTAAATATGTCACTATTATGCAGTTTTCTCCATTCAGCTCTCTGTTCTTCTCCCTTTGGTCAACAAATTTTCGTAAGAATTTTGTTCTCAAATTCCCGTAATATTTTATCCTATCTTAAAGTAAGAGACCGTGTTTCCCATGTGTATATTATGGCAGGTATAATAATATGTTTTAATATATATTTTTCTTAGCTTAATTTATTTAGAGAAGTTGAGCATGCGTTTCCAGACTTGAGCCTATGTTTAATTTCTCTGTACCTCATTCCTGTTTTGTAATTATAGTTCCTAGGAATTTTAATTCTGGCACTTCTTCAAAATTTCTCTTTTGTTGTGAACTGTCTAATTTCATTATATGATGTATTTATGTGTTTGACCATAGGCTATTTTTAATTAAAATGTGCTACAAGTTTTAATATCTGGTGACAGAAATCATGTTGAGCCATCTATAGATAGACATATGCCAAATTTTGGATTCGTTTTCATATCATCGCATTTTAAAAGAAAGGGACCATGTCTCCAAGGCGTATATTATGACAGGAATAAATAATTTTTTTTATCTATATTTATATATTTTTTCTTCTTAATAAATTTCTTTACTAGAGAAGTCGAGCATGCATTTCCAGAGTTGAGACTATGTTTAATTTCTTCTGCACATCATTCCTGTTTGCAGTTATAGTTCCTAGGAATTTTAATTCTGGCACTTCTTCAAAATTTCCCTCTTTTCTTGTTAACTGTCCATTTCCATTATGTGATGTATTTCTGTGTTTGACCATATATTTAATTAAAATCTGCTACAATTTTTAATAGCTGGTGACCGAAGCCATATTGAACGATCTACATGCAGACATATGCTATATTTCGGATTCGTTTTCATATCATCGCACTTTAAAAACATTAAATTATTATGAACTTAGGCCTATGTGAAATTGAAATAGAGAATAATGCTGTATTAATTACAAACGTTATAAAAGCTTTTAACATTCAACAGTATAAATGAGAAGAAAATTCAAATTTATTCTGAATTCATGAAAATGCTTTTTATGAAATTCGATAGAAAGCTTTTGTAATTCAAAAGAGATTTCAAAATAATAATACTAGCAGTCATTAAAAGCCTGTCAAACATAGAATATACCTCATAACAAAATGACATTACAATTCAAACAAGTTAAAAAAATATATGGAGTAATAGTTATCTGTACAAAAAGAATATTAAATGAGATCCCACGTACTTACTTTGAGTGACTATTGGATTCAGCACATTTATCCATTCAGCTCTTCAAATCAAGTTGAATTAATCAAATGTTCATATGAAAGACAATAAAGATTTCCAACTGATTTTTTTAAAAATATGCATTCATGTTTAACGCATTACGTACACTTTATATATATTGCCAAATGTCAAAAAAAATATATATATATATATATATATAGAGAGAGAGAGAGAGAGAGAGCAATAACAGTAACGATAAATTGAATTAACTATATATATATATATATATATATATATATATATATAAAGTAAAGTGATCCCACAACAGGCCTCAGGAGGCCTTTGGGGTAGTAGGAGGTTAAGGCTCCCACTTTTTCTAGACAATCGGCACTTGGTGTCAGCCGGGTTGTCAGCCCTGCATGACGGCCGCCTTTACCCCAGAACAAGCGTCTGGTACTCATTTCCGTTAGAGGCTGAGTCGACCCCAGGGCCATAGTGCCGCCAGAGGGTTTGGATCAGTTTAAAAATCCTGACCCCAACGGGACTTGAACCCTCGACCCTCCGGCTTTATATATATATATATATATATATATATATATATATATATATACTAGAAGTCCCGGCCACGCGTTGCTGCGGCTAAGGTATACGTTAAAATTTTAAATTAAGTTGCTGTCTTTCAGCCAGATTACTTAAAACTAATACTTAACACACGAAATTAATAATATTGAAAATAAAATAAACACGGAACACACTTTTATTATGAAATAATCAATAATTGTAATTCAATTGAAATTTGCGGTTGCAACAAAAGCACAGCCATCTGGATCTCTCTTTGTTAAATAATAAACCAATTATCTTACCAAATTACCTTACTCCGCCATCTGTTAGAATCGTATGGAACTCACAGATAATTATAACTCTTTGTTAAATAATAAACAAATAATTTGAAATAAAAATAATGCGACTATAAATTTAGTTATAAACTACCCTAAGTCTCAAGTGGGATCAAACTGCACACAGTGTGCAAAATTTTATTAAAATCGGTTCAGAGTTTAGAATTCCATCGCGGACAAACAACGTGACACGAAATTTATATATATATATATATATATATATATATAACTCACTGGCGCTATCGAACCCGTAGGTTCATGGCCACGAGGACATAAGCTCTCCATACATCCCTATCCTGTTTTGCAATCATTCTTAGTCTACCAACTGGGAGTTTTTCCTCTGCTTTTCCTACAACATGCACATCTTTCATTACCCAGTCGTGCCACAAGTCCAGTCCACCGCAGTCCACGAGACTTAACTGTTCTTATTATATCCGGCTTCCTATAAAAATCACTTAGTTTACTATTATGTAGTCTTCTCCATTCAACTGTCTCCTCATCTCTCGGTCCAAACATTTACCTAAGAGCTTTATTCGCAAATACTCGTAATCTCCTTTTCTCCCTTAAAGTAGAGTCCATGTTTTGCATCCATATAATATAACTGGTAGAATAACAAGTTTTATATATTTTAAGTTTAACGTTTTTGAAAGACGTTGGGACGGCAAGAGCCCCTGTAATATATCCGACATGAAACATCTGAATTTAGTAACTTCCGCGATGGCGCAAAACAATAGATACTTTCGAATTTAGAAGAAATTTATTCTTCTAAAATCTGAACATTAAAAAGAAATTAATAATGCGCACGTGGACTTTTCGTAAATTCATCGACTCCACTTCTGGATATATTAGTTGTAATAGCAACGATTGTATTTTCTGAAAATAAATAGTATAGAACTGTTTAAAACTAAAGTGATACGTCTAAATTATCTCTAATTATATAATAAAATAATACACCCTGAGATCTCATTAGCCTACGGACGAGCGAACCGATCACACGATTGAGCCTGAGTTGGCCCCAGGGTTATGATGCCGACAGAAGGTTAAGGACATTTTAAAAGTCCTGACCCCACCGGGACTCGAACTCAGGATTTTCCGGCTTTTAGTATATTGACTTAACCAATAACTACTTTGAATTTTTACAAAGTATTGGCAGTTCCATCTCTTATCTGTGGATGTGAAACCTTGACATTAACAAAGGCAGACAGTAAACAAATAGAGGCTGCTGAAATGAAGATGTTGAGAGCAATAGCAGGATACCAAAGGACCGATAAAAAGAAAAACGAAGATATAAGAACAGAACTTAATATATTTAATCTCTGTGAAAGAATAAAATGTTATCAAAATGCCTATTCAGCACGTATTACGAATGAATGAACAGCGCATACCAAGAAGAATGTATAATTATAAACCAAAAGGGAGAAGAATGTTGGGAAGACCACTGAAGAGATGGATGGACCAATTCGACCTATAATGAGATCTGAACAGGCCATTGAGCTTAATCCTTGCTGCTGATGATGATGATGACTTAACCAATTATGCGATAGAACTAATACTTTTATGGACACAACATAGAGTGGAAAAACAAAGCCATTTATTTAGGCATAACACTCGACAAAAAACTACTGTTTAAACAACATATCCAAAATACCTTAGGAAAAGCGTATGGGACACTGAAGATGCTATACCCTATTTTAAACAACCATAACAAAATTCGAATAAACACAGGACTAACAATCTACAAGGCACTATTAAGGCCAGCACCCAAATACGCAAGCGCCATATGGGGACACGCCGCTAGAACTCACATAAAGAAACTGCAAGTTTTTCAAAACAAAATGATTATATATGATTACAAAACTACCTCGTGTAACACCGGTTGACATATTACACGATCAAACGGGCGTAGAAACAATCGAAGAGTATATTAAGCGCATGACTCTTAAATTTTATAATACATGCGAAGGCCATGATAATCCACTCGTGGCATCGATGGGAACCTATGAAACAGCCAACAACAAACACAAGCGTCCAAAATGGATCCTGGACAACACTTGACCGGTGAAATCTGATGGGGCGCACGCACGCACGGGCACACACGCGCGCATACACATACACACACACACAAATATATTAATACAACAAATTAAAAACTAATAACTAATCCTATTGCTACAGGTTCATCCCACCAGTTCCAGAGAAACTGACATCACCTGACAACTACAGATAGAACAGCAACAACAAAATAATGAAGAACAAAAGTTTAAAAAAATGCACATTTTACCATAATTGTATTAATAATTGTAATAATCTGAAATGTACACATATTATACTTAAATAAAGAGAAGTCTGGATGCCCTCCCAATGTAGAGTCATCCGAAAGCCAAACTTGGCAAGATCCCGCGTGATCGACTATTCCGATTGATGTTTTAAGCGGTTTCCCTCAATCCAAAGAGCAAATGCTGGAATACAACCCCAAAAGGTCCGCTTCCGACTTCACTCTGCTATATAACTTCAAATTTGAATTCAAAATTTAAACCGAGGCTAATGTATTTTACAGGAACCCAGGGTTCTACCTATTAAGGAGGACCAAAATGGATCGCTCACCGCCAACACAGTGACGGCCGCAGATATTTCCATCTATCTATCTAACATTTAATATATTCGGTGGATAGCCCGAATAGTGTGTTCACAAAGACATATTTGGCTCGCGATCCATAGGGTGACGACTCTTCCTGTACCGACACGTGTTTCAACATGGCTTTTCAATAAACGAATATTCATACAACATGTTCCGCAGCACAATGTACTGTCACTAGGATAGATAATGTAATTTTGTACATCAAATGCTTCATGACGAACATCATGATGATGAAATGATGATGGATTATGATTGATTAAAACCTAATGGATATGAAACCTTCTTACCTTCTCTATATTTAATATTACTTGCATCAGCTACTCGATTGGATGTTGATAAGAAAGATGAGATATTTTTACCTGAAACAAAAGGAGAATTACGCCATAAAAATGCATGATATTTATAATAATAATAATAATAATAATAATAATAATAATAATAATAATAATAATAATAATAATAATAACAGTAATAAAATAATAATAATAATAATATAATTTACAATTTGAGAGAACTAATACGCAATTTTAATTGAGGTACAATACCTTTTCATGACAGCAGTACATAATTACATAATGAAGTAATATTAGAAAATGAAAAACATGAAACAAGAAAATAAATAAATGCTGTTTTCTCATTTGTTTCATTCATTCTCACATTTAATTGGAGGCGGTGGAACTGTCAATTGAAAATTAGGAATGTGCTTGCAGTTCTCATAGCGCTGGAATGTGAAGTACGCGCATTCAGATAGATATTCGGACTTGTTCGTTACACAATAAGATAAGCGCAAAATGGACTTAAGTTCCTAAAAGCTCCTAGGATAAGTAAGTGTATTTCCTCTTCTCAACACTTTTTTTCGATCTGCGTATATTCTCGTATATCAAAGAAGTAATATATTGTTGGAACAAGAAATATAAATTTGGAATAAAAATATCAGAAAATACAAAATTAAACACCTTATTGTTTGCAGATCTCTTTTTTTTTTAATGCCACCAGTTTGTCTTTTATAATATTTTTGGTTTTCTCCCCTGGAATTGGCACAATTGTAATCCATTTCTTAGGTTGGGACACCTGGGAGGCGCAGTTACGTTACCCCGATGATATCATGGGTGATAAATGATAATGAAGCGCCAGGAAAGTTCTTACGTACCCTAAATTCCAGACCACGGGTGACCACAGCAATAATTCCCTTTAAGGAAAAATTCCTATGGCTTGACCGGGAATCGATCCCGGGACCTCAACAACTGTAGTCAGAAAACGCTGACCACTAGCCCATGAGGCTGGTCTGTTTGCAGATCTACAGAAAAATGCAAAACAAAGTATGGAATTTCAAGGTAAAGATCCTTGAAGCTGATGAATCATTTTATATAAATCTAGGATGCAAAACCTCATATGAAGGAGCAAAGGATGTAAATGAAAAATATCAAAGTTTTTAGGGATATTAGGGTTAATAAATTTTACCTTCAAGCCACAGTCAGTTCAAAAACATTCAAGAGTAAAAGTGTATTAGCAAAACACTGGATCTTCCAAGTCTTTTGTATGGTAGCGAAGTATGGACATTGAAACAGAAAGATATACAGACTTAGATCTGCTGAAATGAGATATCTTTGAAGGATTGCAGGATACACTTTACTACTCGTAGATTATAAAAAAATGTAGACTCTTAGAGGAATTACACATGGAACCTTTAGAAAACAAAATTTCTGATTACACTGAACAACAAAGAAGATTTTTTTTTTTTTGTCTCAGAAAGAAAAATATGTAATTCTGATAGTATTTTTTTCTCCTCCTGAATTCAAATACGATATCGGTTTTTCTCCATCACGCAAGGTTTCCGAGAGACAGGAATTTATAATTTCAAACACTTTAATATTTTCTACATTCGTAAGTACACAATATTCGAACATTCGGACTCACCTAGAAAGTTATAAATGACGATTTTCTGCTATATTTCGCCTGTGGAGCATCCCTCTTGATGGTCCAACAATAATCGGCCAGCATATTAGGATTCCATTTGCCTTGATATCTCTTTTCCATAGCTGGAATCTCCTGATGAAAGTGTTCCCCGTCCTCATCGCTCAATGGACAAGTGGACCAAAAACGTTTATTAAAAAAATAATTATTAAATCTATTAATTGAAATTGAAATAAAAATCTGTGGGTGATACAGAAATTCCGAATACGTATTTGAAAACACGATAAAAAACTATTGCATTTAAGCACAACTATTGGTACTCATGGGACAAAAATCATGTTGACCAATGTTATTTCGGAAATATTTTTTTTTGATACTAGCTGTCTGTAGGTCATAGTTAACATAATTGGAGAGAACAAGTTGCAACTTAGGGTCGGTTTCACCAACAGAGGTAACTGTATTACGCCAGTTTAAGCTATGCAGTTTACACGGGGGAAAATGGCGTAATACAGTTACCTCTGTTGGTGAAACCGACCCATAAACAGATCTTTTAACTCCAGATTACCAGCTTCATGAGCTAGCGTTCTACCCTTGAGCTAATTGGGCACGGCTACCGAAATAAATACAAATTCCTCCCCTTTTTCCTCTCTCCATTTATATATACATGCCTTATGACGGCTCCGTGGCGCAAGCGGTTAGACGCTCGCATCTCGCCGCTGAGGTCCCAAGATCGAATCTCGGTCACTCCATGTGGGTTTCGTGGTGGACGAAACGGAATCTGGGCAGGTTTTTCTCGGGGTTTTCTCCCGTTTCCCCTGCCACAATTTCATACATTTCTCCATACTCATCTCATCAATTTCGTTTCATCATTCATCTGTCCCCGTGATGGTGCGTATGGCGTGGTCGGCACCTTTATCATTCACAGACCTCTATATAGGGGGATCATCTCATCTCATCCCTCGACCCGACCCTGGACACCAGTTGAGGATATTTTTTTTGTTATACGTTGTCATATAAACACTAAACACTTAGAATTGTCTCGTGTGCCTTTCTTTCGCTAAAGCAGGTACTTTGACTATTGTGAAAGTCTCATATTATCCGCAACCGACAATTATACCCCCAACTGTCTGCAATATAAGAGCTTCGGAGCTAGTTGGCTGTGGTGGAAAGGGTGAATGACTCAATATCAAATACCCCTCTACTACAGAATATATCCTTCAGAGCAAATACAAACACAAACATATATGTAACATGTAAGGCTACTCATATATATTCTATCTACGTTGAGGAAAAGCCTCTCCTTTGTTGGTGGACTAGTGGTTATGGAGAAAACAATTAAATAAATAAATAAATAAATAAATAAAGCCTGATATGTCCCTTTAGGGCAAAGGCCTCCCTGTACAGGGGTTAAGCTCTATTTGAGAGTGTCACCCGGTGAGCTACTCCGTGGTGAGAAGTTGACTTGGATGTAGCACTTGGTTTGTATACACTGTCTGTTCTGTGATTAGTTAATACACAGTTGGCTCTCCATCGTTCTCCAGCTTTTCCTGCATCTGGCGACTCTGGACCATTGCGCCCCTGCTCGTTCTTTGAAGATGTCAGCCCATCGTCGTCTTGGTCTTCCGCGCTGTCTCTTGCCTGTGTACGGGTCCCACATGGTTGTTTTTATTGTCCACCTGTCGTCCTGTAGTCTTGCGACGTGGCTTCCCCACTTCCATTTTTTCCTGATGGCTTGTTGTGCGGGATCAGTTGTTGAGGATATCGCTTGAAGTGTTGTATTCGAGATTCTGTCCTTCAGAGTTATGCCTAAGATTTTCCTCTCCATTTTCCTTTGGCATACTTGGAGTGTGTACTTCAGTTTGGCAGTAAGATTCCAAGTTTGGCAGCCATATAACAGTGTTGGAAGAACACAGGTTTATAGTGTTTCCATTTTGAGTTTCCGGTTGAGTGACTTGTCCAGCAGTTACTAGCCCATTAATGCCCAAGGGGTTTTTTCTTGAAAACTTACAGTTTATTTTCATAGAATTAATTATTTTGATTAATAATATATGAATATTATGACCAACTGAATTTTTTAGGTTTCACTGTACATAAAAATTGCTGGATCGCTAGCGACCCACTGGGCACAAGTCCTAGAGTTGCCAGTCAATAAATCTTTATACAGAAACTGAAGTACATTTTATTTTTAAGTGTGAATATTTATTGTTACTAACATTTTGTTAATTTAACAACATGATAAGAAAATTCACTATTACTGTAAAATATTAACCGTTATGTACTAACTAACTAACTCACTGGCACTATCGAACCCGTTTCTCGTTTTTTTATACCTTGTACATATTATATATTTAATTCGTTAAATTTAGAGTAAATCAGAATAGAATATAAATATTGATTGTGTTGTACTGCTTTTATAATATGTAATTGTTTATGTATTTGTAAGACTATTTTTTTTGTATATTTTTTAAAAAACCTGGTTGAGTGGCAGACATGGCCTTAAGGCCTTAACTCTGCCAGGTAAAAATAAAGCTATTTATTTATTATGTATTATTTATGTTCATGGCCGCGCGAACATAAGCTCTCCATACATCCCTATCAAAGATATTCTTCCACCTCATTCTTGGTCTATCAACTGGGCGTTTCCCCTCTGGTTTTCCTACAAGAATCTTCCATGCACGTCTTTCAGTCCCCATTCGTGCCACATGTCCTACCCATCGAAATCTACGAGACTTAACTGTTCTCATTATATCTGGCTTCCTATAAAGACCGTGTAATTCACTGTTATGCAGTCTTGTTGCGTACTCAGAGGCATATTCTGAATAAAAAAGTATTAGGAAGAAAGGTGTGTCACTATTTCTAGTATATTTGCTTAAATATATACACAGAATGAACTGAATATGTATATATATATATATATATATATATATATATCTTAATATATAAACATTTCGTGTCACGTTGTTTGTCCGCGATGGAATCCTAAACTATTAAACCGATTTTAATAAAATTTTGCTCACTGTGTGCAGTTTGATCCAACTTGAGACTTAGGGAAGTTTATAACTAAATTTATAATCGCATTATTTTTTATTGAAAATTATTTGTTTATTATTTAACAAAGAGTTATAATTATCTGTGAGTTCCATACGATTCTAACAGATGGCGGTGTAATTATCTGTGAGTTCCTTACGATTCTAACAGATGGCGGTGTAAGGTAATTTGGTAAGGTAATCATCATCATCTGCATTCATGGATTAGGTCTGTTGACCCGTTCCGACTTCAGCCCGATTTTGGTAAGGTAATTGGTTTATTATTTAACAAAGGAGATCCAGATGGCTGTGCTTTTTGTTGCAACAGCGAATTTCAATTGAATTACAAATATTGATAATTTCATAATTAAAGTGTGTTCAGTGTTTATTTTATTTTCAATATTATTAATTTCGTGTGTAAGTATTAGTTTTAAGCAATCTGGCTGAAAGACAGCAACTTAATTAAAATTTTTAACGTATACCTTAGCCACAGAAACGCGTGGCCGGGACTTCTAGTATATATATATATATATATATATATATATTAACATACAATGTTCTACGATTTTGACAGTTAACGTACAGACAAGTATAAACACTGTATTTTGATGGTTGCCAAGTTATAGTTATTGCATATAAAAGGTGAAGTGACACCACTATAGGCTCTAGGAAGCTCTTAGGGTAGTAGAAGGTTAAGGCTTCCACTTTGTAGACAATTGGCACTTGATGCCAGCAGGATTGTCATCCTTGTGAGACGGCCGCCTATACAGCTAGAACAAGCGTTCGGCACTCAGTTTCGTTAGAGGCTGAGTCGATCTTAAGTTCCATACAATGAAAATATTATCTGTATAACAACTAGACATATATTCAGTATTTTGTATATATCTATAGGAAGCCGAAAGGGCAATGTGTAGTCTCGGGTGTGTGCTTTTTGCTGGTGGGTGCACACTAATAAAACCGAGAAATGTCATTTATTCCTGCACAGCCGAATGCACGATGTCCTCGTCGTGATTCCTGGTTAATACTAAGAAGTGCAGGGGCGAAAAAGCGAGGTCCCGACGCTTAAAAATTGGGACATACCAGCAATGGGAGAACACCCTAACAGAAAATCATCAACCCCCCCCTCCAGATTGCTGGAGGTTGGGCATGGGGTTGACATCCCCATCCCGTAAAAACAAATACGTTCAGAAACCCATCATACACTCGGGATTGAAGGCAGAAGTTAAGGGAGGCCAAAGCTCGAATTTGAGCCCAATTAGCCATTGGATGGACAGATGTATATACCTATAAATTTTTATCTAGGAGGCTTTTCTTAGTTTATTTTATTCCATGTTTCGTTAGTGTTAGGCAATATTAGACCACTTCTCCATTGTACTTTGTTTAGCTAAATTTTAATAAAATTTTAAAATTATAATAATTATGTAATTTCTGCATGATTTTATTATTCGCTGATTGAGTGGAAGGAAAAACCTTATGGTCTTAAAAATCTACCAGCTTAAATAAAGCAATATTATTATCATTAAGAAGAAGGGACACAGAAACAAACACATATGAAAATCACATAAAAATGTAAGTTTTATTTTCATTTAATTAAATAAACAAAGAAGTATTAAAACGGATACGTCTTGGAAAAGGAAAACGTGGTAGACCAAAGCCAACGCGAATAAAGGGAATTCAAGACGACAGCGACATGAAGAAGATATCTATGACGGAAGCAGACACACAAGATCGGGAAGTGTGGAAGAGAAAAATTGTATATTTTGGTTGAGGATAGGTGGTGTAAATAACAGAAAAATCCTGAATAATAACATTATTATTATTATTATTATTATTATTATTATTGTATGATATTCTGAGTTAATAATCTTAACAATATATTTTTATTTTAAATCATGAACTTTATCTAACATAAGTTATACTTACTTACTTACTCACTCACTCACTGGCACTATCGAACCCGTAGGTTCATGGCCGCGCGGACATAAGCTCTCCATACATCCCTATCCTGTACTAATGCTTTCGAATCATTCCCTGTATAATCCACCTCCCTCAAATCATAGCTAATGTTATTCTCCCACCTCATTCTTGGTCTACCAACTGGGCGTTTTCCCTCTGGCTTTCCTACAAGAAGCTTCCATGCAAGTCTTTCATTTCCAATACGTGCAACATGTCCTGCCCATCGCAGTCTACGAGACTTAACTGTTCTTATTATATCTGACTTCCTATAAAGACCATGTAGTTGTTATGCTTTAGGAAATAATTACACTGGTCAACATGATTTTTTGTCTCTACCAATAGTTGTACTTAATGCAGTTTTTTATCGTGTTTTCAAATATGTATTCGGAATTTCTCCATCACCCACAGTTTTTTTTTACTTCAAATTCAATTAATGATTTTAAATAATTATTTTTTTAACAAACGTTTTTTTCGTCCATTTGTCCGTTGTAAAATAAAACCAAATGAGCTAACTCGGGAGATTTTAGCTATGGAAAAGATATATCAAGGGAAATGGAATCCTAATATGCTGGCCGATTATTGTTGGACCATCAAGAGGGATGCTCCACAGGCGAAATATAGCAGAAAATCGTCATTTCTTAGTTTCTAGGTGAGTCCGAATGTTCGAATATTGTCTAGTTACGAGTGTAGAAAATATTAAGGTGTTTGAAATTATAAAAACCTGTCTCTCGGAAACCTTGCGTGATTGATGAAAACCCGATATCATATTTGAATTCAGGAGAAAAAAATACTATCAGAATCACATATTTCTCTTTATGAGACAAAAAAAAAAGTTTCTTTTTTGTTGCTCAGTGTAATTGTCTGTTGTATTTTTAAACCCCTATATCAGAAGTAAATTACATTACCATGTTAGGTCAAATTATCTTAAAATTTGTATTTTCTGATTGCAGTTATTTGATATGGAGCAACATATGAGAGTGTGCAATGCAGATCTTGGTGGAAAAATAGTTAATGATAGAGTTGTAACATTTGCTTCAGTAGATTATAACATCTTTAAGCAATTTACACACACACGTTATCATTACGGGGAGTCACGCTTGCCAACTGTACATATATGGTACGTACTGCACTGTATTCAAACTTAGCTGCAAACAATGTAATCTACTGGATTAAGTAGAACAATCGTATAAGTCCACTCAAGTCCTATAGAATGAAACCAGAAGCGTGAACTGAAATCTACCTACGACAGTTAATTTTAATCTCGAGGGCATTGAGAGTTGATTGTAGAAACAAAGACTAAACCATGTTCAACGTTACATAATAGATTAGTTATTGTTTCCATAATATCCAATTTGTAAGGATATTATTATTATTATTATTATTATTATTATTATTTTGTCTATGGGGCACGCCGTAGCGTAGTGGTTAAGGCACTGAGCTACAAGCCGGAGGGTCGAGGGTTCAAGTCCCATTGGAGTCAGGATTTTTAAACTGACCCAAACCCTCTGGCGGCACTATGGCCCTGGGGTCGACTCAGCCTCTAACGGAAATGAGTACCATACGCTTGTTTGGGGGTAAAGGCGGCCGTCACGCAGGGCTGACAACCCGGCTGACATAAAGTGCCGATTGTCTAGAAAAAGTGGGAGCCTTAACCTCCTACTACCCCAAGGGCCTCCGGGTCTGTTGTGGGATCACTTTACTTTACTTAATTATTATTTGTCTAGAAAAAGTGGGAGCCTTAACCTCCTACTACCCCAAGGGCCTCCGGGTCTGTTGTGGGATCACTTTACTTTACTTTACTTTTTACTTTATTATTATTATTATTATTATTATTATTATTATTATTATTATTATTATTATTATTATTATTATTATAAAACATGAAGACAGTAATGCAAGCTAGAGGGCTAAGCATCGAAGATGCCCAAGACCGTAGGCTTTGGAGGTTTGGCACGGGAAGACGGCAGCAGCTGTAAAAACCCGAAGATAGATAGAGATTATTATTATTATTATTATTATTATTATTATAAAAATTAAAGTAAAGCGATTCCACTACAGATCTCAGGAGGCCCATGGGGTAGTAGGAGGTTAAGGCACTCACTTTTTCGGGACAATCGGCACTTGATGTCAGCCGGGTTGTCAGCCTTGCGTGACGACCGCCTTTACCCCAGAACAAGTGTCTGGTACTCATTTCAGTTAGAGGCTGAGTCAACTCTAGGGCCATAGTGCCGCCAGAAGGTTTGGACCAGTTTGAAAATCCTGACCCCACCGGGACTCGAACTCTCGACCTTCCGGCTTGTAGCGCACTACGCTACGGCTGCTTATTATTATTATTATTATTATTATTATTATTATTATTGTATATTTTATAATTTCTATCAAACGTGATTACTCAGATGGTAGCACGCTGCTTCCTGATTAACAGGTCCGGGTTCGACATCCAACAGAGATTAATTCTTTATATACATATAGGCCTATATCCATCCATCCATAGTAATTCTGCCCGAAGGCAGGTCCTTCACTGCAATCATAGCATTTTTATGCTATGCTTGCAGCTTTACTAGGGAATTGTGTAGGTGTGGTAGTTTCCCTTTGCTTTCCACACCGGTGAAGGATGATGATGATAATGGTAAGGATGATAATGATAAAGATGATGGCCATATGATTTCGGGGACCGTTTGGGCCTTAAAGTTTTCCTGAGATTTGTCTTACAGGTGAGGAAAAACCCCGATAAAAACCTCACCCAGAAAAACTGCCCCGACCGGGAATCGAACCCGGGCCCGCTGCGTGACAAGGCAGCACGCTACCTCGAGACCACAGCGGTGGACTATATATATATATATATTTTTAAATTAAACTAAATTAAATAATTCTCTCTCTCTAAATTCCAGTTGTAATGAAAATAAACCAGATACATGAATGAATTTTCATTGGTCGAATAATGGCTTTACATGGAAGCATGTAAGAAAGTGTAATTCGCTCTCTAACACTCGAAATGAAGGAAACAAAAACAATAAAAATACATATATGTTGTCTATACAAGTTATTTTTCCCCGCCAAGATTTCGTTCCACCATTTCTCCATATTCATCTCACATTTAGTTTCATTTAGTTCATCTGCCCCGTGAGGGTGCGTCAGACATGGTCGCCGCACCCCCGTAATTCACAGACCTACATAGGGGCTTCATCTCATCTCATCTCTCGACCCGACCCTGAGTTGGACACGAGTTGATAATGCTTATCTATGTAAGTTATATGTGAGAATCTTAGCGTATATAATTAAACATTGTATTAGATTAATTTCCACCGCTGTGGTTTCGAGGTAGCGTGTTGCCTTATCACGCAGCGGGCCCGGGTTCGATTCCCGGTGAGACAGGCTCATGGGTGAGGTTTTTTCGGGGTTTTTCCTCACCTGTAAGACAAACGTCAGGAAGCTTAGGGCCCAACGGTCCCGGAAAATCATCCGGCCATCATCATCCTTATCATTGTCATCAACATCCTTCACCGGTGTGGAAAACAATGGGAAGCTACCACACCTATAATTTCCTAGTAAAGCTGTAAAGCATAGCATGGAAATGCTATGATTGCAGTGAAAGACCTGCCCTCGGGCAGAATTACTATGGATGGATGAATCAGATTAATTAAGCATTGTTATATTCTTACGCACGCGCAATGCTGAATACGTTCTATTGTTTCAAAATGGCCGCTTCCTGTAAAATATCTACAAGCATTAAAACTAAAACCATTTAAAACAGCGGATAAAATCAAATTATTTTGAATGTTTTCAAACAATTTAGTGAAAAATGTCCTAGACAAATAAATGAAAATAACAGCAGAATTTACAGACAAGTCAGCTTAGAGCATATATTCTGTTCGTAATGAAATTGCAAATTAAGGAAGTGTATAGATATAACGAAAAAAAACTCCAAGTGCGACAGGCCTAGAAGACCATTGGCCTACCAGCTGGCTGCTGGCCTCACATCCACATGCGTTAATTACAGAGATAGACGATCATCTAGCCTGTGTATGGATGACACGTAGTCAACATGTTGGATCCCCCAGCCGTTATAGCTGGTCTTCTCCACCTGGAGTCGCTACTTATTGTAGCTATCCAAATGCTTCACGATGCTGGGTGGGCACCGGTCCCATATTGGCCGAAATCCCATGAGAACATTTCTTGAACCAGCGCAAGCCCGTAGCTCTGCGCCAAGGCTTCTTGCCTTAACCATTCGGCTACGCCGCAGGACATATATATATATATATAGTGGAAAAAGGTTAAATATTCTCAAACCTGAAAGAGAAACCTCTGATTTAAATTTATAGACCTACTTACATTCCTGAAATACCTTAGTTGCCTTCTATATGCCTAATTTAGTCGGTATGTGACCATATGCCATTCATGACATGAAATAAATTTAATTAAATTAGCTTATCAAGAAATGCCTATGAAAGGGTAGAGCGGCTAAGGGTAGACTCAATGGGATGTGAAGCCATAGAGAGAGAGAGAGAGAGAGAAAGAGAAAGAGAAAGAGAAAGAGAAAGAGAAAGAGAGAAAGAGAGAAAGAGAAAGAGAAGAAGAGAGAAAGAGAAAGAGAAAGAGAGAGAGAGAGAAAGGGAGAGAGAGAGAGAGTGAGAGATATAGATAGAGAGAGAGAGAGAGAGAGAGAGATAGAGAGAGATAGAGAGAGAGAGATAGAGAGAGAGAGATAGAGAGAGATAGAGAGAGATAGAGAGAGAGATAGAGAGAGATAGAGAGAGATAGATAGATAGATAGAGAGAGAGAGAGACAGACAGACAGAGAGAGATATGATTATATTTTGATGTGTGTATATATTAATAGATGCGATCTTATTTATTTAAAGTATAATGTAATTACCTGATATTTACAACGTAAAAAAATCAATAAATAACCTCAATCGTAATTACATCGAATATTTAGAAGTGTAAATAGAATATTCTCGGTGACTATTTACCTGATGCCCCAAATGGGAGTCTATGACAAATCACGTTTCAATGAATTTTATTTTACAATCAATGACAATCGTGTTTTACCTCGATGATTATCGAATTCTCTTTACCAGCACCTGCTTTTGTGATAAAGAAAGCTCCTCCTTTTTAATATTCTGAACAGAGCATTATTTTGCACTGACTGACTCTCAATTATATTGAATATAGCAAATAATGGGGAGATTCCTTTCGAACTACACATTTGATAATTGTGTTTTTAAATAATGGTTTTACTGAGTTGTTTACTAAAAAAATAATTAATAACCTATAATGTTGGTTATAATATACAGTTCGATATATTTCATTTTTTCTCCACTAGAGTGCATTCTTACAATATTGCGATCCAATGGGTTATCGCTGATTGCGATCCTATTTGGCAATAATTAATATGATCAAGTTGCAGCGAATAAACATATGAAACAGAACCACATAGTTCTGATTTGTTTTCAAACATCGCCGTTTACATTAAATATATCCGATTGAGGAAGGGTCTTTCCACTTTTAAGCGGTTGCCCTTTTACTAGCCGGCTGCTGGCCCTTCACATCCACATGTGTCAATGACAGAGATAGATGATCAACAGTCAGTGTAGTGGTGACATGTGGTTAGCATGTCGAGTCCCCCAGCCGTTATAACTGGTTCCTCAACCTGGAGCCGCTACTTATTGTAGCTACCCAATTGCCTCACGCTGCTGGGTGGGCACCGGTCCCATACTGGCCGAAATACCATGAGAAAATTTCTTCCCCCATGGGGACTCGAACCAGCGCAAGTCCCGTAGCTCTGCGCCAAGGCTTCCTACCTTAACCGCTCGGCTACGGCGCGGGACACATTCGGGACACATTAAATATATACATATTTTAAAATACTGTAACTATATTTAAATAATGATTTTTGAGGAAACAACTTAATTTTATTCGTTACATATTCCTAACAAACGCCACTCTTGATATCCAAATCATCTACATAAATTCACGAGTCACGTGAATTTATCGATGATTTGTGACTCGTGAATTTATCGATGATTTGGAAATTGCCTGCGATAATAAAATTATTTTACATTATCAATACAATTTTAATCAGCAAATGTATATATACATATATGGTAGCGCACTGAAGTATCAATTAAGAAATCCTGGTTTCAAATACAGGTTTAGACTTTTATTTTTCTTCTCATGTCATATTAGACCTGCATTGCTTAATGTCAAAATTTAATTATAACATTGAAATAAAGAAGCATCACTGCTATAAAGTAAAAATCATCTTTAATTTGTTCTCTAGTTAAAGTATCCACTAGAGGGCAGTGAGATTGAGTTCTCGGTACCTCTCATGATAGAGAATATATATATATATATATACACACAGTAAAACTTGTTTAATTCGGAACGTGAATAACGCGGAAATCTGTCCAATGTGAACAAATGTATTGGTCCTAGGAAAATAATAGCAATTTTACGTGTATTTATTTTGCATAAAACGGAATCTGTCCAACGCGAAAACGGAAGGATATTTCTACACAATTCATTAAAATAAAACTGTTTATAAGGCAGAAATTTCCACTTCATTCAATTCCGTTAGGCGAATTAACAATAAGTGATGATTCCTGCCACTTGGTGAAGTATAGTTTTTGCCTGTATCTGGAATTTTCTTTCGGCCTCGCTGCACACCCGTTTTGCGAAATACAGGTTCGTTTAACAAAAATTTGGCATGTGACATCTGTCTTACAAATAACCGGTACACTGCAAAATCTTAAATTAGTTTAAGACCCGAGACCGATTATCTTTCACAGGTAGCGTTCTGAATTTATGGAGTAAAGATGGCTAAATCGTATGTATATAAACGAAAAAGTGAAAGTGATTGAAGATAAAGAAAAACAAACTCTCAATACGCTAAATAATGACTAAATTTAAATGTGGAAAAACCAAGTTTATGAGATTTTAAAGCACAAAGAAAAAATAATGAATGGATGGATGGATGCAACGAAATGGTTAAAAATGAAATGCTCGAAAGACAAGCTCTAGCTGTTGCTATATCCCTAGGGAATAACGATTTCAAGGCATCTTCAGGTTGATTGTAGACAATTTTAAAAGACGACATTTCTTTATAGTAGTCACAACAAAAAAACGTCGAATACAATAACCAATATATTACATGGAAACAAAAATAAACGCCTGAACCGGGACTTTAACTAAGACTTCTGAATTGACACTTCAGTTATCCAGACTCCTAGCACAAACACTTATTTACTCTGTATATACAGTAAAACATGTTCAAAGCGGAATTGCAAGGGACCAATACTTTTTCCACGTTAGACAACATTCCGCATTATAAAAACACAAATATTAACCAATCTAAGATTATAGAGCACCATATATGTATTTTTATATACCTTGCATTAATTGTAGTTCCGCTGCCGTTGGAAAATTAAGTATAGTATATACAACCAACTGCGACGGTAACGCGCGAAAAAAAAATCCCGTTTTTTCAGCGTCAAAAATGTTTCTTAGCCGCGCGTCCTGAAATTAAAGATTCGGTTTCCACTCACTAACTACACTTTCGTCCACGTCCTTTGATTCCCCGGAAATTTCATTGTAGTGTGGAATTAAATTTCCGGGGAATCAAAGGACGTGAACGAAAGTGTAGTTAGTGAGTAGAAACCGAATCTTTAATTTCAGGATGCGCGGCTAAGAGACATTTTTGACGATGAAAAAACGGGAAATTTCATTGTAGTGTGGAATTAAATTTCCGGGGAATCAAAGGACGTGGACGAAAGTATAGTTAGTGAGTGGAAACCGAATCTTTAATTTCAGGATGCGCGACTAAGAGACATTTTTGACGCTGAAAAAACGGGATTTTTTTTTTCGCGCGTTACCGTCGCAGTTGGTTGTATATACTATACTTAATTTTCCAACGGCAGCGGAACTACAATTAATACAAGGTATATAAAAATACATATATGGTGCTCTATAATCTTAGATTGGTTAATATTTGTGTTTTTATAATGCGGAATGTTGTCTAACGTGGAAAAAATATTGGTCCCTTGCAATTCCGCTTTGAACAAGTTTTACTGTATATACAGAGTAAATAAATGTTTGTGCTAGGAGTCTGGATAACTGAAGTGTCAATTCAGAAGTCTTAGTTAAAGTCCCGGTTCAGGCGTTTATTTTTGTTTCCATGTAATATATTGGTTATTGTATTCGACCTTTTTTTGTTGTGACTACTACGAAGAAAGATATTCATTGAAGAGTAATTCCATTCTTGCATTCACGTCGTATGTGATATTACAGATTCCTGATTCCATATGACCGAGACTTGCTTCAATATTTGCAAAAGCAAGGAGAGGAGAGGTGAGGTTTGGTAGGAGGAGTTTAGAATCCCAGAGCAACTTCATTTTCAAAATAAGAGTGAGGCCGGAGTAATGATAGCATAGCTGTATATTAAATTAGTGTTTATGGTAGGGATGCTGAATACAAGCTGTTTGTCTTGGAAAACGGCTTACTCACGAACCAGATTAAAACAAGAGCGAAGATTACTCCTAGCCTCACTTGCAATTTATATATATAAAAAAAGAATAGCGTGTTGCTTTTACGATCTTGTGGCGTGATGGAACATGCGCAGGTATTTTTGATGCGATATATATCTTCTGTTTTAACCAGAACAGTTCCGCGCTTAGATAAAGGCGTGGGGAGACCAGTTCTTCATTCCAAATGATTTGTTAGCTAAGAAACTTAGAAACCTACTACTGTATCTACTTTTGACGATCAAATCTGCAGAGACACTTTCCTAAGAAATTAAATATAATACAAGCAAAGCATAGCATTTGATAAAGTAGATAGAGGAAAACTTTGGACAATTTTAAAAGAAAAAGGAATTCCAAAACACTTAATAGCAGCTATAAAGAGTTTGTACTGGAACACAAATTTTGTTATAAAAACTAGAAATGAAGTTAAAAATAAAATTCATACTAACCAAGGAGTTAAACAAGGATGCAGTATCTCTCCAGTTTTGTTTAACCTATACATCAGTGATATAATAAAAAAATGGAACGAAAAAAACAAATAAAGGAATAAAATTAGATAAAACACACTACTTGAAAACATTATTATACGCTGATGACCAGGTAATAATAGCAAATATGGAAGACGAACTTCAAAGGAATATTTTTAAACTACACAATATATGTGAACAATATAATCTCAAAATATCCATAGAAAAAACTAAGGTAATGGCATTCCAAGGGAAAAATCAAATCAGATCCAAAATAATAATAGGAAACAAAATCATAGAACAGGTGAACCATCTCAATTATCTAGGATGTGACATTTCATTTAATTATCATAATGATATAACTAATAAAATAGCAAAATTCCAGGGAATATGTGGTACGATAAAACAATCACTAAATAACAAAACAACAAGAGAGACCCAATTGAAATTTTACAAAACGTTGGCAGTAACGGTACTACTTTATGGCTCAGAAGCCTGGATACATAAAAACAAGATCTAAGTAGGATAACGGCGGCAGAAATGAAATTTTTGAGATCTGTTAAAGGGTGCACTAAGGAAGATAGAATCAAGAACACAGAAATAAGACAGGAACTTGAAATATTTGCACTAACTGATAAACTAGATACATATAGACAAAAATGGAAGCAGCACATAGAATGAATGAAGATATATATCCAAAACAAATAACAAAATATAAACCTAAAGGCACCCGAGATGTGGGCAGACCTAGAAAGAGATGAATGCAGATGATGATAATGTAACAAGAAAGGTCTGTTATGCAGGAAATGTGTAAAATAAGCGAATTCCTCAGGAAATCGAATTTATGGCAAAATTATGCTAGTTTACAAAACTTGTTTTTCTTTGTTAAATTAATAGTGGGTATATGTACCAGTTGGGGGCACGCCGTAGCGTAGTGGTTAAGGCACTGAGCTACAAGCCGGAGGGTCGAGGGTTCAAGTCCCGTTGGGGTCAGGATTTTTAAACTGACCCAAACCCACTGGCGGCACTATGGCCCTGGGGTCGACTCAGCCTCTAACGGAAATGAGTACCAGACGCTTGTTCTGGGGGTAAAGGCGGCCGTCACGCAGGGCTGACAACCCGGCTGACATAAAGTGCCGATTGTCTAGTAAAAGTGGGAGCCTTAACCTCCTACTACCCCAAGGGCCTCCGGGTCTGTTGTGGGATCACTTTTTATATGTACCAGTTAAGTTGTGAGATAAATGTGTAGGTCGCAAAAGCTGTTTTTAATTCAATAATTTCAAAACAATCTGATATTGCTGCCGCTAAAGAGATTTTTGAATTTTCACTTTGCGGAACCCGCACTCATAATGATCCAATTTTGGTAATTAACGAATTCGCCTATACGTTTGTAAATTGATTGCTATATCCAATGCGTTGCACGCATACTCACGCGCAATACACACACACTCACAAACACAGGATATTATATATATATATATATGAAAAGCAATGGGAAGCTACCACACCTATAATTCCCTAGTAAAGCTGCAAAGCATAGCATGCAAATGCTATGATTCCAGTGAAAAACCTGCCCTCGGGCAGAATTACGGTGGATATATATATATATATATATATATATATATATATATATATATATATATATACTAACTCACTGACACTATGGAATCCGTAGGTTCATGGCCGCAAGGACGTAAGCTCTCCACATATCCCTATCCTGAGCTAAGGTTTTCCAATCATCCTCTGTATAATATACTTCCCTCAAAACATGGTTAATGTTATTCTCCCACCTCATTCTGGTCTACTAGTTGTGCATTTTCCCTCTGGTTTTCCTATAAGAAGCTTACATGCTCCTCTTTCATTCCCCATTCGAGCCACATGCCCTGCCTATCACAATCTACGAGACTTAACTGTTCAAATTAAGTCTCTTTTCTTACATAGATAATGTAGCTCACTGTTATGTAGTCTTCTCCATGTTTTTCTTCAAAAGTTGTATATTTAAGTACAGTCTTAACCACACACTATTCCTCTATCATATCACGTAGATAACACCCCTAATTTCAATCAAATATTTATGCAACCATTTTGCTGCAAAAGTGTATTGTAAATGTCAGTCAGTCAGTCACATATGGAATTACTCTATAATAAGAAGTTAGACTACTGATTGTGTTCTGTCTTGGTTTCACATGAACAAACAGTTGAATAATAAAATGAGAAGTTAGACTTCTGACTATGTTTTGTCTTGGTTTCACAAAGAAACAATTGAATAATATATACTATCTGTGTTGCTATCAATTAAATCAGTTATGCCAAGAATATAGTTTCAAAATATCAAAAGAAAAAACAAAAATAATGGCATTTTGGGGAAACAATCATATAAGATCAAAAATCGTAATAGACAACAAACCTCTGAAACAAGTGACAAATTTTAAATATTTGGTTTGTAATTTTACTATAAACACAAAAACTGAAAGAGACGTACATATGAAACAGTCGAAATTTCAAATGATATGCGGAACTATACATAAAACATTAAAGAATAAAACAAGAAGAGATAATAGATTGAAGTTTTATAAAACATTGGCAGTTCCTGCATTACTTTATGGGAGCGAAACTTTGGTAATGACCTAAAATTGCAAAGTAGAATACAAAGCGCAGAAATGAACTTCCTTAGAAGAACAAAAGGCTGCATAAGATTGGATCGGATAAGGAATGAATATATAAGAACAGAGTTAAATGTATATATATATATATATATACATATATATATATATATCAATTGGATGAGAAAATCAGAGAATATAGAGAGAAATGGTTTACACATGTGGAAAGAATGAATGTAACAAGATTACCAAGAGCAGCATTCAACTACAAGCCAAGAGGTTCAAGGAATGTAGGAAGGCCAGTGAAAAAATGGACAGAACAACTGTGAGGCGGAACAGGC
Source organism: Diploptera punctata (assembly GCA_030220185.1). Lineage (NCBI taxonomy): Eukaryota > Metazoa > Arthropoda > Insecta > Blattodea > Blaberidae > Diploptera > Diploptera punctata. The sequence continues at coordinate 1,688,491 of JASPKZ010007805.1, forward strand.
AATTTGCTTAGCCCGTGAAGTGAAGAAGAAGAAGAAGATCTATGTTGCAATCTTAACTTTTAGTGTATTAAAATCCTTGCCCTAATTATGACTTATTTTGGATGACGGCTAGAAAAAAAATCCACAATTTTCTTCCTCCAAGCAGCCAACCATGTTTATCTCGGTCACCCTTTAGTTCGTGAATATGAATCTATAAGATTATGACAGCAATTATAAGGGAATGCATGAAGCCTATGCAAAATACTCCAGAGAGAGTGAGAGAGAGAGAGCGTTTGAACGTTTTAATCATGGAATCTGATGAGCGTGATCATGCATTATTCCGTTTGTAACCGAAGACCACTTGATGACTCATGGGGCTTCAATTTGTCTTCCCACTCTGTTTGTACTGCCTTTAATTTCCAATTAGACTCCCGCAGTCTCACCACTCTCTTCCCATTCCGCCAAAAAATAACCGTCATACGTAGTTTGATGCATTTCTTTTGTTTTTTCCAGCAGGGGTCATTCTGTTCTACTGGCTTTCTACATTACAAGACACTTTACTTCAATGAAAACATATAACTCTTCTATGTTGTTTCATGTTCTTCTTCTTCCTTCCAAGTATTAGACCAAGGCCTGTTACGATCCTATAGAAAATTTTTCCTTATAGGAAATTCTCGTATAAGACTTGAAAGCATAATAATAGTCCCTTCGATTGGTTGCTGGCCAAAGGAAGGCAAGACCAGTGATGGGGCTGCCATCTTATAGCCTCTGAATTCCATTAATGTCACTTATTAGGAATTCTATACTCTTCAGGACATTAATATTATTTTTAATGATCGTTAAATTCTATTTATTTTCTTTTGTTTGCTCTTCTTTTTACTTTTCTTGTATTTCATTTTATCATTATACCTTCAAGTAGTTCGTTTGTTATTAAAGGAAATTAATTAAATAAAAATAAAACGGAGTTTTATTTGATTTTCATATTTATTATATAATTCAGTGACAGCTGTTTCGGTACACTGTACCTTCTTCAGACATGTTAACAAATTATGAGATTTTGTTCCAACTGATCTAAGCAACAATACAACAATATTTATTTAATTTTTTTAATTTAACAAAGGTGATTCATTCAAATCAAGTTGAGAATTTAACAGTTTGTTACTACTTTTCAATTTATTAATTTCTACAGCCTCCAAAAGATCTAACTTCTTACCCTTATCACAAACATGTAAAATTTCAAAATTTGGATCGAAACAATGATTAAATTGGAATAGGTGGTTAGCATATTTTCAATATTCTACATTTCTGTTATATGCTCTCATGTGTTCCTTTATCCGAGAGATAAAAGGTCTACCAGTTTGTCCTATATAGACATGGATTTTCATCAAGTAAACACCAACTCAATTGATTAAAGTAAATTAATATACTTTCAGATTCTTTTATTTATTTTATACTAGCTGATTACCCTGCGTTGCCGGGAACTTACATATCTCGACGTTTTTAATTAATTGCTATATACCAAATTTGATTTCGATGAAAAAAAATTGGGGTCGCTCAAGCGTTAACGGACTATGGTATATGTCCCGTTGCCTCTTCATCATCATCATAAGCATTAAGGATTAGACCTACTGGTCTGTTCCGATCTCATGCTAGAATTGGTCTGTCCATCTTTTACTGGGTCTTCCAACATTTCTTCGTCAAAGTGGTTTGCAATGAAGAATCTGTTTCGGAATTCTATTGTTATCCATTCTTTTGGTGTGGTCCCTCCATTCATCTCTGCATTGTGTAATTCTATTTAATAGTTTGAATATATTTAGTTCACTTCTTATATTTTCATTTCGTTTTCGATCTGTTATTGTATAGCCAGCCGCATTCCTCAGAATCCTCATTTTTCGTTTCTGGTTTTTTGTTCCGATCCATATAGTAGGCCCTAGTGTTGGAACTTCCATTGTTTTATAAAATTTTAAGTGTCTCCTTTCTAGTTCCTTTAAGACTTCGTTTTATGATGCCACACATATGATTAAATTCATTTATTTTGTTTTCAATGTCTTTACTTTTTGTATATGGCACATTGTATCCCAGGTAATTAAATTGCTCACCTATTCTATTATTTTATTCTCTAATTGGATTTTTACTCTTAGAGGCTCATACCCTCGAAAAGCTAAAACTTATATTTTAGAGTAGATATATTCAAGTTGTATGTTTCACATATTTTACGCAATTTGTAAATTGCCCGTTGTAAGCCATCTTCTGTCTCAGATATCACAACTGCTGCCTCTTACGACAGAAAATTTGGCGTTGCCCCTGGAATCTACTTATCTCGATCTTCTTGCTATCAATAAGCTGAAATAAAAAAATGTTATTGTAAGTGATCCGTAAAAGACAGACATATGCTGGGCGGACTGTTTTGTATATTTTTTTTAGATATTTAATTCTGTGTACATTAATTAGGTGTATTTGTTATGGGTTAGGCTGCTAAGCCATTTAAGCGTACAAGAAGCTACTTTTTTTAGTGCACATGCACCTTTTCTTTTAAGCTCCGGCCTACAGTACGTATGGTAATATGTTATATATATGTTAATTATCCCACAAAATTCTCTTTATGATGAAAAAATCATTCAAATCGGTCAAGTAGTTTACATAAAGGATAGACAAAGAGACTTACACTCATTTTTATACAGAAAGATATTATTTTTTGGTTACGAAACTCCCGCTAGTGAGCCGCTAATCCCCACGCGAGACACATGTGGTATACAGATATAAATAAATAGACTTTTTCGAAGTATTTTCAATTTTTAATAACTTTTTTATCCAAGCTTTATAAATGCGTTGGAAAACCGTGTGCACGATCTCTCACTGGTTAGAAGGCCATTTGGAAGAGGCGAATAATAGGCAGTTGTGGGGTCCTTTGTAAATGATTAAAGCCAACTTCAGTCTGAAGTAGTCTACAATTGAATGACTGATTGATTACACATAATATGAAAGATATTTACGGCGTGGCAGGCATAACAGATGGATCCTAACCTTATATCCACAAATGTCAATCACAAACGAATATCATACAAACATTATGGGTTTACGTTTTTGGTTGCATGACGGACCATCGACCGTTACAGCTAGTCTTATATTATTAATATTAATAATAATAATAATAATAATAATAATAATAATAATAATAATAATATTATTATTATTAATAATAATTACTATTATTACTATTATTATTTTCTTTTATGAGATATATTCCAAAATACAGTGTTTCTCCTTCAACCCAATGTGATTTGTCGCCAGAGGTTCCTGTCTAAAGCATCTTCTTCCCTCAAATCTCTAACTTCCATACTTCTCCTCACTCCATCTATCCAACGTTCTCTAGGTTTGTTTCTTCCCCTTCTTCCATTAGCTTTCCAATCAAGGATCTTCTTTCGTATTCTATCTTCTTCCATTCTTATGAGGTGTCCATACAATTTCAAACGATTTTATTCTATTTTTTCATCATTATTATTATTATTATTATTATTATTATTATTATTATTATTATTATTATTATTATTATTATTATTATTATTACTGCTACTATTACTGTTAAGGAAAAACGAAAAATCCCCACCCAGAAGTATTGTCTCGGCCAAGAATGGAACCCGAGCCCATTGTGTCTGAGCCAAAGATGACACAAAGCAGTGGACTGCATTGTTTTGTTCATTTTATAAGTTACAACTTCTTGTAATGGAGGAGTCAATCACTTTTCTTCTTTCTATTTGCCTAGTAGCCCAAAGTTGGTCTTTAGCCTCTGCTTTGCTAGGAGTTACTGCATCAAAGTTAATTTAGTTACGCTTATTTCTCTACAAATATCATGAATGGTAAACTTTTCTTCATTGATGTATGAAAGGCAATGATAAGATCTTTCCAAAAATTAATCTTAAATAAGTATCGATGTGTGTATCTGTCCCTACACTTTTAAAATAAACACTGCTATTATTTTTCATCATCATCATCATCATCAACAAGGAATAAGCCCAATGGCCTGTTCCGATCTCATTATAGGTCGAATTGGTCCTTCCATCTCTTCAATGGTCTTCCCAACAATCTTCTCCCTTTTGGTTTATAATTATACATTCTTCTTGGTATGCACTGATCATTCATTCGTAATATGTGCTGAAGGTAAGTATTTTGATAGTATTTTATTCTTTCACAGAGATTAAATATATTAAGTTCTGTTCTTATATCTTCGTTTTTCTTTTTATCAGTCCTTTAGTATCCTGCTATTGCTCTCAACAACTTCATTTCTGCAGCATCTATTTGTTTACTATCTGCCTTTGTTAATGTCCAGGTTTCACATCCATAGATAAGAGATGCAACTGCCAATACTTTGTAAAATTTTAAAATAGTTTCTTTTCTAGTTTTATTCAATAAAGTACGTTTAATTGTGCCACATAGATAATTGAATCGAATTTTAGTGTGTTTATCTAAATTTCTGCCATTACCTAAATGACATCCCAAATAATTAAAATTCTGTACTTGGTCTATAATTACATTGTTTATCACTATTTTTGTTCTTATTGCACATTTTCCTTTCAGAGCTAATGTTTTTGTTTAAGATGTAGATATTCTTATATTGTATTTTAGAGAGATATTATTTAAAGTATAAAGGAATTGTTGTACAGCATTTTCTGATGCTGTCATTATTACTTGATCGTCTTCAAACAGCAGAGTTGTGAATATACATTTTTATTAATATGTTCTTGCCATTCATTTAGGACATGGTTCAAGTATAAAACGATTATTTTCAAATCCTAAATTCACAAATTCTTGACAAAGGCTGAATTTCCATATTTTATTTGAAATATTCTTATTAGGCCTGGATGATAGACCATTGCATTTTAATGGATAGAGAAAAACTTGCTGAGTTAGAATCTTATTTCTGCGTTGCTGAAGTGTTTACCATCGTCATCAGAAAGAATTCTATTAAAAAAAGAAGAACGTTTCCAACTGCTCGTTCCTTAGGAAGGCGGTAGGAGGAAGGAAGAAAGGAGAAAATAATCATTGGACATTCTGCCCATTATCTTAGGAAAAAAGGAGAATACAAAAAAGCAATCTATTCACTGAATACCTACATTTGTCCCTGGCTTAATGTATAAGCGAAGTAAATGTAGTCATTTTCGTAATATGTAATGCAATATCAACATTGCTAGGGAGGATGGATTACAAGATACGGTGTATTAAGGAAAATTAATGACCTCGAAGATTCTAGAAAGCAATTTTCCAAGCAATATAAAGCTGCATCAGCATTACATAGCTCTTTAAATATTCAAATATACATCTTTCATTTTTTTTTGTTTCACAAAAGGAACATATACTTTATTTTCATTCAAATGAATTACAAAAATAACCTGATCAGACACAAGATTTCGAGTATCACGTTTGTGACCAAGTTGCTGCCAGCAAATTAAAATGTTTCAATTATTTTATCTCTACAATAAATTATAGGCCTACAGGCCTATATATATGACATGTCCACCGCTGTGGTCTCGAGGTAGCGTGCTGCCTTGTCACGCAGCGGGCCCGGGTTCGATCCCCGGTTGGGGCAGTTTTTCTGGGTGAGGTTTTTATCGGGGTTTTTCCTCACCTGTAAGACAAATGTCAGGAAAACTTTAAGGCACAAACGGTCCCCGAAATCATATGGCCATCATCATTATCATCCTTACCATTATCATTATCATCATCATCCTTCACCGGTGTGGAAAGCAACGGGAAGCTACCACACCTACACAATTCCCTAGTAAAGCTGCAAGCATAGCATGAAAATACTATGATTGCAGTGAAGGACCTGCCTTCGGGCAGAATTATTATGGATGGATATATGACATAATAAGAAAAATAAATGCCTGGAGGGGATTTGAATACGGACCTCTGGGTTGGTACCCCAACGTGCTATTCATTGCACCACCGGGCAAATTCTATACAAACATTTATCTTTCTTATATAGGCCTATATATATTCCATTATTACGAGATGTAGCGAGAGCTCGGTCTTCACTGCCACCTGGTAGCTAGCTACTATAACATGTAAGCAAATTAAAGATAATATTTTTACTTTATAGCAATGACGCTTTATCGTTTAATTATTGTATATGTCCACCGCTGTAGTCTCGAGGTAGCATGCAGCCTTGTCACGCAGCGGGTCTGGGTTCGATTCCCGGTCGGGACAAACTTCTGGGTGAGATATTTTCGGGTTTTTTCCTCACCTGTGAGACAAATGTCAGGAAGCTTAGGGCCCAACGGTCCCCTAAAATCATTCGGCCATCATCATCCTTATCATTATCATAATCATCATCACCCTTATCATTATCATCATCATCATCCTTCACTGGTTTGGAAAGCAATGGGAAGCTACCACACCTAGTAAAGTTGCAAAGTACAGCATGGAAATACTATGATTGCAGTGAAGGGCCTGTCCTCGGACAGAATTACTAAGGAAGGAATATGTATGTAAATATTTCATTTACATGGAATTTTATTCCATGTCTGGACATAATGAATATTATAATATTACAAATGGTACAGGAAAAAAAGGTAATCCACTTATTTAATAGGTCTAAGTTAAAATAAATGAATTGGTAGCTGATGTATCAGGTACTAGTTTCATTTTTTATCTTATTACAAAACAAATGGTAGTGCAATATGAATTTAAAAGCATCAAGTCACTTATTTGTCGAAATTGAATTTGAAGTTTCATTTGTTTCTCCAGCTCCATGGAAAACACTATCATTCGGAAATTTAAACAATTAACAACTGCACTTTAGATCATGGGTGGTATTAATAAGCTGTTGGTTTATGCTGATGATGTAGTGCTGTTGGCCGATGGCGAGCAGATGCTGAGGGCCAACACGCACACACTACTGAGTAACACTAAGAAGTTGGGACTGGAACTAAATATCAGTAAAACTAAATATATGGTCACAGGTAGAAATTCAGTATATAATGGAAATGGACAGCTAATGACAAATGAGGGAAATTTTGAGGAAGTGGCTGAATTCAAATACCTAGGAACAATAATCACAAATAGGAATGAGATGCACAAAGAAATTAAACATAGGCTCAATTCTGGAAATGCGTGCTATTATGCATTGCAGAGACTTTTGATGCCCCAACTCCTTTCAAAAAACGTTAAGCTGAAAATATATAAAACTATTATTCTACCAGTTATATTATATGGGTGCGAAACATGGACTCTTACTTTAAGGGAGGAAAGGAGATTACGAGTATTTGAGAATAAAGTTCTTAGGAAATTTTTTGGACCAAAGAGAGATGAACAGAAAGGTGAATGGAGAAGACTACATAACAATGAACTACATGGTCTTTATAGGAAGCCAGATATAATAAGAACAGTTAAGTCTCGTAGACTGCGATGGGCAGGACATGTTGCACGTATGGGGAATGAAAGACGTGCATGGAAGCTTCTTGTAGGAAAGCCAGAGGGAAAACGCCCAGTTGGTAGACCAAGAATGAGGTGGGAGAACAACATTAACTATGATTTGAGGGAAGTAGATTATACAGGGAATGATTGGAAAGCATTAGCTCAGGATAGGGATGTATGGAGAGCTTATGTCCGCGCGGCCATGAACCTACGGGTTCGATAGTGCCAGTGAGTAGCCTAAGTAAGTAAGTAAGTAAGTAAGTAAGTTTAGATCATGGGTTTATTTACCTCCAAAGTTTGGCAAACAGGTAAAGAAGTAGGCCTATATATGTTGTACAACTAAAAGTACGTTTTCTAGGTTTCAAGGAAATAGTATATTACTATGCGAGGTGTTGGGAAGTGGTATTTACAGAAGTGATAATATGATTAAAAACCGAACGATAGCGAGGTTTTTAATTTCCGAGATTCTGTAAAACTCTTTACAAACGTGCGTTGTGTATTATTTTTTGCGCGATTTTCAAAACAATAGTAAAATAAATCTTTGTTGGAAATTTCATTACAAACAACTGACTAACGTTAACGGTGTGGCCAATGTTTATGTGATAAATACCAAAAATAATTCAGTTGAGTCTACAGCAAGCCGTGACACCATTCAGTCATAAAAAAGGCGGCAAGTACGAATTTATTGTATTATATTGTTTCAAATAAAGTTCAGTTCTTTTAAAATGCAGTCATTTATTTCGTACAATGTATATTAACACTACCTTTTGGATATATTTTTGTGCATACCGTACATTGTACGTAGTATATATAAAGGGCAGTGGTTTTGTACTTCCCGCACGAGTAGGTAATATGTAATATTACAATATAGTTATTTAATATTATAATGATATTGTGAAAAGAAAAATTAATGTCTGAACCAGGAATCGAACCGTGGACCTCTTAGTTCTCCAGACTAGTGTGCAGTCCACTACACCATTCTGACCTGGCACAAACATGAATCATATTATAATATTATAATTGTGAAAAGAAAAATTAATGTCTGAACCAGGAATCGAATCGTGGACCTCTAGTTCTGCAGACTAATGTGCAGCCCACTATACCATTCTAGACCTGGCACAAACATTAACAATTCTATTTGTGCCAGGTCTAAAATGGTGTAGTGGGCTGCACACTAGTCTGGAGAACTAGAGGTCCACGTTCGATTCCTGGTTCAGACATTAATTTTTCTTTTCACAATATCATTATAATATAATATGAACCATTATTGGAACCGTGTTAAAATAACAATATTGGAAAATGCCAAATAACATAGTTATTTAGTTTGGCAAATTTAGGAAATTGAACTTTCAATCATGGTCGCCATTGCTGTAAGTACGGCAGAACGCACTATCGAGCAAAAACGTGTCGTACCTTTTTCCCTCTGCACCCTTCAAATATAAATTAGAACGCTAGATTTCTATAATATTTAACGTATATAATATAGTGTCTTTGCGACAAATTTGAAGATAGTCATTTTACTAAATCATATATTTATTCAATATTAATACGTTGCGTGTCTGGTACATCGCTTTGCAAAAAAATAATTTCGTGGAATTTTTACAAATTTAATGTGAGAATAATATTAATTATATAGAAAAGAGAATTTTTATCAAACGGTTGTTTTTAATAGTGGCGTCGAATGTTACAATTCAAATGGGAAAATGTATTGAGCTTTTAACTTGTGGAATCACGTAATTGAATTAAAATAAAAGTTAAATGAAGACAAAAAGCCAATACAAATCACTTTCTCGTAATTTAAAATGGCGTTGCTTATGGCGGATGGAATTTCTTTAAAATTAACTTTACTGATGTTTACAGAAAATTTCCAAATTCATTTTATTTCATCGATTTTTCATAAGTAATGTCACGAGTGATTTTTAAATCATTGATAAATTCACGTGTCACAAAGATCTAGAGGATTTGGAAATCAAGAGAGGCATTTGTTAGGACTACTTAACAAATAAATGTATAAATAAATAAAATCAAAATAAAACAATTTTATTTGATTTTCATATTTATTATGTTATAATTCAGTTACAGCTGTTACGGTACACTGTACCTTCTTCAGACACGTTAACAAAAACCTGTCTGAAGAAGGTACAGTGTACCGAAACAGCTGTAACTAAATTATATCTTAATAAATATGAAAATCAAATAAAACGAAGTTTTATTCTCATTTAATTAATAAATATGGATTTTTATCAAGTAAACACCAACTCAATTGATTAAATAAAATTAAGCTGTTTGCTAACAAATAATTATTTAAATATAGCTACCGGTATTTTAAAATATTTATATATGTAATGTAAACGGCGATGTTTGAAAACAAATAAAAAATGTGAGGTTATGTTCATTCGCAGCAACTTGATCATATTATTTATTGCCAAATAAGATAGCAATATTGTAAGAATGCACCCTAGTGGAAAAATAATAAAACACATCAAACTGTATATTACAGACAACATTATATGTTATTCATTTATTTTTTTAGTAAACAACTCAGTAAAATTAAGGAATCTGTTCATTATTTGCTATATTCAGTATATTTAGTGGAGAAAAATTATGCTCTGACTTGTTCAGAATATTAAAAAGAAGGAGCTTTCTTTATCACAAAAGCAGGAGCAGATGAAGATAAATCGATAAAAAGCGAGGTGAAACACGACTTTCATTAGTTGTAAAACAAAATTCATTGAAACGTGATTGGTCTTTGACTACCATTTGGGGTATGAGTTAAAAGTAACAAATAATTTCTAGTTATAGCTTCTTCCTTTACAATTCATTTTACTACCAAGGTCCTCACAGTTGCTGACAGTTTCACTTAACACATCTACTTGGCTTCAAGATTAGGTCACGTTTACTAGTACATACTTTGGACGCGACTCGACTAGCTGAACGGAATTCCGCATTATACTACATATGCGAGGATAGGAACATTCTGGAATTCTGATCTAGCCTTTTCTCGAGTAGAAGTCTCGAGAACCGACTTTACTAGAATAGAGACATAGGCGCATGCGGAAGTTTCTCCGCAGGCTCAATGATTTGGAGTCGTCAGCTCACGAATCGCTCTTTACCATAGAAGGCGACACCTGATTCTCGCTGCCGCCCAAGATATTAAAAAAGTAGACCAACAAAGCGTCAAAATATTTTATATAAAATGTAATTTAATAGAATTGATATTGAAAATAGATCCACCGCTGTGGTCTCCAGATAGCGTGCTGCCTTGTCACGTAGCGGGCCCGGGTTTGATCCCCGATCGGGACAAATTTCCTGAGTGAGGTTTTTTCTGAGTTTTTTCTCACCTGTAAGATAAATGTCAGGAAACTTTAAGGCCCAAACGGTCCCCGAACACCATATGGCCATCGTTATCATCAATATCATATTCACTAATTAGCTTAAGTTTAGTTTAAGGCCTCTCCTGGCACTTCATTACCATTATCAACTATCATATAATCGGGGCAGCGTAACCCCGCCTTCCAGCCGCCTCAACCTCAGAAGTGGGTTACAAGTACGCTATGTCAGGAGAGAACACAAGAAATGTCGAAGTGACAACATTGGGCATTTGGAAAAAAAAAAAAAAACTGAAAATAGTACCCAGCCTCATGGGCTAGTGGTGAGCGTTTCTGACTACTGTTCACGAGGTCCCGGGTTCGATTCCCGGTTCAAACCATAGGATTTTTTCTTTAAAAGGAATCATTCGTGTGGTTGCCCATGGTCTGGAATTTAGATTAAGTTTAGGTTAAGAACTCTCCTGGCACTTCAATATAATTTATCACCCATCATAGCATCGGGGGCCCACCGCTGTGGATCTCGAGGTAGCGTGCTGCCTTGTCACGCAGCGGGCCCGGGTTCGATCCCCGGTCGGGGCAGTTTTTCTGGGTGAGATTTTTTATCGGGGGATGTAAGATAATGCCAGGAAAACTTTAAGGCCGAAACGGTCCCCGAAATCATATGGCCATCATCGTCATCATCATCCTTCACCGGTGTGGAAAGCAACGTGAAGCTACCACACCTTCAATTCCCTAGTAAAGCTGCAGGCATAGCATGAAAATGCTATGATTGCAGTGAAGGACCTGCCTTCGGGCAGAATTACTATGGATGGATATCATCGGGGTATCGTAACTCCGCCTTCTAGGCGCCACAACTTCAGAAGTGGGTTACAATTAAGCCAATGTCAGGAGTGAACACCAGAAATATCGAAATGACAAAATGGGGCATTGAGAAAAAAAAATTAAAAATCAGTGAACCGAAGAGGGGAAAAAAATGTATATTCGACTATGCTATTACGTTTAAGTTTTTAAGAGCCGAGACTCCAATATAATGTTTTATAGCTTCTGATCACGACATAATCGAATCAAAAAAAGGCTGTACAGGTGTAGAGTTTTGAAATTTGTTTCAGATTTCATTACGATAGAGCCAACACCGGTTTTGTTTTGTGGGTAATATTGATTATACAATTTATGCTTGGCCACTTAATGTAATGACAATGTATGTAAAATCCAGGATGTTATTAGACTGTTATGTAACGGTCGAAGGATGATAAAGTCAAAAGTTGGGTTTGCATGTATGAGGGCGATAGGTACATCCATCAATAATCAAACACTTTGTGAAATGGAGCATGGAATACCGACTGCAAAAAAATTATAACCTACATCACGAATATATTTTCTCACGTTTTGTTCTATATTTAAATATGTACTTCATACAAATCTCTCTGGGAGAACACAATACGATTCGTTTTATAAATCACTAGTTAATACTCGCCTTGCGCTGCTGCGCCTAAATAAGTAAAATGAATATGCTTAGAACAAGTATCACATTTCCAATATTTAGGATGTGATATAACATATAGAGAAAATAAAGATATAGAAAATAAAGTAAATAAATTTCAGGCTATTTGTGGAACCATAAAAAGAACCTTAGGTCGGAAAACATGGAAAGATACGAAACTTAAATTATATAAAACAATGGCTGTTCCTTTGTTGTTGTATGGAAGTGAAAATTGGATAATGAGATCAAGCGATAAAAGCAGGATACAGACTGCGGAAATGCTGTTTTTACGTAAAGTGAAAGGATGCACAAGAGCGGAAATGCTGTTTTTATGTAATGTGAAAGGATGCACAAGAGCGGATAGAATAAGGAATGAAACTATACGAGAAGAATTAAATATATATAAAATTGAAGATAAAATCAGCGAAAATAATAAGAAATGGACAGAACACTTAATGAGAATGAACAACGAAAGAATACCTAAAAGAACCTTCCTGTATAATCCCAGAGGAACAAGAGATGTTGGCCGACCACGTAGAAGATGGACTCCACTTTTAACTTCGCCGGAACAGGCTGCATAGCCTAAACCTTGTAGTAGAAGAAGAAGAAGAATGTGCTTTTATGTTTAGTTGAATAAGTGGAAGGAAAAATATTTATAAATTTATATTTTTTAGATACCCCGCACTGATTATCCGGCGTTGCCCCGGAATCTACTAATCCCGATCTTCTTGACATAAATGAGCTGAAGTACCAAAATGAATATTTTATGTTTAGTTAAATATGTAAAAGGAAACATTTATATCGTAATTAGTTTTAGATACCCCGTGCTGTTTACCCGGCGTTGTCCGGAAATTTACTCATCCCGATCTTCTTGCCATAGATGAGCTGAAAGACAAAAATTAATGTACTTCTTATGATTAGTTGTGTAAGCCTATATTTTCCCTTTACAGAGATTTAGGCGCTCTCCCCCTACAGGGAAGAATTTGGACCATACTAATTTAGTTACACTTGTTTTCGTATAGATGTCATTTTTGAGTGGTCCGTGGTCAGCGTTCCGCCTCATACTGACATCTAGGAACCCAAGGTAGTACTAGGACGGGAAAATTCGGTAAATTTTGCTTAGAGGCCTTTTCATTCAGGATTAAGGATTTTTTACGAGCCTGAAAATCTTCAGACTCGGCTTAAAGTCCCTCCCGGAGGACTTGCTCCTTGGATTTTTCCGTCCTAAAAAATCCATCGACCCCGGCCGGGTTTGAACCCGCGACCCTCGGGACCAGAGGCAAGGAGCATAACCACTAGTCCACCGCGGCCGACACTTTAATCAATTTAATATCTGTATTATTTAAAATTGTCTTGAATATATTGAAGAGGTCAAATTGGGGCTCAGGATTAAAACTGAGATTGGGCTTGAGACCTTCTGAATAAGAGTCTTAAATGCTACCGGTAGAGTCAATTCATTCAGTATAAAAACAATTAGAAATGTACGTCATATTTTTTTTTATCTATTCTAAGCAAAATTTACAGAATTTTCCCGTCCTAGTACAACCTTGGGTTTCTAGATGTCAGTATGAGGCGGAACGCTGACCACGGACCACTGAAATTACATCTATTCGAAAACAAGTGTAACTAAATTAGTATGGTCCAAATCCTTCCCTGTAAGGGGAGAGCGCCTAATCACTGTTAAGGGAAACATAGGCTTACAAGAAGAATTAAAATAAATACCTAATGTATCAGCCCTCCTCAATTACAACTGGATTTCTGTTTAAAAACGTTCGTCAATTACGAGTTAAAACCATGTAGGGATTTTCTAACTTGTTACATATTCGGTATGTCATTAGGTAGGCCTATTTAATGACATGCCGAAGGCCTACATGGTTTTAGCTAATTGACGAAGTTCTTTAAACAAAAATTCAATTTAATTGAGGACGACTGATACATTAGGCACTTATTTTAATGTTATAAACAATTTTACTACATAACCTCAAATGTGAAATACAGAATTTTAGAAGTAGGCCTAAGTGTTCATACTAACGTTAGTAATATTGTCCCACCAGTAAAATACGATGTTCTCGAATGGGGAATTGTTATTCTTGGCCGATAACACTGGTCAACATGATTTTTGTCTCATGAGTACCAATAGTTGTATTTAATGCAGTTTTTTATCGTGTTTTCAAATATGTATTCGGAATTTCTTCATCACCCACATTTTTTTTATTTCAATTTCAATTAATGGATTTAAATAATTTTTTTAAATAAACGTTTTTTTCGACCATTTTCGATTGTAATATAAAACCAAATGAGCTAACTCAGATGGTTTCAGCTATGGAAAAGAGATATCAAGGTAAATGGAATCCTAATATGTTGGCCGATTATTGTTGGACCATCAAGAGGGATGCTCCAGAGGCGAAATATAGCAGAAAATCGTCATTTCTTACTTTCTAGGTGAGTCGGAATGTTCGAATGTTGTGTAGTTACGAATGTAGAAAATATTAAAGTGTTTGAAATTATAAATTCCTGTCTCTCGGAAACCTTGCGTGATGGAGAAAAACCGATATCATATTTGAATTCAGCAGAAAAAATACCATCAGAATCACATATTTTTCTATTGAGACAAAAAAAAGTTTATTTTTTGTTGTTCAGTGTAAATGTTTTATAAAATGTTTCATAAAATATCTTTGTTTTGTATCCCTCATATTAAAATTACATACTGAAAGAAATGAAACAAACATACATGGCTATTTATTTCACAAAGAAAGCACAAGTGAAGTAGTTATTCCTTTAGTCCACCTGCGTGCTTTTTGTTGACATTCCTTTATGGCTCAAGCTACACCTTTTTCCTTGTATACATCTCAGCATGACATCAAGCTGTGATCGATTGTACCTCATCAAGAAATTCTATTCCCCCCTCTTCTCTAATTATGGGGGACATCATGCTACTTTCCATCGCAAAAGAACTCAAGTTGCTAGCAAAGGTCATCAGAACCAACGCTCATTACTAGGATCGGAAGGCAATACGAGACTCCCTACTGATTTTAAAAGAAGAAGGGGAAAAATAAGATACGTAACAAAGTTTTTTTTTTTCCTGAGTATTTGAAAATCTATCAACTTCTCAGCATGGACACTCTGTAAAAATGTCGGGGTTTTGTGTTTAGACTAATTAAACTGAGGTTCATTTCTCAGAAATTATATAAATCACTAAATATTTTTTCTCTCTCCAACAAAATGGTATCATGATTGTATTTTTCTCTTCATCGATTTAATTAGTGTGCTTATTCTAGCAGTAAGAATATAAGAAGAACTTAATTTTCGAAACAAGACCAGATACCGTAAAAACAAAAAGGTTATTGGTTGAATGCAGGCTTTCACGGCCGGTAATCATAATGTTGAGTGATTCCCGGGTTCTGTGGCCGTGGTCCATAGTTGGTGTTGATACCAGACGTTTCGCCCTCAACTGCGGAGGGCGAAACGTCTGGTATCAACACCAACTATGGACCACGGCCACAGAACCCGGAATCACTCAACATTAAAAAGGTTATTGGTTAAACAACAGGAATGAAAATACTTTGTAAAATTGTGGGAAACACTCTATGGGATACAGAATGGAGTGAAAATATCAGAATAAACATGTGCAGTCGAAGATATTAAGGAATGGTTATATAGGAGAATATGTGAATGGGATGCGCATATAAGCAGGATGTGCAGCAATAGAATTGTCAAGACTGCAAGGGATAATCTACCTAAGGACAGAAGACAACAGGGACGTCCCAGAAAGCGGTGGTATGATGACCTAAGATGTGGCAACAAGAATTTAAGAAAGAACAGGTTTAAACCTATAATGGAAGAATGAAGAAGAAGAAGAAGAAGGAGAAGAAAACTTCTGATAATGCTGCAATATATTGACTGTTCAGGCTAGAGGATGATTCATTTCTTCTCTGTGGTAGTTTAAACTCTTACAATATACATTTTTTTCTGCTTTTTTTAAGATTTTTTTTTTAAGATTTATTTAGCCTGGTGGAGTTAAGGCCATGTGGCCTTCTCTTCCACTCACCAGGACAAACATATATTACATAAGAATATAACAATCTTAATTAACTCTAATATTAAACACTAAGTAAAAATTTGATCAAAAGATAATATCTAATATACATATTACGATCTATAATACAACCAGTTAATATTAGTTAAAATTAAGACTAAAACTAATAATAAAATGTATACAAGCAAGACATATTAAATTGTCCCTGTCTAGTGTATATAAAAAACAGGAAAATAATG
Organism: Diploptera punctata; assembly: GCA_030220185.1. Classification (NCBI taxonomy): domain Eukaryota; kingdom Metazoa; phylum Arthropoda; class Insecta; order Blattodea; family Blaberidae; genus Diploptera; species Diploptera punctata. The sequence goes on from JASPKZ010007805.1 coordinate 1,704,967, forward strand.
AGATATAGAAAACTAATTTTACGATTATACAATATTTAAAACAAAACAAATAAAAATATTTGTTATTCTTAATCGAGATAACAAAACATTAAGACGAAACACACCATTCACTTGCAGATTCATATTAAACATGGCGAATGTGATAAACATGCTTAAAATAAATAGATGATTTTCGCGGACCTCTTGTGCCTTAAAGTTTCTTAACACTTGTCTTGCAGGAAACGAAAAATAAAGAACAAAAACATCACCTAGGAATCTTTTCTCTATCGCATTAATCGAACTCATTTACGCTGTGTAGGAAGCAGTGATGCCGCCCCGAAACTATAGCGATGGACAGGATGATTCACTAATTGTTTTGCAGTTAAACATGAAATATTGATGTCCAAAATATTAAGGAAACATGGATTAAAATGGAATCAATTGCCAATATTGTATTATCTCGTGATGTGATTAAATACGCCAGATATAATTAAAATATAACTAACTCACTTATACAATTGAACCCATAGGTTCATGGCCGCGCAGACATACGCTCTCCACACAACTCTATCCTAAGCTAATGTTTTCCAAACATCCTCTGAGAAATTGATCGTAAGACGGCATATGCACATAAAAAGTATAATTCTGGTTGATTATGAACGGGGTGTATATAATAGACTTTCCTAGAATCATGGTTAATCTTATTCTCCCATCTCATTCTTGGTGTAACGAATAAACGTTTAATCTCTGGTTTTTCTACAAGAAGGTTCCATGCAACCCTTTCATTCCCCATTCGTGCCATATGTCCTGTACACCGCAGTCTACGACACTTAACTCTTCTCATTATATCTGGTAGCGTACCAGATCATGAGATCATGTAGCTCACTGTCAAGTAGACTTCTCCATTCACCTGTCTGTTCATCTCCCTTTAGTCCAAATATTTTTCTTACTTACTTAATACTTAATACAGGCTTTCCACTTTACAGCAGTTTGCCCTTGATTCCATCTTTCCAGAGATTCCTATCTTCCCATTGCACATCTTCCATACCCCTCTTCATCATGGCATCACATATTCCCTCATACCATGCTCTTCTACTTCTCCCTCTCTTCCTTCTGCCTGGTACCATTCAATCCAACACCTGTTTAGGCCACTGGTGTTCCGACATCCGTTGTACATGTCCATACCACTGTAGAGCTCTCTTTGTTATCCTATCGATAACAGTTTCTTGTGCATCCATTTCTTGTCTGATATATGTGTTTCGAATATGTTGTACCCTGGATATTCTCATACTTCTCCGTAATCCATCCATTTCTGTCGCCAAGATTCTTTTCTGCATCCTTTCATTTATTGTCCAGCTTTCTGATCCATATGTAAGTATACTAACTATTATTGTCTGTATAACCTCTTTTTGTTTTTCTGGTCAAATTTCTATTCCATAAAAGACCATTCAGGGATCTAATCGCCTTCCTTGCACAATCTACTCTGTTAATAATATCTCTTTTTCACAAGTACCAGATTTATCTATTATAGATCCAAGATATTTAAATTCTTCAACACATTTAATTATCATATTATTTATTTGTAGGTCTTCTGAAATTCCTCCGATTACCATATATTATGTTTTAATATAATTTATCTTCAGTCCATCTACCTCAAATGCATCTACCAACTTTCTGATCATATATTCAATATCTTCTTTATCTTGTCCTATTATAATATGGTCATCAGTGAATAATAAATAGTGCAGTAAATGTCCATTAATGTTGATTCCCATTCCCCTACATGACTTATTCCATTTCATTAATACATCTTCAAAATATATCTTGAACAATGTTGGTGACATCCCGCATCCTTGTCTTAATCCTTTTGTTATATCAAATTCTGAGGATACTCTATTTCCAACCTTAATAGTTGCTTTACAATCATACATTCTTTTTATAAAATGTATAAGAGATTTAGGTATTCCAAACTTCTCCATTGCCACCCAGAGCTTGTTGATGGGTACAGAGTCATATGCCTTTTCCAGGTCTATAAATGCCATATGAACTTATTTTTCTAAGAACTTAAATATTCGTAAACTTTTCTCATTGCTTAAAGTAAGTGTCGATGTTCCGCATCCATATAGCCTAACTGGGAGAATAACTGTTTTATATAGGCCTATATTTTTATTCTGTTTATTTTTTTGAGGGAAGTTGGGACGACAAGAGTCCCTGTAATGCAAAATAGCATGAATTTTCAAATTGAGCCTATATTTAATTTAATCTCTTTCCTACGTGTAATTATGTTTCTAGATATTTGAAATCAGCCACTTTTCAAAATTTCCCATTTTGTTATTAATTCTCTATGTAATATGCCCTACAATTTAAACTTTCTTGAAAAATTCTCCAATTATACATGCAGCTCGAATGCCTGGTAATAGAAATAAATTATTTTATAACTTTCAATAGAAAACCCTTGGTGAAAAGCCTATTAGGAAGACCCAGGCTTAATAGGAGGATATAATTCGGAATGGATGCTAGGGAATTGGATACTGTCGATATGGAATGAACAGGGACCAGATTATCTGATGGACCACTGAACCTTCGTGTTCTGAAAGCCAAGAGAAAGTGAGTTAATTATTAATGAAATTTTAGAAACTTATTTAGTAGGCCTATTTATTTTTTGCGCGCAATTATTTACTTGCGTTTCACCTTTGAGATCGAGTTCACTCCAATTATGGATAAGTTTTGGACGAAATGGACACAGAGCAAGTTTTCCTCGTCGAGATTTCCTCCTCTTGCCACCACCAAAATTTCATTCCACCACGTATCCATACTCATATGACCTATTTCGTTAATTTAATTACAAGTGTCCGTTTCTTTCAGCTGACTTTCTTGTACATCACATACCTTCAATCTTCGGACCTCATAATCATGTCCCTCAACTGGTCATTACACCTAACATAAATCATCTGTAGGGTAGGCCTACATGGTTTTTACTCTAAACTTAAAAATTAATTAGATATTTTCTATTTCTATTTTTTTTGTATCTTAATTCACTGCTTAACTGAAAATAATACCTACTACTTTACGTCACACTGTTTCAATAAATGTGTATTACTATACTATAAACATGTAATTGTTTATGTTTTTTGAATTTTAGAGGTAAGACTTTTTTTGTAATTTTTTAAAAACCTGGTTGAGTGGCAGACAAGACTTTAAGGCCTTAACTCTGCCAGGTAAAATAAAGCTATTATTATTATTATTATTATTATTATTATTATTATTGTTTTATTATCTAACTCACTAACTAACTAACTAGCTCATTGGCCCTACCGATTTTATAGGTTCATCATATCGCGGATATAAGTTCTCCATTCATCTCTATCCTGAGCTAATGTTTTCCAATCACTGCTCAAATCATGATTTATGTTATTCTCCCACCTCATGCTTTTCTACAAACTAGGCGTTTTCCGTGGTTTTCCTACAAGAAGCTTCCACGTACCTCTTTCACTTACCATTCGCCACATGTCCTTCCCATTGCAGTCTACGAGACTTAACTGTTCTTAATATATTAGTCTTCCTATAAAGATCATGTAGCTCACTGTTATGAATAGAGCCCGGATTTGTATGCGAAATGCATGTTTTGTTTACGCATTAAAAAATATGCAGAAATGATTTACGTGTTAAGTGGCTCCTTCACAAACAATCTGAGCGGTATTTGATAATGCATAGAAATGCATATTCCGGCGGAAAATGCATTTAAGATTTTTAATGCATAAATGCATATTTCACTCCTAAATGTGGTATTAAATTATAATTTTCCCTTCAGCTAATTACTAGTAATTAATTAATATGTTTAATTAATAAAGTCACTGCAATCAATTTGATATAAGCATAGCGTGTATATTTTCATCTGTGTAAGAAGGGAATACCCGTGGGCCTTGATAAAATAATATTACAGTTTTGCTAAAACCGCATTTGATAGGCTTAGTGAAGTATTAAATAAAAATTCGGGTACAATAGAATTTGTCAAATTAGCAAAATGCTCTCTGGTGATAATAAAAACAGTAACCGAAGAGGAATTCACTGAAGAAGAACTGTGGTGTTTTTCACATGCACCTGTGACATCACGTGATGTACAAAGCGAATTTCATTGTATGAAACCTTCACTGACAGACGAAGGAGCTTCACTCAAGAAAACCTCATAAAAACCTTCCTTATCTACTGTAACAGCCACGAATAAGCTAAGATTACCCACAAAACAAATAATTTATTTGATTTTATTACAATCTGTTTTTGCATAATTAGGGTGCATATTTTCTACATTTTTCATGCATATTTGCATGCATATTTAGTACTTTATTTTGCATACAAATCCGTACTCAAGTTATGAAGTCTTCTCTATTCATGTCTGTTTATCTCTTTTTGGTCCAACAATTTTCCTAAGAACTATATTCTCAAAAACTCGTTATCTTTTTTTCTTCTTTTTCTTCTTATTCCTTCCCAGGAGTAGGTCAATGCGACGTGTTCCGGTCTCAAGTCCATCGTTTCTTTGGCCGTCCCAAAGACCCTTTTCCATGTGGTTTGTAGGTGTTGTTCTTTTTGGGTAATCTTGTATTGTCCATTCTGTCTAAACTTTTCTCCTCCCTTAAAGTAAGCGTCCATGTTTTGCAGAAAAATAACAGTATTATATATCGTCAGTTTAACTTTTTTTAGAGACATTGAGACGAAAAGAATTCCTGTATTGTATAATAGCATGCATTACCAAAATTGAGCCTATGTTTAATTTCCTTGTGCATCTCCAAACTTCAAAATTAATTAGATAATTTCTATTTGGATTTTTTTGTGAAAGAAATGAGACATTAAAATCTACACAATTGGAATTTACAAAATAATTGCAACACCTATGTTAACACATGGATGCGAAAATCGAACTATAGCTAAAAGAACGAAACAGCAGAAATATAGTTCTCAAGTTAGCAAGTTGCATAATTATGGATTTAAAAATATAACGAATATATAAAAAGATTGGAAATTACAGAACACTGAAAAATTAATTCTAGAGGAAACATTTTTAGGAAAATGTACTTTTTTGTCGAGCTGTAATTTAAAATTGGGTCTGAAAGGGTGTAAGCGATTATAGATAATATAAAATACTCTATTAGTAAATATGTCGTTCAAACATTGATTCTGAAATGTTACCTTGAACGGAATTTTTAATCCAGTCATATTTTTCACACTGATCAATATAAGAAAAATCTTTCCTGTTACTGGACATTGCTTCGATATTTATTATTAACGTGAAAACGGAAACAGCTGTTGGCTATATGTTTGTAAAGATAAGAGTTACACCTTTTGAAGGATTTTTCTCTACGTTTAGTTGGAGGAATTTTATTTGCTTGTTCATAACAACAAAGTACTCCCGAAGTTGTGGGCGAACTCTCTACTGTCAAGTTCCAGTAGGAGAGAACTATTTTTTTTACGGTTTCACCAGCTATTCACGTGATGCCTCCCGTCACATCTACACTGTTTTTTACTATTCTTTTTAAATAAAAAACATCTAACTCATATTCTACACGTGTTTCACGAAAAACTTTGGAGTAAATTTCACTCTAACTACTGTAGTAGGAGTTTGCTATTAATAGGTCCAACTGGAAACTTCTGCGACATTACAGGGTGTATTAACATTTAAGGTTTACGGCACGACCAACCTTTGGATAACAAAATGTTGAACTTCCATTGAATGAAGCTCCTTCTACAACTATGTTTTGCTTTTTATCTTAGTATCTTAGTAACAGTAAGAAATCGGGAGTGGAAGTAAATATTGATGAAACTAAATATATGGTCACACATAAAAATACATTATATAATGGAAATGGACAGCTAATGACAAATGAGGGAAATTTTGAGGAAGTGGCCGAATTCAAATACCTAGGAACAATAATCACAAACAGGAATGAGATGCACAAGGAAATTAAACATAGGCTCAATTCTGGAAATGCGTGCTATTATGCAATACAGAGACTCTTAACTTTCAAAAAACATTAAACTGAAAACATATAAAACTATTATTCTACCAGTCATGTTATATGGATGCGAAACTTTAAGGGAGGAAAGGAGATTGTGAGTATTTGACAATAAAGTGCTTAGGAAAATTTTTAGTCCAAAGAGAGATGAACAGACAGTGAATGCAGAAGATTACATAACAGTGAATTACATTATCTTTATAGGAAGCCAGATATAATATGAACAGTTAAGTCTCGTAGACTGCGATGGGCAGGACATGTGGCACGTATGGGAAATGAAAGACGTGCATGGAAGCTTCTCGTAGGAAAACCAGAGAAAAACGCCCAGTTGGTAGACCAAGATTGAGGTGGGAGAATAACATTAACTATGATTTGAGGGAAGTAGATTATACAGGACATGATTAGAAAACATTGGCTCAGGTTAGGGATATATGGAGAGCTTATCTCCGCGCGGCCATGAACCTGCGGGTTCGATAGTGCCAGTGAGTTGGTTAGTTATCTTACTATATTTCTTTACCCGCTTATATTTCAAATGTTTTCACAGATCTTCCTGATAGCGGATCAATTTTCTTTGTAATTCCATTCTGAAAGAACGTCTAAAAAAGCATAAAAGTTCCCTTTTCTTCACTTCGATTCAGGCGGTTCTAGGGTAGTCGTTATATCCTGATGAATGGAATCTTAGGGACACGTGTTCAACCTTAACCCCAACATACAAATATCCTCCAGACCTGAACCCATGAATTATAAAATGACACATACCGACAAGAAATGGTTAATAATGAAATACTTAATCATTTTTTATATATATAAGTTTAGTTTTCAATTAATATTGGCCCTAGGGGATAGGAAAGTGATTTATTTGGGTGGGACGATATGAGTCGGTGAGTTTGTGTGTAAATTGGAATGAGGCGTAATAAAATAGACCGGTTCCACTAGGGGTAGTTCGGTAGGTGGCACTCGTGGTAAAGGCGGCAGTTCGTTTGGAAGCTAAAGGATTGTATTAATTAAACCATGATGAGGTTGATACAATACATGAAGGTACAGGATGCCTCAAAATGTAGATTCATCACAAAACACTTCAAAATACTAGAGGTGTGACAGAAAGTTAACATTCAGAAACATGTTTCTACAATCGTAAATGTATTAAGTAGACCGCGGTGGATTGTTGTTCTCCTTGTCTCTTGTCCCGAGGATCGCGAGTTCAAACCCGCCGAGGACGATGCATTTTTTTTTGGACGGAAAAATCCAAGGAGCAAGTCCTCCGGGAGTGACTTTAAGCCGTGGTTCCCGAGTCTGAAGATTTTTTTGGCTCGTAAAAGATCCATAAGACTGAATAAAATTGCCTGAAAACAAAATTTACCGACATCTACATCCGAGTAATGCCTTAGTTTCCTGTTAGATGTCTCATTGAGTCGGTGTGTTGACCGCATACCATTCATGACATATATGAGCAAATAAGGCAACTAAAAATTAACTTGGTCTAGTAACTCCTATGGCTATGGCTCAACAATGGGCTACGACATTATAGATATAAAACATATTAAGGTCTTCTTAAATCGGCGAGGTCATCTCCCCCGGAATTATAACAAATAGTAATAACACAGTCGTTCTAGCTCAGGTTCTTCCTAACGAGCAGTGATTTCTAACATTTTAATTGTTAAATTAATTGAATTATATTAATTACAACATTTTCGATAGCCAGGAGATACTAAAGGTCAACACGCACACATTACTGAGTAACACTAAGAAATTGGGATTGGAAGTAAATATCAATAAAACTAAATATATGGTCACACATAGAAATACATTAACTACATAACTATATAGAGCATTCTATTAATAATCATGTAGGAAGCTACTTACTTTATTTTATATCATTTTAATTTTATTATATTCTATGTTTTTGTTAGCATTAGCTAGTATTAGATCCATCATCATTGTATTTTGTTTAGTCTGTATTTTAATATCTTAAAATTGTAATATGTACGTAATTTTTGTATAATTTTACTATTCGCTGGTTGAGTGGAAGAGAAGGCCTTATGGCCTTAACTCTGCCAGCTAAAATAAATCATTACATTATTATTATTATTATTATTATTATTATTATTATTATTATTATTATTATTATTATTATTATTATTATTATTATTATTATTATTATATAATGGAGGAGTAGTTGCCCTCGCAGTATCAATTGCTATTCGATCTATTCTCCCATTCTTCAGCTCCAACTTTCGAGGAAATCAAGTTTACCCTATTAATCAAATTATATTCTGTCACACATAGAAATACATTATATAATGGAAATGGACAGCTAATGACAAATGAGGGCAATTTTGAGGAAGTGGCTGAATTCAAATACCTAGGAACAATAATCACAAACAGGAATGAGATGCACAAGGGAATTAAACATAGGCTCAATTCTTGAAATGCGTGTTATTATGCATTACGAGACTCTTGACTTCCCAACTCCTTTCAAAAAACGTTAAACTGAAAGTGTATAGAACTATTATTCTACCAGTTAAATCATATGGATGCGAAACATGGACTCATTTTAAGGGAGGAAAGGGGATTAGGAGTATTTCAGAATAAAGTTCTTAAGAAAATTTTTGCACCAAAAAAGAGATGAACAGATAGCTGAATGGAGAAGACTACTAACAGTTAACTATATGGTCTTTATAGGGAGCCAGATATAATAAGAACAATTAAGTCTCGTAGACTGCGATGGGCAGGACATGTGGCACGAATGGGGAATGAAAGACGTGCATGGAAGCTTCATATAGGAAAATCAGAGGGAAAACGCCCAGTTGCTAGACCAAGAATGAGGAAGGAGAATAACATTAACTATAATTTGAGAGAAGTAGATTATACAGGGGATGATTGAAAAACATTGGCTCAAGATAGGGATGTATGGAGAGCTTATGACCGCGCGGCCATGAACCTACGGGTTCGATAGTGCCAGTGAGTTAGTTTTTTTTACAAAATAACAAATATCGGGGCCATAGGTGATTGTGTACAATTTTGTATCGTTAGATTGTGAACCAGATTCTTGCATTAAATTGCAAACATCTCCGCAGTATAAATGTTGAGAACGTTTTAATTTCTTGAGGAGATGAGTTGTGCCAGGGAATTTGATAATGATGATGGTGAATTATATCTTCGGATTCTAAAAGACATGGAAATAGTTATTTTATAATCCTATAGGCCAACTACAAACCCTTTATTCGTGATCGGCGTAATACCAGGTCGAGGGATGAGATGAAATGAAACACCTATTATTGAAGGTCTGTGATATACACGGATATCGACTGAGCAGGCCTGTCGCATCATTGAACGATGCAATAAGATTAAATGGAAAATATAAATTTCAACAATGGAGAAGAACTAAAACCTAGTATTGAATGCACTTATTTAGGAACAAAATTAGACAATTTTGGCGATAACGCAGTGGAAATTAAAAATGTAATAGCACAAACAAAACAAGCAATAAATGCTTTAAACTTTGTTCGGTGGAGCAAAAATTTAAAACAAAAAAATAGAAAATTAAAAATATATCACACCATAGTTCAGAGCGTTTTAACATATCGCTCATTTGCTGCAACAACGTCATAACTCAAAAATTGAGTTATTGGTACTGCATGAAAGACAAAACTCGGTTCTATATTCAGGAAGAACGACATAAGCTACTGTATACAATGAGTTGGTATAGTAATTTGATATTTATGACAAATACAGGCAAAGATATATGGATTTCAAACCTTTAAATGCTTCTCCTGAAAAATGTTTTTTGAGTTATGACGTTGTTGCAGCAAATGAACGATATGGTGCTGAAGTTTGGCAAATTCCTAAAAGGGAAGTTAAAAGAATTTTAAATACATAAATGGATGTTTTAGGAAGATCATCTGGAAAATCTAGAATGAACAGAATACGAAATAAAGAAATAAGGGAAATTATGGATGTACAAAATGAACCGGACATCATATACATTTTAGAAAAGAAAATATTACAGTGGTGTGGTCATATCAGAAGAATGCCAGAGCAAAGAATGTCTACAATTATGGAATAGATCCCAACGGAAAAGAGGAAGAAAGGAAGGCCAAAGAAAACCTGGATAGAAGGTGTACAAGCGGCTATGATTATCAGAGTATTGGAGGAAGATCAATGGATGGACAGAGAGGAATAGTGTTTGGTTTCCGGAAGACGGCGGCAGTTGTCATGATACCGGATGATGATGATGATGACGAAATGAATGAGTATGGAAAAGTTGTGCACAACTTTTTGGCAGGGGAAAACGGAAGGAACTCCCAGAAAATCCTTTCTTGACTCCGATACGTCTATCATGAATCTTACATGAAAAGGCCGAGACATGAAATCGGAACTCAAAAGGGAAGGGCGATAAGAAACATCTGTTGATTTTATAAACTTTAAGCAGGATTTAATTGCGACCGTAACTAAAATCTGACGTCAGTCAATGCGAATTTTGTCTCTTTAATTTTAAAACAAAAATCAAACGTGAACCCCTTCCGAATGAACGCAATATAAATTCAAAGAAGTTTTATTCTTCTTTAATATTTCAAGTAAAAAGCTATAAAATTTTCTGAAGAATCGTATAAATATTTTATGGCATTTAGTCTAGACCAGACTTTTAAAAAATTATTTCTGAGATCAAACACTAAAATTATATTCTCTAGAGGGAAAAAAAATGCAGCTTTTGTACTTGGAAGTAAATTTTAAATATAGGCCTATCCAATATTTTCATATTCTTCACGTATATATATACACTATACGTCCCTACACAGAAACATTGGTCTCCCCTTGCGGTAGTTTTTTGACATAGCTTAATTTAATTACGCTTGTTTCCCTACATATGTCAGTGTTGGAACATATTGTTAGAACTTCTGCCTGAATGAGACATCTAGTAGGCTGACTGACTGATTGTCGACGGTGACGTTGCACCGTCCAGTGTGCTGCATACTGTTTCCCACTGGGATAAACTTGGCAGCAAATTCCTTTTTGGCTATCAAGTAGTGGTTGTGGATTATGTAACCTCAGCCTTTGGTGACATTGTATTTTACCTAACGGGTCTATACCAGAATAATAGTGCAAACCTCTATACTTGTAAGAAGGCATCATAAACTACGCCGCCGGCAAGCAGAGAGTCCGAAAGCCGGACAGCGTAGTGTGACCCACACTTCTCAAAGCAAGTGATCTCGCACTATTATGTGGATGGTCTCTCCTTTTGAGGTTAACCTGTAAAACACAGGTTAACCAGTCGGCTCATGAAGATGAAACGCTCCATGGGACTAGACAGTTCAGCCAATAAAGGCTGAACATCCCGGAGAATTTCCTCCCCACGAGCAATTATGGTATTAATTTTATAGCAGGAGGCGGTTAAAAGTTTGATCAGAGGAACTAGTTTAGTTCCTTAACGGTTATATTTTTACGGAGAAAGATCGTCACTCTTTCGACCAAATTACTTTCTCGTCTGACTGATCGTCTTCAACCAGTCCGGCAAGGGTAACACTTTCAGCAGTAATGCTGCCGCCGCGCTGGCATAGCTCTCGGGGTCAATTAAGCACAGGAGTGATTGGAAAACAATAGCTCAGGATAGGGAAGTATAGAGAGCTTATGTCTGTGTGGCCATGAATTTACGGATTCGATAGTGCCAGTGAGTTAGTTCTTGTTGTTCTTCTTCTTCTTCACTTCACGGGCTAGGAAAAATTTGCCTGTTCTATCTCACAGTTGTTCTGTTCATCTTTTCACTGGCCTTCCTACATTCCTTGAACCTCTTGGCTTGTAGTTGAATGCTGCTCTTGGTAATCTTGTTACATTCATTCTTTCCACATTTGTAAACCATTTCTCTCTATATTATCTGATTTCCTCATTCAATGGATATATATTTAACTATGTTCTTATATCTTCATTCTTTATCGATTAATTAGTATTTTTCTAGTTAATAAATGCTGGTCACCATAGCCGGATAGGTCAAAGGAGAGAGGTCAGACGAAGAAGCACTCCAGAAGAGGATGACCAGGGCTTCGTAGGCGGATGAAGAGCTTACTCTCAACGGCAAAGAAGGCAGATGAGACTACCTCAAAGTTAGGGAGCTGCAGCCTTGTAGGGTGGGAAGAAAACCAAAAAAGAAAATCAACTGGTCCTCCAGGTTGGGGGTTGAGACACGGGGCTGAAAATCCAATTCTTAATTAAAACATAAATTTATGAAATATTTACCTACAAGATCCGTCTCCTCAACTTCATTCGTTATTTATCTGTCATAAAATAAAGTAAGTTAAAATATACCTTCTTAGATAAGATCCGTCGTCCTCAACTTATAAAATATGTATTCTTTATGCCTGTAGGCATTTCAGAACATCCGTTCCATCTTCAGCAGGTCTTTCTTCGCTACAATATCTAAAATGATGGTTGATGCTGCTGGTCCTAATATGGTGTCGTCGTGACTAAAGCTTCGTCCTGACGATATCGTATAGTGGGTTTAGTCTGGGAATGCTTTCATTTATTAAAAGCTTGTTGTCTACTTCCTTGATAATTTCCAGGTCTTCCAATATGTCGATATTTGTTAGATTTCCCTCTTTGTGTACTATTGTAAGGGAGAATTTTATTAGTATTGATTATTTATCTGTAACCCTTTCGGGACTAGTCCAATCATCAGCAGGATTCGAATCCTACAGATGATGGGACTAGTCCCGAAAGCGCTACAGATAAATAACTAATAAAGTTGAGTAGACGGGCCTTTTAGGTAACTATTTCATAAATTTATGTTTTAATTTTGAATAATACCTCAACGCAACTTTATCATGAATCTTATTAATCCAATTCTAGTAAAAAAAAAATATTGTTGAGGAACTGTTCAGGACATTAGCCCTGGAAAACGACCTTTGGCGAGGAAAAATGACAATGATTTGCAGATAGCGACATGGGAGGAAGAAGAAGAGGAAGACCGAAGCTGAGATGGATGGCGTAGAGGAGGACCTCCGAAAGCTCGCGGTCCGGGGATGGAGAAGGAGGACGTTGGACAGGGCTGCTTGGAAGAGTGACCTAACAGCAGTCAGGGCTCATAAAGGACTGTAGAGCTAGAAGAAGAAGAATATTAGAAAGCAAGAAGTGAATTTATTTCTAACATAGATATATAACAAACGTGCAGACGTGAGATTAAGTAAGCATGACTGCGGTTTGGGAATGTCCCTGAGTTTCACGCAGTCTCCCTCACCTGGAGAGACTTGAGTAGCCCACCATTACCACAAACATGCTTCTCCTCTGCTACCACCCTCTCCCGTCTTTAAATTTGTGACCTAATTCTATTCACCGGGCTCAGTCTTCTCCAAGTAATTTGCTACCTGCTCAACTAAGACTTAAACTCTCTCTAAATTAGTTCCAAGCACGAGCCTGTCCAAAACAATGGCTAAAAGAAATAATTTTTATCACAACCTCCTCCAAACGAAGGGATGAAATACCTTTAATAATTTTACGCAAACACGACTTATCATAAGTAATGCCACGAGTGATTTCCAAATGATTGATACATTCACGAGCCAATAAGTGACGATTGAATTTTTGTCTATAGGATTTGGAAATCAATAGTGGCATTTGTTACGCCAATTTAACGATTAAAATAAGTTGTTTACTCACAAAGCATTATTTAAGTATGGTTATTTTAAAATATTTAATGTAAACAGCGATGTTTGAAAGTAAATGAAAAATGTTTGGTTATGTTTCATTTGTTCATCACTGCAACTTGATTATATTATTTATTGCCAAATAGGATCGCAATATTGTAAGAGTGCACCCTAGTGTAGAAAAAATGAAACATCAAACTGTATATTATAACCAACGTTATAGATTATTGCATTGACTTAGGCTTGAGAATGCCAGACGCAGTCTCTGACGAAACGTCGGGGAACTTCAAGCCTTGAGACCACGGCCTACAGCCCGGAAATCTTCTTCAAGATCATTATAGGTTATTAATTAGTTTTGTTAGTAAACAACTCTGTAAAATCATTATTTAAAAACACAATTATCAAATGTGTAGTTCGAAGGAATCTGTTCATTATTTGCTATATTCAATGTATTCGTTGGATAGTCAGTCACTGCAAAATAATGCTCTGACCTGTTCAGAATACTAAAAAGGAAGAGCTTTCTTTACACAAAAGCAGGAGCTGGTAAAGATAGTTCGATAAAGAGCGAGATAAAATATGACTGTGATTGGTTGTAAAACAAAATTCATTGAAACGTGATTGGTCATTGACTCCCATTAGGAGTATTAATTAAATGATCATAATAATGGCTAAGGATTAATACAACCACAGAGAAAAATTCTGACTGAACCGCGATTTGAACCCAAGATCTCCAGCTTTACTTGCTGGTGTAATAACCAATGTTGCAACTACCGAGGGAACTGTCAATCATTGCGTGCCAAAACCTATCTTTAAATGTTTCTCAGATAAGTATTTTGATATACCAAGGACATTTCCAAAAAAAGAAAAAAAAAATATATATATAGGCCTATATGCCTCATTTAACTGTAAATCTCTAAAATCTCAGCGCCAAACTTCACATTTAAACTGCAGGGAAGTAATACAACCCCTGACTTGGTGGATTGAACAACCCAAACAAAATGCCGTCCGCACCGCGCCCCGCCTCTCTCTGCTCCGGTCGATTCAAGTACAGACTTCCACCTGTCATTGCTAGATCCTGGTTTCGATTTCTGTGCCTTGCAGTTGAAAGCGGCAGATATTTTTTTCTCACTCTCCTCGAACATTACAACACTTCTCTGGGAGAAATTTAAAGGTGGGTTTCAGCATGCAATGATTGACAGTTCCCTTGTGAGTACAGTTGCGCCCAAGTGGCATTTATTTTTCTTATCTTGTCATATATATATATATATATATATATATATATATATATATATATATATACACAGTAAACTTTAGAATAATCTAATAATAGTAATTACAGTGCATTTTTGAAGTTACCATAGCATGTTTTCGTCATATAAGTCTGGTTGTCCACTTAGAGGTTAAACACGCGAAATCATCTACAACATGCATCAGTTTTTTTTAAAGAAGACAATTATAGTGGCCGGAAGTTTATGGTGAATGCGGAAATGAAGAACGTCATCATTTTCTTATCCAATAAGAATGAAGATAGTTGCGGTTGTAGTACTTCCGATGGGAGTTCAGAAAATTACTCCGATTGGTTACTTGATGGAGAAGAATGCATAGAGGACAAGTACAGCCAGTGTACGAAAAGGAAATCATGTACGTTTTCCACCTTAACTGCTGTTTGTGAACGGTCCAGCTACAGTAGGCAACTAAGATATTACTTTGATATGAAAACCCGATTAATGTTTTCCTCAGAGGCTCTAATTTGTACTTTAGGTTATTAATAATAAATTGGTAAGAGGCACTCGAAAGAGCATTAAGTTATAAGTTTATGATTTGTCTTTTATGAGTTCGTTCAGTGATCCTGTCCATATTCTGCATTGTTTGTAATGGTATCGCTCACACTTTTGGTCGCATATCTTGCATTCACACGAATCACTCGGTTGGTGGAATTTTGTATTTTTGCACATTTTGTGATGATATCCGTGTGTTGCTAAACCTATGATTCTGTGCCTTTGTGGTTGGTTACTTCCAGTCCATTCTCTGTTTACCATGGCATCTGAGGCGTAGAAATCTTCGTCGATCTCTTTTTCTCTCTGTTTCTTTTTTTCGATGACTTTCTTATATGGCTCCGTTGCTGGCAGTAGTAACCTTTGCCTCAGGTCCTCTAGGAAGAAGGTTTCTCTGGCTAGCATATAGGCCATTCTGTTTGGTGTGTATTTGCTTGCACCTAATGCGTTTTTGATGAATCTTGGTTTTACTTTTTCTAACCTCTCCAAATCGCTGGTCGATAGTTTCTCCCATATCAGTTCTATCCCGTAGGTGACGATCGGGGTGATCACTGATGCGAATAATTTCATGGCTGTATGAGGTTATTAACGAACCCGACAATTTTTGGAGTCGAGATCGACGCCTTAAAGTCCTTTCCAGAGGACTTCTCCTTTGTATTTTTCAAAATTAAAAAGTCTAAACGTTGTTAATATTCATTGTTATCACAATTGAGGTTACGTATTCAAATGTTTTAAATAATTGGTACTATATAAGCACATACAAAAAACCAACCAGCAATAAAAAAATAAAAGTATGCCCTACCTATTATCATGCCGAAGATGAAACATTTTTATGGTTTGATCATTTAACGAAGTTTTTTTTAAATCAATTCTAATTGAGGAAGACGGATATAAAAAGATACATTATTAGTTCTTCTTCTTCTTCCTTCCAAGTATTAGGCCAAGGCCTGTTACGATCCTATAGAAAATTTTCCCTCCAGCGTTTTGATCCTTCCGGGAAATTCTCGTATAAGACTTGAAAGCATAATAATAGTCCCTTCGATTGGTTGCTGGCCAAAGGAAGGCAAGACCAGTGATTGGGCTGCCATCTTATAGCCTCTGGTCAGGCTTTTCTGGAGAAGAAAAGAAAATAAAGGAAAGAAGAAATGGAAGAAAGGAAAGACTCCCTAGCCCTCGGATGCCCTAATAGCGTCGGAGTCGAAAAAAACAAGAGTTAACCAAGAGAGGTTGGATAGTTTTAAAACACTTTTTAAATGCCTATCGATCCAGGTAGGCGTTTGAAAACTCGATTCTCAAGACCGGATACAATAAACTACCTCCTACACCACCGAGACCGATTTTCTTAAGATCAATCATTGATATTTATCGAATTGAATGCAGAAAACTTCTGTAGTTTAGTGAGATTGATCCTGGTAATAAAGATCCAACCCAACATTTATCATGAGAGAGAAAAATTACACTGGCCAATATGATTTTTGTCTCATGAGTACCAATATTTGTACTTAATGAAGTTTTTTATCTTGTTTTCAAATATGTATTCGGAATTTCTCCATCGCCCACAGTTTTTTTTATTTCAATTTCAATTAATGGATTTAAATAATTATTTTTTAATAAACTCTTTTCGTACATTTGTCCATTGTAAAATAAAACCAAATGAGCTAACTCAAATGTTTTCAGCTATGGGAAAAGTATATATCAAGGCAAATGGAATCTTAATATGCTGGCCGAATATTGTTGGACCATCAAGAGGGATGCTCCACAGGCGAAATATAGCAGAAAATTTTCATTTCTTACTTTCTAGGCGAGTCCGATTGATGTTCAAATATTGTGTAGTTACGAATGTAGAAAATATTAAAGTGTTTGAAAGTATAAATGCCTGTCTCTCGAAAACATTGCGCGATGGAGAAAAACCGATATCATATTTAAATTCAGGACAAACAATACTATCAGAAGCACATATTTTTCTTTCTGAGACAAAAAAAAAGTTTATTTATTGTTGTTCAGTGTAATAGCCAGATTGGTCTGCTTATAAACGTATATATATATATATATATTCAATGCCACCAGATTGTCTTTTGTGACATTTCTGGCGTTCTCCTAGCATTCTCGGAATTGTAATCCATTTCTTAGGATGACTGATAAATGAAAATGAAACTCCAGAAAATTTCTTAATCATAACGTAAATTCCAGATCATAGGCAATCACAGCAATAATTCCTTTTAAAAAAACATTCCTATGTCCTGACCGGGAACTGAACCCGGGACCTCATGAATTGTAATCAGAAACGTTGACCTCTAGCCCATGAAGCTGGTCAGGAATTTTAATATTGTACTCCCAAATACGAGCCTGAAACGCTTTCCTGCATGATTGAAAACGTTCTTTGAAAATACATTACAGACTAATTCCCTCTCTAATGGAATGTTGAAAATTACAGATCTCTCAGTGTTCCTACACTGACTGAACAAGAATTTAATATTAATGAGCCAACTGCAAAGGCATAACGATCCACGTGTCGCAGTAGAACAAGACGTTTTAGAAACGTTAAGTAACACAATTACAGCGTAATGGACGAAATGTATGGGGGATGCGGAATGCAAATGCCATTAATTATTATACAATTAACTGTTATTAATTATGGTGAAACCTGGAGATATGTGATCCTGCTAAACAATGCAGCAATGCTGCCTCAGGCTTCGCATTTAATTCATCAGATTATATCGCTCGCAGTGCTGCCAACTATCATTCAAACTGTAAAGTTTAATTGCCTGTATATTGCATCAAGTAACATCACCCTATCCCTTCTCCCGTGTGGGACAATCAAAATGAGCGTGTTTTCCATATTTCAGTGCTTTAGGCTTATCCCGAATATAATATTAAAGAGCAAAACAGTAGAAGGATTAATCCGGGGGAAGTACCAGTAACTACTGTTGTTATCAGTAAATAAAGGGCGCCTCAAAATTCAAACCTATTCTCACCTTCACGAGGCACAACCCGTTACGCCGAGAAAACCCATGCCAAAGTTTTGGTAACTAATCGGTTGCATGGTTCAGCAAACTATGGGTATTTGGTTTTACTTTACCATTCAAGGTCATGCAGTGAAAGGCGTAGAAAAATATACATTTACAACGATGCCGGCATTCATTACGGTATTTGATTTTACTTTACCTGCCCTCTATCGCCACTTTTATTTATCATATACAGTATATGAATGAGATCGAAAATGGCGAGAACGTCACGGACATAATATACAATTGAATAGAAATATGAAAATAGATACATTAATTTTTGCAGATGATGTAGCATTAGTAGAACCCTCACAGGACGAATTACAATATTCAGTATAAGTTATAATTTTAACAAAATAGCTATAACATATTATATGAAAATTAATACAGAGAAAACGAAAGTAATGATTTATCATAAGTAATGCCACGATATTATCGATAAATTCACGATTCACGAAGCTTCCCTGCACGTCTTTCATTCCTCATTCGTGCCACATGTCCTGCTCAACGAGGTCTACGAGACTTAACTGTTTTCATTATATCTGGTTTCTATAAATACCATGTAGTTCACTGTTAAGTGGTCTTCTCACCTGTCTGTTCATCTCTCTTTGAACCAAATATTTGTATAAGAACTTTATTCTCAAATACTGGTATTCTCCTTTCCTCCCTTAAAGTAAGAGTCCATGTTTCGTATTCATATAATATAACTGGCAGAATAATAGTTTTATATATTTTCAGTTTAACGTTTTTTTAAAGGAGTTGGGATGTCAACGCTTTCTGCAGTACATAATAGCACTCATTTCCAGAATTGAGCCTATGTTTAATTTCTTTGTGCATCTCATTCCTAGAGATTTTAATTAGAGATTGTTTTCAAATGTATGAGAGAACTAAGTTAGTTTCTTTGGTGTTAGAATTTATCAAAGGTGTTTATGTCTTGGAGGTTTATCCACGTGAAATCACGTGTAACGATGTGCTGGGTCCACGTGGAGATGTAGCACCTGTAATGAGCAAACTTGAGCAAAGTCCCTCCTCCCTCGCTCTTCTACATGTTGAGATACGAGTCTCAAGTGTGTGACCATGAAAGCGCCGCCTATCCACATCACTAAATTACTTACTCAGATGTAACACTGCAAACATTTTCCTTCGCTTTACTATTCAAATCTACTTTCGCAAGTACAGGGTGTACTTAAATTCCTATTTATACTTTGAAGACTTGTATAGGGAACCAAGAAGGTCATATTTTGCATAGAAAACTTTATTTTTTCTTCTTCTTTAATCATCCCTTATGCATCTCTAAGTTTCTCTGCCTACCTCGTTTCGTTATTGACACGCATGTCAGAACGGCTTGTCTTGCTTTAGGGTAGTACTGACGTCGAAACTCAAGATGGTGTTAATAAGCTGTTGGTTTATGCTGATGATGTAGTATTATTATTTATTAAATTATTAAATTATTATTATTAAATTTATTTATTTATTTAGCCTGGTGGAGTTAAGGCCATGTGGCCTTCTCTTCCACTCACCAGAACAAGCATAATGTATACATCTATGACAATACAAAAAAAAAAATACATAATAGTCATATAAAACAAGGGCACAACTGCCAGTTACACATGAACGTTACAAAAAAATTACAATAGTAGTCATATTAGACAGGACACACATGTTACATATGAATACAAAAAAAGTTACAATAATAGTTATTGAACAATTCATTATCTGTCATATTGAATAATAATGAAATTAATGTCTAATAATAGAATGAACTAAATACAATTAAAATTAATTAATGATACAATGAATAAAAAGGAATAACAGCTCGAATCTACTATGCATAAAAGAAGAGAAAAAAAATATACAATGAATTAATCTACGCTTTTTATACAAGGCATTAGGTAAATATATTAACAAATCCTAAGTCTATTTTTATTAAATAATGCAAAAACGCATTATTAATTCTTAAAAAGTAGTATTAGTGAGTTGTTTCTGTTAGTGATTTTATTTTCAATTTATTTCTGAAAGATGGTAAAGTTTGGCAGTCTCTGACATAGGGTGGAAGTGAATTCCATGTTCTAGCAAGAGAAACTGTAAAAGATTTCGAATAATAGGTAGTATGATGAGGAGTAGGCGATAGCGAGGAGATACTAAGGGCCAACACACACACACACACAACACACACACACACACACACCACACACACACACACACACACACTGTATTGAGTAACACTAAGAAATTGGGTCTGGAAATAAACATCAATAAAACTAAATTTATGTTCACACATAGAATAATATTATACAACGGAAAATAGACTTTTAAAGACAAATGAGATAAATTTTCAATAAGTGGCTGCATTCAAATATCTTGTAACAACAATTATAAATGGAAATAAAATGCATAAAGAAATGAAACATGCATTCTCAAAATAAAAAAAATTATATATATATATATTAAAATATATATGCAGTCAATATACCCATTTCACCAATTAATGTTTTAAAATGGTCAACAAGTTTCTACAGCCAAGCTGTCATTCTCAAGACCAGATATTGACTGAAGACAAAATTGATAATACATAAATTAACTGAATTTGTTTATTTATTTATTATCAATTTTGTCTTCAGTCAATATCTGGTCTTGAGAATGACAGCTTGGCTGTAGAAACTTGTTGACCATTTTAAAACATTAATTGGTGAAATGGGTATATTGACTGCATATATATTTTAATATTTTATCACCAAGAAGATCACTTGTGTATTAAATATATATATATATATATGTTTATAATTAAATGTTTATATGATATGAAAAGAAAAATGAATGCTTGAGTCTCTAAACTCTGTACGTTTAGCGCTCTAACCAACTGAGCTACTCAAGAATTCCAACACAAACATACATTTTTCTTATATATGTAGTATTCTCAATTCACACAAGAGGTTGTGGGAATTCGTTCCAACACCATCTAGTGGCCAACATAACAGTTAAGCAATTTTTAAAGAGAATATTTACTTTATAGCAGTAACGCTTGTATATTTAGATGTTATAACTATATTTTTGACATTTGGCAATGAAGGCAAATATGATATGAAAAGAAAAATGAATGCTTGAGTCGGGATTTGAACCCGAGTCTCTAAACTCTGTACGTTTAGCGCTCTAACCAATTGAGCTACTCAAGAATTCCATTACAAACATACATTTTTTCTTATATATATATATATATATATATATATATATATATACACACACACACTAGGTGGCAGTGAAGACCTAATTATTCTCACGACATCTAGTAATAATGGAGAATATAATATATATATATATATATATATATATATATATATATATATAAGAAAGATAGGTGTTTGAATTGGATTTGCCTGGTGGTGTGTTGGATAGCACGCTGGGGTACCAACCCAGAGGTCCTGGTTCAAATCCCGTTCAGGCATCTATTTTTCTTATCATGTATATATACATACATACATACATACATACATACATACATACATACATACATACATATACATAACTGTTATCCCCCCAGTTATATTTTATGAATAAGAAACGTGGAAGCTTACTTCACAGAAGAAAAAAAGATTACGAGTATTTTGAGAATAAAGTTCTTAAGATCATTTTTGGACCAAAGTGAGATGAACAGACTGGTGAATGTAGAAGACTTCATCACAGTGAGTTAGAATGAGTGGTAATAAAAAGTCGGAGATTTCATATATTTTCGATAGAGCCAGTCAGTTAGTTAGTTTATTGATGTCGAAACGGGGACTACTGCATTTATTCTTTTGTTAACGATAGAACACAAAATATACTTTCTGCTATAATGGACAACATTTCCCCCAAGAAGAAAGATAAGATAAGAATTCTACCATTATATGATCTTCGAATGTGCGCGGTGCACCTAAAATTAACAACAATGAATCTAAACATCCTAAATTCCTCTTTCAAATCCTACCAATCTAAATAATTTTGGATTCATAGTTTTAAGTATAACTTTTATTTTATTAAATTTATAAGTGGAGCACAGTGTATATAATAATAATAATAATAATAATAATAATAATAATAATAATAATAATAATAATAATAAATAATATAAATAATAATAATACAACATTTTGATAAACTGTAGAGAGACTTGCGCTTTTAGTTCCATTCTAATATTCTCATTTCTAATATGTTCTTTTCTTGTACAACCTTTAACAGCCCGAAATGAGATTCCTACGAGTTGTGAAAGGTTGTACAAGAGAAGAACATATTAGAAATAAGAATATTAGAGAGGAACTAAAAGTACAACCACTTCTTTAACAAATAGAAAAACACAGGAAAAATTTGAAGGACATCTGCAAAGAATGACAGAGGATAGGATACCAAAGATGACACTGATGCATAATCCTGTAGGAAGACCAAGAAATCGTTGGGCTGAACAGATGTGAGATTGAAACAGGCAAAGACCTAATTCGTGAAGGATGATGATGATGATGATGAGAGACAAGTTGCAGAAGCAGTCAGTCCTGATGACCAATGTTTACCCTGTTCGCCTCTTGTTCCAGAATCACTTGATTCAGATAAAGTTTTGGCAGGGAGATTATTTCCAGGGCTTATAATCAGGTTCAAAGTCGGCCGGAGTGGTTAATGTTATTCTCCCATCATCTTCTTGGTTACCTACTGGAAGACAAATTTTGTTAAAATATCTCTTTTTTAAGAGTTCTACGACTTTAGTGCCATTTCGGAAGTTCGGAATATAAGTAGAATGAGAGGTCGTGATTCGAAGAATGCGAATCTATGTAGGAATGAGCAATTCAAGCACAAATTGGAGTATACTGGTATTATGATCTTGAAAAAGATTTCCGGGCTGTTGGCCGTGGTCTTGAGGCTTCAAGTCCCCCCACGATTCGCCAGAGACTGCGTCCGGTAACCCTTAAGACAACCCTTGAGGATGCCGGACGCAGTCTCTAGCAAAACGTCGGAAAACTTCAAGACCACGACCAACAGCCCGGAAATCTTTTTCAAGATCATCATACTAACTCCGGCAGTGAAAGTATAAGTCAATATATACTATTATATTTTTTTAATTTGATCATATTTATTCAGTTACATTGCGAGAAAACAAATATGGAGTTCACTTAACAAATTTTAGATTTATATTCATTTAGTCTGGTGGAGTTAAGGCCATGTGGCCTTCTCTTGCACTCACCAGGACAAACATATATTACATTTAAATACAAAAATTACAATAATAGTACATACTAAACAATTAATTACCTGTCAAACTGAACAATGATGAAAATATTGTCTAATTATACAATAAAATTTAATATAATTAAAATTAAACCAATGAAAGAATATATACAGAAAGGAATAACAGCTCGAATCTAGTATGCATAAAATATAAAGAAAGTAATAAACTCTAATTAATTAATCTATAGCTTATAATACAAGGCATTAGGTAAATAAATTGGCAAATCTTAAAACTATGTTTATTAAATAATGAAAAAACAATTTATTAATTATTAAAAAGTAATATTAGTGACTTGTTTCTTTTAATAATTTTATTTTCAATTTGTTTCTGAGAGATTGTAAAGTCTGGCAATCTCTGACATAGGGTGGAAGGAAATTCCATGTTCTAACAAGAGAAACTCTAAAATATAAAACGAGTAATAGGTAGAGTGATGAGGAGGGATGTAAAGGACAATTGCTGAAGGGATCGAGTATCTAATTTATGTGTATCAGAGTGTCTAGTAAAGCGGTACACTTAGGTAAAAATACAAATATGAGCTAAGATAAACACTTTAAAACATATATAAAAATGTACCTGTTGGTAGGTGCCGTCGACCTCAACTGTCTTAAAAAAGTGTATTTAAAATATTATTTGGAGACCTTTCGGAAGTTAACTTACATCGTCAGCAGAACGAGTATGCGCTACTAGTTTTTGTATTTAAGATGATGTAGACGTTTATGATCTTGATGCGCCGCCAGTAGCAACTGACTGGTTTTTAACTATATCGTATAGTGGTTTGTACGTTTGGGGCGTGTGCTCATTTAGTAACATGGTGTTGATTTATTTCATGACTTCAAGGTATTCTAGTCGATTAATTACTACTGACGACGCATCAAGACCATCAACATTTACAGCATCTTAAATACAACTAGTAGCGCATATCATCTTGCTGACGATAGAAGTTAAAATCCGAAAGGCCTCCAAATAATATAATTCTTTAACAAAAGTCTCACTTTTTTCTTAATAACAGTTCTTTTATGATATTTTATATAAAAAATATAACCTATTTCTTCGGATATAACAATTTTAAATATATGATTTTAAGACGGCACCTGCTAACAGGTACATCTTAATTTTTTAAAATTTTTATCTTATGTCTATTCACCTCAACGGAATTTGATATGACTTTTAATAGTATTGAAAAAATAAGATAGTTTACCCCGGTCTTGAAAACAAAAACAAATAATAAAAATTCAGCCTTTTTAAATATATTTTTATTAACAGTTTAAAATCTAAACTTCCTCTCTGAATGCAATAAAATGTTACAAAATACTCTTATGACTGACGTATCTATAGAATTTGCCATGGTAACAGGTCAATCAGATCCAATTATTAGAGGCAGAGATAAATAGAGTTTGATTGTAAGTCATGAGTGTGTTACATGAACCAGTATAACATAATTCAATATTTCCACCGTCTGACGAAACGAGGTTTCAATCAGAATTCCTCCCTCCTTTTTTTAATATATAACCTAATGTCATCCAACACACGTGAGGGATATAAGCCTATGTATATACTATTTAATGACAATTATATTAACTTAATTGGGCATGAAGAGCACCATGTGAAAATTTTCCCCACTCTACACTGTCTCGTCATATTAAATCGTTATTCAAATGCTTTGAACACAGGTACTGTGCGAAAACTCTGAACAACAAAGAGAATGGATTTATTTCATCGGATTATTATGTGACATATTTTTCTCCACAATATCTCTTTAACCCTTAAATTCGTAATGTATCCTTTTAGATACATCAGTTGGGTTAGTTAATTTAATATTTTAAATAAATCAGAAGAAAACGAACAAAAATAAATCGCTTAAATGTGTGTCTAATTATACAACACACCTAATAATAACGGTTATACCAGATTCCGTTTTCACTGCGGTCCGCCACATTGAAATATCTAACAGAAGAAATTTGTGTTTTGCCAATTTAAGGGTTAATACACAATACCTATTTATTTTTTATATACAGATTTTTAATGTTTACACATCTTTCTGTGCCTAAAGTTTTATTTTTCTTCTCCACTCGTCACTATTCATCCACGCCATGTCCTCCAGCCCTCTTGTTCTTATTCCAGTTGTTATTTCTTGCATCCACGAGTTTCGAGTTTTTCCTTTCCCTCTTCTTCCAGGTGGACACCATTCCAATATTTCCCTGGGTAACTTTTATTCTTGCATTCTTCGTATGTGCCCATACCAATTTAATTACTTATATCTTATATAATCTACTATTAAATATATAATAGTATTTTCTTCTCGTATGACAGTATTTCTTCCATCCATAGCAATTCTGCCGGAGGGCAGATCCTTCACTGTAATGATAGCATTTTCATGCTATGCTTGCAGCTTGTGGCAAGAAGTAATAGACTCGTGAGTATTAAAACGTACCATTAATAGCAATAACTGGAAGGTGCACAAACGTGCACACGAGTCTAGTACCAACATAGAAAACCAAACGAATGGTACCTACCCTTCTAAGCTATAATGAATAACACATACAATCGGAGTGCAGATGGCGGCTTTATGGGAGGAGTTAGCGCCCTTATAAGGCGAGGACGCGTGTGAAAACGCTCTCACGATCCTACGTTCTACAATACTCAAGTTCGTCAGTAACAGTTCGCGAAGGTGATAATAAAACACGTGGGTGGAAGTAATTCATCAACTCCACTCCGAGTGAGTTAAATATCAAACATTGTAAATACCATTGTACACACAAATTGTACAATAAATTGAAATAAAATGTGTATAATATAAACATCCCTGAGTGATCATATTCTACCCTGAGCGAACCGGCACAAGCTTTACTAGGGAATTGTAGGTGTGGTAGCTTCCCATTGCATTCCACACCGGTGAAAGATGATGATGATGGTGATAATGATAAGGATGATGATGATGGCCATATGATTTCGGGGACCGTTTGGGTTTTAAAGTTTTCCTGACATTTGTCTTACAGAGGAAAAACACCGATAAAAACCTCGCCCAGAGAAACTGCCCCGACCTTGGATCGAACCCGGGCCCGCTGCGTGACAAGGCAGCACGCTACCTCGAGACCACAGTGGTGGACCAGTATTTTTTTTTTTTCTAATTTTGAACATCTTGCTGCTCTCCTCAAGAAATCCATTTCCATCGACATAAGTTTTTGTTCTAAGTTTTTGTTGAATTTCCAAACTTCAGCTCCATATGTGACAGTGCTTCTCACTATTGAATTATATATCTGTAACTTATTTTTCCTGGTTATATGTCTGTTCCATAAGACTCCATTCATCATTGCTGTTATTGCTCTACCTTTATTTATTCTGTTCTTAATATAATTTTCTTGTTTATCCTCTTTATCTACTTTTACCCCCAGATACTCAATTTCTTCACATCTTCAAATATACCCCTTTGATCTTCTAATATTAAATCTTCGGTTTCGGGTCCACATTCCATATAAAATATTTTTTCTAAATTTATTTTCAAACCCCAGTTATCGTATTCGTCCAATAATTTCCTAAACATAAACTCCATGTCATATTCTTGAGCAATTATTATCTGGTCATCCGCAAATAACAGTGTATATAATGCATCTGTTGATCCATCTCCAATTGGTACTCCCATTCCTGCACATTTTTTGCTCGAGTTTGACAGTGCTTTATGTATAAATATCGTGATATGCTATAACCTTGGCGAAGGCCTTTTGTTGCTTTAATTTATTCTAATACATATTTTCGAATTTTAATATTAGATACTGCATTTTTATACTATTTTTAATTGCATTAATAATTGTATCCTTTATGGACATATCTTCTAATCTTTCCCACAACTTTTGTAAAGGTAAGGTGTCATATATATTTTCTAAATCCAAAAATGTGAAATGAACTTGTTGGTTGTTATTAGTTTTTTCAATCAATTGTTTTACTACAAATATGAGATCAATTGTAGATCTCTCAGACCTAAATCCTGTTGGTACCTCATTCTCCTTGTGTTTATAATTTTCTTCCAAATAGTATTTAATTATTTTTCCATATATACGGCTAAAAATATTCGTTACGATGATTCCTCTAAATTGCATTCATCTTTTCTTCCTTTCTTATGAATTACTGATATCAAGCCAATTTTCCATTTTGCTACCTATTTAATTTGACTTAATTAAGATCTATTTTAAAATATTGATAACGTTCATCATCAGCATCAAGGATTAGACATGAAGTTCTTTCCGATCTCATGCTAGAATTGGTCTGTCCGTCTTTTACTGGGTCTTCCTACATTTCTTCGTCCTAATGCTTTGTAATGAAGAATTTGTTTCGGAATTCTATTGTCATCCATCCTATTGATGTGGTCCATTCATTCATCCCTGTATTGTGCAATTATATCTAGTAGTTTGAATATATTTGGTTCACTTCGTATATTTTCATTTATTTTTCGATCTGTTATTGAATATCCAGCCAAACTCGTTCAGAAATCTCATTTCTGTCGTTTCTATTCTTCGTTTCTGGTTTTTTGTCAAGACCCAGTTTTCCGATCCATATAGTAGTGTTGGAAACGCCATTGTTTTATAAAATTGTATAAGTGTCTCCTTTCTAATTCCTTTGAGACTTTGTTTTATGGTGCCACACATATGATTAAATTTATTTATTTTGTTTTAAATTTCTTCACTTTTTTATATAACACATTGTATCCCAGGTAAATAAAATTGCTCACCTGTTCTATTATTTTATTCTCTAATTGGATTAATAATGTTATGACACAAATGTATTTAATTTAATGTTATTACAGTATTTCACATTGTCAATATAACCAAAATCACTAAACTAAAATGTTAAAATAGTCACCGCGTTTCGATAGCGAAGCTATCATTATCAAGACTAGTTATTGAGTGAGTAATAAGAGGCTAAAATATGTAAACAAATTAACAAATATATATATAAAATTCTGATTACGTCACATGACGTGATTGATAATTTTAAATTACTTATTGACATCAACAACATAATCCACTTCTCTTTTATTTATAGAAAAGAAGGCACTAACCGGAATAAGGCCCCCATCATCAACTAACTACCTGTAACTCACTGGCACTATAGAATCCGTAGGTCGATGGCCGCGCGGACATAAGCTCTCCCCACATTCCTATCCTGAGCTAATGCTTTCCAATCATTCACTGTATATTCTACTTCCCTCAAATCATAGTTAATGTTATTCTCCCACCTCATTCTTGGTCTACCAATTGGGCGTTTTCCCTCTGGTTTTCCTACAAGAAGCTTCAATTCACGTCTTTCAATCCCCAATCGTGCCACATGTCCTGCCCATCGCAGTCTGCGAAACTTAACTGTTCTTTTTTATATCTGGCTTCCTATACATATCATGTAGCTCACTATTACTTAGTTATCTCTATTCACCTGTCTGTTAATCTATCTTTGGTCCAAAAATTTTCCTTGTTCTTCTTCTTCTTCGGCTTTCCCCCACTTATAGCTTTGCAGTCTTCAGTTTCCATTTATTTGTATAATTCCAATCTCCAACTTCCAAATTCCTATCATCCATTATAATTCTGACAAAAGTTTTCCATTTCTATCTTGGTCTGCCACGTTTATTTCTTCCAGGGGGTGACCATTCGTATATATATTTTTTAGCCATCTTTCATTCAAATTTTCCTAAGAACTTTATTTTCAAATACTTGTAATCTCCTTTCCTCCCTTAAACAAAGGGCCATGTTTCGCACCCAAGGGGCCGCTGTCATTATTCATATTTTTTTCTTTGACGTTCTTGAGAGTTTAGAGGGAGCTAAATTATACAGGGGATGATTGGAGAACATCATACCTGGATAGGGATATATGGAGAACTTGTGACCTCGCTTTCATGAACCTAAAGGTTCGATAGTACCAGTGAGTTAGTATATGTGGATGTGTTTTGAATGTATTTGTTTTAATAGCAATAAAGCTTGTTTTAATAGCAATGTGAAATGTAAGAGGCAAATTTGGAAGAGAAGCAAGCTTTGAATAAGTAAATGAATAATAAAAGTAGCAATAACACGAGTGAGTTGTGTTGGAAGGAGGTAGACTTAACCCCAAAGTTACTGCTCCCTCACACGACTCAAATGTCGCAATTTAAGAGTCGGTACGGGATTCGAATATTAAACATGACACCCAACCTACAACCTGGTTCACAAAATGAAATACCATTAGAAACCCACAACTTATAACACAACATAAAAATCCGCTATGTTGCGGGTTTAAACCCGGGCGAGGTAGATGGGTTTTTAGGATAAAATATTCAAGAGAGGAACTGTAACCCATGGGTCCCTAATCTGAAGATTTTCGAGCTTGTAAATATTTATGGATAAAATTAAGCAACTAATTCCATATATTCGTAATATAGAGCATTTTATTCCAAAAAGAGATATATTAATTTTAATTAGGTTTTCATTTATTGCTTCCCAGTTTGTGATATATCTCTTATATTTCTTCTTGATAAGTATACAACCAGGAAATTGAATGGACCGACAAAACTGGCTATTAGGAATCGGACGATGTCAGACATTAATCAATCGATGATCTATCTATCTAAAATTAATGAATAGTGACAATACAACTATGATTGCGATGGGCAGGACATGTGGCACGAATGGGAAATGAAAGACGTGCATGGAAGCTTCTTGTAGGAAAACCAGAGAGAAAACGCCCAGTTAGTAGACCAAGGATGAGGTGGAAGAATAACATTAACTATGATTTGAGGGAAGTGGATTATACAGGGAATGATTGGAAAACATTAGCTCAGGATAGGGATGTATGGACAGCTTATGTCCGCGCGGCCATGAACCTGCGGATTCGATAGTGCCAGTAAGTTAGTTAGTTAGTGACAATGCAACAATTTAAATACCTTGTTCATATTTTTTAAATAACCTAAAGTTAAAATTACAGAGCCCCTGTGCAAAACTGAAATATCATTTTGTTATTCAAGTAAAACCTTAGTTGCCTACTAGGGGTGTCGTTGAAGCGATGAGCTAACTATGTAGCGCTTTCTGACATCTGTATTGCCTTCCTAAGCAAAATAAAATAAAATAAAATAAAATAAAATAAAATAAAATATATCTCAAGATCTTCAAACATTCAATAAATGAGAAATTTATGTGAAAACTGCAGGCTTTCATGGCTGGTGTCTTGATTCACGTTGGGTTTCTTTCGGGCTAAATAGCCGTGGTCTGGTTTTCTTAAAACTCAACGTTTCGTCTACTACTGCGGTAGACATCATCAGGAGATTCTGCGTGCTCTATAAACTCATAACTCCTCAATAGTCTGCAGCCGACAGTTGAGGAGTTAGGAGTGCATAGAGCATGCACAATCTCCCGAGGATGTCTACCGCAGTGGTAGACGAAACGTTGAGTTTTAAGAAAACCAGACCACGGTCATTTATCCCGAAAGACAAACCCAACAGGAATGAGAAATTTGTTAAATCGTATACTGTACCATTTTAATCGTCAATATGATACGAGTAAATGGAATTACAAATAACGTTTAGGCTAATGAATGATTAAACATTAATAATAATATTAATAATAATAGTAATAATAATAATAATAATAATAATAATAATAATAATGATAATATGTGTGGCACCAGAAAACGAAGGCTCTAGGGAATCAGAAATCCGTTTCTTATGTTATGTCACCTGGAAGCCGGAATTACGTTACCCCGAAGATATGATGGACCATAAATTATAATGAAGCACCAGGAGAGTCCTTAACCTAAACTTGGCTTAAATTAGAGTCCATGGGCAACCACAGGAATAAATCCCTGTAAGGAAAAGTTCCTATGGTCTGACCCGGAATCGAACTCAGGACCTAGTAAACTGTAATCAAACACGCTGACCACTAACTTATGAGGCTGGTTGATTTATAATTTGCAGTTTGTGTAATATATATATATATATATATATATATATTTCCAGCACGTTCCCCAAATCTCTGTTATGAGGATACTAGACCAACATTTTTCTACAAATTTATAATTTTTAAGTTAACTGTAATGAAATATACACCTTGAAGTCAAGTGATCTGTTGTGAAGGTATTAATAATAATAATAATAATAATAATAATAATAATAATAATAATAATAATAATAATAATAATAGCTTTATTTTACCTGGCAGAGTTAAGGCCTTAAGGCCTAGTCTACCACTCAACCAGGTTTAAAAAAAATACAAAAAAAAATAGTCTTAAATCTAAATTACAATATATATATATATATATATATATATATTAGACAAAAATTTTGCTACAAATTTATAATTTTTAAGTTGACTGCAATGAAATATCCACCTTAAAGTAAAGTTATCCCACTACATGCCTCGAGAGGCCCTTTGGGTAGTAGGAGGTTAAGGTCCCACCTTTTTTAGAGAATCGGCACGAGATCTAAGCTGAGTTGTCAACCCTGCGTGAGGGCTACCTTTACCCCTAGAACAAGAGCCTGGTACTCATTTCCGTTAGAGGCAGAGTCGACCGCTTCGACACGTGCCACCAGAAGGTTTATGACAGTTTAGAAATCTTGATCCACCGGGACTCGAACCCCAGACCTTCCGGCTTGTTGAGTGTTACCTTAACCAATAACGCTATAGTGTGCCCCAAATATCTACCTTGTATTCGTAAAATCTGAAAAGGAATCACATTTATATATGAAATATTCCATCCATCCATAGTAATTCTGCCCGAGGGCAGGTCTTTCACTGCAATCATAGCATTTTCATGCTAAACTTTGCAGCTTTACTAGGGAATTTTAGATGTGATAGCTTCCCGTTGCTTTCCACACCGGTGAAGGATGATGATGATAATGATAAGGATGATGATAATGATAAGGGTGATGATGAAGGCCGGATGATTTTCGGAGACGTTAGGCCCTAAGCTTCCTAACAGTTGTTCTACAGGTGAGGAAAAACCCCGAATAAAACCTCACCCAGGAGCCTGTCCCGACCGGGAATCGAACCCGGACCCGCTTCGTTGACAAGGCAGCACGCTACCTCGAGACCACAGCGGTGGACTATGAAATATTAAAAAAGGAAAATAAAACATTAGTTTGAAAGACATGGAACAACTTGCAGTAATATTGTTACGCCCATATATAAGATACATTGTCTTCAGAAAATTCGCTTGTTGGATTTTGTCTTAGCAAAGGGAAAGTTTCAATGTTTAAATATTGTTTTCACACGGCTTAGTGTATTATTAATTCTCCTCTCAACAAGCGGAATTACAAGTACCAACTGCTAATAACACGTTCCCATATAATCCTCCAGCATCCAGAGGTCATGAAGGTCACGTAAGGATTTTCTATTTTTTTATAATAGCTGCTCAATGATCTGTAAATTGTTGCTTTTTGTATAGTCATGTGCAATTTCAAATTCCACAATCAGCACCTCCCATTTTATAATTATTAAGTGTCTCGTAGAGTGCGATGGGAAGGGCATGTGGCACGTACATGAGGAACGATAAAGGAACACGGAAATTTCTTGGAGGAAAATCAGACTGAAAGCGTCCAGTATAAAGTAAAGTGATCCCATAACAGGCATTAGGATGACCTTTAAGTAGTATGAGGTTAAGGCTTTCTCACCTTTCTATGGCACGAGATGTCAGCCAGGTTTTCAACCCTGCAAGACGGCCAATTTTACCTCCAAAACATGCGTCTGTTACTCATTTCCGTTAGAAGCTGAATCGACCTCAGGACTATGTTACCAGCAGAAGGTTTAGGCCAATTTAAAAACTCTGAACCATTCATAATCCTCCAAAATGAAATAAATTTAACAAATTTTCACCTTCTAGATGTATATTTTATCGTGCAGCCTTACCAATAAATACATTTGTTCATCTTCAAATTCTATTTTTAGGATCAATATGGAATATACCTTACCTTCCTACATTTGGAATTTCTTTTTTTCCCTTTACAGTTGACTGGTAGCATGATTGGGGTTGGAAATCAATTTATTTTAATTTATTCCCCGGTAATCAAACCCTAGATCTTCAAGTTTATAACGTATTGCCTTAACCATATATGCAATGACGTGCCCCGTTATCTACCGGTAGGTAGAAAAAATGAAGTAGGAGAATAACATTGACCATAGATTAAGGGGATAAATTATACAGGAGGTTTTTCGAAAATATAGAACTGACTGGATAATTTAATGTTAGCAAAGGATGGGACTGTTGAAGAATCACTTGCCGATGGTTGGTTTCTCAGCTTGCGACGTTGTGTAGTTGTGACCTTGTAAAACGTTTCTG
Organism: Diploptera punctata; assembly: GCA_030220185.1. Lineage (NCBI taxonomy): Eukaryota > Metazoa > Arthropoda > Insecta > Blattodea > Blaberidae > Diploptera > Diploptera punctata. The sequence continues at coordinate 1,738,900 of JASPKZ010007805.1, forward strand.
TACATTTGTTACTTTACGTCTAGAAAGTATATGTATTATTATCTGGGATATATACTAGAGAAAGAGCTCACTTTTATACGCTTTATGTTAGCTTGACCGGTATCTATGTGACGGAATCTTTCAATGCGTTTTTCACCCACTTAAAATCATTGGATCGACTTGAAACTTTGTATAATTGTAAAGGACCCGTGACAATACAATAATTTCATTTTTTTTTCTAAAATCCTGGCCAGAATCATCAGAAAATCTAAAAACGTGTCTCTGTATCTATCTAAGGGAATTTTTGAACACGATTTTCACCCACTTAGAAACATTGGATCGACTTGAAACTTTGTATACTTGTAAAGGACCCGTGACAATACAATAATTTCATATTTGTTTCTAAAATCCTGGCCAGAATCATCAGAAAATCAAAAAAATGAAAACTGGTATAATAGGTTGCGGACTTGTCGACCTTTTAGTCAATCGTTGTAAGAGCTCAGACCTGTAGTAGTATATAATTTCAGTAATCCATAGGCCGCTGGTTCAAATCCAGTTGGGAGGATTTTTTTAGAAGAGTATTACTTTTAGCTCATACTACAATAGTATCGAATTTAAAGATATTTACATTTTTATCTTATTCTGTAAAATATTAAAACTAAAAAATAAATAATATTTTTAACAAACTAAACAACACGCTTTATTAGAAAACCGAACTAAAAAATGAAAAATAATTTTAATTTCCAACACGCTTCGGATAAAATTAAAGTGGTCAACAAAAAAATCGTCTCCAACACATATAGAATAAAACTAGAGTTATCAACAAAAAGAAAATCATTTTAACATCAAAAGCATGGGGTGATTTTTATGATTTTTACATTTTCTTCTTAGAGACTTTACTTTTACCAATATCTGTTTATTATCAAATATAATTGATGTAGAGCATCCCACGCTTTTGATGGTAAAATTACTTTTTTTTTGTAGATAACTCTAGTTTTATTCTAGATGTGCTGGAGATGATTTTTTTGTTGGCAAGTTTAATTTTATCCCAAGCGTGTTGGAAATTAAAATTATTTTTCATGTTTTAGTTCGGTTTTCTAATAAAGCGTGTTGTTTTAGTTTTTAAAACTATTATTTATTATCTTCATAACTGCGAAAACACAATGTAAAAGTATTACTCTTCCCGATACTAGGGTCTATTACAACTTTATTTTGTCCACAGAGATTGACAACATGCCTTATTTGGTATATTTATGCAGTGGAAGTTCATTTTTAAATGGATTTGTAATATGTTCGTAACATTGGGACTGGATGTAAACATCAATAGAAACTAAATGTATGTTCACACATAGAAATACATTATATAATGGAAATGGACAGTTATGATAAATGAGGGAAATTTTCAAGAAGTGACGGAATTCAAATGCCTAGGAACAATAATTGCAAATAGGAATGAGATGCACTAATAAATTAAATATACACTCAATTCTGGAAAAAACACATTATTATGCATTACAGGGACTCTTGTCGTTCGAACTCCTCTCAAAAAAGGTTAAACTGAAAGCATAAAAATCTTATTCTCCCAGTTATATTATATGGATGCGAAATATAGACTTTACATTAAGGGAGGAAACAGTATTACGAGTATTTGAGAATAAAGTTCTTAGGAAAAATGTTGGACCAAAGAGAAATAAACAGACAGGTGAATGGGGAAGACTACATTACAATGAGCTGCGAGCTGCATGACCTTTATAGGAAACCGGGTATAATAACGTTATGTATCGTAAACTGCGATGGGTAGGACATGTGGCACGAGTGGGGAATGAAAGAGGGACATGGAAACTTCCTGTGGGAAAACCAGAAGGAAAACGACCAGTTGGTAGAATAAGAAAGAGGTGAGAGAATAACATTAACCAGAATTTGAGGGAATTAAGATTATACAGGGGATGATTGGACAATTTCAGCTCAGGATAGGAATGTGTGGAGAACTTATGTCCACGCGGCCATGAACCTATGTGTTCAATAGTGTCAGTGTGTTAGTTAGTTTGAATGTTCATTTTCAAATAGATTTATAATATATTCGTAACATTTATTTTTACTAAGCTTATTTCAAAATAAAATTTGATTGAAAAAAAAATGAGAATCGTTTTTCATCATTATGTTAGATGGAATTTTCTTTGTTCCTAGTGTAGGAGGCAGAGAGTGTACACAACATTTGATTAATGGCTGTTACATGTAGAACATTGAATGTGTATCCATCTTCACAGGTTATGACAGTCGGAACAGAATATAATGCGCCGTTGATTGGCTGTTACAGAACCTGCAACATCCTAACTAGAATGTATGTGAGGTTAATAAAAGACTAGCGACGTTAAATAATTGCGCCAGAGTACAACAATTTGTACACTCTATCGAAGAAGAGGGGAAAAATAAAAAAAAAAAATAAAAAGAAAAACTCGTTATATGCTATTAAGCATCTTGTAATTCATCAGGTGAAATAGGGGGAGATCGTTGATAAGATGATATTCTCAAATTAATTCTTGTTTCAACAATCAGGCATATTGAATATGTAATAATTTATTTTTATAGGCAATTATATGGATGCAAAACATGGACGCTTACTTTAAGGGAGGAAAGGAGATTACAAATATTTGAGAATAAAGTACTTAGGAAAATTTTTGGAACAAAGGGAGATGAACAGACAGGTGAATGGAGAAGACTACATAACAATGAACTACATGGTCTTTAACTTATAGGAAGCCAGATATAATAAGAACAGTTAAGTCTCATAGATTTCGATGGGCAGGACATATGGCACATATGGAAAATGAAAGACGTGCATGGAAGCTTCTTGTAGGAAAACCAGAGGGAAAAAGCGTAGTTGGTAGATCAAAAGTGAGTTGGGAGAATAACATTAACTATGATTTGAAGGAAGTAGATTACACAGGAAATTATTGGAAAGTATTAGCTCAGGATAGGGATTATGGAGAGCTTATGTCCGCGCGGCCATGAACCTATGGGTTTGATAATGCCAGTGAGTAAGTAAGTATATACTTATTTTAATTTGTTCAAAATGTATAAACAAGATAGGACTAGATTTTAGGTGAAAGTGTTGTTATGAATGAAGGGGAAATCAAGAACCAATATTTGGAGACTGACAATATATATGATTTCTTAACCGTAAACCAGTTAAGGCGTTTAAAGAGACTATCGTGTATGCGGCCGTCGGTCAGTTAACTCGTTTTAGAGCGGGCACGAACAAACCGCGTTTATATTCGGCGCCTAAATATTGTATTGGCTTAATATGTATTGGAGATCATAGATGGCATGTAAATGTACATTTTCTATTCCTGTTTGACACATTTAACCTTGGTGAATCCCCTTTTATTTTTAAAACAAACAACACATGGAATTCGTTCACCCAAACTTTGTCTCCAGGCTCCAATGCAGTCCTATATGTTTCTCGTTATCGCGCTGTTGTTTCTGTGTTAGTGAAACCATGGCGAAAGAAAAATATCTCAATGAAGAAGAATTAGTGAATATTTTGTATAATGATGATTCAGGTGATGAACTGATTCCTGAATTAGAAGATTCACAAAGTGAAAGTGAAGATGAACTTCCACTTCCTGAAATTGATACGGCGATACCATGTGATGTCAATCACCCAAGTTATTTACCATCAAATCCTATTAGGATATCTCCTTTAGGTATGTACAAAATTTGAATTTTCTAGGACTAATAGTTTGTGAATAATGGTACATTTTCTGAAGTGCCACGAAAAGGGTAGCTGGGGTATTTAAATGGCTGGCCTGTGGGTTTAAATGCCTTGCTCAATGCCTGGTACTGAATGTGTTAAGATGAAGATACACCCTTTTAGGGTGTTTGTTATAATTTGTGCTACAATATCTTTATGAACTCGCCAATTTTTCCACAGAGGTTAATCTTCCTCTTTTACCATTTATTAGTATATTGCGATGCGATGTGGTGAATGGTTTTTACAGAAGCGAGGAAATGTTATTCATTTCCGAGATTCTGTAAAACACTTCACAAACGTGCGTTGTACATAATGTGTTTACGCCATGGTGTTTTCAAAATAATAAAAAATAGTAAAATAATAACATTCTTTTGGAAATATTTACGTTCATTAGAAACAACTTAATAAAGTTCTACCGGAGCTCGGTCAATAGATTTTTAATATTTTTAATAGATAACTATTGTTATCTTTTCTTAAAGAATGAATATTTCTTATTAGTTGTATAGACTGCTAATTGGAATTAGTTATATTCTTTTGACAATACCCTTTTTGTGTTCATATATTATTTGTAACTTGTGTAGTCAGGTAGAGTTCTGACCATACCTCTTTATTCTATTATTTGTTATTTGTATGGTCAGGTAGCGTTTTACAGTATTTTATTCTAGACAAATGTAGGTGGAATTTTTACCTGGATATATTTCTACTTTTCCACATACATATTTCATAGCGATATTAGAAATATATTATATTTTCATTATTTATAGATTTATTTAATTTTAATAACAATTTAATATATTTCGGAACATTTTAGTTTCAGATCCATGCATATTAGAGTTGTATCTTAGTTTATATGTTTCCTATCATATTAATCGCTACAAAGTTAACGGTGTGGGCAATGTTTATTAGTTGAGACTACAGCAGGCCGTGACGCCAATCAGGGATAAAATGACGGCAAGTATGTATTTATTGTTTTATACTGTTTCAAATAAAGTCAGTTCATTTAAAGTGCAGTGCTTTGTTTCGTATAATGTACATTAACACTATCTTTTGGATATATTTTTGTATATACATTGTATGTACATAGTATACATAAAGAGTATACATGAGAATTTTAATATGTAATATTACAGTATAGTTATTTAGGTTGTCAACCCCGAAATTGTAGGAAGTTGAACTTTTAATCATAGTCGCCATTGCTTAGTACGACAAAACGCACTATCACGTAAAAACTCTTTTACACGTTACCGGGAATTATTTACAATGGAAACTTGTCCATAAAACTGCCATTAATAACCACAGTATCTTCATATCCATCCATAGTAATTCTGCCCGAAGGCAGGTCTTTCACTGCAAACATAGTATTTTCACGCTATGCTTTGCAGCTTTACTAGGGAATTACAGGCGTGGTAGCTTCCCGTTGCTTTCAACACCGGTGAAGGATAATGATGATAATGATGTCGGATGATTCCTGACATTTTTCTTACAGGTGAAGAAAACCCCCGAAAAAAATCTCACCCAGGAAATTTGTCCCGACCGGGGATCGAACCCAGGCCCACTCCGTGACAAGACAGCACGCTTCCTCGAGACCACAGCGGTGGACGTTCCTTTATATCCATCCATCCATCCATAGTAATTCTGTCCGAGGGCAGGTCTTTCACTGCACTCATAGCATTTTCATGCTAAGCTTTGTAGCTTTACTAGGGAATTGTATGTGTGGTAGCTTCTCGTTGCTTTCCACACCGATGAAGGATGATGATGAGATGATAATGATAAGGGTGATGATGATGATGATGGCCATATGATTTCGGGGACCGTTTAGGCCTTAAAGTTTTCCTGACATTTGTCTTAAAGGTGAGGAAAAACCCCGATAAAAACCTCGAACCCGGGATCGAACCCGGGCCCGCTGCGTAACAAGGTAGCAGCTACTTCGAGACCACAGCGGTGGACATCCTTTATATAATAATCCTTAATACTCTTCACATTCTTGATTAAAAAAAGGGAGAACAAGGGAGAGGGTAAAGTGGCGATGTAAAACTCTTGAATGTAACAAGTTTGATGCTGCGAACTACAGGAAGACAACTTGCTGCGTGTACAGGTACCAGATTATGACGTTGTTACAATACCGATGAATCAAGTTATTCTACAATCTTTGCTGACTATTAGTCTTGTCTTGTCTGTAGATTGTGTTGTGCTTCCGTTTCTTGATGTATTACGCAGTTTTCTTTCTACCTTCGTGTTTACTCAACCGCAAAGTCTTGGATTTACCGGATGTTAACAAAATGATCTTGATAGTTTCCAAGATATACACGTTATGATGTTTATTTTCAGGAAGGAACCATTTTCCCACGTTCTCTGTGTATGGATTTTTATTACAGCAAAATGTCATGAAGTTAACTTGTCTATCAATGAATCATTGCACGAAACTTACATTATACTGTGTGCGTGTATTATATATACATAATAATAATAATAATAATAATAATAATAATAATAATAATAATAATAATAATAATAATAATAATAATAATAATAATAATAGTAATAATAATAATACTAATAATAATAATCATCATCATCATCATCATAGTACATTCACAAATTTAGGCCATTTGTTGACCTGTTTCGGCCTCAAGAGAAACACCATCCAGAAGTCTTTTGAGTGGACGTCCTGGTCTTCTTCTTCCTGCAGGTTGATATCTTATTATTATTATTAATAATAATAATAATAATAATAATAATAATAATAATAATCATCATCATCCGGAATCATGGCAGCTGCCGCCGTCTTCCGGATACTAAACGCCTCTCTGTCCATCCATTGACCTTCCTCCAATCCTCTGATATTCATAGCTGCCTGTATCCCTTTTATCCAAGCTTTCTTCGGTATTCCTCTCTTCCTTCTTTCTATTGGGATCCATTCCATAACAATTTTAGGCAATCTTTGCTCTGGCATTATTTTGACATGGCTATACCACTGTAATCTTTTCTTTTCTATGTCTATGATGTCCGGCTCCTCTTCTACACCCATAATTTCCCTTAATTTTATGCAATCTAGATTTTCCAGCTGATCTTCTTAAAACATCCATTTCTGTACTTAAAATTCTTTTAATGTCTCTGCCAGGAATTTGTATGTTAAAATGCTATAATAATAATAATAATAATAATAATAATAATAATAATAATAATAATAATAATAATAATAATAATAATAATAATAATAATAATAATAATAATACTAATAATAATAATAATAATGATAATAATGATAATAATAATGTTTTATTTACTTACTTACTTACTCACTGGCACTATCGAACCCGTAGGTTCATGGCCGCACGGACATAAGCTCTCCATACATCCCTATCCTGAGCTAATGCTTTCCAATCATTTCCTGTATAATCTACTTCCCTCAAATCATAGTTAATGTTGTTCTCCCACCTCATTCTTGGTCTACCAACTGGGCGTTTTCCTTCTGGCTTTCCTACAAGAAGTTTCCATGCACGTCTTTCATTCCCCATACGCGCAACATGTCCTGCCCATCGCAGTCTACGGGACTTAACTCTTCTTATTATATCTGGCTTCCTATAAAGACCATGTAGTTCATTGTTATGTAGTCTTCTCCATTCACCTGTCTGTTCATCTCTCTTTGGTCCAAAAATTTTCCTAAGAACTTTATTCTCAAATACTCGTAATCTCCTTTCCTCCCTTAGAGTAAGAGTCCATGTTTCGCACCCATATAATATAACTGGTAGAATAATAGTTTTATATATTTTCAGCTTAATGTTTTTTGAAAGGAGTTGGGACATCAAAAGTCTCTGCAATGCATAATAGCATGCATTTCCAGAATTGAGCCTATGTTTAATTTCTTTGTGCATCTCATTCCTATTTGTGATTATTGTTCCTAGGTATTTGAATTCAGCCAATTCCTCAAAATTTCCCTCATTTGTCATTAGCTGTCCATTTCCATTATATAATGTATTTCTACGTGTGACCATATATTTAGTTTTACTGATATTTACTTCCAGTCCTAATTTCTTAGTGTTACTCAATAGTGTGTGCGTGTTGGCCTTTAGTATCTCCTCGCTATCGGCCAGTAGTACTACATCATCAGCATAAACTAACAGCTTATTAATACCATTCAGTTGTAGGCCTTCCTCATTCTCTAAAGATTTAATGGCATGCTCTAGTACAAAATTAAATAGTAGAGGAGATAGTGCATCTCCTTGCTTCAACCCATTCTGGATTTCAAAAGTGTCTGAAAACTGTTTGCCTACACGCACCCTACTCGTTGAGCCATTTAGACACATTCGTATAAGTCTAACCAACTTTTTAGGAATTCCGAACTCCAGCAGGATACTATATAACAATGTTTTATTTAAGCTGGCAGAATTAAGGCAATACGGCATTCTCTTCCACTCAACTTGCGAATAATAAAATCATACAAAAATTAAATACTTATTAGTTATTAACTATCTAACTCACTAGCACTATTGAACCCGTAGGTTTATTTATTTATTTTTTTGGTATAATCTATTGTTACAAATGTTTTATATTATCTCTTTCTGTTGACATTCATGCACTATATATACAATCTGGTAGCCGTATTTCTTAGGGGGTAGGTCACTGCAAAATAATGCTATGACCTAATCAGAATGTTAAAAAGGAGGTACTTTATTTTATTATGATAAACTTTAGTTGGTAAATTCTAGGCGAAACACGACTGTGATTGGTTGTAAATAAAAAATCATTGAAATGTGATTGGTCATTGACTCCCATTTGGGGCACGAGTTAAATAGTCTAGATAAATTTTTTAATCACTCGTAGCATTACTTATGATAATAGCATGCGATTCGAGAGTAAAGCCATATTTTGAGCCTATATAATGAAAGTTATAATGAAATGAATTTTCACACGGTAACGCTAGCGAAGTGAAAGACACTAAACTTTCTCAATGAAATTATATTTAAAGAGTATGTATAATTCAATTTGTTGTTAATGTGAAATGAATTAGAACGACAGCTGAAGGTCTCGTTAGAAGCGACTTTAAAAACAGCTGTTACAGTCCGTGACGTAGAGGACGGTGTAATGAAAACCACTTAATTGCTAAATTAATGTCCTAAAGTGATGGATACTATTACTTCAATGAAGGACATCATTTCAGAGTAACAACGTGTTATTTTGACAGCTGCCATATCGATATTACAAAAGTTTGAATGGTATTTTGCTTTCTGCCATTTCAGCAGACAATAAAATTCAGTATCAGCCCTTCTCGACGTCAAAAGCTATGTGATTTAAGTGTCTCGTGTCATTTGTGGGACAAACACTTAACATGGACTGTTTTTTACACACTTTATATCAGCTTGACCTGTATCTGTCCATCTATCTATGTAACGGAATCTTTGAACACGGTTTTCACCCACTTAAAAACATTGGATCGACTTGAAACTTTATTCTTGTAAAGGACCCATGACAATACAATAATTTCATGCATTTTTTCTAAAATCCTGCCCAGAATCATCGGCAAATAAAAAAACGGTATAATAGGTTGCGGACTTAGCAACATTTTAGTCAATCGTCGTAAGAGCTCAGTTGGTAGAGCGGTGGACTGTAGTGGTATATAATTTCGGCAATCCATAGGTCGCTGGTTCAAATCCAGCCCGGAGGGTTTTTTAGAAGAGTATTAAGCAATTAAATTTTCATGGGATTCGGGTTTATGACAATAAATTAAATTAAAATTTAGAAAAATAAATAATAGTTTAAAAAACTAAAACAATACGCTTTATTAGAAAATAAACTAAAGTAAATAATAATAATAATAGTTAAAAAAACTTAAACAACATTACTGTTAGGGTGTTTTCAATATTTAACATGCGATGTCCTTCATGGATAACGTGTTTTGCATAGCTTGATTTTCCAAGTTATCCATGAAGGACATCGCATGTTAAATATTGAAAACACCCTAACAGTAATGCACAGAGAAAATAATCCAGCGAAGATAAACGTACCCGAAGAGATGGAAATCATGAAAGCAGCTCACAACAACGACAATCTGATAAACGAAAACGAACCCAATACATGTAACCCCCTCTGCCAGATCTTCAGTGAAACACCAGTTTTGAATCCTGCGGATGATGGGACAAGTCCCGAAAGCGCTACAGTTAAATAACCAATTAAGTTGAGGAGACGGACCTTGCAGGTGAATATTCCATCATTTTATATTTTAATTTTGAATAATACCTCAACTGAACACATTATGAATCTTATAAAAGTTGAGATATATATATATATATATATATGTGTGTGTGTGTGTGTGTGTGTGTGTGTGTGTGTGTGTGTGTGTGTGTGTGTGTGTGTGGAAAGCTACGGGAAGCTACCACACCTATAATTCCCTAGTAAAGCTGCAAAGCATAGCATGAAAATGCTCTATGATTGCAGTGAAAGACCTGCCCTCGGGCAGAATTACTATGGATGGAGATATATATATGATTAAGAACGGTTTCTTGGGTTTCCGCGTTATGAATTCAAGGTCGACCTCTGGCCACTGATTCCAATGTTTCGGCATGATCCCACATGTCATTATAATTTCAGAATCTGTGGCCAGAGGTCGACGGTGAATCCATGACGCGGAAAACCCAAGAAAACCTTCTTAATCATACCTACTCGTATATCCGGGAAAATCTACAATATAACATTATATATCCTACATATATCCACCGCTGTAATCTCGAGGTACAGTACTGCCTTGTCAGCAGCGGGCCCGGGTTCGATCCTCGGTCGGGACAAGTTTCCTGGACGAGGTTTTTTCGAGGTTTTTTCTCACACATAACATAAATGTCAGAAAACGTTAAGGCCCAAACGGTCACCGAACACCATTTGGCCATCATTATCATCAATATCATATCCGCCTAATTAGCTTAAGTTTAGTTTAAGGCCTCTCTTGGCGCATCATTACCATCATCATCAACTCTCATATCATCGGGGCAGCGTAACTACACCTGCCAGGTGCCTCAACCTCAGAAGTGGGTTACAAGTACGCTATACAGGATATAACACCAGAAATGTCGAAATGACAACTTGGAAAAAAATATATATATGTATGTGTGTTGCAACTTTGTAAATTTGTCTCAAACTATAACCCAAATACATCTTTAGGTTAAATATAGAGTATGTAAATCTCAAATAGTAAATAAATAAATAAATTTGAAGGACTGGATTCAGGGGAATGGGCGGGAATGGAGATTTTAACTGGGAACCTCCCGAATAAATCTGAAACTTTACTGTCTATGCAAACTAGTTCTGTTTTTTAAATCATTATACACAAAAAACACAAGATTTAAAAGATTTACCTTCTTTTATTTCCCCTTTTAGTAAAACAAATGAAACAAGAATATATAGTTTCATTAAAATAATATGCGATTTGTTATCTTTTTAAAAGAAGTTGAACATGAGAAAAAAGAAAAAAAAACAGAATGAAGATGAATTTAACTGTTATGGCCTTAATCTATTCAACGTTGAATACACAAGTTTCATCTTGGTAGCCGCAGTAATGGGAGCGAATAAATATAAATTGTCTAAATGCCTTGTAAACAGACAGGTAAATGACTTTGGAACACACTACACCAATAATTAAAACTGCAATGAATTTCCTCGATTAGCTTTTTTTTTACCGAGTATTACAGTTTATAAGGGATTTTCTGTAAGCGCCCGAATTAATTCGACCAACAAGAGTATTTCTGCTACAGTAATCATTATTTAAAAAAAGAGATTAACTTGCTGCTGGGATTAAATTTAAAAACATTATTGAATGAGCATTAATATCCTGTCATCGCAGAATTACATTCAACATTTGCATTCAATAGAAGATCTTTGTAGGAGTTAAATATTGTTAAAGGATACATTTATTTATTTGTCTATTTTACCTGATGGAGTTAACACCGTAAGGTATTCTATTCCACTTCACCACGGTTAAATTATGTATTTCAATTACAGTAAAACTTGTTTAATCCGTAACGTGAATAATGCGGAAATCTGCCCAATGTCAACAAATTTATTGGTCCAGGCGAATTAATACTAATGTTACGAGTATTTATTTTGCATAAAACGAAAACTGTCCAACACGAAAACGGAAGAATATTTCTACACAATTCATGAAAAATTGTATAAAGTGGAAAGACAGAGAAATCAATTAAATTCCACTTAATTGAATTCCCGTTAGGCAAAAAAAAAAAAAAAAAATAATAATAATGTCTATTTAACAAATGCCCCAAATGGGAGTCAATAACCAATCACGTTTCAATGATCTCTGTTTTACAACCAATCACAGTCGTGTTTCACTAAATATTTATCAGTGTTATAACCTATTTACCATATTAAAGAAAGCTCCTCCTTTTTAATATTCTGAACAGGTCTGACCATTATTTTGCAGTGACTGAGCCTATAAGCAATACGGCTACCAGATTGTATATATGGTGCATAGATGTCAACACATCAGGAGTTAATATAAAAACATTTGTAGCAATTGATTATACCACCAAAAAAAAAGAAACCACTGTTTGCACTTTCTTAAAAGTATTTTCCCCAGGTAACAATCCAGAAAAATATAATTGTCATATTTACATCATACGACATCAGAAATGAATTAATATACAGTTTGATGCGTTTCATTTTTTCTCCACTAGAGAGCATTCTTACAATATTGCGTTCCTTTGGCAATAAATAGTATGATCGGGTTGAAGTGATAAACAAAAGAAGCAGATGAAGCCTATCGTTTCTCATTTGTTTTCAAACATCACCGTTTACATTAAATATATAAATATTTTAAAATAACTATATTTAAATAATGATTTGTGAGTAAACAGCTTAATTTTATTCGTTAAATAGTCCTAACAAATGCCACTCTTGATTTCCAAATTCTCTACATAAATTCACTCCTCACTTCGTGAGTCGTGAATTTATCGATAATTTGGAAATCACTCGTGGCATTACTTATGATAAGAATAACTCCTGTCGCCGGGTGAATTACAGATTCTACCGCTGTGGTCTCGAGGTAGCGTGCTGCCTTGTCACGCAGTAGGCCCGGGGTCGATCCCCGGTCGGGGCAGTTTTTCTGGATGAGGATTTTATCGAGGTATTTCCTCACCTGTAAGACAAATGTCAGGAAAACTTTAAGGCCCAAACGGTCCCCGAAATCATATGGCCATCATCATCATCCTCATCATTATCATCATCCTTCATTGGTGTGGAAAGCAACGGGAAGCTACCACACCTACCAATTCCCTAGTAAAGCTGCAAGCATAGCATGAAAATACTATGATTGCAGTGAAGGATCTGCCCTCGAGCAGAATTACTATGGATGGACATGTAGGCCCTACCTGAAATTTAATTTCGGCCTCATGGCACACCTCTTATGCGAAATACAGATATTATACCTGTCTTACAAATAACCATTGCACTGTAAAATCTTAAATTAGTTTTAGTTCTGAGGCCGATCTTTCATAAGGAACGTTCTGAATTTACGGAATAAAAATGGCTAAAACGTATGTATCATTGTCATTAAACGAAAAAGTGAAAGTGATTAAGGATAAATCTCCAAATTTCCGGACCGATGCTCTAAAGCAAAGCTCTAGCTGTTGCTAAATCCCTAGGGAATAACGATTTGAAGACATCTTCAGGTTGGTTGGACAGTTTTAAAAGACGACACAACGTAACGTGGAATGAAATTTGCGGGGAATCAAAGGATGTGGACGAAAGTAGTAGTTAGTGAGCGGAAACCGAAACTGCATACTTTAATTTTAGAATAGGAACCTAAAGAGACATTTTTAACGTTGACCAAACGGGACTGTTTTTTTCGCGCGTTACCGTCAAAGTCGCTCGTATATACTATACTTTACTTTTCAAAAGCAGCGGAATTAAAATTAATCCAAGGTACGTAAAAAGTAAAAAGACATATACGGTAATCTATAATCTGATATTATTAATAAGTTTTAGTTTTTATGTAATACGGAATTTTGTCTAATGCAGAAGAAAAATTTGGTCCCATGCGATTCCGCTTTGAGCAAGATTTACTGCATAAACATTTTTGAACCTTATATAATACAGTCTTCCTCAACTGTAATATTTATTTTATGTTATAATCTTCGTTATATTATTAAAATTCAAAGATTTTCGAAGACATGATTCATCTTCAGGAATTTTCTTGATACTGAAATTATTTATATATTTTATAGAGTGGGTTTTGGTTGTTAGGTGTATTTTCATTTGATACATTTTTATTTTGGGCTTCCTTGATAATTTCTATTTCTTCCAAAATATTAATTTTTGTCTGTTGTTTTCTTTGTGGATTATTGACAATGTTTTATTTATTTTGTTAAATTGATGGCCGGTTTCTGAAATGTGTTCTGCAACACTTGATTTTCCTTCTTTTTCATGAAACCGGAACGAGCCAACAGGCTTAATCCCTGGATGATGATGATTTAATAAAGTCTTAGAAATGTTTATTAAATCTTATTTTAAATTTAAAAAAAAAATATTAAAATAAAGAAAATCAAGTGTCTAATTACTTGCCCAATGGTATTATTATTATTATTATTATTATTATTATTATCATTATTATTATTATTATTATTATTATTTTAACGAGAGATTAAAATATTATAACAATAGTTGAAAGAACATCTAGAAAGAATACCAACTATAAGATTGATTAAACAAATCTCTCTCTCTCTCTCTCTCTCTCTCTCCCTCTCTCTCTCTCTCTCTCTCTCTCTCTCTCTCTCTCTGCCTTTTTCTATAATGGAGTAGCCCATTGTTGAGCCATAGCCTCTCTTTTGTTAGGAGTTACTTGACCAAATTAACGTAGTTACCTTATTTGTCAACAGATGTCATAAGTAGCACCGACTCAATGAGGCCATCTAGCAAGCAACTAAGGTATTACTAGGATGTTTGATGTCGGTAAATTTTGTTTAGAGGCCATTTTATTCAGGCTTAAGGATTTTTTACAAGTCTGTAAATAAAGTCCCTCTCCAAGGACTTGCTCTTTGGATTTTTCCATTCTAAAAAGATCCATCGACCGCGGCCGGGTTTGAACCCTCTACCCTTGAGAACAAATGCAAGGAGCATAACCACTAGTTCACAGCGGACGACCCTTAAACCTAAAGTTAACCTCAATTTAAAACCATAGGAACCACACTAATACTTCACTTTAGGAAAAAAATGAATTCTTGTCGTCTGATCGAGAATCGAAAACGGACCTCTAGAACTGTAGTCTGAAGATCTAAACACAGGACCATTAGGCTAGTATTAGATATATAGATAGACAGATCATCGGTCGATTAATGTATTTGACATCGTCCGATTCCTAATAGCCAATTTTGTCGGTCCATCTAATCTCCTGGTTGTAGATGTTTCTCCTTCTTGTATAAACATATTTCCTGACTGCGGGAGGATTTAGGTCTTCCTCTGCCCCGTCTTCCCTCAGGTTTCCATTCCAAAACAGATTTTGGTAGCCGATCCTCTTCCATTCGCTGGACATGTCCGTACCATCTTAATTGATGAGTTTTAATATAATCTAAAATAGTGTCTTTAGTCTTCATTTTCTCCCTTATAACTGAGTTCCTAATTTTTTCACTTCTTTAAATTCTTGCCGCCCTTCGTATAAAATCAATTTCCGTTGCCAAAATATACTTATTTGTTTTTGTTGTTAATGGCCAAAGTTCTGCTCCATAAGTAATAATGCTTTTAACAACTGTATGCTATTATTATTATTATTATTATTATTATTATTATTATTATTATTATTAATTGTTAAGAATTTGTTTTCAATTTAGTTCTCCGTTATTATATATTATTTATTATCCGAATTGTATAAACAGTATTTCCCCAAAGTTATTTTAAGGTTATATTCTTTGTTAAAGTTCTGATACATTATATAATTTTATCTAAAACTAAAGTTATTTTATGGACCTTATTTATTCTATCTAGTTTTACTAAGTATTTAAATTATTTCCTAATTTAGAAAGTTGTTGTAGAATTTAAGAACCTCCACAAAGCGCACTTCATGTAAGTGCAACATTACAGATTTTAATTCTGAAATTACATTCTTGTACGCGCTTGCATAAACGGTGGACGTTTCTGTCCTCATTATATGCCCATTAGAGATTTTCAAGTTGCTCGCTTTAAAACCGGAAATTATGTCTCTCCGTTCCAAGTGGAATTCTGTCGAGAGGATTTCAAAAGAAAATAGCTAAACTGTGTAATTTGCTCCCTACATTTTTTTCCAGGCAAAGCACACATGTGGCATGTTTGGTATAGCTTAGCTATATTTAACATTTCATAACTTAAACTACCATAATTTTAGTTTTTTTAGTAATTTTTGTAAGCACAGTACGAACGCTGATTAATTACCATTTTAAATGTATTGTTGCTAGTTGCAGTGGCATTGGGACAAGTATTATTTATTTAAAATAACTTGACAGCGATTTATACAAAAATATTTCAATCTTCTTTATTTCATTCACAATTATTCACTGTTCAGGAATATAAAGTATTTGGCTTTGGGTTCCTTACACAACTCAGTATCTCTTATTGTTTTATGTATTCACACTCGAAGGAGCACTACCCTGTAACTTCATTTTTGCTCTTCAGGTCACCTTCCCGATCACGACTGACAGACTGCGTTCTCCAACCGGTAATATATAAACGGCGAAGATGTCTAGACGTTTCGAGACAGATTTTGTGAATTATAAATTTTCGTTTCAGATGAATTTTCGTACCTAATGGTCCGAATTTGCTAGTTAAGTAAGTTCACCTTATTTTTATCGCTCTAAATATATATATATATATATATATATATATGGTATATGGTATGATAAGAAAAATAAATGCCTGGACGGGATTCGAACCCGGAACTCTGAGTCTGTACCTCCATTACACCTCCAGGCGAATCCAATACAAACACTTACTTTTCTTATATATGAATTATATTCTCCATTATTACTAGATGTCGCGAGAACTCGGTCTTCACTGCCATCTAGTAGCTGACTATAACAAGTAAGCAAATTAAAGAGAATATTTTTACTTTATAGCAGTGACGCTTTATCGATGTTATAATTAAATGTTTAACATTGAGCAATGAAAGCTTAATCATACCATATTAAGCTTTCATTGCCTCAATGTTAAACATTTAATTATAACATATATATATCAATTTTGGTAATTTTGGGTATCACTAATTAGAATCGCTGAAGATCTGTGAAGCTTATTCAAAAACCATTTAATATGAACAACGTCAATAGTTCGATTCCTTAATAATTGGCTAAAAATCTATCGACCTCGGCCAGGTTTGAACCAGCGTCAATAATTACCACACTAATATTTAAAATGCCTAGAAACAGTAATTACAAACATGAAGGTGGTGCAAAAATGGCTTTTAAACATAGGCTCAATGCTGGAAACGCATAATATTAGGCTATGACTTACAGAGACTTCTTGTTATTTTCAATTTTTCTCTCTCTCTCTCTCTCTCTCTCTCTCTCTCTCTCTCTCTCTCTCTCTCTCTCTCAAAAAAGTTAAACTAAAGATATATAAGGGGGCACGCCGTAGCGTAGTGGTTAAGGCACTGAGCTACAAGCCGGAGGGTCGAGGGTTCAAGTCCCGTTGGGGTCAGGATTTTTAAACTGACCCAAACCCACTGGCGGCACTATGGCCCTGGGGTCGACTCAGCCTCTAACTGAAATGAGTACCAGACGCTTGTTCTGGGGTAAAGGCGGCCGTCACGCAGGGCTGACAACCCGGCTGACATAAAGTGCCGATTGTCTAGAAAAAGTGGGAGCCTTAACCTCCTACTACCCCAAGGGCCTCCTGAGGCCTGTAGTGGGATTAAAAAAAAATATATATATAAATGTTATCCATCATATGATATATCGATGCTAAACTTGATCTCTAATTTTAAGGAGGAGAAAAGAGTACGTGTATTTGAGTATAAAGTTCTTATGAAAATTTTTGTACCACAGAACTGAATGGAGAAGACTAAATAACATTTAGGTGCATTATATTTATGGAAAACAAAATGTAACAAGAAAAGTTAAATCTCGTAGATTACGATGGGGAGGACATGCGGCACGAATGGAGAATGAAAGAGGGGCATGGAAACTTCTTGTAAGAAAACCAGACGGAAAGCGCCCAGTAGGTAGGTCCCAGACAAATGGGAAAAAAATATTAACCATAATTTGAGGGACGTAATAGAGGAACTTCGGGTAATGTGGACCCCTATTTTGAATTTGTTTTTCTTCTTTTAATTATGGTATTCGAATTGTATTTAATTACAGTTATTATCATTAGTGTTATAACTATGAAATAGCATTGTTATTTTATTCAAATATAGAAACATCTTGATAATTTATAAACTTTTTTATATTACAAAAAAGGTCCACTTTAACCTCCATATTCGGGTAAAGTGTACTCTAGAGTCCACCTTAGCTTTTAGACTATTTTTTTAGTTTGTGCAATCTATCAATTTATACAGACCAGTACAAATTAATCTGAGAGTATTTATGGCTGATCGTAATTAAAAATCGTTGATAGTTATTTAATGTTTTGAAAAATTATGGGAATTCTCCACGTTAATTTACCTGATATATTTTCAAAGTCCTATAGAACAACAGTGCGCATGCGCCAGAGTTTATAGAGCCAGCGATAACCTACCATCGAACCACATATTGATTATTATCGTTATTTTTGTTTTACGTATTTAGACATATTTAAAATGTAATGAAACTAAATGCTAACTAACTAACTCACACTTAACCTAATTCAATTACTCTAACCTAGGGTGGATCTCATGAAATGCCCTTTTTTCACTCCTTAATAATCGCAACCATCGATAACCCACTGGTTCCAACTATATAATATACTCTCTGGAAAAAATAGCAAGTCACCATCACAATATGTGTATTTGAATAAATACTTAAATATTCTAAAATAAAGTTATAAAAATTGTTTGAAAAAATTCAAAATATTTAAAAATGTTAGTAAATACATAAGAAGACTTATAATTCACAACAAGAAACTAACAAATCAAGGGTAAATAATTATTCTAAAGAAGAGCCAAAATTATTTTTTATTATAACATTCACACATCATTCATCTGCTGACAGCGATGGTCTTTGGGTTTAGTAAAATTACAAGGATATTAAATAGGATTAAGTGCATGGTTTTTATGGATAGCATCCTAATTGATAAAATGTACGTATTCATGAGAAGTGGCCCTACGTCCATTTTAACCGCCTCGTGGAGGGTCCATATTAACCGAATTCCTTTGTTATGTTTAATCATTTTATACAGCCGCCATGTCGCATAATATCATATCAAATCCATCAGTATATTAAAACAGCATCTATATAATATATTTAGGAGATTTTTCAATATTTGTAATATTCAATAGCAGAAATTAAGAATTAATTCGTAGTTTGAAAAAGTTTTAAACTGGCCGTTTTCAAAAAATGTCAAAAAATAAACCCTTCTTCCCACAAAGAATAAAAGAAACAAGCCTTGAACACGTCAAAGTTAATGAGAAAAGGAAGTTAAAATATTTTCTGTTCGAGAGCAGCACCAATTAAAGAAGATATTAACAGTGTCTACTCAAACCCAAAGGTCCATATTACCCGAACTTTAAGAAACGATTGGAAAACATTAGCTCAGGACAAAGGTGTTTGAAGAGCTTATGTCCGTGCGGCGATGAACTTCGGATTCGATAGTTCCAGTGAATTGATTTGTTTATTACTAATATTATGTTACTACTAAAATGGTACATCGGTCTTTATTCGACAGAGATCTTCAACAGTTTCTCGCATAACTAATTGGCCTAAGTAGGATGGTCTACGTATAAGTTGGAAATTAAGAAGTGGGAGACTTACCATTAATCAAGTTCCTCAACATAATTAAACAGAAATTTTCCCCTTGCGCGTTAATATAAGACAAAAGAAGTGCGGCTAATAGCAGAAAGCTGTTAAATATGAAGCAGAAGAGAAATGAAGTGCAAGGCTTCAGCACAGAAAGTTTCTTTGCGCCCTCTCAGCGCAATTAATGTTCTGGTTTACTCTGGTGGCATAGCCCTAACAAGGCAGAAATAGGAATACCAGCTTCTCACAAAATCATTAGTTTACATCCCCCAATCCACCCATTTAAATCTACAAATCCTCTAATGGAAAGGGGATAAAGTTTTCATTTAGTTATTTTAAAAGCGAATTCGTAAAGGGTTGGACTAATAGTTAAGAGTATTATAGCGCGCACTGGCGGGAAGTTTGCACTTTACGCTTAAACTTTTCAGAACCGAAACTCTATCTATTTTTAGAAAAATAAATATATTTACATTTTTGGAAACTAATTCTCTAAAATGCATGTTTAGGATGCAGCAATTTTCAAATTTGTATCGGTTTACGGACCCCTAAGTGTTATCTAAACTGTGACTTGCCGAAGAAACTGCAGCGTATTCGTAATGATTGCGTTCGTTTCATTTTCAACATCGGACAAATAGTTAAAACTGTTATAGACTGTACTGGCGGGAATTTTACAAAATACTCTTAAACTTTTCAATAAGAACAAAAATAGTGACAAACAATGTAATTATAGACCAAGTTGAGAATTTTAATTATTTGGGATGTCATTTAGGTAATGACAGAAATTTGGATAAACACACTAAAATACAACGATTCAATTATCTATGTGGCACAATTAAACGTACTTTATTCAATAAAACTGGAAAATAAACTATTTTAAAATTTTACAAAGTATTGGCAGTTCCATCTCTCATCTATGGATGTGAAACCTGGACATTAACAAGGCAGATAGTAAACAAATAGAGGCTGCAGAAATGAAGATGTTTAGAGGAATATCAGGATATCACATGACCGATAAAAGAAAAACGAAGATATAAGAACAGAACTTAATATATTTAAGCACGTATTACTAATGAATGAACAGAGCATACCAAGAAAATGTATAATTATAAACCAAAAGGGAGAAGATTGTTGGGAACACCATTGAAGAGAGATGGAAGGACCAATTCAACCTATAATGAGATCGGAACAGGCCATTGGGCTTAATGCTTGTTGTTGTTGATGATGAACTCTTCAAACCGAAACAATATATATTTTTATGAAGTTCGTGGGTTTAATCCCATCCGAGATCAATATAGTTTTTATGGCGTAGAGTTCATGTGCAAGACTTCATTCGGATGAGAAGTAAAGTTGTGCGTCCCCGTGTTGAAGATTTATGACACGTATAGGAACCTAAAGGCTGAAAATGTAAGAGGCCTCTGAACAAAATTTGTTGGCTATTCACGTCCAGCTTTGAAATGCGACGCTATTGGACCGAATTGTTAATGTCGTTAAATTATAATAGGCCCATACTTCGACTACCACTCGCAACCTCGTGTCCGACTCAGGGTCGGGTGAAGTCCCTTGCATTGGAGGTCTGTGAGAGATAAGGATGCCGGCCGATCACATCTGACGCACCATCACAGGAAATGATACGAAATGAATGAGTGTAGAGAAATGGTGGAATAAAATATGTAATCATCGTTATCATCATGAACAATTCCGTTTTAGGTCATGTGGCCTGTGACGGTGAACTTAATGAAAATGGTCTTGATCTTTCCACCGAATGTTTTGGTCCTCATGCTCCCTAATGTCCAGTTGGAGTATATTGGGACGCTAATTTTGGAAGTCTACTTATTTCCATTCTTCTCAGATAATTTTTCCATTCTTGTTGGTAAAGTAAAGTAAGTAAAGTAGTCCCCTACAGGCCTCGGGAGGCCCTTGGGATAGTAGGAAGTTAAGGCCCCCACTTTTTCTAGACAATCGGCACTTGATGTCAGCCGGGTTGTCAGCCCTGCGTGGCGGCCGCCTTTACCCTCAGAACAAGCGCCTCGTACTCATTTCCGTTAGAGGCTGAGTCGACCCCAGGGCCATAGTGCCGCCAGAAGGTTTTGGTCAGTTTAAAAATCCTGACCCCACCGGGACTTGAAACCTCGACCTTCCGACTTGTAGCGCAGTGCCTTAACCACTACGCTACGGAGTGCCCCTATTCTTGTTGGTATCTTTCTATATCTTCATCTAAACTTGGTACTGCAAGTTTTTTCTGCTAATTGTGTTCCTTTGGTGATCCAATCTATTAACTGTGATCGTAAGAAGCGTGTTTGGCTTTATTCTATGTTTATGAGAATTTCTTTTATGTGAAATCCAAATTTCACTTCCGTATTTTAGAGCAGCTTTTGATGTGATGTTATGTAATCTTGTTTTGTATCTGTCCTCATCTGTTTACCAAAAATGTCTTCTTCATTTTATTATATTTTTGTAATTTTGAAACAATGTCACTCTTATGTTCTTCAAGTGTACACTTTCTAAGTATGAGAAATCTGACACTTTTTGAATAAATATGTGGAAGGGGAAAACGAGAGAAATTCCGAGAAAAATCTCCCCAGATTCTCTTTAATCCACCATAAAACCCACATGGAGTGACAAAATGCGAACTCGAGGCCCCAGCGGTGAGAGGCGAGCGTCTAACCGCTTGCGCTTGCGCCACAGAGCATGGACTACCTCTACCACGTACATGCAATAACCACCACCACAAGGACTACAAACTACAGTTACAACTACTATTGCTACTCGTATTCTGGAAACATTCCCCAAAGCAATAAATTGAGGAGCTATTTTCAATACGTCAATGTGTCATATAGAAAAACTAAATACATTGCAAACAAAATCAATAAATTTAATTATATGTCATCATCATCTAGGGATTAAGCCTGTTGGCTCGTTCCGGTTTCATGAAACCTAGAATTGTTAAAATTGTTCAGAACCATCTTTGTGTGGGCGTCCAACATTTCTCCTTCCGTGCGGTTTATAATTTAGCAATAATTTTGGAAATTAAATTAATTATATGTGCGGCACCATAAAACGAAGTCTCAAGGAAACTAGAAAGGAAAGACTGGGGATTCTTTACAACATGTGACGCGAAAAATGTTTCGAAAGTTCCAATCATACACCATGCGCATGCGCCAACAAACGCGAAGCGGTTTATACTATGAACTCACGGGATGCTGCCAAAATATACACGATATGTATCGAACCTAAAAGCTAACCTAACGCAATTTAAGTAGCTACTGTAACCTGCGAAAGACCAACCTCAAGCTAACCTAAGGCAATTTAAGCACTCAAACCTGTGAAAGAATGCAACGCCCAAATATAAATAGTATGTTGTGAAATTCTGAAGTATATGTGTACAGATAATTAGTAGATAGGCCTACTATATGTTGGCTGCACTGGATATTCGTTAAAATCAATATGGCTGCCATGTCTTCATGCTACGTATGTAGTCAAATATCTCAGAAATATATATTGAAATAATCGTTAGAAAAAATGTAAAAATCATTGTAAATGTTGGGAAATAATTTTAAAATGAAACCCTAAGAATGAAATTTGACGGGAGTTCATGAAGGAATTAAAAAAGTCGCGTCACAGGTTGCAAAGAATAGTCGAAATACTTTTAAAACTTTATAAAACAATGGCGGTTCCAACACTACAATATAGATCGGAACATTGGGCCTTAACCAAAAAACCGGGAACGGAGAATAAAAACTTCAGAAATAAGTTTTTTTAGGGGTGTGGCTGGCTATACAATAGAAGATCGGAAATAAAATAATACACGAACAGAACTAAATATATTAAAGTTATTAGATAGGATGGTACAATAGAGAGACGAATGGGTGGCAACTGGATATTAACCAAAAACTTACTTACTTACTCACTGGCACTATCGAACCCGTAGGTTCATGGCCGTGCGGACATAAGCTCTCCATACATCCCTATCCTGAGCTAATGCTTTCCAATCATTCCCTGTATAATCTACTTCCCTCAAATCATAGTTAATGTTGTTCTCCCATCTCATTCTTGGTCTACCAACTGGGCGTTTTCCTTCTGGCTTTCCTACAAGAAGTTTCCATGCACGTCTTTCATTCCCCATACGCGCAACATGTCCTGCCCATCGCAGTCTACGAGACTTAACTGTTCTTATTATATCTGGCTTCCTATAAAGATCATGTAGTTCATTGTTATGTAGTCTTCTCCATTCACCTGTCTGTTCATCTCTGTTTGGTCCAAACATTTTCCTAAGAACTTTATTCTCAAATACTCGTAATGTCCTTTCATCCCTTAAAGTAAGAGTTCATGTTTCGCACCCATATAATATAACTGGTAGAATAATAGTTTTATATATTTTCAGTTTAATGTTTTTTGAAAGGAGTTGGGACATCAAAAGTCTCTGCAATGCATAATAGCATGCATTTCCAGAATTGAGCCTATGTTTAATTTCTTTTCTGCATCTCATTCCTATTTGTGATTATTGTTCCTAGGTATTTGAATTCACCCACTTCCTCAAAATTTCCCTCATTTGTCATTAGCTGGCCATTTCCATTATATACTGAATTTCTACGTGTGACCATATATTTAGTTTTACTGATATTTACTTCCAGTCCTAATTTCTAAGTGTTACTGAATAGTGTGTGCGTGTTGGCCTTTAGTATCTCCTCGCTATCGGCCAGTAGTACTACATCATCAGCATAAACTAACAGCTTATTAATACCATTCAGTTGTAAGCCTTCCTCATTCTCTAAAGATTTAATGGCATGCTCTAGTACAAAATTAAATAGTAGAGGAGATAGTGCATCTCCTTGCTTCAACCCATTCTGGATTTCGAAATTGTCTGAAAACTGTTTGCCTACACGCACCCTACTTTTTGAGCCTTTTAGACACATTCGTATAAATCTAACTAACTTTTTAGGAATTCCGAACTCCAGCAGGATACTATATAACTTCTCCCTCTTAATTGAATCATATGCCTTCTTGAAGTCTACATATAGTTGACGTACAGTACCATTATATTCCCATTTCTTTCTAAAATCTGTCTTATACTAAAAATCTGATCTGTTGTAGACCTGTTTCTTCTAAATGCACATTGATGATCTCCTAGAATGTCATCAATATGGGGAGTAAGTCTGATTAACCAAAATAGGAACGAATAATAAAAACTTCAGTAATAAGGTTTTCTGAGGGGTGTGACTCGCTATACAATACAGGATCGGAAACGAAATGATGTATGAACAGAACTAAACATAGGCCTATTAAAGTTATTAGATAAGATTGCACAATACAGAGACGAATGGATGGAACATAAAAATAAAATGGATAACAACAGAAACCTGAAATAGATTCTTCACTACAGACTACTGGGACGAAAAAAGTAGCAAGACCCAGTAAAAGATGGGGAGACCAATTCTAACGTGCGATCGGAACAGATATTAACGTCCAATTCTTGATGCTGCTGATGATGATGATTTTCAATGTATGTTTTATCATTTTCATAAATTTGTGGGAAATAATCAAAGGTCATTATTTTAGCCACTTTTATTTCAAGTGTACAGTGTTCTGACACCAAATGGTGTATTTGTGATGCAATATTCTAAGATGAATACAGACACAAAAGCTCAGTTTTGGTACAAGGCTTGTTGGTTATGTACCCTGGGTATAGGAACGGAATGTCTCGGTTCAAACTCGGCCGGGATCAATGTATTTTTTTAGGATAGAAAAATCTAGGGAACATGTCCTCCAGGAGTGATTTTAATCCATGGGCTCATAAAAGAACCTTAACCCTGAAGGAAGAGTTATATAAGCAAAATGTATCGATCCTCATATACCCAAGAAATACTTTAGTAGCCTCATTGAGTTGGTATGTTAACTAGATGTCACTCATAACATTTGTAGGAAAATAACCGTAACTAAGTAAGTTTGGTTCAGAAACTTCTAACAAAGGAAAGGCTAAGTCTTGATCAAAGGGCCAAGAAGCCAGTGTGAGTGAGCGTCAGTGGACAAGAGACGTTTTTAAAATTATCATATGTAATGCCACGAGTGATTTCCAATTATCGATAAATTCACGACTCACGAAGTGAGGAGTGAATTTATCTAGAGAATTTGAAAATCAAGAGTGGCATTTGTTAGGACTATTTAACGAATAAAATTAAGCTGTTTACTCACAAATCATTATTGAACTATAGTTATTTTAAAATATTTATATATTTAATGTAAACGGCGATGTTTGAAAACAAATGAGAAACGATAGGTACGCTTCATCTGCTTCTTTTGTTTATCACTGCAACCAGATCATACTATTTATTGCCAAAGGAACGCAATATTGTAAGAATGCTCTCTAGTGGAGAAAAAATGAAACATATCAAACTGTATATTAATTCATTTCTGATGTCATATGATGTAAATATGACAATTATATTTTTCTGGATTATTACCTGGGAAAAAATACATTTAAGAAAGTGCAAACAGTGGTTTCTTTTTTTGGTGGTATAATAAATTGCTACAAATGTTTTTATATTAACTCCTGCAAGCACTATGTGTTGACATCTATGCACTATATATACAATCTGGTAGCCGTATTTCTCACTGGCTCAGTCACTGCAAAATAATGGTCAGACCTGTTCAGAATATTAAAAAGGAGGAGCTTTCTCTAATATGGTAACTTTAACACTGATAAATATTTCGTGAAACACGACTCTGATTGGTTGTAAAACAGAAATCATTGAAACGTGATTGGTCATTGACTCCCATATGGGGCATGAGTTAAATAGTCACTGGGAGTTAATTCCAAACGGGCAAGCAGTCCATGCAGATCTTTATTCTCAACAACTGGAAAGACTTCATTACATTTTGAGTGCCGCGGGTTCTAACCCGATCAGACCCCTTACTGCATAAACAACCATGACAAATTTCAGGAATTGAGAGGAATTTAACTGCTACCACATAAAAAAAAAGACTACAAAATGTCGGGAAACTTTAAGACCCAAATGGCTCCCCCGAATGTCATCTGGCTAACATAATCAGCCTTGTCATATTCACCTTCTTTAATAAATAAATACCCTCAACTCGTGCCCAACTCAGGGTCGGATCGAGGAATGCGATGATGAATCCCCTATATTCATAGAGGTCTGTGAACAGATAAGTGTGCCGGCCGATCACTACTGACGCACCGTCAAAGGGGTGGATGAGTGAAATGAAACAAAATGGATGCGTATGGAGAAATGTTGGAATGAAATTTGTGGCAGGAGAAAGCGGGAGAAACCCCGTCGCCTTTTTTAATGAAAATAAATAAATGAACTACAAAGAATGATATACAAACTAAATGAAATATAAAAAAATACAACATGAACATATAATCAGAAAAATAAAAAAAAAACAATTGCCTTCAAAGGCGCTCATCCATTTCGGACAAAGATAATATTAGAAAATAAACCAATAGAACAAGTGGTAATATATAACTTCCTAGGTTGCGAAATATCATACAGAGCAGAAACAGATTAAATAACAAACTAAATAAGTTTAATTATATAACAGGAACACTAAAAAGAACTTTGAAAATAAAGCCAGGAAAGACTCTATAATGAAATTATAAAAGACAATGGCAGTGCCTATTATTACTTATGGATCCGAACCATGGACAGTGACAACACAACAATCTGCCAGAATACAAGCTGCTGAAATGAGATTCCTCAGACCAATAGCAGGATATCAAAGAACAGACAAAAAAAAACATTACATATAAATAAGACAACAACTAAAAGTAGAGGAATTAAAAACAAAAATAGTGAAATACAGAACACACTAGAAAGAACACTTGGCAAGGATGACTGAAAATACGAAGCCCACGAGGAAGAAGAAGTTTGGGAAGACCAAGAAAATATGGAAACAGTAGCAATTTGGAGCCGGAACAGGCTAGTAAATAAGCCTAAACCGTGAAGAAGAAGAAGAAGAAATAAATTAATGGTGTGTCGTATAATTGTTTGTGTTGTCTCGGAGATGGTCTTGATTTCATCAAACATTCAGAGAGGTCCTTCATGTCCTACTATGGTCAATTAAGTATATGTGTGATCCAAAATAAAAATTTACAACCAATTGGTTATATCATTCTAGGACCGGTGGCATGGGATATATAAACATAGGTACTTAGAAAGGGAGATATTAAATTAAGGTAAAAAAAGAGAGAGCGAGAGAGAGAGAGAGAGAGAGAGAGAGAGAGAGGAGAAGAGAGAGATTTATTCTCCTTCATATTAAGAAAAACCTGCAATTTCTTTCTTTAATACTCTCCAGAAAACTAAGTAACATTGCAATTATTTGAAATCTAAACGGTTCCTAGATTTATTTATGTTGCTATTGTAGAGCCTTAAATACTGGTCATTATTTAACCATTATTTTCGTTTATGTAAATTTGGACACTAATTTCACATTCCGCCCATTTTCTCTATTTATTCCACCCACATTAGGTCGCACCCTTCATTTAAAATGGTTTGAGAGAAAGAGTATGGGGTTGTATAAGCTTTTTGGAACAGAGCTAAAGATCGCAGGAAACATTAAAATCTTTTAGAGTCCGCAATTAAGTAAATTATTACCCATGAGGTGGTTAGTTAAAAGAGTAGGTTACCTCAAACTACAATACCAAAGTCTAAACTCTAGCCTTATATTCTCAAAACCAGAACATAAAAGGTACTTGTAGATCATTGTGGAATGTTGGAAATTGTTTTGCGCTTCCAGCTCAAGCTTTTCCGGCTTTTGTTTGATATTTGTAACACGAGATAAGCTCAAGTTATTGAATATCTCGCTCTAAACACTCTGCGCTTAAGTTTCAAGATAAAGCTAGATTAAATCTCGATTTACTCTTTAATACCTTTAAAATATACCACGCGAATGAAATTTCACATGAAAATGTTGGTAACACAATATAGTCATACGATGAATAAACAGAAAACATCAAACTGTTCTTTTGTTTAATGATGATAATGTGAGTGTTTGTGCTTTCGAAATATATTAAATCAAATATATTGAATATTTGTATATTCAAGGCTTCTTTAACATATTTCTATAAAACAATTTAAGCGTATTAGGTTCTCCTTTCAAGGAAATTGCGTCCTAGAATTTTCTCACGGGTCTTGTAACACTGAGCAACAAAAAATAAACTTTTTTTTTTGTCTCAGAAAGAAAAATATGTGATTCTGATAGTATTTTTTCGCCTGAATTCAAATACGATATCGGTGTTTCTCCATCACGCACGGTTTCTGAGAGACGGGCATTTATAATTTCGAACACTTTAATATTTTCTACATTCGTAACTACACAATATTCGAACATTCGGACTCACCTAGAAAGTAAGAAATTACGATTTTCTGCTGTATTTCGCCTGTAGAGCATCCCTCTTGATGGTCCAACAATAATCGGTCAGGATATTAGGACTCCAATTGCCTTGATATATCTTTTCCATAGCTGAAATCTCCTGATGAAAAGTGTTCCCCGTTTTATTTTACAATGGATAAATGGACAAAAAATGTTATTAAAATAATTATTAAAATCCATTAATTTAAATTTAAATAAAAAAAAACTGTGGGTGATGGAGAAATTCCGAATACATATTTGAAAACACAATAAAAAAACTGCATTTAGTACCAGCTATTGGTACTCATGAGACAAAATCATGTTGACCAGTGTAATTAACAATACTAAAAACTAGTAAATGTACTTACTCATTATCCGCATGTTCATTAATGAGTCTACGTTCTCCCAAATGTACTCAGAAAGATGTGAGGATATTCCTCTTACCTGAAATAAAACATATTATTATTATTATTATTATTATTATTATTATTATTATTATTATTATTATTATTATTATTATTATTATTATTATTATTATTATTATTATCCCCTAATTAAAATGAATTAGTCAAAAGTATACCAGGCTATTAACCCATTCGCTTCAGGTTTAAGTGCTCAATGCATTTCCCCAGAAACCAGATTTACGCGTAAGTTACCATAAATGATATTTTGTATTTTCAGACATTCAAAACAAGCAAGAGATAACGGTACTTGAGATCACATAAGGGTGAAGGCCAAAACACATTCCTCTATAATTCATAAATTTTCTGAGTTGAAGGCCATTTAACTACCGGCGAGTCTACCTCATCTTTTGATGCGAATAGGTTATATATCTAACTAGCTCATCAGCATTATCGACCCGGAAGTTCATGGCCACGCGGATATAAACTCTCCATACATCCTATTCTGGCGGATTTTTTCCCAATCATGACCTATACAATTCACCTCCTCAAATCATAGTTAATGTTATTCTCCCACATCATTATTGGCTTAAATAGTAGGCGCTTTTCCTCTGGTTTTTCAACAAGAGTTTACACTCTCCTTTTACATTCTCCATTTGTTCAAAGTTCCCTGCCCATCGCAATCTACGAATTAAACGGTAACTGATCAGGTTTCCCATAAATTGTGTTGTTCACTATTATTGTCAAGTTTTTTTTTTCTTTCACCTGTTTGTTCGTCTCTCTTTGGTCCAAAAATTTTCCTAAGAACTTTATTTTCAAATACTCGTAATATTTTCTTCTCCCTTAAAGTAAGAGTCCATGTTTCGCATCCATATAATATAACTGGAAGAATAACTTTTTTTAGAAGTTGAGTGACAAGAGTCTCTGTAATGCGTAGAAGCATGCATTTCCAGAATTGTTGAGCCTGTGTTTAATTTCCCATTACTTTTCATTCCAGTTTGCAATTATTGTTCCTACGTATTTGAATCCAGTCATTTCTTGAAAATCTCTATTGTTCATTGACTGCTTATTTGTATTATACAATATAGTTTTACTGATGTATTTCCAGTCCCAATTTCTTACTGGTACTCAATAGAATGTGCGTGGTGGCCTTGAGTATTTCCTCGCTATAGTCTAATTATATAGAATCAACAGCATACACTAACAGCTTATTAATTTCATTGAGAAGTACGCTTTCTTTAACCTCCAAACATCTTGACAGCATTCTCTAGTAAAAAAAAATAATAGAGGATATAATGCATCTCCTTGCCAACATAACTTATTGCACCAATAAATTTCTATATAAAATATTTTTATGAAAAAACATAGATAGTTGACCCAAAATATATAAGACACATGGAAAAACTGCACTTAAACTAGCGTGAAATATTTTCAAAGTCCTATAGAATAACAGTGCGCATGGGCCAGAGTTTATAGAGCCACCGATAACCCACAATCGAACCACATATTGATTATCGTCCTCGATTACTATCTGTCGGTATGAAATTTAAATGACCAATATTTGCAATAAATCGCCAAATCTATGTTAAAATATACATTAATAATATTAAAATTACCAAACGTTTATTAAAAATGGGTGTACACTTACTTATCGCTCCCTAACGCTGATCCAACCAGCGATAACCCAAAGCAGCGATAGAAAAATCATAGACTAAGCCTAAATGAACAATAATAAACTGAAGTATCAAACACTAGTAAAACTGCAGTTTATTGTATTTACCAAAATAAATTCATAATTCAATCATGTGCACTTATTTTACATTGTCATTATTGTCACACACTCACAGATAATAGATCTAAAACGATCTAATATCTTGAAGTAATTCCAAAATCAGAAAAAAAAGTTAAATCAAAACATTTTCATGGAAGGTATCATTGTGAATTCCGAACAGGCGAATCGCCTAAATCTTGAAGTGAAGGAGAAGAAGAAGAATTTTCATACGATAATTTGTTAATCTAACAACATAGGCTGCATTTAATCGATTCGTTGAGATATAGTTTATTAAAGACTTAAATCTGAGAGTTCGACAGTTTATTTCCTGGATGCTGTTTATTACTTGGAGCTCTGAAGTATTTTTATATGACAGTTTGTTTAGGAATTATATAGGCCTAATACATTAAATCAAAGTCGATGATTAACAAAATTAATAGGCTTATAGAAAAAATATATTTAATCAAATAAAAATAACTGTTGGTAAAATTTTGCAAAAAAATGTATGGACTACTCCGTATACATTTCTGAAAGAGTTGTTGGTTGGCCAAAATGAGATGATGTGACCATCTGGAGAATAGGCCTAAAACGTGAGGTGGATAATGACGATGTAAAATAACATGAAATCTTATATGTAATTATATTTTTTTGTGGAAAAGTAAAATAATATTTGCCTTTTTCAACAATTTTATACAATTTATTTACCAAAGACAAAAACAATATTTGAATTTTTTTCAATATTTTCTGTAATTTATTTTTAAAAATCCTAAAAAATAAAATTCACCTTTTTGCTATACTTTTTGCAATTTATTTTCTAAAACGATATGATATAAAATATGTATATATATATATATATATATATATATATATATATATATATATATTTTAAACTTTGTCTGAAATGATTTTCTAAAAGAAAAAATATTCTTATTTTTCTTTTCAATTTGCTATGTTTGATATATGACTCGAATAGATTTTTATGAATTTTTGTGACGTCAAAATGAAGATTTTAAAATATTATAAACAAGTTAAATAAGAAATACGCGTTTTAATATATTTAGGGCAATCTGTTCTCGATTTGTTCACACCATTTCGATTCGCAGAGCAGCTCTATTTTAAAAGGGCGATGGATTGAAGTGGGCCTGTAGTTTATAAAATATATATTTAGAGGTCGAAAAGGGCGATGGATTGAAGTAGACCTGTAGTTTATAAAGGATATATTTAGAGGTTGGTCCACTGGGTATACAAAGCTATTTCATGTTTTTAAATGTCGTTGGATTAAATTATATTGACCCTATTGATTCCTTCTATAATTAGATTTGCATTTTTTCCTGAGCACACGAAGATGTTTTATTGAAGAAATCTGGTTCTGTAACGCATGTCCCCCCGAGGCTTGCATACATTACGTTCCATGCGCGCGCCAACTCTAAACCCATACTTTGTTTCATTAATGTTAACTGATTGAAATATATATGTAACTGATAGTTCATAACAGCCTCAGGAAACATGCTGTCAAGGGACAAATTTCACTCTTATTACGCATCGCTATCATTTACTTGACTCTAAATATGTCTAAATAAACTGCGGACCTACTTTAATCCATCGCCCTTTAAAAATAAAGCTGATCTTCGAATCGAAATGGCGTGAGCAAATCCAGAACCCATGCCCTAAATATCGGGGTACATAAAATAATATAGCGATTTTAAAGATTTTGAATTATACTTTAACTAACTGTAACAAAACAAACCCATGTTAAATGAAAGAGTAACATCTCCAGTTTAAATCCTAAGTTCATAAGTGTTCAATGTGAGCACCGTTTGTTACATGACACACATCCAACCTCTAGGCTAATTCTTCCCATACATTAATAAGCAAGTCTGGATTGAAGTAGCAACAACTTCCGAATCCTGTCTCTCATCTCGAGCAGATTAGCAGGCAATGGAGACACGTAGACTTTATCCTTTACAAAACCCCAAAGGAAAACATCGCATAGGGTGAGATCCGGTGATGTAGGAGGCCACTGCAGATAAGTGCAGACATCTGGACCGTGACAACTAATCCAGTAATGACAGCGTGGTAGGTCGTATGAAAACACATATGCATCCCTATCGTTTACAATTGTTACAGGCTCTAAAACCTACCGATTACGCTTACTTTGCGCTTGAAATGTTGCAGCAGCAACATTCTCCTCAGACACTCTTGGTCGTCTACACTTTTGCCTTTACACAGACAAAACGGTCGTTGCGAATTGATTATGCCATCGACTGATATTGTTGGCATTGGGGGGGATCACGATTAAACTGCCTAGGAAACGCATGTTGAACTGTCACAACTGATTTACAACTCTCAAACTCTAAAACCAAAAACGCTTTCTGTTAAGAAGTTGTCATCTCAGTCATTATTGTTGCCATAGAAACAAAACAAAATAAAGCTATCCACTCACTCATACCACTTAAACTATCTTCTTTCCTGTTTCATTTAAGTGTACACATAACTTTTTACGCCTCATCTGAGTGATAATATTATTACTTTAAACTACTATATTCTTTTATGTACACACTGTATATAAAAACTCGTATTTCTTATTTGACTTGTTTATAACATTTTAAAATCTTCATCTTCTTCATTCTTTCATTACAGTTTAAACCAGTTATTTCAGTTATTTCTTCAATTTGTTGCCTCATCTTATGTCGTCATACCACTGTCTTCTGGGATGTCCCTCTTGTCTTCTGCCCCTAGGTAGATTATTCCTTGCAGTCTTGACAATTCTATGCGCACCCCAATCTTGTTTTATCCCATATACCCATTCTTTAATATCTTCGACTGTACTTGTTTATCTGATTTTCCACTCCTTTCTCTATCTCATAAAGTTTCTTCCACAATTTTTTAAAGTATTTTTTAGTATTTTTATTTCTGTTGTTTCCAATAATATTTTTGTTTTTAGGGTATCTGGTCTTGTTTTCTGCCTGATAAGTTATTAATAGGTCTTAATACTTTTTTTTTTATAAATTCTGGCCTTAGTTTCTGTTTTTAAATGTTTATTTTTCCAAATTGTATCATTAAGTTATTCCGAAATTTGATTCTCTTTAATAAACTGTTGTCTGACTTTTTCTACTATATTCTCGTAACTTGTTAATTGAATTCCTAAATATTTGAATGCCATTTCTTGTTGAATAATGTTACCATTTACTTCCAATTTACATCGTTTGGGTTCTTTGGATGTTACCGTAGATATACTTTTTTATGTAAAATTTTCGTACGTAATGTCACGAGTGATTTCCAAATTATCGATAAATTCAAGAGTCACGAACTGACGAGTGAATTTATCTGGATTTTTTGGATGTCAAGAGTGGCATTTGTTAGGACTATTCAACTAATAAAATTAAGCTGCTTACTCACAAATCATTATTTAAATATAGTTATTTTTTTATATTATATTAATGTAAACGGCGATTATTGAAAACAAATGAGAAATGTTTGGTTATGTTTCATTTGTTCATGACTGCAAGTTCATCATACTATTTATTGCCAAATATCATCGCAATGTTGTAAGAATGCACCATAGTGAAAAAAAAATCAAACACATCAAACTGTATATTATAACATGCATTATAGGTTATTAATTCATTTTTTTCGGAAACAACTCAGTAAAATCAGTATTTGAAAACACATTTATTGAACACAATGTGTAGGGCCGAAGGGATCTGGTCATTATTTGCTATATTGAACGTATTTGTTAGAAAGTCAGTCACTGCAAAATAATGCTCTGACTTCTTCAGAATATTAAAAAGCAGGATCTTTCTTTATTTTGGTAATCAAAATTCAATAATTATCGAAGTGAAACACGACTATCATTGGTTGTAAAACAGAATTCATTGAAACGTGATTGGTCATTAACTCCTATTTGGGGCATGAATTAAATAGTCAAATTAAATATGTTCGCTGTTAGGTTAAATATATGTAATAATTATTGAAGGCCATGTTCACTTTGCATAACAAATTATTTTTAATTCTTTATTCCCCATTTTAAAACATTTAGCATTTTTCTAAAGTTTTATTATTTCATCCATAATCCATCCATAGTAATTCTGCCCGAAGGCAGATCCTTCACTGCAATCATAGGATTTTCATGCTATGCTTTGCAGCTTTACTAGGGAATTGTACGTGTGGTAGCTTCCCGTTGCTTTCCACACCGGTGAAGGATGATGATGATAATGATAAGGATGATGATGATGATGACCATATGATTTCGGGGACCGTTTGAGCCTTAAAGTTTTCCTGACATTTGTTTTACAGGTGAGGAAAAATCACGATAAAAACCTCACACAGAAAAACTGCCCCGACCGGGGATCGAACCCGGGCCCGCTGCTTACCATAAACATATGCTGTTGCGGACTTTTTTGTAGAGCTTTTTGATATATTCAATTCTTTGTACATTAATTTTGTGTATTTGTTATGGTTTAGGCACTTTGGTAACACTAAGAAATTAGGACTGGAAGTAAATATCAGTAAAACTAAATATATGGTCACACGTAGAAATTCATTATATAAAGGAAATGGACAGCTAATGACAAATGAGGGAATTTTTGAGGAAGTGGCCGAATTCAGATACATAGGAACAATAATCACAAATAGGAATGAGATGCACAAAGAAATTAAATATAGGCTCAATTCTGGAAATGCGTGCTATTATGCATTGCAGAGACTCTTGACGTCTCAACTCCTTTCAAAAAACGTTAAACTGAAAAATATATAAAACTATTATTCTACCAGTTATATTATATGGGTGTGAAACATGGACTCTTACTTTAAGGGAGGAAAGGAGATTACAAGTATTTGAGAATAAAGTACTTAGGAAAATTTTTGGACCAAAAAGAGATGAACAGACAGGTGAATGGAGAATACTACATAACAACGAACTACATGGTCTTTATAGGAAGCCAGATATAATAAGAACAGTTAAGTCTCGTAGACTGCGATGGGCAGGACATGTTGCACGTATGGGGAATGAAAGACTTGCATGGAAGCTTCTTGTAGGAAAGCCAGAGGGAAAACGTCCAGTTGGTAGACCAAGAATGAGGTGGGAGAATAACATTAACTATGATTTGAGGGAAGTAGATTATACAGGGAATGATTGGAAAGCATTGGCTCAGGATAGGGATGTATGGAGAGCTTATGTCCGCGCGGCCATGAACCTATGGGTTCGATAGTGCCAGTGAGTAAGTAAGTAAGTTAGGTAGCGAAAGCCATTTAAGTGTCCTAGGAGCTACATTTTTCACGTTTTCCTCTACAAAAGGCGATTTTTAAGTGTGTACGAGTTGAGTATAACAACTCCATTATAGCCTATGTTCATCCTAGGAATCTCCTGAACATTTTGCAAAAAGCCCCATCACAATCGGATCAACGGTATGGCCGCGCATAAAGTACGAATGAACAAACAAACAAACATTTACTTTCATATATTATATGTAATATCCATTCGCATTACGTTAAGACAATTTTAAATTTAATTTGAAAATATTGTATGATATGGTATGGAGGGTTCTGAAATTACATCCCGTTTACATGATTACGTATTTTATCGTCAATATAAGATTTGCCAGCTACATTTAACGGGGCAAACTCCAGCATCTCTATATAACAGTCAAACTTTAATTAAGGGAAATTTAAGACGCTATACAAACGAATTACTCTTGAAGGTCCCTCCGCTCGGAACTCTCTGGGTAATTAGCAAGCAATGGATGGCTTCCGCTAATAGTTTCTCTATTTACATGGATATTCATGCACAATTCACTTTGCTTCTATCAGACGTTTAGCCAGACCTTATTTAATCACCTTTTTCAATTACAAATAATTTATTTCTATATTTACTAATCGATTTATCAACATTCTTTTTCTATCTTTATCTCAGTTTAACCTATCAGTCTTAAGATGTACGTTTACGTTTTATACGCCACCCAGGCCTTACAGTGGTGTGACCTGTCGGGAGAGGGATTTTAAACTGTGGATCATGCACATACTTTTTTTTACCACACAAAGACATGGAGGACCTCCTCGAATGAGCGATCAGCTCAATGTCAGGACCTGCTCCGAGACAAAACAGCACTGAGACGAAACACACCATTCACACTAAATATGTCGAATATGATAATGAAATTATTTTGTTTAGATGATGTCCGGAGAACATTTGGTTTCCTGACACGTCTTAAAAAACCCAGAAAAAATCACCCAGGAAACTTACCTCGACGGGGATCGGACCCGGCCCGCTGAGAAAAAGCCAATAACGCTACCCCGAGACAACAGCATGGACATTATTATAATTATTAACTAACTAACTCACTAGCACTATCGAACCCATAGGTTCATGGCCGCTCGGACACATATATATATATTTTTTTATTTTAGGAATATTCCACAATACAGTGTTTCTCCTTCCACCGAAAGTGATTTATCGCCAGAGGTTCCTGTCTAAAGCATCTTCTTCCCTCAAATCTCTAGCTTCCATACTTCTCTTCACTCCATCCATCGTTCTCGTAGGCCTGCCTCTTCCACTTCTTCCATTAACTTTCCAATCTTTGGTATTTTCTCTTCTTTCATTCGTATGAGGTGTCCATACCATTTCAAAAGTTTTTCTTCTATTTTTCCTAATATGTTTTTTATTTTAACTTGCATTATTTCCTTTATTGTGCTGTTTCTGACCTTATCCCTTCTTGAAATTCTTGTCGATCGCCTTCAAAAAATTCATTTCTACTGCTAACAGCTTGTTGGCTTGTTTTCTACTTACCGTCCAGTTTTTGACCCATATAATAAAATACTTTGTAACAGGACTTGAAATATAGTTTTCTTCATTCTGTATATTATATTTCTATTCCAAAGCACTGAGTTCAACAAACCAATGATTCTTCTTCTATCAGTTATTCTTCTTTCAGTTTCTGTAGTTGAATTCTCACTTTTATCTAGATCCAAAATATTTAAAATTTTTAACATTACGTATTCTTCCTGAATTACATTTCAGCTCATCTGTTGTATCAAATATATATATATCATCACGTCCATAGGTAGGCCGTCGGCCTATTATATATACATGCGTGTGTGTGTGTGTGTGAGTAAACTTAATGCGCAGTGACTCTAATCCAAGAATTGATTTGAATATACCGAAATAATTAGTTGCAATGAACATGCAAAGCAAAGAGAGCTTTATAAATTATTTTCAGATTTTTTTTATTACGACACTGAAGGTTATTTAAATGAAATTTATGTTTTGTTAAAACTGACAACACAGAATAGAGCTACGAAACGAGGAAAATTCAAACATATAATATCACCTTACTTAGTAACTGAGCACTGCACTTTAGGGTACAAAACGCGAGCTACACTCAGAGTTGAGGAAACAACTCTGCAAAACATCTAAATAATCAGTAAACTTAGTCATCAAAATTCTCTTTAATCATTGCTTCACGCAACAGTTGCTCTACCTGTTTACTCTGCAAGGTTTGCAATGCCACCTGACCCATTTAACACTTGCTACATCCGGCAATCTACCGTTGAAAAGGACGTGACAGAGTTTATGAGCTCTGATATTTATTTTCACTGTCAACTTAATAGCTCTTTCCTTCCAATTAACAAAACGCAAAATAGCCCTTCATGTCAGGGATTTTTCTCTTCAATGTTGAAAAGAGGTAAAAAATAAAAAAAAATACATTGTCTGACAGTCACTTGTTATTGTGTGGCATTTTTTTTAATGGCATAAAGTTAGGAAATCAACAAATGTCCGTCATAAGTTTCAGTTTGTCATCATGCAGCGAACAGTTCTCTTGATTTTCGTGCTAGTTTTAACTACTGCCAACGCTTGCTTTTTTAAATGCCTCAGATTGAACGAAACTGTAAGTAACATTGGATAATAGTTTCAACATCTAATATATTTCGTACTGAGCTCTAAATAGACTAAAATCTCTATTTATAATGTTTCTTCTTCTTAGAAATACATTATACGTATAATGGAAATGGACAGTTAATGAAGGAAATTTTGAGGAAATGGCTGAATTCAAATACCTAGGAACAATAATCACAAATAGTATTGAGACGCATAAAGAATTTAAACTTGGGCTGAATTCTGGAAATGCTTGCATTACAGGAACTCTTGACGCCCTAACTCCTTTAAAAAAAACGTTAAACTGAAAGTATATAAAACTATTATTCTACCAGTTATATTATATGGGTGCGAAACATGGACTCTTACTTTAAGGGAGGAAAGGAGATTACGGGTATATGGGAATAAAGTTCTTAGGAAATGTTTTGGCCCAAAGAGAGATGAACAGATAGGCGAATAAAGAAAACTACAGTGAACTACAAGGTCTTTATAGGAAGCCATATATAATAAGAACAGTTGAGTCTCGTAGACTGCGATAGGCAGGACAAGTGACACGAATGGGGAATGAAAGACGTGCACGGAAGCTTCTTGTAGAAAAACCAGGGGGACAAGGCCCAGTTGGTAGAACAAGAATGAGGTAGGAAAATAACATTAATTATGATTTAAGGGAAGTAGATTATGCAGGGAATAATTGGAAAACATTAGCTCAGGATAGGGATGTATGGAGAGCTTATGTCCGAGTGGCCATGAATCTACGGGTTCGATAGTGTTAGTGAGTTACTTTAATGTGTCTTCTTCTTGTCCACCACTGTGGTCTCGAGATAGCGTGCTGCCTTGTCACACAGCGAGCCCAGGTTCGATCTCCGGTCGGGAGAAGTTTCCTGGCTGATGGTTTATTTCGGGTTTTTCCTCACCTGTAAGACAAATTTCAGGAAACTTTAAGACTCAAACTGTCCCCGAACATCATCTGGCTACCATTAACATAATTAACGTATTCATTAAGTTTAGGATTAAGGCCTCTCCTGGTGCATCATTACCATCATCATCACCTATCATATATCATCGGGTCAGTGTAACTCCGACTTCCAGGCGCCCCAACCTCAAAAGTGGGTTACAATAACATCATGCCAGAAGAGAATACCAGAATGTCGAAATGGCAACGTTGTGGTATTAAAAAAATCGTACTGAGTTCCAAATAGAGTAAAATCGCTATTGATAATGCTTATTCTTCTTTCCTATTGCAATTTGGATTTAAATCCCGTTCTGGAACTACATTTGGAAGTGGTCCGTTCTGCAACTAGATCCATGTTTTGGCGACCCAGTCTATGCCTGTCACAAGACAAAACTAAGGGGCAGCGATAGAGACACCTCTATTTAAGAAAGCTGGGTTCAGTTGGCTCTGATTGAAAATGCCTTATGGGGGCCCTTACCCAGGGTTACGATAAAGATCTCAACGGTGGGTTTCGGTAATAGAGAACCTATGGTATGGCAGAGACGGCGGAAGAGACAACCCTATCTCTATTACACCTACACACACACACACACACACCACGCATATATCATATATATATACACATAATATATATATATATTTATATATTTCTTACCATGTCATATTAAGCTTGCATTGTCCAAAGTCAAAAATTCAACTAAAATATCGATGAAGCGTCACTGCTATAAAGTAAAAATATTCTCTTTAATTTGCTTACTTGTTATAGTACCAGGTGGCAGTGAAGACCGAGTTCTCGCTACATCTCGAATCATGGAGAATATATATTTAAGAGAAATAAATGTTTGTATTAGATTTGTTAGATGGTGTAATGGATAGCTCACTGAAGTACCAATTCAGAGGTCCGGGTTCAAATCCTGTCCAGGCATTTATTTTTGTTATCATGTCATATATATATATATATATATATATATATATTGATGTTGCCATTAAATTTTGACATTAAGCAATGAAAGCCAAATATGGCATGAAAGGAAAAAATAATAGACCCCTTTGCCTGGATAGCGTAGTTGATAATGCACTGACATGTAGAGTTAGAGGTCCCTGGTTCAAATTCCGGTTCAGGTATATTTTGGCCATGGTCATTCCAGTATATTCTACGTAGGATCGGTGAAGATATGTAGAATATTTAAACATTTTTTCATGAGAACAACCTAAATAGCTTCTTAACTCCTTTGGAATTCGCTAAAAACTGAGCGAGACAGCTCCAGGTTGGTCACAAACGAGAGAAGAAAAATCTCTACCTTTTAATGAATTGCGAAGGAATAAAACAATTGATATTGCACCCCTCAAAAATTTGACATTTTTTACAAATCCGTAATTGAACCGCACTTGATCGCTACATATGAATAAAAAGAAGAATTTCAGTGTTCATTAGCCTATAAATTAGCAAAATAAAAATTTCTCGTGTCAGTTATTTAAATGTGGCGGACCGCAGTGAAAACGAAATCGTGTACAACTGTTATTATTTGCTATATTGTTTAATTCGACACACATTTAGGTAATTCCTTCTCTTTCGTTTTCTTCGGTTTTATAAATAATAATAATAATAATAATAATAATAATAATAATAATAATAATAATAATAATCAAACCAATTTATGTATCCTATAGGATACATTTCCAATTTAAGGGTTAACAAGCAAAATCAGGCACATTAAGAGGGGGGAAAGGTTGACCCGAAAGCTAAAATTTTATTGAGAACACTTTCAACGTTCTATCGTGTG
Source organism: Diploptera punctata (assembly GCA_030220185.1). NCBI lineage: Eukaryota > Metazoa > Arthropoda > Insecta > Blattodea > Blaberidae > Diploptera > Diploptera punctata. Next base: position 1,780,673 of record JASPKZ010007805.1, read on the forward strand.
TATTTTTTTTCTTTCTGGGTAATGAAACTCGGTATATATATATTTTAATTATAAAAATAAAATGTATTCGAAAAATTATCAAAATTGCACCATAAATTTTATCACGTGCTGAAGATTTTTTTTTATTTACCCTGTTCAACCGTGACGGGCTTTTAGCGTCCAGTATCGATATCAAGTCACAGGAATTCAACCGGGAAAGTCACACAATTGATTTATATCTCTTGTTTGGATATTACATGGCGATTGTCTAATGAAGCATAACATTTTCCTGTTTCAGTGTATTCCTGGCACCTGCTGTAACGGACTGTCCTGTGTCGCACAGAATTCAGGAGGTCTCATCGGTCAGTGCACAAATGTCACAGCAACTACTACTACGTAGTTAATATATTCTCTTATTATGAAAGCATTATATTCTTCCAACAGAGAACTGTAAAAAATGTTAAAATAAAATGTTACAATCAATTTGAATAAATATTAATGATATTTATTATTTAACAGGTGATGTTGAATATTGTTTACACTGTGCTGCACAAAAATACTAGGGTATTCGATACGTAATGGCAACACTGATGTAAATCAGCGATCCTATTTTCTGTCCAGCCTAAGACACTTCAGGAAAATAAATGGGCAGGTAATCCACGAAGCACATGACTGCTGCAATTACTGCGATTCGGTCATGACCAAAGCACAGTTCAGCGGAAGCGAAAAAATAGATCAAGTACTCGATTAATATATTGACGTATTTAAAGTTATTTACAGAGTGATTCAAAAATATGGCTAACGTTTGATCGCATTTTGTGACGAAAATATTATTATTAAAGGAAATATGTTATCAGTGGAAATGGGATCCTTCAAATTACAACAATAGAACAAAACAAAACAAATCACTGCTCATGTACAGTTTGGCGGGTTGATTTTTGTCGAACGCCTCCACAATTCTCTTCGTTGTTTCTGCATCCGTGCTAATGCGAGGCCTTCCAGGAGGTTTGTTTTTCTGCATCCTTCCCGTTTCCAGCAGTCGTTTTCTCCACTTCCCCACAGTCGAAGGCTGCAATGCTATGTTAAACTCACGTCTTGCCCTTCATGCGGCCTCGTGATCGTTAGCATACGTTATTGCTCATGCAGATATTGTAATTTGCTGTTGCATATTTAACGCCATTTTGACTAATGACGTAAGTTCTACACTGTTTTGTTTTATTCTATTGTTGTAATTTAAATAATTGTCTTTCTAACGGTAATTTCATATTTCCTGTAATGGTAATATTTTCATCACACAACGCCATCAAATGTATAGCCATATTTATGATTCACCCCTTATGTTAACTATAGTTGATCAGAATACAGTATACACCTACACATTTCTTCGAAGGTCGGAGACTAACAAAACAGTCGCATTGTTTGAAACTGAACGATTCTTGAGAAGAAGTTGAATGTCAGTTATAAATATGGCGGCTGTCGGGAAGTTTATGTTAACTCGGCGATAAAATGTGTGATCAAAATTATTAGAAGCATAATGGGAAATTGTTAAAGAGTGGTGAAAAACGATGATAATGTATTTTGTAAGTTTATGGAGCATACTCCTGGCACTGTAGTGAATGATATAGTGCATTAATGTATCGGTTGTGAAAAACAGCGAATGTATTAATGAGATATTGCTACTTCGGGACTTTCAATATTACACCATTCATACAACAAAGGCCACTCAACAATATACTACATCAAAACATAAAATTATTAAATATTTACCTAAAAGATAAATCTCCTCAAATTTATTAGTTACTTGTCTGTAGCGATTTCGGGACTAGTCCCATCATCAGCAGGATTGAAAACTGGTGTTTCATTGAAGATCTTTTAAATATACAGTAAAACCTGTCTATGAAGGAACATGACGGTTCCTTAAATATATTTCCGTCTTGGCAGTTTTCCTTCTTATAAAGGGTTCCCAAATTACAAGCTTGATTTTTCTCAAGTGGTGTAAGGATTTTACATGTATGCTTAAAAGACATAACGTATTGAACTGGAATACAGACAAAATAGTGTATGTAACACAGTACAGTTTGCACGGTAATACAAAACAACTTTATTACACAAAAAACGAGAAGGAACTCAACTACAGGAGGTCTGAAGAGTTTCCCAACTCCCTCGCAGTTACGTATGCAGGCAAGGAAAAGTGAGGGATTCCTCGCTGTCACACATAAGCAAGGGTATCCCCGCAATATAATATCAACACAAGAAGGTAAAACGATATAATGCAGTAGCGTCATATGCAGAATTTTCACGTGTGGTCATTAATACTGTAATTAGAACGTGTTTAAGAATAATTTTCCGTCTTACTCAGGTAAACATTAACTATTGGTACTTTAAAAACCATTCCGTTTCCGCGATGTGAAGGTTTCCGGCTTATACAGTACAATTTTACATATAAAATCGTACCGTTCTGGATATTTTTTCCGTCTCTACAGGTTTCCTTCTTATAAAGGTTCCGGCTAAGACAGGTTTCACTGTACTACATGATTACAACGGTCGTCACTAGGATCGCTGATTTACAACAGCGTTGCCATTACTTATATAATGCTCTAGTATGATTATTTTCACTAAATTTGTTTGAGGTCTTTTTTAAATACAGTGAACTTTTTCCCAACTAATTAGAATACAATGCTTTAACTCTTTGCTCACTCTTTCTCTGTCACTCATCACTATACGATTCACCTCAATTTTTTCACTTCCACACATTTTTTAAACCCAATAAAACGTTTTAATTAATCTTCATAAGTTTCACATAGCTCGTTGAAAATTGGTCATTCATTCATCTGCTTCTGATTTTCATATATTGAATTAAATTGTATATGGCGTATGTTTCCATAATCCAGTCACTTTAATACGGGATTGGAAGGAACAATGGAAAAATGTCGAGTGAATATGGGAGAGATGTTGGAAAAAAAGAAATTTTATAATTATATTCAAGAGTGTGAATACAGCTAGCCTGGCAATGTGGTTTGGACTAGCTACGTGTATTTTCCAATTTTTTTGATTCCACGAACTCACACCGTGGAGACTGAAACTTAATTAAAGTTTCCCTCTGGAATGCAACGAACGCATATCCTCTGTATTTTCAACCAAAGAAAGGAAAAGTGAAAGTATAGGCTGAAAAACGCATAAAAAGTTATTTACCAGACAGCCTGAGTTTTTAGGACATGAGATACAGAGGGATAGAAGAGGTGATGGTGCAGAGAAAATTGAGAAGGGTAACACGATGTTGTTAATGTCTAACACAGACACCAGGGCGCATACTAGTAGTCTTACTATCCTACTCTACACTTGTTAGATATAGACGTGACCTTCTGTCTGAATTGACCTTAAAGTAATCCGAAAAGCGGCAAATAGAACGTTTGTAAAGGTTCATTTTACAGAGGGAGTTCAATGCAATTTTATAAAATAGCAGACAGACTAACATTTCGAACTCTAGTACAAAACTGCTTTTTGTTACATACATTTTTTAATTAAAATTTTGTTGCAAAGGAACTTAAAGAGTTGTTATCTTAGGCGTTCTATATCGATATTTATTTAACGACGTTATTCAGCACTAAGGTCGTCAGTGTTGCAATATAAATCTGGCGTAAAAAAACTGATTTTTTTTTTTTCTCAGGGGCTCCTTATTTCAAACTCGAGATTTTAAAGTATATTAATTTTTTTTGTTAGAAATATTCCACATTACAGTAGTTTTCTTTCAATCCAAAGTGATTTGTATAACGCATCTTCTTCCCTAAGATCCCTTGTTTCCATACTTCTTTTTCAATTATTACTTATTGTAACGGACTGTCAACAGCACGTTACAGCTTACTGCCCGGGCGACCCATTTTTGTAAATTATATTGTAAATATCTTACTTTTTGTCTAATAAAGTCCTATTACTACTACTTTTTTTTTACTCCATCCATCCATACAACTTTCTCTTGGTCTATCTCTTTCTTTCCTTCTTCTAGCCTCCCATTTAAGGAACTTCTTTGGTATCATATCCTATTCCATTCGTATGAGGTGTCCTTACCACCTTAAACGCATTAATTCAATTTTTTGTCAATTAGAATCAAGATAAATTATCATCCTATCACTGTATTGTTAATGTTTTATTCTGAAGAAACATGTGAACAACTAAATTCTAAGAAGCCACAAACAATTCATAGCGGATCATGAAATAATATTAATTAAAATGGATTTAAGTGAATTAATAGCTAGAGTTTTCTTTATGAAATTTAGATCTCAAGTTAAATTTTACTTAAACATAAAATTACTCTTAAGACTAAACGTAACATTTATCTGAATAGGATCAGTGATAGAAAAGGCCTTGATCTTAACTCTGCCAGAAAAAAATAAATTATTATTACTATTATTATTATTATTTCATTTTAAAGAAGTATTGATACAGTACCCTGAAAGGTCATAAATTCATTGAATAATTTAGTTTTAATGGATTTAATGTATAAGTAAATAAGCAGCTAGTTTGTTAATTTCAATTATTATCGTGGAACATTAATTTTGTGAAATGTAAAGTTTGTTCGAGAAGAACAACCTGGTGTCGGAATCAGTGGCTAGAGGCCAGCCTTGAATACATGACGCGGAAAACCCAAGAAACCTTTATCATATATGTGTGTGTATATATATATATATATATATATATATATATATATATATATATATATATACTCAGAATTCATCAAATAATATCTCTCAGCAAACTGTCACCTGATAGCACAAAATCACTAAACTGATTTCAAATTGAGGAATGTGGGGGGAAAAAAGTAGATCGATTTTAGTACTTCTTGAGATAGTTAAAAAAAATGATTTAAAGATGAAAATTATGCTTTCTATAGAGGTCAGATTGTCACATAACATGAACATTTATATAGGCCCTAACTTCTATCTCATGTGACAGTTTGAACATTATTAAAATCAAAATCTATCTTTAAAACAGCTTTTTTTAATTATCTCAAAGAGCGCTAAAACGGATGTACCTGGTTTTTCCCAAACCCTCTATTATTATTCTTCTTCCTTCCAAGTATTAGGCCAAGGCCTGTTACGATCCTATATAAAATTTTCCCTCCAGCGTTTCATAGGACGGCCCAGTGATCTTCGTCCTCTTGGTATATAATTATAAACAGCTTTGGGAATCCGATTGAACTCATTCTTTCTAGATGGTGTTTCCAATTTAGTTGGTACTGTTTAATATATTCCAAAATTGGCGTAATCTTCAATTATTTTAAGATATCGGTGTTCCTTTTCCCATCCCATCTGGTGTAACCCGCTGTTCTGCGCATGAATCTCATTTCACAAGCCGTTATTCTGCTTTCATGTTGTCTTTTTAGTGTCCATGCTTCACTACCATAGGTCGACACTGGTCTAGCCAAAGTGTTATATAAACGTAACCTGGTGTTTTTTGTACAATGGATGGTTTCATAACTTGATTAATAATTCCCAAACTTTTATTATAACTAGTCATTTTTTCAGGGATATCCTTTTCATCCCAGATAGAGAGATAATATCCAAGATATTTAAATTGATTAGATCTCTCTAAAATTTTATTCTGGAGACATATTTTACTTTGAATGGGGTCCTTCCCATGAAATGCCATAATTTTAGTTTTGTTAATTGATATTTCCATATTAAATTTGGCACCTATTTTTTTGTAAATTATAAATTGATCGTTGAAAATCATTTTCGGAAAGTGACAGAAGAGCTAAATCGTCTGCAAAAAGAATAACATCGAGTTTGAGGTTCCTATTGATGGGTATATATCCTCGTTATGTTTTCCTCCATTCGTTTATTAATTTATTCATATATATATATATATATATATATATATATATATATATAATGAAAAGCACCGGTGAAAGTCCACATCCCTGTCTTACTTCAGTGTTGATCTTTTCCCAAGAAGATAATTTGCCATCTTGTTTAACAGAGATTTCATTATCTTTATAGATGTTGAAGAGATAGTAATATATTGTTGTGGAATGTTATAATCCGCTAAAATTTGTAGTAACATATTTCTGTCTACTTTTCAAAAGCCTTTATGAAGTCAACGAATATATATATATATATATATATATATATGAAGTCCTTAAGGCAATAACATAATAAGCAACATATTGTTCTTTCTGAGATATAAGGATTTCAATGTTTCAAGAAATTGTAAATTTTAATTGGGAACTATTGTTATTAATACTCTGTGTGTCTACATTTTTAACTCTTCACTGACGCACTTACAAATGATTTTATGGATATTTCAATACTTTATTTGCTATTATTTAATAAATGACATTCCTTAAGAGAATGTGGCTTAACATGATACTGCCCTAATCCCGTCATATGTATATATATATATATATATATATATATATATATATATATATTCACACAAATCTGAATTCTTCAAATCCTTTCATATCTGAAAATTGTCACCTGACACTAAAATCACAAAACTGGTTTGAAATTACATCAGTGCTGTTGTTGCATGACTCTCGATTGCAAACTTTATAATGCTTTAGGCAAGTTATGGCTTTATCTCTGGGGAGGAGTAATGTCCAGCTGGTAATTCAGGTTCAGATTATAACGGCCATGTTATGTCATTTCCACTGACATTCTGGTCTGTTAATGCTTATCTTTTGATATGTACTCCCCGGTTATAATTAACAAAATATCTCGTCTGCAGCACGAATGCCATATAATCACATACGTACAGGTGTTACGCATATGGACTGCAATAATTATCCGTTGTGTCCCTTTCATATACAATGTAAACCCAATTTCACGTTCATATTATCTAAGTATCCGAAATCTTTTACTTTTTTTAACCCATTTGCCTCAGAAGACGAGGTACACTCGCTTAACTCTGCCTGTTATATATTTTGCATTTTTTGTACATCCCTTGGCAGGTTAATATTTTATTAGCATTTACGAAAAGTAGTGGAATATGCTTTGGTTTTCACCCTTATTATGATCTCATGAAACGTTATATTTTGTTCGTTTTTAATGTCTGAAACAGGACAATATAATTTATATCTGGTTTTTGGGGAAATTTATTGAGTATTTAAACCTCAAGCGAATGGGTTAAACAAGGTTCAGGTTACACTCTTTAGAATTGGGACATGGAAATTTCTAAATTTCTCAAAATTACCAACGGTTCGATATGTAGGCCTATGTTTAATGTGAAGGTTCCCTGATGACAAAATATAATTACATCAAGCTGGAACTGCGTATAATAAGCGAATTCCTCAGCAAGTCGAATTTATGGTCCTCTTTTGTTGGTAAATTGGACGATGTTATGAATCAACCGGCTAAGCGCCAAAAATTTTACATTCGCATGCTTTACTATTTAAAATTCTGCACACATATTTACCAAGTTATTTACAACGCGTTAGAAGACTGCATAACAGTGAATTGCATGGCCTTTATAGGAAGCCAGATATAATGAGAACAGTTAAGTCTCGTAGACTGCGATGGGCAGGACATGTGGCACGAATGGGGAATGAAAGAATTGCATGGAAGCTTCTTGTAGGAAAACCAGAGGAAAGACGCCCAGTTGGTAGACCAAGAATGAGGTGGAAGAATAACATTAACTATGATTTGAGGGAAGTAGATTATACAGGGGATGATTGGAAAACATTAGCTCAGGATAGGGATGTATGGAGATCTTATGTCCGCACGGCCATGAACCTACGGGTTCGATAGTGCCAGTGAGTTAGTTAGTTTTCAAAATTTATTGGCTCATCACAATTTAGAAACAAGATCACAAGATACTTTTTACTTTTGATACCACAGCACAGGATATGTCTATACTCTGAATCTTACACAATATCCATGACTAGAGCATGGAACTCACTTCCGAGTCATGTCAGGGACTGTCAATTACTATCATTATTTAAATCCATATTAACTGATATCTTAAGTTCGACACAATGAAAACATTAACTGAATAACTACTATATTCAGCATTTTGTAAATAATCATCTAGGAAGCCTTACTTAATTTATTTTATTTTATATTATTTTATTTTATTATATTCCATTTTCTGTCAGTATTAGCTAGTATTATATCACATCACCATTGTTTTTGTTTAAGTATGTATGTATTTTAATAATATCTTAAAATTGTAATAAATATGCAATTTTTGTATAATTTTACTTTTCGTTGGTTGAGTGAAGAGAGGGCCTTATGACCTTAACTTTGCCAGCTGAAAGAAAGCATTATTATTATTGTTATATTATTTAAAAATATATTTTGATGTCATCTGTTGCACTGGCTCATGAAGTAAATGTACGCACACTTTTAACGCCAAATCTTTAAATACAGCCTTATTATTAAAGAAAAATATAAACGACATCAGTCACATCAGATATTCGATGTTTTGCAACAAACGGGTATGAAACGAGATCTTCGTAAATGTTAATCTAAATTTTGCATTATGCAGTAAGCGCCAAATGTCCCCTCTCTTAGATTGTTGATGCATAATTGACAAAGAAGGGAAATAACTTGCAATATCCAGAATTGTTAGTTTGGAACTACAATAAACAGTTGAGATTGACCTAAACTGTAAACGTATTTTTCTCGAAACTTACATAAGGCACATAGCTGGTTCATGTATAACGCCGTCCAATTGAGAAACTCAATTTCTGATGCCAGTTTATTTAAAAAGTGTCAGATTGCAGTAAAAACAAATTGTGAATAACCATAAAGTGTCATCTACTTGCATATTGTTGTATAATTTGACACCAATTAGGCCAATATCCATCGATTAATTTTTTTAATTAATTTATTAAAAAATAAATTAATTAAACGAATGTATCTTATAGGATACATTGTATATTTATGCATTAATTAGATTGTATTATATTCATAAACATTCCGACGAACCAAACATGGCGTTAAGTAAAGTCAATTTTTAATTTCGAGTTTCAGGTAAACCAACATTTCTATTGGTTGAATTTTGCTGATTTTTGGAGAATACATTTCCACTACGCCCTTTCAATAGGAGCAGTATTTGCAATTATGGATGGATTTATTCAATGATATCCATTATTTACAGGGCTTTCCATAAATCCTAAATGGTTAAAATGCAATTTATAATTATATTTACAGGAGTAAATCTAACTGTTTTGGTTCCTTAGTTTATTTTAATAGCATATACTAAGTTTCGTTGTGAAACATAAAGAATGGCAATCGCTAGCTAGTTGTAAACTTCGTTTCGGATGAACTTCTACATCTAACGGTTTGATTTTGGTCGTTAATGAATTAGAGTTTAAGTTATATAATTAACTGCTAAATGCAGAGTTTCGACGAGACAAAAATTGGGATCACTAAAACGTTAAGAACAGATGTGTGTTAAGAAATTTTAATTTTGTATAATTAATAACAAAGGAGACAAACTTTGGATATCGCTACACCGTTTGCCAATTTTTCTTAGAAAATAACCGATCTTACCACTTTAAAATTGCTTCAGATACCGAATTTATAAGGTAGGAAAAATGTGCTGAAAATAACATGAACGATTCATATGAATATACTTTTATATATGAATTAATGTCCATTAAATTCAGAGCAATATAGTAATATTATTACATCTATTTCAAGTTAAGTGCTAAGAATTAAATAAGAGAAGAAATCTGATTATATTTTCATGTTAAGTTGTTTGGAGTATGTCGCACATAGCATTGGTTTTCTTTTTACCTACAAAACCAATAACGGATTCCAAAGGAAACACGGCAAAGTAAGATGTATTCGAAATGTTCATTTGTGAGTCTAGACCGTTCTGGGCAACTTAAGAGAACCTTGTTTTCAATTCCCTTTAGTACCACAATGCTATTCAGCGGTTTACCGTCCTCACTTTCACATATTCCAAGTATTTCAGCAAACATTTCGCATATTGCCCAGTTTATATACCAGATGAATGCGGAATCTTCTTCTGGAATCCAATATCCAACAGACAACTTAAATTTAAAACATTCCAAGATTCTACAACTCTTCGCATTAAAATCTACATCATCTATTTATGTTCTAACAGGTAAGTTTGCAACATACTATAATGATAAGTTAGACTTATGACTGTGTTTTGTTTTTTTATTTCATGTACAAACAGTTGAATAGTATTATGAGAAATATGACTTCTTGCTGTCTTTTGTCTTGATTTCGCTCACAAACAGTTGAATAATGTAATAATATACTATAAGTCCCAGCCAAGCGTTGCTGTGGCTAAGGTATACGTTAAAAGTTTAAATTAAGTTGCTGTCTTTCAGCCAGATTACTTAAAATTAATACACACGAAAATAATAATATTGAAAATAAAATAAACACTGAACACACTTAAATTATGAAATGATCAATATTTGTAATTCAATTGAAATTCGCGGTTGCAAGACAAAGCACAGCCATCTGGATCTCTCTTTGTTAAATAATAAACCAATTACCTTACCTAATTACCTTACACCGCCATCTTTTAGAATCGTATGGAACTGGCAGATAATTACACCGCCATATGTTATAGAGTCGTATGGAACTCACAGATAATTGTAACTCGTTGTTAAATAATAAACAAATAATTTGCAATAAAAAAAATAATGCGACTATAAATTCAGTTATAAACTACCCTAAGTCTCAAGTTGGAACAAACTGCACACAGTGTGCAAAATTTTATTAAAATCGGTTCAGTAGTTTAGGATTCCATCGCGGACAAACAACGTGACACGAAATTTTTATATATTAAGATTATACCATCCATCCATAGTAATTCTGCCCGAGGGCAGATCTTTCACTGCAATTATAGCATTTTCATGCTATGCTTTTCAGCTTTACTAGGGAATTTTAGGTGTGGTCGCTTCCCGTTGCTTTCCACAACGGTAAAGGATGATGATGATGATGATGGCAGGATGATTTTCGGGGACCGTTGGGACTTAAGCTTCCTGACATTTGTCTGACAGGAGAGGAAAAACCCCGAAGAAAAACCTCACCCAGGAGCCTATGGTCTCGAAGTAGCGTGCTGTCTTGTCACGGAGCGGGCCCGGGTTCGATCTCCGGTCGGGACAGTTTTTCTGGGTGAGGTTTTTATCGGGGTTTTTCCTCATGTGTAAGACAAATGTCAGGAAAACTTTAAGGCCCAAACGGTCCCCGAAATCATATGGCTATCATCATCTTCCTTATCATTATCATCATCATCAACCTTCACCGGTTTGGAAAGCAACGGGAAGCTACCACACCTACAATTCCCTAGTAAAGCTGCAATACTATGATTGCAGTGAAAGACCTGAAAATATATAAAATTATTATTCTATCAGTTATATTATATGGATGCGAAACATGGACTCTTTCTTTAAGGGTGGAAAGGAGATTACGAGTATTTGAGATTAAAGTTCTTAGGAAAATGTTTGGACCAAAGAGAGATGAACAGACAGGCGAATGGAGAAGAATACTTAACAATGAACTACATGGTCTTTATAGGAAGCCAGATATAATAAGAACAGTTAAGTCTCATAGATTGCGATGGGCAGGACATGTGACACGTATGGAAAATGAACGACGTGTATGGAAGCTTCTTGCAGGAAAACCCGAGGGTAAACGTCCAGTTGGTTGACCAAAAATGAGGTGGGAGAACTACAGTAACTGTGATTTGAAGGATGTAGATTATACAGGGAATAATTGGAAAGCATTAGCTCAGGATAGAGATGTATGGAGAGCTTATAACCCCGCGGCCATGAACCTACGATAGTGCCAGTGAGTAAGTAAGGATGTTTATTTTAAAAGGCAAGTTTATGTGTGTTTGTAGGAAAATTATTAAGGATGGATATATATATATATATATATATATATATATATATATATAACATTTATATATATTAATATACAATAAAAGTTGTTGAATATGAGTTTATCTGAAAGAGCAGTGCATTTTTCAGAATGCAACCTAAAAAAATTAGATAAAAGTGTAAAAAAATGCAATACTTTCATCATTAGCAATAATAGGGCATCACTTTCATTGCGGACAATTTCAAATGAATGAATAATTCATGTGTTAAATATTTCGGTTTAAATGGAGAAGTAAATCTAAACTAATCCTGTGTCCCTTGATGGTCAGGATTGTTTGTAACACGGGTCACCATTAACGGGGATGTTAATCCCTGGGGATATTTAATCCAACGGTTTATATATATCTTTTTTTTTCCTCTTCTCCCTCCACACACACTCCTCTCTCTCTCTCTCTCTCTCTCTCTCTCTCTCTCTCTCTCTCTCGTTATTGGCTTCATATAAAATAACATTTTGCATGTGATAATGCATAAAATTGCACACATTTCCGCTAAATCCACTTAATATTACTTTAAGGGAAAAGGAGATTTACATCGTTTTTACTCTTAACATATTCATAGTAATGTGGTTATTATTGCACTTTCTGCAATTACACTGCAATTATAGAATAATGGTGGACCTGTGTGCAATTACAGCTTTCAATTCAAATTCTTTAGTTGTATATAAATGCTAACTCGCTGACAATGTCATCTCATGGCCGGGCGAAAATAACCTCTTCCATTCATCTCTACCCTGAGGCAATATTTTCTGCGTCAAAATAATATTAAATGTTATTCTCTCATATCATTTTGGGCCTACCTACTGGGCGTTTTCCCCAGGCTTTCCTGTGATGAGTTTTCATGCTACTCTTTCATTCCCCATTCATGGCACATATCCTGTTTATAGCAGTATATGAGGTTAAATTACTCTTATTACATCTGATTTCATATAGACGGAAAAATCCAAGGAACAAGTCCCCCGGGTAGGACTTTAAGCCGTGGGTTCCGAGTATGAAGATTTCCAGGCTCGTAAAAGATCCTTAAGCCTGAATAAAGAGACCTCTAAGCGAAATTCGCCGACATCAATGCCCTAGTAATACCTTAGTTGCCTGTTAGATGTCTCATTGGGTCGGTGTTGACAGCATGACATCTGCGAGAAAATAAGGTAACTAAAAATTAAAATTAACTTGGTCTAGTAACTTCTCACAAAGGTGAGGCTATGTCTTAACAATGGGCTATGCCATTATAGATAGATGGATTTCGTATAGGCCTAAATACCATGTAGTTCACTGTTAGGCCTACGTAGTTTCACCATCTGCCATCTGTTTGTGTCTTTTTGGTGAGGTAAGATTCCTATGCACTCTATTCAGAAATTAATGTACTAGTAATATATATTTTTTTATTCTCTTAAAGAAATCACATTTCGCATCTACATAATATAAATGCAAGTATCCCCGTTTAATATAATTTTACTGTAAGCATTTTAGAGGGACTGGGAATGCAAGATTCCTTGTATTGCACAATATTCCCACTTTAATGTCTGTCAGCCATGAGGAAAAATATTGTTATCGCAGGAAAATAATATATTTAGTCCTATAATATTTAACGAATTCTTGTAACAATTATATTCGACTGAAAATTTTAATTTTCTTCCTTGTAGTATGAACAACTGATCAAATACAAAAATGTTACGTACATTTTAATAATAATAGAATAAAAGCGCACAAGTTGTGCAGAAAATATATGTTACATAAGTTTTGTCATTGTTTTGATTCACATAGATTGTTATTTGCAGAATACTACCAGGGATATCCCTCGTTTTTCGCAGGTGGTTAGGCCTACATGGTAACGGTCGCATGGTTTCTCGCACAGTTCACACACACAGTTGTTCCCGGGATCGTGGAAATACTTGGTCATGCATATCTTGTGGTGGTATCCATGCACTGCTATTGAGTTCACCAGGTGTCGGAGTTCTTGATTGGTGTTGGTCCAGGATCTGTTTGTCATGGCTTCTGTTGTATAAAAGTCCAGCCATATCTCTCCTTCCCCCTTTCCTGAAGTAGTTTATTTGAGCTGTCTGTGGATGGTAGCCTCATACGCAGTTCTTCTGTGAAGAAGGTTCCTTGGCGAGTTCATATGCTAGCCTCGACTTTGTGTGTTTTGAGACACCTAGGACGGCTTTCAAGAATCGTGATTCGATTGCTTCCAAAGTTATTAGATCTCTTAGACTCAGCTTCTCCCAAATGAGGTCTATTCCATAGGTTGCAATGGGAACAATTTTTACGTTGAACAAGGCCATGGTTATGTACAGTTTACATATTATAAACATCAATTCAATTAGCTGGACGAGTATTTATTTTATTTATTTATACATAGCACATGCACACACACGCATACACATACACACACACAGACATATATATATATATTATATATATATATATATATAAATTAATCACAAGGTTCTGCTTCTCATATTTCAAGATCCTAATGGTCTACAAAAAAACAAGTGTTTTCACTTTTTTTAATTCACAGATTCACCTCACCAATCATATCTCACTTCAATTCAATATTTGGTCACATATTAACTCAGACATTAAATTTGAAGAAATTTCTATGTTAACGGTTATTTTCCAAGAATTTGTTTTATGGTACGTTTTGAAAATAAATATTTATTTCATATAACATATGAACCTTCCTAATCTTCTGACAGTGTACTTATGAAAGATTTATTACCTAAGATAATGTACTTATGAAAGATTTATTAGCTAAGATAATAAGCGAACAAAGTAAATATTTAATAAGCGAGAAATATTAGACTTCACGTTCCGATCTAAATCGGTTTTAATTAGACCTTTGTTGTATATATAATTAATTAGATTTACATACTTAAGTTACATTCACGTACGCGGTAAACCAGCTTAAGACAAATTTTCAATTAACATAGAGGCTATAGGATTATATCAAAGATAGAAAGTATTACACTTTCATGCTAGGTACACTAGAGTACTTTCGCATGTTTTTCTATACAGAGTGAATTTTTAATTACACCGACAAACTGCAGGGACTGATTCCTGACTGGAAATGGAGGAAAAAATGTCCTATGAATAAGTGTCCACAAATGAATCTTTGCCACGATAGATGACACTGACGAATGGCATTATTCTCTCGGCCCTGTTACATGATCTGCTAGATCACCGGAATTAAACCCTCTGGATTTATACCTCTGGGGGCATCTGAAAAGCGTTGTGTATCCTGAACCAGTTCCTGATGTGCTTATCCTTCAACAGCGTCTCCACATCGTCTGTAACGCTATTCGGAGAGAGGTCAGAACATGCGAAAGTATGAGGCAATCCATGAGACGAGGTGTGAACGCGTGCATTGCATCCTGATAGATGGATATATATATATATATATATATAGATAGATTATATATAGATAGATAGATAGATAGATAGATGGAAAGCTCTGTGGCCATCACTTAAGTGTTGGCGGTAAGCGATCCATTTTGAACCCCGCGTTGCTGTAAAATACATTAGCCCCGGTTTAAATTTTGAATTCAAATTTGAAGTTAATTAGCAGAGTGAAGCCGGAAGAGGACCTTTTGGGGTTCTATTCCAGCATTTGCTCTTTGGATTAAGGGAAACCGCTTAAAACCTCAATCGGAATAGTCGACAATGCATTGCATCCCATGGAGGCTACTTTGAACATTTGTTGTGACGTGGATGCGATTATGCTATGTACTGTGTGCCATCTTTCATTTCCAGACACATGTTTATAGGACATAATAAAAAAATGGAACGAAGAAACAAATAAAGGAATAAAATTAGATAAAACACACTACTTGAAAACATTATTATATGCTGATGACCAGGTAATAATAGCAAATACGGAAGATGAGCTTCAAAGGAATATTTTTAAATTACATAATATATGTGAACAATATAATCTCAAAATATCCATAAAAAAACTAAGGAAGGGAAAAATCAAATCAGATCCAAAATAGTAATAGGAAACAAAATCATAGAACAGGTGAACCATCTCAATTATCTAGGATGTGACATTTAATTTAATTATGATAATGATATAACTAATAAAATATCAACATTCCAGGGAATATGTGGTACGATAAAATATCATTAATAATAAAACAACAAGAGAGATCCAATTGAAATTTATTAAAAAAAAATTGGCAGTACCGGTACTGCTCTATGGATCAGAAGCCTGGATACATAAAAAACAAGATTTAAGTAGGATAACGGCGGCAGAAATGAATTTTTTTTTAGATCTGTTAAAGGGTGCACTAAGGAAGACAGAATCAAGAACACAGAAATAAGAGAGGAACTTGAAATATTTGCAATAACTGATAAAATAGATACATATAGACAAAAATGGAAGCAACACATAGACAGAATGAATGAAGATAGATATCCAAAGCAAATAACAAAATACAAACCTAAAGGCACCCGAGATGTGGGCAGACCTAGAAAGAGATGGGCTGAAGTCGGAACGGGTCAACAGACCTAATCCATGAATGCAGATGATGATGTTTTATAGGAACTTTGTTCCTTCATTTCCGGTCAGGAATCAGTCCTTGAAGTTTGTCGGTGTAATTACCGTTAACCCTGTTTAGATGGACATTATCAACAATTTTGTGGGTTTCAATTTTGTATTATCATCAATAAGACTGAAGGATTGTCATTCAAACTGGTCTGAAGAAATGTTAAACCAAGAAAATATAAAACTGTTATTCTTCTACTTATGCTATACGGATGCAAACACGGTCTCTTAAATTAAAAAAAAAATAGCGACGATCACGATATGCGAATATGTCCAATGTGTGGGAGCTTTCAAGACGAGATTCATATATTAGGAAAATGTAAGGATTTAGAATATTTCAAATCGTGAAATATTGGCATGCTAAGAGTTAATGGTAAATCCAGAAAATTGGATAAACATGGGTAAATTCCTGGACAAAACGCGGAAAATAAGAACAACATTCATGAATAAATACATGTTATCAAAATCAATACATTAATGTATTCACGTAGACTTTCACGGCCGGAGTTGCTATGATAATCTTGAAGATTTTCGGGCTGTAGGCCGTGGTCGTGAGGCTTGTAGTTCCGCGACGTTTGGCCAGTCTCACGACCACGGCCTACAGCCCGAAAATCTTCAAGATTATCAATACAATAAATTATTCTTAATAATTCTACATAATTAATGTATAATGCTATTGTATTATTATATAATTGCAATACTATTGTTTTCTTTTTGTTTTTCTTTATACTATTACCAAATATTACTTTATTGTAACGGACTGTCAACAGCACGTACGGCTTACTGCCCGTGCAACCCATATTAGTAAATAACATTGTATATATCTTACTTTTAGTCTAATAAATTCTTATTATTACTACTTTTAAGGAAGGAGAAAATATCTCGAATATTTAAAAATAAATTGCTTAGAAAAATGTCTGCATCAAAGATAGGCGAATAGACAGATGTGTGTAGAGAACTACATAACAGTGTTCTACATATTATTTACAGAAAATCAGGCATATTAAGAACAGTTCAGTCCAATAAACTGCGATTGACAGGATATGTGGAACTAATGGGGAATGAAATAGGAGCATGGAAACTGGTAGGATATTCAGAGGAAAACGCCCAGAAAGAAGACCAAGAATGAGATGTGAGAATAACGTGAATCTTGATTCGAGGAGGTAAATTATACAGGGGATGATTGGAAATCATTATCTCAGGATAGGGACGTATATAAACATTTGTCCGCGCAGTCATCAATATCCGGGTTCGATAGTGCTCGTGAGCTAGGTTGAGCCATAAACTGAATATGCAATTGTAAATGGGGCATCAAAGTACTCAAAATCTTGAAGGGCTGTAAAATATAGACCTAAAATACCTATTAGAAATAGTCCTTGAAGAGCTTGATTATAATTATTTCCTAGTAAGCCATGATGTGCTCAAGTAACAGTAACTCCCGAAGATAAAAGAATCGCAGTATTAGTTATCATTAATACGGAGTAAAAAAAAAAACTTGACTCACTGAACGGGAACAAGAGACTATATAAATGAATGAAAAAAAATAAGGGAAATAAATAAAACATAGGTTCAACTCTGGAAGCGCACGCTATTATATGTTAGGGCCTACATGGACTCTTCTTCTTCATCTTCACTTCCTGGTTTAGGCATTAGTTGCCTGTTCCGTCTTCACCAATAGATCTAAGGCCATCTCTTACATGGACTCTTTTTAACCAAAATCTTCTAAAATAAAATAAATATTTAAAAAACCTTTTAAGAATATAAAAAAAGTTGAACTAAAAAACCTTTTAAGAATATAAAAAAGTTGAACTAAAAATAATATTTTTATCATATTTATGTATAGTATACAAACATGGCCTCTTGCTTTAAGAAAGGAGAATAGTTTACAAGTATTTCAGGACAAAATGTTCAGTATATACATATATATATATATATATATATATATATATATATATATATATATATTAAAACAGAAAATATCGGCCTTGTAGTGTAGGGGTTAAGCTACTTGCATTTGGTCCCGAGGGTCGCGTGTCTAAACCCGTCAGGTCTATTTTTTTAGGGTGGGAAAATCCAAGGGAAAAACCCTCCGGGAGTATCTGAAGCTCTCCACTTGTTCAATGGCCTCATCTTTAATCTTAATGTATCTTCCTTGGTTTCCTTCCTATAATCATGGCCTTCGTCTTATTCATATTTATCTTCATCCCATAATCCTCGCATCTGTCACATCGACATAATGAGAGAAAAATTCATTGCACAGAATCTGTAATTCAGGAGTCCTTCCAATCTTTAGGACGGTGTATGACTTACTTTTTCATTGAAAATTCAGTTTGTAGTTATCGTGTAATTTAGAGAGCTTTTAGCGTACGCAAAAGTATAAGCAAAGTAGAATTTTGCTCGAGTGTAATCTAAGCTCGAATATTCTTGTTTCCCATATTCGTTGTCGTGTATAATAGATAAACTCTGGCGCATGTTTTTAGGCCTAATCTACGAGATGCCTCCAACATTTCAGTCGACATAATTTAAAGTCTTGTTTTTAATTCACCAGCCAAGTACTCGCGTATATTTTGTGTTCTTCGCTGGAAATTTAAAGCTAATTCCCACGAGACTCATTAGCAGACTTCCCACCCCCCTTTTCTCCTGCCCCTCACTTAGCTGGGTGTATAATTAAACAGCAAGGATAATTATTGTACCACAATCTGGCACTAGAGAGCACCACTGTACGCAAACTATCAACTAGTAATATAGTTATTTCTTGAAAAGCTGAAATTTCCATTTCCCAGTTTTGTTATCTGTAATTCGTATTACCACGGTGATTATTACTCTAGATTCTAGGGTAGAAACAAAGATTTTGCAATCTAATTCTCTCGTTATCTTCCTAGAGAAATGTTATTAAAGAGAAATTCTCTCCTGGGATTACTTTTCATAGTTGGTAGTAAGCATGCAATCTGTTGCCGCCATAACACTGTTTTCAAGATACAAATTGAAGGTGGAAAACAAAAGACGAAACCTACCTTTCCAGTGTATAGGTAACCTACTTATTGGTGGTTCAACTTTCGTGGTTCCACCCATACACATAACAATCTAGTTCAGAAAAAAACGTAATGAAAATTTTATATTATTTAATAATATATTTCTAATCATAGACTTTCCTCTAAAAACCAATAAAAATATTGGATATTCTATGCCACGTGATACCAGTGAATATTCGATCGAAGAACAAGCGAGTGTTAGCGTCGTGTTGACCAATGTGATAATACATGTTCCCGCTACAGCCAACTGCCAACATATTTGCTCACATATAAGAGGATTCTATCCCCATAGTTCAGCTACATTGGTGTGCAATTTAGGGTAACAAAATGGTAAAGTTAGAATTATTCAAACCCGGCCGGGGTCGATGGATTTTTTAGGATGGAAAAATCCAGGGAGGAGTTCCTCCGGGATGGACTTTAAGCCGTGGGTCCCTACTCTGAAGATTTTCAGGCTCGTAAAAGATCCTTAAACCTGAATGAAAAGGCATCTAAGCAAAATTTACCGAATTTTCCCGTCCTAGTACTACCTTGGTTTCCTAGATGTCAGTATGAGGAGGAACGCTGACCACGGACCACTCAAATGACATCTATACGAAAACAAGTGTAACTAAATTAGTATGGTTCAAATTCTTCCCTGTAGGGCTTACAAGTACAAGTAAGTAAGTACAAGTATTAGATAGCCAAGTAAGTGTTATTTGGGTATATTAGGATGAGAAAGTGGGCGAGTTAGTACGCGAGATTAGTTTATAGTTTAGTTGTTTGTTAGCGGAATTTTGTGATAAGTTGGCTACATTGACTGAACAACGAATAATATATGTTTTACATTGAAAATATGATGCTTTTAGGTTACTTTGAACACAACGTCTCACTTTATTTTAAGGGATATTTCACATTTGGGAAAAAAATCAACATATATATTTATTTCAGGTTATTATTCATATACTGCAACTGTAAAACGTCTGTTTTTCGTTTATTTATTTGAATTTATGTTGGTGTCATGGGGCATAGAATCCTCAAAATATTTATGGTTTATTCATTACAGCCTATTATAAAAACTGATGTGAAATATTCATTTTTTAGAGTTATTTTTTCTAAATACCACGTCTTCTTTTTGCAAGATAACTGAAGTTCCACGTCTCCATGTCGTCTGTGACGCTATTCGGAGATAGGCCGGAATATGCGAAAGAGTGAGGCAATCCATGATACATGTGAACGCGTGCATTGCATCCCATGGACGCCACTTTGAAAATCTGTTGTGACGTGGATGCGATTGTGCTATACTGTGTGCCGAGCCAATTTTTTGTCGTTGAACGCACGTCGTTCATTTCCGGACACATGTATATAGGACCTTTTTCTCTTCATTTCCAGTCTGAAATCAGTCCCTGAAATTTGTCGATATAATTACCTTTCACTCTGTATACACCGTAAAGGGAAAATGTTTGAACTAGTAGTATAAGGATCAAAATAGCATGAAATAGATTTCACTTGTAACAATTAAGACTTGCTAGGATACTTTGCATAATTAAGTAGCACACGATAGTAGCGAAGTGCATTTGGAGGTACTCAACATTTTCCTTGAGTGTGAGCGGACATGCTACTATTACACACACACACAAACACACACACACACACACACACACACACACACACACACACACACACACACACACACACATAGACTAAATGGTTAAAGTGTTATATAAGAACCCTTTTCACCTTTTCTGTAAGTTATTATGAAATAATAAAATTTTAATTTCATTTCATTTATAAATTTAATTAATTAAATTTAATTTTAAATGCATCCTTACTCAGATGGCGGCGAATCCTTTCAGATCCTATGACTAAAATTGTGTACATTAAATTACTCCGTATTTATGTATCATAAGTAATGTCACGAGTGATTTCCAAATCATCGATAAATTCACGAGTAATTTATTTAGAGGATTTGGAAATCAAGAGTGGCATTTGTTAGGACAATTTAACGAATAAAATTAAGGTGTTTACTAAAAACTCATTATTTAAATACAGTTAGGTATAATTTAGAATATTCATATAGGCCTATTTAATATAAACGGCGATGTTAGAAAACAAATCTGAAATATGTGGTAATGTTTGTTTATCCACTGTAACATGATCATATTATGCATTATCAAATAGGATCGCAATATTGTACGAATGCACCCTAGTTGAGAAAAAATGAAACGCATCAAACAGTATATTATAACCAACATTGCATTTTATTTAAAAAATATGTGAAGAGTACAGGGAAACAACCATGTAGGCTGTCACTTTTTTAAATAGAATTTGAGGTAATGTTAGATTTTCTATGGAAAGCACTATTATGAAAAAGTAATAATTAGTCATGGATTTATTTCCTCCAACGTTTACCATGCAGGTAAGGAAGTATTCAGTTTAATGATGCATTATAAACATTTGGCGAAGGACTGAAAACGAGGAAAAAATGCTAACATTTTCAGGTTTTTGCTTTACAACTTAATTATTTTTCATAAAATAGCTGTGGGATGAAAGTATAACATTTTATAAATGAGAAATTCATAAAAATGATAATAAAGAATATATAAAGTTCTAAACAACTTAGGGGTATTATTTTAGGTATAGAAGAATGTCAATAGATGTTTATTTTATTTATATATTAATGTTGGGTTTTTTCCTTCGCTTATACGAGAAGAATTAAATATATATATATATATATAAAATTGAAGATAAAATCAGCGAAAATAATAAGAAATGGACAGAACACTTAATGAGAATGAACAACGAAAGAATACCAAAAAGAACCTTCCTGTATAATCCCAGAGGAACAAGAGATGTTGGCCGACCACGTAGAAGATGGACTCCACTTTTAACTTCGCCGGAACAGGCTGCATAGCCTAAACCTTGTAGTAGAAGAAGAAGAAGAATGTTGGGAATTTTACATTGTGAGGTTTTCTATCAATAAAAATCAACTTGAATCGTGTATATTCTTACCTCATATATCTATGATATTTAACACATAACCGCTGTATCAAGAGATATTGCTCCCACCTTGAACTGTTTTCACGACTAAAAATGTTATACAACTTCTGGATCTAAACATAGTAGATATCTAGGACCCAAATTATATAATGAATTAATTAGATCCAATCCAGAACTAAGTAAACTAAACACAGCTAGTTTTAAAAAAGCAAACAAATTAATTAGTTTAAATTAATTAGTTAATTAAGTGAATAAAATTAATCAATTGAATATTTTAAAATAATAAATGTAATCATCTATTTCTGCTTATGTTTTTATAAATCAATATATAACCAATTACTTTCTTCTGTATTATTGGTTATAATCCGTCACATTATATGGTTTATGTTATTTTATGTTTATCATTCTCCATTGCATTAATTCTTTTGTTAGAATAAGTCTTATTTCCATTACATTCATATTTTTTATTTGTATGTGTCATAATTTATGTAAAAATGAAACTGGCCCCTAATTTAAATGTATATATTCTGTTTGTATTATTCATGTAACTGAACTGCACACAAGCACTTGCTCATTCGGGTGTCAATACTGTATATAACATTTATTTGTAAATAAAATTTATTCTTATTCTTATACATGAGATAAGAATATACACGATTAAAATTCATTTTTAATTATTACTTTAGTTTGACAGTTTAATGTTATAGATTAACTAATTTTTCTTGCCATCAAAAATAAATGCTCATTTACTGTTCTTTGGTTTAAGAGACGCAGACAATTACTTGCCTCATGTTGTACAACTAAAAGCATGTTTTCTAAGATATCAAGGAAAAAAAAAACTTACTTGGTTCGTACTCTGTCCCTTAAATTTGTAAACGGGTTGTCCAAGCAAAAAAAAAAAAAATTACTAACTAACTCACTGGCACTATCGAATCCGTAGGTTCATGGCCGCATGGACATAAGCTCTTCACAAATCCCTATCCTGAGTTAATGTTTTCCAATCATCCCCTGTATAATCTACTTCCCTCAAAGCATGGTTAATGCTATTCTCCCACCTCATTCTTGGTCTACCAACTGGACGTTTTCCCTCTGATTTTCCTACAAGAAGCTTATAAGCACGCCTTTCATTCCCCATTCGTGCCACATGTCCTGCCCATCGCAGTCTATGAGACTTAACTGTACTTATTATATCTGGCTTCCTACAAAGACCATGTAGTTCAGTGTTATGTAGTCTTTTCCATTCACCTGTCTGTTCATCTCTCTTTGGTCCAAAAATGTTCCTAAGGACTTTGGTCTCAAATAATCGGAATCTCCTTTCCTCCCTTAGAGTAAATCTAACTATAGGTTATTACTTTTATTATTATCATCATTTTTTTCTTTCCCTTGTCAACTTTATATGTTGTAGTCTATAATCATATATTATGTATCATTTATTATAATTCTTATTGTGTGTATAATTTAACCCTGGCGAAGTGGAAGAGAAATAAATAAATAAATAAATACAGTAAGAGTCCATGTTCCGCATCCATATAATACAACTCGTACAATAACATTTTTATATATTTTCAGGAAACACCATCTTGAAAGAATGAGTTCAAATCGGATCCCCAAAGCTGTTTATAATTATATACCAAGAGGACGAAGATCACTGGGCCGTCCTATGAAACGCTGGAGGGAAAATTTTCTATAGGATCGTAACAGGCCTTGGCCTAATACTTGGAAGGAAGAAGAAGAAGATATATTTTCAGTTTAACGTTTTTTGAAAGGAGTTGGGACGTCAAGAGCAGAAAAAAAGCACGCATTTCCTGAATTGAGCCTATGTTTAATTTCTTTACGTATCTCATTCCTACTTGCGATTATTGTTCCTAGTATTTGAATTCAGCCACATACTCAAACTTTCCCTCATTTGTTATTAGCTCTCTATTTCCATTATATAGGCCTAATGGAGGATATTTGAAATTAATAAATATAGATTTTTAATATGACACATAGGAGTACAAGTATTTTGAGTGACCCTATAGTACAGTAAGTTGTCACATATGCATATAAGTGGTTGTACGTGGTATGAAGATTCCCTGAAGGGAGAAGCACGTACTGCTGTGCATTTTGTTTCACAGACTAGACCATTAGACGCTATATATTGCACTCATCCTCTCTACATGCGTGAACATAAAGAACTGCCCATGTAATTCCTTCATTTCTAAGTGTCATGTTCACTGTTATAGTACACATATTCAGTTTCCCATTGTCTTAATGTACTTCTGGATCTACATGTTGAATTCTAGATTTTCTCTGTTTATGTGATTTTTATGTTACATCTACTGTTGCATTCTGCAGTTTCTCTTTACATTCGATGTCTTTTATTACAATATGTAATGCTACGCTCATATTACAGAAACGTTCACATATTTATGTGATGCTATTATATTGAATTCAGATTTTGCATCTGTGATAAATTTATCTTACAATTGGGAAAATGATATTCGTGAAAAGATGGATCCGATTGAGGGTCTTTCCACTTTTCAGCGGTTGCCCTTTTACCAGCCGGCTGCTGGCCCTTCACATCCACAGAGGTAGATGATCAACAGCCAGATAAACTATTTTTATTATATCTACAATATTAATAATAGTAATAATAATAATAATAATAATAATAATAATTATTATTATTATTATTATTATTATTATTATTATTATTAATTATTATTAGGCTTATATTATAAAGTGGATAAATGTTAAAAAAAATGAAAAAAATAAGAAATGTGATTTGATACGGGTTTTATCATAAGTAATGCCACTAGTGATTTCCAAATTATCGTTAAATTCACGTTGTCACGAAGTGACGAGTGAATTTATCTAGAGAATTTGGAAATCAAGTGTGGCATTTGTTAGGACTATTTAACGAATATAATTAAGATGTTTACTCACAAATCGTTATTTAAATGTAGTTATTTTAAAATATTTATATATTTAATGTAAACGGCGATGTTTGAAAACAAATGAGAAACGTTTGTTATGTTTCATTTGTTCATCACTACAACCAGATGATATTATTTATTGTCAAAAAGCTTAGCAATATTGTAAGAACGTTCCCTGGTGGAGAAAAAATGAAACACATAAAACTGTTTATAACCAACATTATAGGTTACTAATTAATTTCTGATGTCCTATGATGTAAATATGTCAATTATATTTTTATGGAACGTAAATACCAGAGAAATAATACATTTAAGAAAGTGCAAACAGTGGTTTCTTTTTATTGTGGTATAATCAATTTTTCTATTATATCTCGCATGCATTATTAGTTACAATCGTGCATTATATATAAAATCTGGGAGCTACATGCAATCCATGATTCTTACATATTAATATATAAATTTCTATATTCAACTTATTTCTTGGGGAGTCAGTCACTGCAAAATAATGCTCTGACCTATTCAGAATATAAAAAGGAAGAGCTTGATTTTAATATAACAAAATGAAATTGATAAAATCGAGGTGAAAAACGACTGTGATTGGTTGTAAATCAAGATTCATTGAAATGTGATTGGTCATTGACTCCTATTTGGGGCATGAGTTAAATAGTCAAGGGAGAATATATATATATATATATATATATATATATATACCTACATTTATTTTAATTTTCTAATTGCTATATGAGTTTCTCATGTCTGAGGGGAAAAAAAAATATTTTTTAAAACTCCCCACATATACTTTAATTTTCTACTTCCTATAACATCGCAGCCCAACATGGGAGAGTGCTGAGATCAATTCCAGGTCGGGTGAGTATTTACTGTGCATAAGTAAATTGTAAATAGTTAAATATATCACGTACAATATAACAACAAACTTGATGATAAATGTGTTCAAAAGAATCTTTCTCTTCTCTCTCTCTCTCTCTCTCTCTCTCTCTCTCTCTCTCTCTCTCTCTCTCTCTTTTTTTTTTTTAAGTGGGAGTCCACGTGTAACGCTGCAACTGTCAACTGGAAACCAACTCATCCGGAAGATCGACATGACAACTCTGATTGATCGATAGGTTCCCGCCATATTTACAAACAACGTTGTCCTTTTTACGTTCACGGTGATGAAGAAATGATGACGTTGATGATTATGGCATGCGAGAGGTGTCACGAGGGAGAATGAGAGATGTACCTCACGATACAAAAAGAAGACCTGAGCTATAACTGGAAGCGAAAAGGAAAAATAATACAGACAAACCCGCCTGAAGGACAAGTATAAGCAAGGCGAAGACAGAAAATTAACGAGGGAGAAAAAAACCTAACAAACCAGAGAGATGTCAGGGACGACATACATAGAGATAACTGACAAAAGTCTGAGGGAGTGAGGCGAAATAAAATACAGAAAATGGAATAACGTAAATAAGTTTGAAAATCAGCATTCTTATTCCAGTGAAAGGTGACACATGAGTTTATACAGAATAAATTCAACTTCACGCTTTTTGACAACAGACTAATATTATTCACATAATTCTGTCGTGTAAGTGTATATTATATTCTTGTTTTCCTCTCCTATATATCTATCTATCTATCTATAATGACGTAACCCATTGTTGAACCATGGTCTCTCCTTTATAAGGAGTTACTAGATCAAGTTAATTATTAGTTAACTTATTTGCTCGTAGATGTCATGGATGGCATGCGGTCAACACACCGACCCAATGAGGCTTCTAACAGGCAACTAAATAATTACTAGGAACTTGATTTCGGTAAATTTTGCTTGGGAGCCTCTTTATTCAGGCTTAAGGATCTTTTACGAGCCTGAAAATCTTCAGACTCAGGGCCCATGACTTAAAGCCCCTCCCGGAGGACTTGCTCCTTGGATTTTTCCGCCCTAAAAAATACATGGACCCCGGCAGGGTTTGAACCCGCGATACTCGGAACCAGTGGCAAGGAGCATCGCCTAAATAATAACATTTTGTTAAATTAAAGTTACCACACACAAACACACACACACACACACACACACACATATATATATATATATATATATATATATATATATATATATATATATATATATATGGTATGATAAGAAAAATAAATGCCTGGACGGGATTCGAACCCAGATCTCTGAGTCTGTACCTCAGCGTGATATCCATTACACTACCAGGCGAATCCAATTCAAACACTTATTTTTCTTATATATGTATTATACTCTCCATTATTACTAGATGTCGCGAGAACACTGTCTTCACTGCCATCTAGTAGCTGACTATATCAAGTAAGCAAATTAAAGAGAATATTTATTTTACTTTATAGCAGTGACGCTATATATATATATATATATATATATATATATATATATATATATATATATATACATACATACATACATACATACATACATACATACATACATACATACATACACACATACACACATGTACATAATGTTCTGCCCAATGGCAGGTCTTTCACTGCAAACTCAGCATTCTCCACCTCTTTCCTTAACTCAGGTTTTCTTTTCGTATCCGCATACAAACAATTTATTTTAATATTGTCTATTATCTTACGCCTTTTTCTGCCACTAATTTTCTTTCTGTTGACCATTCCTTCTATGGCATCCGTCAGCAGGCAGTTTCTTTTTAGCCAGTGGCCAATCCAATTTCTTTTCCTCTTCTTTATGAGTTCCAGCATTGTTGAATAGTAAAATAAACGAAATGAATAACAAACAGTTAAGCCTGTAGACAAGTAAAGTAAAAAAAACAAGTTCAAAAACTTTGCTAAGCTTACTAAATAAATAAAAATAAAGAAGTAAAATTAGATGCTCAATTTTCACTCAACTTAGAAGAAAATAACTTCCTTTAAAAAAGAAATTTCATACTTGAAACATTGCATTACTAATGGAGATATGAAAGACGCCGTAACGAAGTGACAATGTACAAGTGTTGGTTTTGAGCCCCTTGTCTCCTCTTTTTTCTCTTGATGTTGAAGAGATATCGAGGTGTAATTAAAGGACAACCCCCTCCCCCCATCAAGACTCTGTTCATTGTAACAGCGTCTGTATCTGTAATTGGAAACTTCAGACTAAGAATTTTAAAAAGGTAACCCGTAAAGAGGTCAGTCGATGTCTTGAAAACGTAATTAAGCTTATTTCTTGTTCTTTTCAAACAGAAATCTAAAGACTCAAAGTCTGTAATTAAAATACAAGTAAAAAGTTTAAAAATTATCCACTGCAATGAGCACATTAGCTTAATTGTCATTCTTTCATAAAAATACTGAACCTTTATCGATTTAATAGGAAATATTTTTATTTTATATTACACTAGCTAAGACCGGCGTGCGTTGATGAGCCTAAATAATTGAAATATTAAATGTTAATTTAATTGTATGGTATACGCTGAGACGAACCAAACATGGCGGTTTCGGATTTCAGGTAAACCTCCATTTATAATCGTCGGATTTCGTTCATTTTTGGTCCATACTTACCTCGTTTTATTTTAATACGATATACTAAGTTTCGTTGTGAAACATCGAAAACTGTGACCGCTAGAGCGATTTTTAAACTTTCTCTTTAAGTGAACTCCTACACCTAATGGTTTTAGAGGGTCCAATTGTGAACCTAAACCATTGAGGGACACGCTCAAATACACACAAAAAGTTCGTCAAATCGGTCCAGTCCTTCAAACAGTTTTTAATTTCGGATTTCCGGTAAACATCCGCTTCTAATTGTCGGATTTCGCTCATTTTTTGATAATACCTACCTCGGTTTATTTTAATAGGAGATATTGAGTTTCGTTGTGAAACATCGAAAAATCTGACCGCTAGAGCGATTTTTGAAATTTTATTTCAGTTTATTTCAGGTGAAGTCCTACAGCTAATGGTTTTAGAGGGTCCTATTGCGAATCTAAACCATTGAGGGACACACTCAAACACACACACACAAGAAGTTCGTCAAAATCGGCCCAGTCCTTCAGGCAGATTTAGTTTCGGATCAGGTGAACCTCTACTTGTAATTGTCGGATTTCACTCATATTTGGACAATACCTATCTCGGTTTATTTTAATTGGATATACTGAGTTTCGTTGTGAAACATCGAAAAATGTGACATCTAGAGTGATTCTTCAAATTACACTCCAGGTTAAGTCCTACACCTAATATTTTAGAGGGTCCAATTGTGAATCTAAACCGTCAAGGAATGTAATAAGACACACACAACAAATTTCATAAAAATAGATCTAGTCTTTTGGAGGAGATCAGTAACAAACACACGTACAGAAGGAATATATATATATATATATATATATATATATATATATATATATATATATAAAGGCAATAAATTATATAACAAAATATTTCGGTATTAAAAACGAAGGGGATTTGAATTTTTACCTCTGGAATTGGAGATTAGATAGATTTATAATTTAGCCTACTTGATCGCTTAGCTCTAAGATGGACCAGATGTACTCCTTCTGCTGGACAGTTTCCATCTTCTAGAGACAAATACGTAATAATTGCCTAAGTCATTGGTGAACATACGCTGTGTCACAACTCAATTTGAGTATAATTATCGATCGAGTTACTGTGCGACTGGACGGTCCTATACAGATCGGGCACTGTAAACTCGCGGGTCCGTAACGTCATTATTATACTTGGGGAAACAAGAGGTGAATTGCTAGTACTGACTTAATATCTATTCACCTATTATTACTAAAGAGTCATTTCAAGTGAGAATTTGACTTATAAGGATTCTAAGTTAACCCCCATCAAATTACGTCAATTAATTATATCCCAATCTTAAAGAAAAAATGCACTGAGCTATAACTTTAAAGACAATGATTTTCAGGAAAATTATGGCAGTTAATTTACGGTCTTGATGAATGGAAACAATTAGTTCATCCGTCCATAGTAATTCTGCCCGAAGGCAGGTCCTTCACTGCAATCATAGCATTTTCATGCTATGCTTGCAGCTTTACTAGGGAATTGTGTAGGTGTGGTAGCTTCCCGTTGCTTTCCACACCGGTGAAGGATGATGATGATAATGATAATGGTAAGGATGATAATGATAAGGATGATGGCCATATGATTTCGGGGACCGTTTGGGCCTTAAAGTTTCCCTGACATTTGTCTTACAGGTGAGGAAAAACCCCGATAAAAACCTCACCCAGAAAAACTGCCCCGACCGGGGATCGAACCCGAGCCCGCTGCGTGACAAGGCAGCACGCTACCTCGAGACCGAAGCGGTGGACATAATTAGTTCATAAGGGATTAAAAATTGTACGAAATAAAACATTGAACGCATTATGTTTTGCAGATGATATAGTGTTAATTTTTGACAGAGTGGACAGGCTACAAAAAGCAGTCTATCAATTAAATAATATTATGTAAGAAATATAATATGATTATTTCACAATTAAAACTAAAGTAATGGCCTTCTATGAAAAGTACCCAGTAAGAACAAAAACAGAAATAGAAGTAAAAGTGTTGGAACAGGTTTCACATTTCCAGTATTTTGACTGCAATATAACTTATGAAGAAGAACAAGATATAAGTAGGAAAATACAGAAATTTCAATAAATTTGTGGAACAATCAGATGAACACTGAGGAAGAAAGAAAGGATATGCAGCTAAGATTTTACTCAACGATGGCACTACCAGTGGTGATGTATGGAAGTGGGACCTGGGTCCTGAAGGAAAAAAAATAAAATTCAGGCAGCGGAAATGAGATTCCTACGGGCTGTGAAAGGTTGTACAAGAGAAAAACATATTAGAAAAAAGAATATTAGTGAGGAACTAAAAGTACAATCACTTCTTCAACAAACAGAAGAACACAGGAACAATGGGATAGAACATCTGCAAAAAATGACAGAGGATAGGATACTAAAGATGGCACTGATGTATAATCCTGGAGGACGAAGATCGTAGGAAGACCAAGAAAGCGCTGGGCTGAACAGATGTGAGATCGGAACAGGCAAATAACTAATCCGTGAAGTTTTGATGATGATGATGAATTTACAGTGGAGAAAGTTCCCTAAAATGTCAACCAGGAAAACAAACCATACTGCCGGTTTTAGATATATCGACGTTATCCCTTGACCACTGCAGTGGTTATTCTTCATTTTATAAATGCGTACTTTGATTAAAACGAGTCATTCTTTGAACTGGATTTTTTTTTACAGAGGATGAATGACATAGGTTTAGCACTCATGTAAATTTGGTTGTTTGTACCCACACAAAATGCACATCTGTCCCGCAGTGAACAATTGAACTTCTATGAGAAAAGTGCTTTGTGTTTGCTAGTGTTCAACACGAAATAACCAGTGTACTGTGAAATAGGTGACACGTCGGAAAATAAAAGAACTATGGCTGCCATTCGAATTGAATGAAACGTGTATTTGTTACCTAAACTTTAACAAACGTATGTGGATTAAACATGCTTTTCAAAACTGTAGCGGACTTTAACGATTATTTCAATGTTCATGTTTATCTAAAATTTCCAGTTGTATTTCCCTTCATTTAGAATATAACTAGTAATTTTCTATTATTTAAGGTTATTTTCATTAGGATACTATAGTCTGTCCGTAGAACCTGTAGATAAGCTGTTTGAAATGTGTCATACATATGCAGGAGACTAGTAAAATATACGGCCAATGAGGTTACGAAAGGATGTGCAGGAAGAAGAATAGATCACTCATTTCGCTCTTGAGCTTCAAGCGAGAAAGATATCTAATCGGAAAGCTGGAGGATTTATCTACAGAGTCTATGGACAGACTAGCACAAGTAAGGACTTTCAATAGACAAATAAAAATCTCTCTCGCAGGAACTGCGTAAACTACGCGAATTCCTCAGGAAGTCACATTCATGGTCTGATTTTGTGGCTTACGGAATATATATTAATATTGTTAAATTGGAGAAACCAAACATGGAGGAAACTTCAAAATAGTGAGCTTTGTGGTGTTTATAGGAAACCAGATATAATAAGAACAGTAAGCATCGTAGACTAAGATGGGCATTACATGTGGCACAAATGGGAAATGAAAGAAGTGCATGGAAGCTTCTTGTATAGAAAAAATATATGTTTAAATCGTGATGCCTAATAGCTTAAATCGTTAAAGGACTGGTGTACAGAACAAGAAAAATCAAATCGTGATGCCTAATAGCTTAAATCGTGAAAGTACTGGTATACAGAACAAGAAAAATCTATCTTTAAATCGTAATGCCTAGTAGCTTAAATCGTTAAAGCACTGGGTACCAGAGATATTGGATTCAAATCCCGATTTAGGCATATATTTTTCTTTTCAAATTTTAATAACATTATCATATCCGCCATGTTTCATATGAATGTATGAGTGAATGCTGTGTTTTATCACAAATAAGGGAAATTTTGAAGTGGCTGAATTCAAATAGCCTACCTAGGAACAATAGTTACAAATAGGAATGAGATTCACAAAGAAATTAAACATAGGCTCAATTCTGAAAATGCATGTTATTATCCATTTACGAGGAAAATTGTCCTAACTTATTTCAAAGAACGTCATCATCATCATCAACAACAAGGATTAAGCCCAATGGCCTGTTCCGATCTCATTATAGGTCGAATTGGTCCTTCCATCTCTTTAATGGTCTTCCCAACATTCTTCTCCCGTTTGGTTTATAATTCTTCTTGCTATGCGCTGTTCATTCATTCGTAATACGTGCTGAAGATAAGCATTTTGATAATATTTTATTCTTTCACAGAGATTAAATATATTAAGTTCAAAGAACGTTAATCTGAAAATATATAAAACTGTTATTCTTCCAGTTATATTACATGAATGCGAAACATGGACCACCCTTACTTAAAGGGAGGAATGGAGATTAAGGGTATTTAAAATGAAGTTCCCAGGGAACTTTCTGGACTAAAGAGAAGTGAATAGACAGGTGAATGGAGCAGACTACATTACAGTGAGCTACATGATCTCCATAGGAAATCAGATATAATAAGAACAGTTAAGAATTTCAGACTGCGATGAGCAGGACTTGTAACAGGAATGGAAAATGAAATAGGCCTATATGCATGGAAGCTTCTTGTAGAAAAACCATGAGTAAAACTCCCAGTTGGTAGACCAAGAATGATGTAGGAGAATAACATTAACCATAATTTGAGGGAAGTAGATTATACAGGGGATGAATGGAAAGAATTAGCTCAGGATAGGGATGTGTGGAGAGCTCATGTCCGAGCGGCAATGAACCTAGGGGTTCGGTAGTGCCAGTGAGCTAGTTAGTTATGGCGTGTTTTTTTTTTTTAATTGTGCTGTCTGTATGCGCATCTTGGTTCATAATGCGTGATAAGATTACTTTATAACGAATTTGCTTGTTGTGGGTTCGGTTTACATTGTTATCCTGGTATCGGTTTCTTTGCATTTCGAACAGCTTTGTTATTCGCAGATAATGATCTTAAGAGGATGGGGTAACAGGTAGCCATTGTTCAGAAGCTTCCGCGAACCCCCAGGCTTCGATAAAGTTTATACTAAAAGACGGTATCGCCGCAACACCTAAGGGTTTGTTACCGACTTCACCTCTAATGGCATCTAACGATACAAAACTTTTCAATAACTCTTACTAAATAAACGAGCAAAACCCATTCTTGCACACGATATTGTATACCAGCGAAATGCGCAACTTTCTACTTTTATCAATTATTTTATGGCATTAACAAGCTAGCTCCAAACATTTTTATTTCTCAACCTTTTGCATTGATGCTTCAGTTGCTGTAAAGATTAAATTTATAAGAAAGTCAGAAATACAAAGCGCAGAAATGAACTTTCTTCGAAGAACAAAAGGCTACACAAGATTGGATCGGATAAGGAATGAAGATATAAGAACAGAGTTAAATATAGCCTACATCCATTGGATGAGAAAATCAGAGAATATAGAGAGAAATTGTTTACAAACGTGGAAAGAATGACTGTATCAAGATTACCAAGAGCAGCATTCAATTACAAGCCAAGAGGTTCAAGGAATGTAGGAAGGCCAGTAAAAAGATGAACAGAACAACTGTGAGGCGGAACAGGCAATTTGCCTGGCCCGTGAAGTGAAGAAGAAGAAGAAGAAGAAGAAAGTCAGAAAGAAACAATATTATAAATAATGATACCATGGCTTTGAAGATGCTCAACATAATCTGCGTATCAATGGTAAACCATCTTCTTCTACATCGAAGTTCAATCATTAACCTTAGGGCCTATAGATACTTTCACATTAAGGGACTGAAAATCGCAACAATGTGTGGAGAAAAATAAGTCATAGTCAACACTACACAGAGAGTATAACAACAAGATTAGCATCCTTGAAGACATAGAAATTCTAAAAGAAGCGAAGAATACAGACCTATTCAATGAGAACAAACACACAGACCGACAACTTATACAACAACTAGTGAAATTCATATCAAATTCCGTTGAGGTGAAGTCATATGATGAAAGTTAAAAATTAAATTTTACCTGTTGGTAGGTGCCGTCGTCCTCAACTTTGTTAAAATATTGTATATAAAGTTAACTGGAGCGCTTTCGGAACAACAACAAATAGCAGAAACTCAACCTGCAGAAGATGGAAGATAACTTCCGAAAGCGCTCCAGTTAATTTTATATAAAATGTTTTAACAAAGTTGAGGACGACGGCACGTACCAACAGGTAAAATTTAATTTTTAACTTTCATCATTATACAACAACATTAGTATCAGTTAAAATGCAGAAGATGAAACATTGTTTTTGAAAGGCCTCCACATTGGAACAATTTGATTAAGTTTAATAATTTAGTTGAGGACTAGTGATATACATGGTACCAATTCTGTATTTAATATCTTAATAAGGAAGAGGTACTTAAATATAAACCAATAAGATATTTTCGCTGAATTTATGGAAGTCACTTTATTTTTTATTTTTATTTATTTATTTTTTGTCGAAAAGAAGCTTGAAGTATCATTAGATTTTCCATGGAAAACAGTATAATTTAGAAGTGTGAAATAGTAAAAGATACTGCTTAACCATGCGACCAAAAATATGTATATTAGGGTTATAAATATTTCCTGTGCAATGGATGGATTAACTCTTACTTAAAACCATTAAGAAAGGCCTTCATTTCACTCAGCTTCAAGAAAACGTCACCCCCAAGTATATTTATATATAAATATTTAATATTGAATTGGGGGTAATCTTTTCTTGAAGCTCAGTGAAATAAAGGCATTTTTCAATGGTTTTAAGCAAACGTTCACCCATTCATTGTACAGGAAATATTTTATTAAAAAAAACAGTCCAAAAAGTTATAATCCTCTAATATTTTATTTCAACAAACAGTCCAAAAAGTTATAACCCTCGTGAAATAAAATATTTCCTGTGCAATGAATGGGTGTAAAATATTTCCTGTGCAGTAAATGGGTGAACTTTTACTTTAAACCACTGAAAAATGGCCTTCGTTTCACTGAGCTTCAAGAAAAGGTCACCCACAAATATATTTATATATCAATATCTAATATTTATTTGGGGTGACCTTTTCTTGAAGCTCAGTGAAATAAAAGCATTTTTCAATGGTTTTAAGCAAAATTTCACGTCATTGCACAGTAAATATTTTATTTCACTAAAGTCCAAGTTATAACCCTAATGTATATATTACGCTATCCCTGTAATAAGGAGATGAGTGTAATGGAAACATATGGTCACACGTAGAAATTCAGTATATAATGGAAATGGACAGCTAATGACAAATGAGGGAAATTTTGAGGAAGTGGTTGAATTCAAATACCTAGGAACAATAATCACAAATAGGAATGAGATGCACAAAGAAATTAAACATAGGCTCAATTCTGGAAACGCATGTTATTATGCATTGCAGAGACTTTTGATGTCCCAACTCCTTTCAAAAAACGTTAAGCTGAAAATATATAAAACTATTATTCTACCAGTTATATTATATGGGTGCGAAACATGGACTCTTATTTTAAGGGAGGAAAGGAGATTACGAGTATTTGAGAATAAAGTTCTTAGGAAAATTTTTGGACCAAAGAGAGATGAACAGACAGGTGAATGGAGAAGACTACATAACAATGAACTACATGGTCTTTATAGGAAGCCAGATATAATAAGAACAGTTAAGTCTCGTAGACTGCGATGGGCAGGACATGTTGCACGTATGGGGAATGAAAGACGTACATGGAAACTTCTTGTAGGAAAGCCAGAAGGAAAACGCCCAGTTGGTAGACCAAGAATGAGGTGGGAGAACAACATGAACTATGATTTGAGGGAAGTAGATTATACAGGGAATGATTGGAAAACATTAGCTCAGGATAGGGATGTATGGAGAGCTTATGTCCGCGCGGCCATGAACCTAGGGGTTCGATAGTGCCAGTGAGTAAGTGTAATGAAGTCTACTCTACGATGCTATTTAAGCTGTAGGTCATCTTCCAGATCCGACCCATCAGGTTCTACTCCTATAACCAATTTGAGTTGGCCACGAGGGAGGACTACAACCCTCCCATTGGCCACTTCTACCCTTTTTATTGTTCAGGCTCGGATTCATGAGGCAGCACCCTGGTGGGTACCCGCTAGATCCCCGCAACCACATTATTCAAAATCTATGGATTCTTAATCAAACCTAACATGGGATGAGGTAAAGGATGATAGGAAATGAATGAATTAGAAATGAAATGACATGAAGGAGTGGGAAGGGAGAATGAAGACTGTTGGTGAGATGAAATTGGGAAACGGGAGAAGCCTGATACAACCAGAAAAAATCTCGGTATGGCGCAAAACCAATATTCCTCTAGAACATCCAGGATTAAAACCTGGGATCCCAGTCGAGCATCCGCGACGGTTAGCCACATGTCTACCGAAACGGCAAGAATTACGTAACTGACGTTTAAACATATTTAGTGTGTGACACTCCCTTACGTTATTTCGCAATGGGATACTAAGTCAAACATTCATGGTCAAACCCAGGAACCTCAAACTCCAAGGAACATTCTATTTTAAGACCACCAAGGCTGATAGGCATCGTTTTAAATATACGCCAAACTTAATATAAAAAATGAATGCGAGTCTGTCTTTTATGGACTTTTATGGACTCAAAAACTACTTGTCGGATTTAAATGTGAGTTTCACCATCATTTAGAGAAATTTACTGGAACAATTAACATATTACCGTACTTACTATAAGGCCAGACCTAAACAAAAAAAAAAACAAGTATAGGTGCACTATAAAGGTCTGTTTTTAGACGCTAACATAGCTTATGCTGCCTAAGCCATAAAAAAATAATGGTTTTAAAAAACAAAACAACGCGCTTTATTAGAAAACCGAACAAAAAATGAAAAATAATTTAATTTCCAATATGCTTGGGATAAAATTAAAGTAATCAACAAAAAAAAATCATCTCCAATACATCTAGAATAAAACTAGAGTTATCTAAAAAAAGAAAATAATTTTACCATCAAAAGCATGGAGTGCTTTTTATGTTTTTTACGTTTTCTTCTTAGAGACTTTACTTTTACCAATGTCTATTTATTATCAAATATATTAGTTGATATAGAGCACGACAAGCTTTTGATGGTAAAATTATTTTTTTGTAGATAACTCTAAACGTGTTGGAGATGATTTTTTTGTTGACCACTTTAATTTTATCCCAAGCGTGTTGGAAGTTAAAATTATTTTTCATTTTTTAGTTCGGTTTTCTAATAAAGCGTGTTGTTTTAGTTTTTTAAACTATTTTTTATTTTTTAGTTTGGTTTTCAAAAATGTAAATACCTTTAAATTCGATAATATTGCAGTATGACCTAAAAGCAATACTCTTCTAAAAAAAAAATCCGGGCCGGATTTGAACCAGCAACCTATGGATTACTGAAATTATATACCACTACAGTCCGTCATTTTACCGGTCTTTATTTTTTGATGTCCTGATGATCCTGGCCAGGATCTTATTAAAAATTATGAAATTATTGTATTGCCATTGGTTTTTTACAAGTATACAACGTTTCAAGTCGATTCAATGTTTTTAAGTGGGTGAAAATCGTGTTGAAAGATTCCGTTACATAGATAGATACAGGTCAAGCTAACATAAAGCGTGTAATATAAATATTCTCAACTCGTGTCCAACTCAGGGTCGGGTCGTGGGATGAGATGAAATGAACCCCTATATATAGAGGTCTGTGAATGCAAGGGTGACGGCCGACCATGCCTGACGCACCATCACAGGGTTGTTGAACGAAATGAAATGAAATTGATGAGACGAGTATGGAGAAATGATGGAATGAAATTGTGGCAGAGGAAAACGGGAGAAAACCCTGCCCATGCTCCGTTTTGTCTACCACGAAACCCACATGGGGTAACCGAGACACGATCTCGGGACCCCAGAGGTGTGAGGCTAACGTCTTACCGCTTGCGCCACGGAGCCACTAATACACCTAATTAACTTACACAGAATTGAATACCTCAAACAATTATACAAAATGTCTGTAGGTGTGTCTTTTACGGATAACTCAAAATAACCAGTTTTGTCTTTCAAATTAATTTTATCCACGCGAACAACGTCGCGGATCACGCTAGTTCAAGATAAGAATTACCGAATTACCATTTGCAAATGTAAATCATCCACTCGATAGCTGCAGCTGCAAAAATTAAGAGATTTTTTCCCATTGTTTGACCATAATTTCCCCTAAATTCTATTGAGTCCCCAAAACCGCCCTCCCATCAAGATTGTCAGGGTGAATTAATTTAGCGTAACCAAAATTGTTAAACTACTCTTTACAGGAGAAATAAAAAGAAGTCCTTTAGAATCTTTTCATAACGTCTAGATTTACACAACTACAATGTTTGAATAGGACAGGACGAATGACAATTTACGACTGTTGGGGAGGACATGTTTTAAAAGAGTGCTCTTTTGTTAAATCTCAAAATGAAGCCGCTTTTAGAAAATGGTGGCATAATATACTGGTCAGGTCATATGTGATATAGGTACCTATAGGTTTTACTCTCGGCTGAATGGAGAAGAAAAAAGAAGACTGGAATAGACAGAAAGGAGAAAATGCCTTAAAGCTAAATAAACAAGAATTGAAGTAATAGCAAGCAGAGGAATAAAAAGCTATTCAATTTATAAACTACCCAACTGATTTTTTTTGTCGTATCTTTTTAACCTCGTTGGAAAAAGGAGGGGTTTTAGTGGTATAAATAGTTGTAGCTTAGATTAAGGGGGAGACCATTTACGTCTGTTTTCAGGGTCGTTTGTCTTTTTCATTCATCCTCTTCTCTTGTCAAGATTTTCCTAAACGTTTAAAAAAAATGTCCTCTTCTGTCGTCTGTGATATCTTGTCCTCTTCAGTAGAAGCAATTTTATTTCATTTCACAAGAACGTACTCTTTTGTCTCTTGAGTGATAATAGCACTCTGGACTAAAACTATTTCCTCTCTTTGATCTATTCTATTCTATTTTTAAAATGTTTCACATTGCAGAGGTAACTTGAGTTATTAAATTTAGGGATGATAGAGAAGACAATGCTGTAAAGTGAAGTTTTGTACTAGGAATACACTGGAATTTCAAATAGAGAAAGACTTATAATTATTTATATTTGCACAAGATTAGGAAGATTTAGAACATATGAATAGAAAATAATAGAAGAATATGATAAAAGGGGATTAATTTTGAACATGAAGAATATAAAATATTTATTAATTGGTGAACCAGAACAAAATTTAATTTTGAAGACTGGAGAAACAATTAAAATCTTGTACTGAGATCACATATTTAAGAATTAAAATAAATAAAAATGGAAGTTATGGAGCGAAAATAAGAAATGGAAAGGAAAATTTACAATTGCTTGCCTCAATGAAATATTGTGGGATAAAAGTATAAGTAATAAAAATAAAATGAATATATATCATACAATTGTTAAAGGCATCATTACTTATGAAGCAAAACTTTGGTCATTAACAACAAAATAAAAGAAGTATATTTTGAGAACGGAAATGTATTTTATACGAAGGGCAGCAAGAATTTCAGGAAGAGAAACAAAAAAATAAAAACTCAGTAATAAGGGAGAAAATGAAGATTGAAGACACTATTTTAGATTATATAAAAACTCTTGGCATAACTGATTTACAGAAATTGAATTAGTTATACCAAGAATATAATTTCAAAATATCAAAAGAAAAAACAAAAATAATGGCATTTTGGGCAAACGATCATATAAGATCAAAAATCGTAATAGACAACAAACCTCTGGAACAAGTAACAAATTTTTAATTATTTGGGTTGTAATTTTACTATAAACACAAAAACTGAAAGAGACATACATATGGAATTGTCGATATTTCAAATGATATACGGAACTATACATAAAACATTAAAGAATAAAACAAGAAGAGATACTAGATTTAAGTTTTATAAAACATTGGCAGTTCCTGCATTACTTTATGGGAGCGAAACTTGGGTAATGACCAAAAAACTGCAAAGTAGAATACAAAGCGCAGAAATGAACTTCCTTAGAAGAACAAGGCTGCACAAGATTGGATCGGATAAAGAATGAAGATATAAGAACAGAGTTAAATATATATCCATTGGATGAGAATATCAGAGAATATAGAGAGAAATGGTTTACACACATGGAAAGAATGAATGTATCAAGATTACCAAGAGCAGCATTCAACTACAAGCCAAGAGGTTCAAGGAATGTAGGAAGGCCAGTGAAAAGATTTAGAGAACAACTGTGAGGCGGAACAGGCAATTTGCCTAGCCCGTGAAGTGAAGAAGAAGAAGAAGAAGAAGATAAAAACTCAGCAATTATGATGGTACGGACATATCCAGCGAATGGAAGAGGATCGGCTACCAAAATCTGTTTTGAAATGGAAACCTGAGGGAAGACTAGGCAGAGGAATACCTAAAACCTCCTGGAGTCAGGGAATATATTTATACATGACGGAGAAACATCTATACCAGGAGATTGGATGGACCGACAAAATTGGTTATTGAGAATCGGACGATGTCAAAGACATTAATCAATCTATGATCTATCTATATCTTTATATTATTTTCATAAATATTAATTAATTATATATTCGTAACACTTGTTTCAATACACTGTATCATATTCAGACGAATGTGAAGAAAGATTTGTGTCCACTCCTGGATTGCCTATTAGCGGAATTGGTTAGTGTGCCAGCGCGCAAAGCATGACTATTTTATAGTAACAAGACTTACTTATGACCCTATTATGCCTTAACACAGGCTCGGAATCATGGGGAAGAGCATCAGTGTGCTCACATAGATCATCACAGCCACATATTTTAAACACCTGTGGTTTCCTAACCAGACTACTTTTATCTAACATGAGATAAGATTGTAATATGAAATGAATAAATGGAGACGAAAATACATGACGGGGAGGAAAGAGGAGTGGAGATGAAATTCGGGAAAAGTGGAGAACCCCGAGAAAACTCCCAAAAACCCCGGTGAAAGCCCATCACCAAGACCCCTCCGGGACTGCAAATAACACGGCTGAAATATATTGGCTTTATTTTCCCATATTTTATTTGTGTAAATCAAAAGAATCCTATACCCTACAAATTTAATTTATTTAGAATTTAACGTGTCAAATATTAAACAAATATTCAAGCATATATTGCTTACTTATTTTCATAAAAATAAAAACGAATTTAAAGAGCACAATCGAAGTTTTTACAGCACCAGACAAAATACTACTTCTTTGCTACATGTTCCAAAATTTTATACAACTTCTGGATCTAAACATAGTAGATATCTAGGACCCAAATTATATAATGAATTAATTAGATCCAATCCAGAACTAAGTAAACTAAACATGACTAGTTTTAAAAAAAACAATTCAATTAATAATTTTTAATTAATTAAGTGAATAAAATTAATCATTTGAATATTTTAAAATAATAAATATAAAGCATATATTTTTGCTTATATTGTTATAAATCAATATATAACTAATTACTTT
Source organism: Diploptera punctata (assembly GCA_030220185.1). Lineage (NCBI taxonomy): Eukaryota > Metazoa > Arthropoda > Insecta > Blattodea > Blaberidae > Diploptera > Diploptera punctata. Next base: position 1,823,013 of record JASPKZ010007805.1, read on the forward strand.
CTTCTGTATTATTGGTTATAATCCATTACATTATATGATTTATATTATTTTATGTATATCATTCTCCATTCCATTAATTCTCTTGTTAGAATAAGTCTTATTCCCAATACATTATTATTTTTTATTTGTATGTGCCATAATTTATGTAAAATGAAACTGGCCCTAACTTTAAATGTATATATTCTATTTGTATTATTCATGTAACAGAACTGCACCCGAGCACGAGCACTTGCTCATTCGGGTGTCAATACTGTATATAACATTTATTTGTAAATAAAATTTATTCTTATTCTTATTTAATAGCATTTAAACACAATTAAAGTAAAATATTCCATGTTAATTAAATAGAAATAATATTTTAAAGTTTTATATGATTTTCATATTTACTAAAATACAAATTCGTAATAGTTGTTTCAGTACTATGTTCCTTCTTCACACGAATTTTATCACGATTACAAAAAGATTTTTGTTATTATATATAAACTCCAGTATAAAATTAGTTTGTAATCACGATAAAATTCGTCTCAAGAAGGTGCAAAGTACTGAAATAGGTGTTACGAATTTGTATTTGAATAAATATAAAATTGTGTAAAACTTTAATTATTTTTATTTAAATAACATAAAAATTATATTTGAAGAGAAAAAAAATACGCTCAGACCGGGACTTGAACCCGGGACCCTTGGTTCTCTAGACCAAGTGCTCTACCAACTGAGCTACCTGAGCAAGTACCGATCTAAACGCAAATCTTTCTCTATATACATTGTAATTCCCGTCCACCAAATGCTGTGAAGCCATGCTTCTATCTTGCAAATGGCTGCTCCTTTATTAAGAAGACATATTTGGGAATTATACATTACAGCCAGTACGGCATCATTGAGATGCACGAAATCAATAACAACTTGAAAAAAGCCGTACTGGCTGTAATGTATAATTCCCAAATATGTCTTCTTAATAAAGGAGCAGCCATTTGCAAGATAGAAGCATGGCGTCACAGCATTTGGTGGACGGGAATTACAATGTATATAGAGAAAGATTTGCGTTTAGATCGGTACTTGCTCAGGTAGCTCAGTTGGTAGAGCACTTGGTCTAGAGAACCAAGGGTCCCGGGTTCAAGTCCCGGTCTGAGCGTATAATTTTTCTCTTCAAATATGATTTATCCATCATTGAGATGCATGAAATCAATAATAAAAACATAAAAATGGATGTTCATCAAGAAAACGCCAAATCAATTGATTAAAATATTCCAATTTTAAAGCGTTTAAGTTAAAAATAGGAAAAAGAAAACTTCACAGTACTAATGGGTTACAGGATAATATTTATGGTTACAGAGAGATAAAATGTTTTTCCTCTCTGCTCTTAAAATTATGTTCACTGGATTTAGGGAGCGTTGATTTCCATGATTAAATTATAAACCAAAATATGTTTTATATTACACTTACTGTGCGACAGGAATAAAATAATTATTATAATTGCTTTGAACTTTTGGTAACCCTCAAAAAGCACTCCACAGTTCATATAAAATATGAAATACGGTTTGTTGTTTGTTACAGGCAATGTAGCAAGACCGTAATGTATCAGAATTTAGCGATCGAAATCAAGTAGTAGATAAAAATATACTTCTGTGCAAGTCAAAGAAAAATAAAACATTTCTGAAAGCATTGGTGATACGTTTTGATAATGCCATGAGATGACAATATTATACACTGTAAGTTACATGTATTTAGCTATAAATGTTACAACATATTGCATTTTTACTATTCTGCAAGGAATTTAATTTAGTTTGAGAGAGTATTTATGTATATACTAGGTGGCTCCATGACGCATTTGTTTGATCACTTGCCCTCCACATCTGGGTCCTTAGTTTGTGTTTCGATCGCTTCATGTGGGATTCGTGGTGGTCGAATGGGAGCCTTCTTTTTCTTCTTCTTCTTCTTCTTCTTCTTCTTCTTCATGGTTTAGGCTTATTTACTAGCCTGTTCCGGCTCCAAATTGCTGCTCTTTCCACCTTTTCCTTGGTCTTCCCAAACTTCTTCTTCCTCGTGGTGAATAGTTGTATGCTGCTTTTGGTATTCTATTCTCAGTCATCCTTGACAAGTGTTCTTTCCAGTTTGTTCTGTATTTCTCTATTGTTGTGTTTAATTCCTCTACTTTTAGTTGTTGTCTTATTTCTGTGTTATGAACATATACAAAATTATCAGATTAAATGGTTCCAATACGTCCAGAGAATGTCAAATTCCCGTTTACCAAAGATGATTTACCACCTCAACCCTAAAGGCAAAAGAGACCTCGGAAGACCCTTCAACCGATGGAAAGATCAGTTTTTGTAGTCGCAGAACGGGCATCATCACCCAATACTGCATTCGGAAGAAGAAGTTTTTTTTTTGTATATTCTTTGATATCCTGCTATTGGTCTGAGGAATCTCATTTCAGCAGTTTGTATTCTGGCAGATTGTTGTGTTGTCACTATCCATGTTTCGGATCCATAAGTAATAATAGGCACTGTCATTGTCTTGTATAATTTCATTATTTCTTTCCTGGCTTTATTTTTCAAAGTACAAAGTCCAAAGGCAGCCCTCCAAAGGACTAACCCTACAGAACTTTAGTAGCGTACTCAGGGGTCATTTCAAAATATTTACAAGCTTCAAAGAGATAGCCGGACTGTCCAATCGATAACAAATGGGAGCCACGGCAGATTTTTATCGAGGGTTCTCTCGTTTTCATCTGTCCTTGTTATGGTGTGACATATCTTAATATTTGACATCCCTGTATGTCACAGATTTTCACAAATCGGGGATTCATCGTATCTCATCGCTCGACATGGCATTAAGTAGGACACGAACCGAGGACTCACTTTACATCTATAACAACTAATTTTAATCCTTACTGCATTATAAAATACTTAGTTCAGTCTGAGAGAAAAAGTATTTTTGCCAATTATTATCTACTCCTTCATAACATTTACCTGGTTGAGTGGAAGATAAGGCTAGATGGCTTAAATCTACAGTTTAAACAAATTGTTGATTATTATTAGTGTTATTGTTAGTATTATTATTATTATTATTATTATTATTATTATTATTATTATTATAGTCCACCGCTATGGTCCCGAGGTAGCGTGCTGCCTTGTCACGCAGCGGGCCCGGGTTCGATCCCCGGTCGGAGCAGTTTTTCTGGGTGAGATTTTTATCGGGGGTTTTCCTGACCTGTAAGACAAATGTCAGGAAAACTTTAAGGCCTAAACGGTCCCCGAAATCATACAGCCATCATCATCATAATCATCTTCCTTATCAATATCATCATCATCATTATCCTTCACCGGTGTGGAAAACAACGGGAAGCTACCACACCTAGTAAAGCTGCAAGCATAGCATGAAAATGCTATGATTGCAGTGAAGAACCTGTCTTCGGGCAGAATTATTATGGATGGAATATACTATAAAGTATTTAGTTCTGTTTGGGAGAAAAAGTATTTTTGCCAAATACTCCTAACTAAGAGTAAAAATTCAACTAGAGAATAAAATAATAGAACAAGTGAGCAATTTTAATTATCTGGGATACAATGTATCATATAGAAAAAGTGAACACATTGAAAACAAAATAAATTAATTATATGTTGTGCACCTTAAAACGAAGTATCAAAGGAACTAGAAAGGAGACACTTTTAAAATTTTATAAAACAATGGCGGTTCCAACGCTACTATATGGATCGGAACATTGGGTCTTAACCAAAAACCAGGAACGAAGAATAGAATCGTCAGAAATGAGGTTTCTGAGGAGTGTAGCTGGCTTTACAATAATGCATCAAGTGAGGATATACGAAGAGAACTGAATATATTCAAACTATAAGATAAAATTACATAATACAGATATGAATGGATGGACATCAATAGAGTGGATAACAATAGAATTGCGAAACAGATTCTTCATTACAAACCACTAGGACGAAGAAATGTTGGAAGACCCAGTAAAAGATGGATAGACCAATTCTAACATGAGATCGGAACAGACCAGCAGGTCTAATCCTTGATGATGATGATGATGATCTACTCCTGCATAACATTTCATTGGTTGAGTGGAAGATAAGGTTAGATGGCTTAAATCTACAATTTAAACAAACTGTTGGTTATTATTATTATTATTATTATTTATTGTATTATGATACAATTGTTAAAAAGCATCATTACTTATGGAACATACCTTTGGCCATTAACAACAAGAACAAATAAGTATATTTTGGCAACAGAAATGGGTTTTATACGAAGGGCAGAAAAACTTTCAAGAAGAGAAAAAATTAGAAACTCAGTTATAACGGAGAAAATGAAGATTGAAGATACTGTTTAAGATTATATTAAAACTCAGCAATTAAGATGGTACGGACACGTCCAGCGAATGGAAGGGGATCGGCTACCAAAAATGTGTTTTGGATTGGAAACCTGAGGGAAGACAAGGCAGAGGAAGACATGAAACCTCCTGGAGTCAGGGAATATATTTACACATGCAGGAGAAACATCTACAACCAGGAGATTGGATAGACCGACAAAATTGGCTATTACGTATTGGACGATGTCAAAGACTCAATTGACGATCTATCTATCTTCTATATATTTATAATAATAATAATAATAATAATAATAATAATAATAATAATAATAATAATAATAATAATAATAATTATTATTATTATTATTATTATTATTATTATTATTATTATTATTATTATTATTATTATTGTTATTATTATTAAGCTTCCTTTAATCATGGACAAATAGAAATGCATTTTCTTACATTTTCCTTTTCAGTATTTCTACGTCATTAATATTAATTATTCTTTGAGATTCTACTGTCAATTTAATAAACAGAATCAGCGTCTAAGCTCATTTCTAATTGGGATTGAAAGTGTCAGGTCTATATACCAGATCTCCATGTTTTTAAAAGAAAAACAACAAAAGAAAATACTAAGGAATTTTTCCTTTTCAGAGAACATTTTCATACTTTCACAGTAAAGATGTTTTTGAGGGGTGAGGTATAAAATAAAAGGAAATGGGGGATGAGGGAGAGTTTGATTTTCTTTCCACCACAAGTTTTAATGAGTAAACAGATGTTGGACAAGTTGATAATTGCTTCAGCTTTCTGACAAAACATTTTTTATTCACTCACCTCCTTCGTTCCTTTCTTTATCTTTTCATTATTTTGTGCTTAATTCTGGTTGGGCCTCCTCCATTTTCTTTGTCATGAATTGCTACTCAGTGAAGCTGAAGAAAATCAAATCCCTTACCATGAATGGAAAATAGAATAGAGATGACAGGTTTTTCACCCCTTTCCTTCCATAATTACTTGATTTTTACTTTTTATCCCAGTCCAATCGGTACGTATATTTTATAATAGAAGTAACTAAATGGTAGACATATAAACAGTCCGTTAAGGCCCATCTCCTGTTAAGGGGTAGCAAGATATATTTAGATTTAGATTTATTTATTTAGCCTGGTGGAGTTAAGGCCATGTGGCCTTCTCTTCCACTCACCAGGGCAAACATATATTACATCAGAATATAACAATCACAATGAACTCTAATATTAAATACCGAATAAAAATTACATCAAAAATATAATATCTATTATATTACGATCTATAATGCAACTAGTTAATGTTAGTTAAAATTAAGACTAAAACTAATAGTTAGTTAAAATTAAGACTAAAACTAATAATAAAATGTATACAATCAAGACATTAAATTGTCCCTGTCTAATGTAGGGCCTATATATAAAACAAAGAAAAATAATGAGATATAGAAAACTAATTTTACGTTTGTACAATATTTAAAACAAAACAAAAGAAAATATTTGTTAATCTTAATATTACTTTCATAGATAATTAAATCTATTAATTGTTAAAAGAATACTATCAGTGAGGTGTATAAGTTAGTTTGTTATTAAATAATTCTTTAATTTGTTTTTGAAGGATGTTATAGTTTGACAGTCTCTGACATAGGGCGGAAGGGAATTCCATGTTTTGGTGAGACCGTAAAAGTGGCCGAGGAGAATAAATAAGACGGGCTTAACGTTAAATCAAGGTCACGGATTAGATAACCCTGCAAAGGATAGCAAAAACTATGGAATTAAAGGAAGATATACAAATACATAAAATATATGCCTATCTAAAACGAAAATATATATTTAACCCTTAAATTGTCAGTACAATATTTTCTCATGTCAGTTATTTAAATGTTCCGAACCGCAAGGAAAATACATTCATGTTAAACTGTGTATTATTATACATTATTGCGTAATTTGGCAGAAATTTAAGTAATTTTTACTCGTTTATTTTTCTATGGATATAAAAACAATATTAAATAAATAAAATCAATGTATCCAATAAGATACATTTTTAATTTAAGGGTTAACAATAATGTGAGAGAGTTTGTAAAAAGGAAGAAAAGTTGAAATATTCTGAAACATGCAAGACCTAAAAATGAGCCTTAACAAAAATATATTAACTAAAACTTTAATAAGGCTCTTAGGCGGGATATCTTAATGCTCGAGTTTTAGCAATCACAAATATTAAACAACATGCAAAATACGAAGATCTGAATCAGACTTACATGAGACCAGAAGAACGTGTGGAGAAAAATAAGGAGGTACTTAGATATAAACCAACAAGATACTTTCGCCGAATGTACAGGAAAACGCTCAATGTGTTTACAAAGAGACCTAAAACACGTCTGGGGAAAAAAATCGTATATACTCAACCTAGGATTTAAGGAGAGATCAGGGCTTGCTTGGTTTAGGCTAGGGGCATGGAAATTTCTAAAAATTAGAGACGATCACGATATGCGAATATGTCCAATGTGCGGGAACTTTGAAGATGAGATACATATATTAGGAAAATGTGATGATTTAGAATATTGGAGACGTCAGTTATTACCGGAAAGATTTCTAAATTCAAATCGGGCAAGATTGGCATGCTACGAGTTATTGGTAAATCCAGAAAATTGGATAAACTTGGGTAAATTTCTGGACAAAACGCGGAAAATAAGAACAACACTCATTCATGAATAAATATATGTTATCAAAATCAATAACATTAATTCTTAATAATTATATATAAATTAATTAATGTATAATGCTATTGTGTTATTATTTAATTGTAATATTATTGTGTTTTCTTTATGTAATTGTAATGTTATTGATTTTTTGTTGTTTATTTTTCTTTACACTAGTACCAATTATTACTTTATTGTAACGGACTGTCAACAGCACGTACGGCTTACTGCCCGTGCGACCCATATTTGTAAATAATATTGTAAATATCTTACTTTTTGTCTAATAAAGTCCTACTACTACTACTACATGAGACCATTACAGACATCCTCGAAGGCCGGTTTCTGTGTCGAGCTATCTATCCAACCCCCGACCAGATCATTTAGTGGTTGAAACCCCGAGTTTATATATATATTTCTGAGGGTCGGTTTCACCTACAGAGGTAACTGTATTACGCCAGTTTAAGCTATGTATTATATATGGAGAAAACCGGCGTAATACAGTTACCTCTGTTGGTGAAACTGGTTTCCACCTGACGTGGAAGCGCTAAGAACAACTTTTCGTGCAGAATCACGTAATTAGTTAACATCGTCAAACCCCATATGCATTTATTTTAAATAAACTGTCTAAAACGCCCTAATAAATTATAATAACGAAATATTTATAGCGAATAATTAATTTTTAATAACGCCCTTTTTATAACTATAATTTCACACTATCAATTATGAGTCCAATAAACATGGAGTTTATAAAACCTATAAATTTTGGGTCATAACAGAATCAATTTTTTAGTCGTCGCCTAAGAGTAAAATATAACCCAAATTTTCATTTCTGGCAATACACAACTAACTCACTGCACTATCGAACCCATAGGCTCATGGTCGCGAAGACAAAAGCTTACCATACATAATTATCCTGAGCTAATCCTTTCCAATCATCCCTTGTAGAATTTACCTCCATCAAATTATGGTTAATGTTTTTTTCTCATCCCATTCTCGGCCTATCTGTAGGACTCTTTCCCTCTGGTTTTCCTAAAACGAGTTTCTATGCCCCACTTTCATTCATCATTCGTGCCACATGTCCTGCTCATCGCAGTCTACGAGACTTATAATTTCTCATTACACTTGGTTTCCCATAAAGATCACGTAGCTCTGTTATGTAGTTTTCCATTCAATTGTCTGTTCATCTCTCTTCGGTCCAAACATATTTCATAAGAACTTTATTTCTCAAATACACGTAATAGTTTGACCTCCCTTGAAGTAAAAGTCATTGTTTTGCATCCATACAACTGGAAAATTTAGTTTCATATGTATTAGTTTAACTCTTTTCTATTAGTGTATTGTTTTTTAATAATCTTTCCCGAATAGTGACCTAAAAAAGCGTTGGCGAGTCTAGATAGGTTTACTATTGTTATTAGTATTATTTTAATTCTCTATAAAATTGCACTGGCTTCGTTGTTGTTTAAGGAATGACCTCGAATTGTAGAGACTAAAATTGATAATCTCATAGCACCTTTTTCACATACAGAACAATTAAAAAAATACCACTCTAAAATAAATAATAATTAAAATAAACCAAATATGAATATATAACTAAGTAAAGTGAAAATATAATAAATTCTAATCTCAACAATGTAGCCAATAAATATTACGATTTGAAGAAAATACCAATATTTCATATAGAATATTATACATACATAAAACAATATTGGCATTAATAATTATTGTAATAGGACCCAATATTTTGATAATAAAATATTTGGTATAGTAAACCGAAAATAACGTATTCCTTTTAGAACTTGATAGAGGAAATCTTATTTTCTTATAAGGCTCCGTAACTTATATTTCATATATAAACCAACATACTATTAATTGAAAGTATCTTAAATTACCAGCCACCAGGCAAAAGATCTTTGGGCAGACCCTTCAAACGTTGGATTGAGATCGTAACAGATCACTAGGTCTATCATTTGAAAGGAAGAAGGAGAAAGAGAAGAAGAAGAAGTAGATTAGGACTTTATAAGACTAAAAGTAAGATATATACAATGCTATTTACAAATATGAGTCGCATGGACAGTAAGCCGTACGTGCTGTTGACAATCCTTTACAATAAGTTAATGTTTGGTAATAATATATTTAAAAAACACAGTAATATTACAATTAGATAACAATACAATTACATTATGCATTAACTTAGTTATGTAGAATTATTAAGGATTAATTGTATTGCAATTTAACATATTTATTTATTCATGAATAAGTGTAGTTCTTATTTTCCGCGTTTTGTCTATAAATTTACCAACGTTTATCCAATAGTAGCTCTATAGCTTATAAAATCCGCAGGTTTAACGACGCATTTACTAAGGCCCTACACTGGTACATATCATGAGCCAAATGTATCTAGTTCATATCTCCAACTATCGAATTCCCTTAGGTCAATAGGAAAATTATTGTCCCACCTACATGTAGGAAACAAAAGCGTCTGTTTTGCATATTGCCATTGTTAGTGAGCATAAAACAAAATTATTATAGTGAAAAGTATTCTATGTATAATTAGGTCTGCAGCACATCAGCACTTCCCGGCGATTATCACAAAATGCAACAGATGAACAGATATTTCTGCGTGTACATAAGTGTATAATGGCGTTATACAGCCACTGTAACTGGTTGATATTAAGACGAAAACCCCCTCCCTTTAATAGTTGTATTATCGCAGCATTGTGTTGTCCAAAACAAGAAGGGTATTCATAACAATGTTATCTCTATGCAGGCACACACAATAGAATAGGATGCAGCGCGGTTGCTTTCTCTAACATCTTAACAACTGTAGTCCACTCTCATTGTAACACAACACGACTGCAAGTTCCAGCCAATCTATTGCAGTTTGTTACTTAGATCACTTATGTCGGATTAAAGCACTTTCAAAATGTTACTTACGGAATATATTATAGACCTATTGTTTTATTGCTTTATAAACTTATGTTAATGCAAATTAAATCTAAAATTACAAGAATAAATAAATAAAAAGAGATATGTAATTCACTGGCACTATCCAACTTGGAGCTCCATTGCCGAGCGGGTATACGTTTTGCAATATTCCTACAGTTTTCCAATCATAGTCTGTACAATATATATGTATATATTTTTTTTAAGTGGTAGCGCACTGAGATATCAAGATATCATCCAGAGCATTAATTTTTGTTATCTTGTGGCCTCGAGGTAGCGTGCTGCCTTGTCACGCAGCGGGCCCAGGTTCGATCCCCGGTCGGGACAATTTTTCTGGGTGAGATTTTTATCGGGGTTTTTCCTCACTTGTAAGTCAAACGTCAGGAAAACGTTAAGGCCCAAACGGTCCCCGAAATCATATGGCCATCATCATCATCTTCCTTATCATTATCATCATCATCATCATCATCATTCTTCACCGGTGTGGAAAGCAACGGGAAGCTACCACATCTACAATTCCCTAGTAAAGGTGCAAAGCATAGTATGAAAATGCTAGATTGCATTGGAAGACCTGCCTTCGAGCAGAATTACTATGGATGGATATATATATATATATATATATATATATATACATACATATATGACAAGATAAGAAAAATAAATGCCTGGACGGGATTTGAAACCGGACCTGTGAGTTGATATCTCAGTGCGCTGCCACTTACGCTACCAGGCGAATCCAGAACAAACATTTATTTTTCTTATACATATTCTCTATTATTATCAGATGTAGCGGGAACTCGGTCTCCACTGCCACCTAGTAGCTACTATAACAAGTAAGCAAATTAAAGAGAATAGTTTTACTTTATAACAGTGACGTTTTTTCGATGTTATAATTAAACCTTTTTGACATTAAGCAATGCAAGCTTAATATGACAAGATAAGAAAAATAAATGCCTGGACGGGATTTGAACCCGGACCTCTGAGTTGATATCTCAGTGCGGTATCACTTACGCTACCAGGCGAATCCAGAACAAACATTTATTTTTCTTATACATATTCTCTATTATTACCAGATGTAGCGGGAACTCGTATATATATATATATATATATATATATATATATATATATCATCATCATCATCATGAACAAATTCGTTTTAGGCCATGTGGCCTGTAAGGTAAACTAGCGAAGATGGTCTTGATCTTTCCACCGATGTTTTGGTCTTCCTTGGTCCCTATGTCCAGTTGGGGTATATTGGAATGCCAATTTTGGAAGTCTATTTCTTGCCATTCTCCTCAGATGATTTTTCCATTCTTGTTGGTATCTTTATATATCTTCATTTAAACTTGTTACTCCAAGTTTTCCTCTGATAATAGTGTTCCTTTGATGATCCAGTCTATTAACTCCTAACAATGATCGTAAGAAGCGCATTTGGCTTACTTGAAGTTATGAGTTTCTTTTATTTAAAAATCCAAATTTCACTTCCGTATTTTAGAGCAGCTTTTGATGTGATGTTATAATCTTAGTTTTGTCTCTGTCCTCATCTGTTTACCAAAATGTCTTCGTATTACCCCATTCATTTTATTATATTTTTGTTATATATATATTTATTTATTTATTTATTTATATAAGTAAAACTTGTTCAAAACGGAATCGCATGGGACAATTTTTTGCACATTAGACAACATTCCGCATTATAAAAAACAAAAAAAATTATTAATCAATCTTAGATTGTAGAGCACCGTATATGTCTTTTTATGTACCTTGGATTCATTATAGTTCCGCTGCCGTTGGAGAGTGAAGTATAGCAACAATACAATTGAACTTTCTGCTGATATTTGTGATTTTAGCTGCTTCAATACTTACGTTAAAGTACCATCATTTTACTGCTTAGTGAACAAGTGGTATTATTATTGTCATTTCCATATTTCACAGAAAACAACTTAATAAAATATGACAACGGTTAATAGTTTACGTGCATTGCATATGCAGTTGAGAACACGAACTATAAAAGGAATAAGATAGAAAGTTGCAGTATATCATAGGAAACTCCTCAGGGATTTTGAACACGTTTGTTATATCAACATAGGGGAGTTTGTCTTGTGAATTCAATGTCTCGGTTAGAAGGAGAGACCATGAGAAAGTTTGCAAATAATTATTTCTCCTATCTACTTTACTCCATCCCCTAGTTACGTGCTTCGCTGTTGCAGCAATACACTCAAAGGCGACCAGTTAAAGGAAGAGTTTTCAGCGTAACAGGACGTAACATAACCCACTCAATATGTAAAACTTTTAAGTGTAATACTGTCTTAAAGGGGAAAACATTTCCAAGTATCGTAAAAATATGTAACGCCCATTGACAAAATTTATTTCGTGAATTATTTAAAAACTATATAAAAATTCGGCTAAACTTTACAATCTGTGACGCGACTTTTCTTTAACTATTTCATAAACTCATGTAAAATTCTATTCTTAACTAACTAACTCGAAGAGAAACTCAGCTCAGGTTTTATAAAATTATGGCTGTTCCTGTTCTTGTATATGGGTCTGAATCTTGGGTATTTACAGAAAAAGATATCTCACACATTCAAGCCACTGAAATTAAATTTTTTAAGATCCGTAAAAGGATGTACACGCATGGATAGATTACACAATGAATCAATGAGAAATTAACTGGAGATATTGTCAATAGTTGATAAACTAGAAGAGCACAAATACCAATGGAAAGAACATTTAGACAGAATGGACAATACAAGATTACCCAAAAAGATCAACGTCTACAAACCACATGGAAAAATATCTTTGGCACGGCCAAGGAAACGATGGACTTGAGACCGGAACAGGTTGCATTGACCAAATCCTGGAAAGGAAGAAGAAGAATAAGAAGAAGTAACTAACTCACTGGCTCTGTCGAACCCATAGGTTCAGGACCGCGCAGACATAAGCTCTCCATACATCCCTATCCTGAGGTAATGTTTTCCAATCAGCCCCTGTATAATCTACTTCCCTCAAATCATGGTTAATGTTATTCTCCCACCTCATTCTTGGTCTACCAACAGGGCGTTTTCCCCCCTGGTTTTCCTACCAGAAGTTTCCATGCACATTGTTCATCCCCCATACGTGCAACATGTGCTGCCCATCTAAGCTTACTGGACTTAACTGTTATTATATCTCGCTTCCCATACATATCATGTAGTTCACTATTATGTAGTTTTCTCCATTCAACTTTCTGTTTGTCTCTTTTATTATTAGGGTTTCATTTTTCTAATTATTTCCCATCATTTACAATGATTTTTACATGTTTTCTAACGATTATTTGAATATATTTTTCACGATATTAAACTACAGAAAGACGTGGCAGCCATATTGATTTTAACGAATATTCTGTGTTCCAGTGGCGCCAACATAGTCTATACTAGTTATCTTACACTAAATAAAATCAGCGTGTATTCTTCCATAGGTTAGAGTACTTAAATTGCTTTAGGTTGGTCTTTCATAGGTTAGAGAACATACATTTCATTCAGTTAGATTTTAGGTTCGTTGGCAACTCGAGTTCAAATATCGTGTATATGTTGGCTGCATCCCGTGATTCCATAGTGTAAACCGCTGTCTGTTGGCGCATGCGCAAGATGTATTGGAACTTAGAAAATATTTCGCATCATAAAGTATTTTCAAAAGTTCTAATATGTTTTCATTATCTTTAATTTCGAGTTTTCAGGAACAATAAATATGGACTTTATTCAACTAAGACCGAAATGAGAAAAAAAAGTATTATTTATATATTTAGGGAAATTAACTATTTTATCTGGAAATAAACACTGCACAGATTTACCAAATATGTATATGGAATCCTAAAAACAGTTCATATATTGATACGTCTAAATGAGGAAGTGTTCTTCTTGACACAAATATAAATTACTTGTCGGTTAATTTATCTGCCAAAAATGAAGTCTAATGTATAAAATAGTATTTTATATTCATTTAAAAGTTTTTATTTTCTAAATTGTATCTTTCATTTAATGGATGCTTTAAATACATAATTATATGTAACCTTTTAAGAAAAACAACCATTTTTACTTAAATAGCTATATAAGCCTTATCTAATATATAAAAATCAATGTTTGTTTGTTTCTTTCTTTCTTTGCTTTGTTTTTTCGTATTCTATGCGCGGCCATACCGTTGATCCGATTTTGATGGGGCTTTTTGCAAAATGTTCAAGAGATTCCAGGGATGAACATAGGCTATAAGGGAGTTGTGATAATCAACCTCTTCACCCTTAAAATCACTCTTTATAGTGAAAAACGTGAAATAAAGTCCCTATTTTGACGCTTAAATGGCTTATTCTGCCTAATACACCAAATGAATGTACACAGAATTGAACATCTCAAAAAACTCTACAAAAAAGTCTACGACAGCATAGGTTTATCTGCTACGGATAACTCACAATAACCATTTTTGTCTTCCATTGATGACAAGAAGATCGGGATAAGCAGATTCTTGGGCAAGTATAACAGCGCACGGCTGGTGGTAAAAACACATTAACATTTATTTAGGAGTAGCAGCGCACGCCGGTTAATTATAATAATAATTATTGTAAATTTATCTAACGTCCGTAAGTGGTAGACAAAACTATTAACACCGTCAGGCTAGACAACTTTTATTGATGCTATTATTATTATTATTATTATTATTATTATTATTATTATTATTATTATTATTATTATTATTATTATTATTATTATTATAAACAGTATTAGTATTACTATTGTTATTAGGCCTAACATTATTACATTTAAGTCGCGGATCACGAGTCTGAAGATTTTCGGAGACATAAAACAACCTCAAACCTAAATTAAAGCCTCTGGGCAAAATTTATTCGGTCTTTCCCATCCACGTAATACCTTACTTGCCTATTAGATGTCTCGTTGAGACAATGTGCTGACCACATATCACTCACTGACATATAGAGGTAAATAAGCAAAATTGATTCGGTCGTTCCCATCCACGTAATACCTTACTTGCCTATTAGATGTCTCGTTGAGGCAATGTGCTGACCACATATCACTCACTGACATATAGAGGTAAATAAGCGTAACTAGATTTGCTTGGTCAAGAAACTCCCGCTAGGAGAGCACCCATCTCTACACGAGGGGGCATATATGTCATACACATTTATACATACATACATAGGCCCATATAGGCCTACATAAAAACAAACATACATAGGCCCTACATACACAAATCATTATGAATACATTATTATCGCCATTATTATTATTATTATTATTATTATTATTATTATTATTATTATTATAAATACTTGGCATTATTAGACAGAGAGGTTCATGGACGCATGAAGAAAAGCTCTCCATACATCCATATCCTAAGTTAATGTTTTCAAAACATTACCTGTATAATTTCTTCCTCAAATTATTGTTGTTGTTCTCCCACGTCACCCTTTCATCATTGGCTTATTATTATTATTATTATTATTATTATTATTATTATTATTATTATTAGTATTTATATTACTATCACTATTAATATTACTTTTATTATTATTATTATTATTATTATTATTATTATTATTATTAGTATTATCATTAACATAGTTATATTAAACACAAAAAGAAACTACTGTTCAGTATGGGAGACTAGATTGTACCTAGAAAGTGAAAACAATAATACAAGTGTCGGTTAGAACACTGTCGAAGAGAAACTACATGAGGTATGTATAACTCTGCATCCAAGTTTGTTACTCGCACAAATTGAGATGAAGTTCTCAGAACTCATCCCATGTATTATTGTACCCCTTACTTCACAAAGGAAATAATAATATCCATTCTAGACATGCACATCTGACTGGAGCTATCGGCCTGCAATATGCATTCCACCGACAACGTACATTTTACGTACCTAGGAATACTATTTATTAACAACACTTCCTAAGACATTAACCAAAATGACCGATTAATAAAATGTGTGTTTAACAATTAGCAGATATCAAACTCCAGCCCTGTCCTCAGCCTTTACTATTATAAAACACGTCTGGGGAAAAGAATCGTATATACTCAACCTAGGATTTAAGGAGAGATCAGGGCTTGCTTGGTTTAGGCTAGGGGCATGGAAATTTCTAAAAATTAGCGACGATCACCATATGCGAATATGTCAAATGTGCGGGAACTTTGAAGATGAGATACATATATTAGGAAAATGTAATGATTTAGAATATTGGAGACGTCAGTTATTACCGGAAAGATTTCTAAATTCAAATCGGGAAAGATTGGCATGCTACGAGTTATTGGTAAATCCAGAAAATTGGATAAACCTCGGTAAATTTCTGGACAAAACGAAAAATAAGGACAACACTCATTCATGAATAAATATATGTTATCAAAATGCAATACCATTAATTATTAACAATTATATATAAATTAATTAGTGTATAATGCTATTGTGTTATTATTTAATTGTAATAGGCCTATTAATGTGTTTTCTTTATGAAATTGTAATGTTAATGTTTTTCTAGTTTATAATGCTATTGTGTTATTATTTAATTGTAATATTATTATTGTGTTTTCTTTATGTACTTGTAATGTTATTGCTGTTTTTGTTGTTTATTTTTCTTTACACTAGTACCAATTATTACTTTATTGTAACGGACTGTCAACAGCACGTACGGCTTACTGCCCGTGCGACCCATATTTGTAAATAATATTGTAAATATCTTACTTTTTGTCTAATAAAGTCCTACTACTATTTTTTTGTCTTTGTTGCTGTTCTTTCACAATTAATTTCAACATCCCGTTATATTTGTTTTAGTGTCTTGTTGAAACGACATAGACGATTGTGCTTCGATTTTGTTAGATATGTCTTTCTCCTACAAAATGTTATATATTATATGACTCTTTCCTCATTAGAGAATTGCCAGAAAGACAAAGTGATACAATTAATTTTCTAAATTGATGAAATGCATTTTGTATATACATTAAAAATTCTCTAATTGTAATTGAAATATATTCTATAAAGTAGGCCTATACATTTTTTTAAAGATGGTTTCTTAAAATTGAAATTGATCCTCTAATGGCAGCGATGGCAATTTTAGAAAGAAACACCCCGTCCAAATTTAAGAAATTTCAAAATTTAGCTAAGAATCCTGGTATAGTACCTCTTGCCCCGATCATAGTCATGTGACAGTTCTTCTTCTTCGTCTTCTTTCTTCCTTCCAAGTATTAGGCCAAGGCCTGTTACGATCCTATAGAAAATTTTCGCTTCAGCGTTTCATAGGACGGCCCAGAGATTTCGTCCTCTTAGTATCCGATTTGAACTCATTCTTTCAAGATGGTGTTTCCAATTTAGTTGGTACTGTATAATATATTCCAAAATTGGCGTAGTCTTCAATTATATTAAATATCGGTGTTCCTTTTCCGATCCCATCTGGTGTATCACGCTTCTGCGTATGAATCTCATTTCACAAACCGTTATTCTGCTTTCATGTTGTCTGTGACAGTTATACTATCTAATTTGTATGTATCTTTATAATAGTCAAAATGTTGGCTGATATATGGCTTTCTTTTCACAGTCTACTTCCTCAGGTTGGCCACTATGAGTCTCAAAACGGATTGTGGGATCTAGGCCTAATATCAAATAAAGATTTTATTTTATTACAGTTTTGTAACCGGAAAGACTTGGTTGATGGTTCTCAGCGATTTATTGTAAGGTTGAATTTTTATTAGAGATATCACATATTCTCCATTAGCCTTAATTAATTATTTGTGTGTTAGAGCTAGTTACATATTTTGTCTAGGATTTAACTGAATACCTAAATGATTACAACCTTCTAGATCAATTTCAGTCAGGCTTCAGGACAGGACACAATACAAATACTGCTCTACTAAATATTTGCGAAGACATACGCGAAGCTGCTGATAATCGAAAACTTACCATTCTTACATTACTGGACTTTAGTAAAGCATTCGACACGGTAGACTTGGACTTATTGTTGCATAAACTTAAAAACCTCTTACTCTCTGATAGTGCCACGAAATGGTTCAATTCCTACCTTCATGAGCGCCAGCAATCTGTTATAGGAAATCATACATTATGTTCTTCTTGGTCCTTCCGTAAAGCTGAGGTTCCACAGGGTTCGGTACTTGGACCTTTGCTTTTTTCAATCTACATAAATGACATATCTAACTCCCTAAAGCATTGCAAACATAATTTATTTGCAGACGACATGCAAATCTACATCCACACAGACAAATATTCACTAAATGACGCTGGTTGCCAAAATTAACGAGGATCTTGACTCACTAATGACTTGGACAGTTTAAATATGGACTGCAATTAAATCCTAAAAAGTCACAATCAATCATTATGGGTCATCAGAGACTATTATCTACAATTAACCTAAACACAGTTTCGCATGTGTCACTAAACGGAGTTCAAATCCCTTATAGTGAGACAGTAAAAATTCTAGGAGTATTTATTGACAAAAACTTAAATTGGAATACACAAATAAACCATACATGCAAAACAGTCTTCTCAATAATACATTCATTAAATCGTGTACGAAATTGTTTGCCATTCGCCCTTAGGAAAATGTTAGTAGAAACACTTGCAATGCCCCATTTTGATTATTGTGACACTCTTTTTACAGACTTAAATATTATTTCCACTCAAAGACTTCAACGTGTTCATAATTCTTGCGCACGTTTTATTTGTGGTATTCGCAAATTTGACCATGTTACACCGTCCCTGGAACAATTATCGTGGTTTCGTCTAAGAGATCGTAGAACTGTCCATTCCCTATCCCTTCTCTATAAAATACTTCACACATCATCGCCTAATTATTTATCACGCCGCTTCATCAGACTATCCGACACACATAATCTTGACACTCGATCCCATCAGCACATTGTCCTTTATATCCCGCCTCATCACACTGTATATTATTCATTATCTTTTACGGTGTCACTTACCAAAACATGGAATTCCCTTCCACCCTATGTCAGAGACTGTCAAACTATAACATCCTTCAAAAACAAACTAAAGAATTATTTAATAACAAACTAACTTATACACCTCACTGATAGTATTCTTTTAGCAATATTAATATATTTAATTATTTATGTAAATAATATTAAGAATAACAAATATTTTTATTTGTTTTGTTTTAAATATTGTATAATCGTAAAATTAGTTTTCTATATCTCATTATTTGCCTGTTTTTTATATACACTAGACAGGGACAATTTAATATGTCTTGCTTGTATACATTTTATTATTAGTTTTAGTCTTAATTTTAACTAATATTAACTGGTTGTATTATAGATC
Organism: Diploptera punctata; assembly: GCA_030220185.1. Classification (NCBI taxonomy): domain Eukaryota; kingdom Metazoa; phylum Arthropoda; class Insecta; order Blattodea; family Blaberidae; genus Diploptera; species Diploptera punctata. Next base: position 1,842,332 of record JASPKZ010007805.1, read on the forward strand.
GTAATATGTATATTAGATATTATCTTTTGATCAAATTTTTACTTAGTGTTTAATATTAGAGTTAATTAAGATTGTTATATTCTTATGTAATATATGTTTGTCCTGGTGAGTGGAAGAGAAGGCCACATGGCCTTAACTCCACCAGGCTAAATAAATCTTAAAAAAAAAATCTTAATAGAAATACCGACAACATTCCATTCCTCGCGTACTGTTCTATCAAATATATATTCGGATTCATTATTTTAATTATAACACTAACAATATCGACGTTGAAGTAATCCTACATCCTGGATAGTGCAAGCTTAAATTTTATTAAAAATATATTAGGGTAGGGTGGGGCAATTCGCGCATTTCAAATTTAAATCAGTATTATAATTATCTTTTAAAAAATTGATATGTTTAATTACTCTATAATTAAAGCTCATTTACTTACCTATATGATATAATATTAATCATCCTTAAATACTAGTATAACACTGAATAAAAAAAACTTATAAAATTGTCTGTACTATACACCTTATGTAAACACAGTGGGGCTAATCCACGCATGTAGAGGGGCTACTTCGCGCACTAAACTTAGGCCTATCATAAACAATTATCACACGCAAATTGTTTCTTCCCAACTGCACCCACACACAGTTCGTGGAACGAATTCATACATTTATTGACAGCTGATCCACTCTCCCGTTCTTAAAGACTTCTCAGAGAAGTATCTCGGTTCACAAAAAGAGCATGACACATCCTTCATCCGTCTCGTTTATCTGGAGGCAACGGAGTCTGTCCGTAGAACCTGTATAGAAGCTGTTTGAAAAAGGCCATCTACACAGGAGGAAGGCAAAAATCACAGTCAATGAGGCCGCGGAAGGAAGTGCAGGAGGGAGAACAGATCACGTGGCATTACTCATTTCGCTCTTGATCTTCAAGTGAGAATGATATCTAATCGGAAAACTGGAAGACTTCTCTACTCATTTCACCAACAGACTACAGTTTTAGCGCCCTTTTAGCTGTTATTTCCACATTCGAGTCGGACATCAAATGTTTCGAAGTCCGCTTAGGCTGGCGTTTAGCTCTGCAGTCAAGTTTATTTATTTATTTATTATTTTTTGTAAGGGATGTAAATTTATTGTTGGTCCGTTGTCGTAGATTCACAAGTAAAAGAACCTCAAGCCTTAAATGAGAGGCATATGAGCAAACTTTACCGGCCCATTGGTGCCCAGTTCTGAACTTCACGCTAATGACCAGAATTGTTAAAGAGCGTCTGTGAATGAAATATTACGGCTACTAATTTACATTTTCTCCTCCTCCATGGCATGGAGAGCCTAGATGACCCTTAGCCTACCAGCCGACTTCTGGGTTCATATCCACATGTGTTAATCATAGAGAAGAACGATAATCCTGCCAGGTGTCACATGTGGTCAGCATGTCAGGCACCCCAGTCGCCAAAGCTGGTTTTCTCAATCTGCTACCGCTACTAATTGTAGCTACCCACATTTGTAAAGATGCTGGGTGGGCACTGGACCCATACTGACCGAAATTCCAATAGCTTTTTTTTTCGTGGGGACTGGAACCGCTTAGCAACGAGGCATAATGCCGTACGACGCTCAGCTACGAGGGGCACATACTACTTCTACTAATTTTAATTAACGTAATGTGTTAGAAACTCAATTTTTATACAAAATGTGTCTTAATTTAGTGCGTAAAATAGCCCCATCATCGGTGCGCGAAGTAGCCCCATATTACAATACGTTAATAAAATGTTTATTATGCTCAAGTCACTTAAGTATCACTATCTGCTGTTTTTAAATTAATATTCTAAGACCATAACCTACATGCAGTTCTATTTTAAAGCTAAAATAATTTCAAATGCGAATGTTATAGCTTAATAATTGAGACTGTAGTGTTATTCAAACAGGTAAGAAGACGGAATACGGTTCACCTCGCACAACAAAAGAATTTTTCTCGGAAAAACGGTTCTATTCACAAAAAAAATATTTTCACTACTGAAGGGGTGACAAAACGGGATTTTTATAAATACCTACTTCGACCTTCAATAGACCAAGGTATAGTTGTCAGAGTCAATGACACTATCAGTGCGTGAAAAAGCCCCATGCGTAAAATAGCCCCCCGGTACCCTATATTCTCCATTACATTAATTACACTGGTCAACATGATTTTTGTCTCATGAGTACCAATAGTTGTACTTAATGCAGTTTTTTTATCGTGTTTTCAAATATGTATTAGGAATTTCTCCATCGCCCACAGTTTTTTATTTCAATTTCAATTAATGGATTTAAATAAATATATTTTAATCAACGTTTTTTCGTCCATTTGTCCATTGTAAAATAAAACCAAATGAGCTAACTCAGGAGATTTCAGCTATGGGAAAGAGATATCAAGGCAAATGAAATCCTAAAATGTTGGCTGATTATTGTTGGACCATCAAGAGGGATGCTCCATAGGGAAAATACAGCAGAAAATCGTCATTTCTTACTTTCTAGGTGAGTCCGAATGTTCGAATGTTGTAGAGTTACGAATGTAGAAAATATTAAAGTGTTTGAAATTATAAATTCCTGTCTCTCGGACACCTTGCGTGATGGAAACAAACCGATATCACATTTGAATTCAGGAGAAATAATACTATCAGGATCACATATTTTTCTTTGTGAGACAAAAAAAAAAAGTTTATGTTTTGTTGCTCAGTGTTATTTGGGTGCTAGAGTGAATTTTAAACTTTGAAACCTTCTCTAAAATTTGTTTTGCTTTACGTTGTTACCTAATTACTTTCTTCAGTCTGGCATTAATCGATTATATAATGTATTGTTTATATTAATTTTCTTTGCATTAATGCTGTGCGAGTCATAGTGCGATTTATATTTTGTAATATTCTCTTAATGTTTTATTTTACATAATTTTGTAATGTCTTTAATTACCTTCTTTAGTCTGGAATTAATAAAGTTTACATTGTTTTGTTTACTATATTTTCCCTTGCATTATTTGTTTAATTTTTGTGTGTCAATTTATTTTGTATATTTAAATTGGGTTCTAAATTTATATATTTTGTTTTCCCTCTCCCTTAGCTAAAATTTTGCAATGTAGCCTATATATTCTATTTGTATTTCTGTAACTGTATTACACCCTTGTAAGAGCAATTGCTCATTTTGGTGTCAATGCTGTGTACAAAATATAACACTGAGCAACAAAAAATAAACTGTTTTTTGTCTCAGAAAGAAAAATATGTGATTCTGATAGTATTTTGTCTCCTGAATTCAAATAGGCTATGATATCGGTTTGTTTCCAACACGCAAGGTGTCCGAGAGAGAGGAATTTATAATTTCAAACACTTTAATACTTTCTACATTCGTAACTCTACAACATTCGAACATTCGGACTCACCTAGAGAGTAAGAAATGACGATTTTCTGCTATATTTTGCCTATGGAGGATCCCTCTTGATGGTCCAACAATAATCAGCCAGCATTTTAGGATTCCATTTGCCTTGATATCTCTTTCCCATAGCTGAAATCTCCTGAGTTAGCTCATTTGGTTTTATTTTACAATGGACAAATGGACGAAAAAACGTTTATTAAAAAGATAATTATTTAAATCCATTAATTGAAATTGAAATAAAAAAACTATGGGTGATGGAGAAATTCCGAATTAATATTCGAAAACACGATAAATAGCTGCATTAAGTACAACTATTGGTACTCATGAGACAAAAATCATGTAGAGCAGTGTAATTAATCATTATTCTTAAAAATGTAAATTTCTTCTAGGTATGTTAATCTGTAACCTAAGTGTTTTAAGGTGCTCCAGTATGAAATTACCGGTCTGAATCTTAATTCTCATTGTTGTTTTACTTTACCAATCATTACTTTTGTTTAAGTTGCAGATATTTCAGAATTATAATTTTCTGTCCCCTCAGGGGTCCTCATCTAGGGGATATGTGGATGACGACCACAAGGTGCCCAAGCTGAGCAAAACATTTCTTCCACTTACTTGTGTTTTGCACTCTTTTAACTTTACTATCTAACCTCTCTTGGTTAACTCTTGTTTTTTCGACCCCGACGCTATTAGGGCATCCGAGGGCTAAGGAGTCTTTCCTTTCTTCCATTTCTTCTTTCCTTTATTTTCTTTTCTTCTCCAGAAAAGCCTGACCAGAGGCTATAAGATGGCAGCCCCATCACTGGTCTTGCCTTCCTTTGGCCAGCAACCAATCGAAGGGACTATTATTATGCTTTGAAGTCTTATACGAGAATTTCCCGGAGGGAAAATTTTCTATAGGATCGTAACAGGCCTTGGCCTAATACTTGGAAGGAAGAAGAAGAAGATAATTTTCTGTTATAAGATTTAAGTGGTGAACCGACTTTGTAATTCACTTTGGGTATTACCAAAAAAGACTTGATCATCTGCATGTAGTGTGAATCTATGATAGTATTTATTTGGAGTATGATAGATCCATGTACTGTCAAACGCCAATGTATATATATATATACTTTTTAAACTTTGAATCTTACATAATGTCTGTGACTAGAGCTTAAACTAACTTCCCAGTCATGTCAGGGACAGACAATCGCCGACATTATTAATTCAAAATTAACTAATATATTAAATTCTACACAATGAAAACTGTCCTACATAACGATTATAATCCACTTAAATTTAAATATATCTTTATTTTATAATCATCTATATATTGTTAGGAAAATACTTTATATAAAACGTATGAGATTTCAATATGATAATTATATATAATTAAATTATTTATAATATTAATTTAATATAATTGCATTTAGCATTTTGTATATACCTATAAATATTCATCTAGGAAGCTTTTCGTACCTTATTGTATTTTATTTCTATTCCATTTTTTGTTCGTGTTAGCTATATTAGACCATATCCACACTGCGATTTGATCTAATCTGTATTTTAGTGATATTTTAAAATTATAGTATGTATTTGATTGTTTATAATTTTATTATTGGCTGGTTGAATAGAAGAGAAGGCCTCATGGCCTTAACTCTGCCAGTTTAAATAATGCATTATTATTATTATTATTATTATTATTATTATTATTATTATTAGTAGTAGTAGTAGTAGTAGTAGTAGTAGTAGTAGTAGTAGTAGTATTGAGGATAGCAGCAAGATGTTCAAAATTAAACTCAATAAGAAATATTGTCATAAGAGAAAAAATGAATATTGGTTATTCAATAGTAGATTATATACATTATAAGCAATTAAATTGGTATGGGCACGTACGACGAATACAAGAACAAGGATTACCCAGGAAAACATTGGAATGGTGTCCAACTGGAAGAAGGCGGAGAGGAAGACCTCGAAACTCGTGGATGCAGGAAATAAGAACTGGAATGAGAGCAAAGGGACTGCAGGACATGAATTGGATGGAGAGAGACGAGTGGAGAAGAAAAATAAACTTTAGGCACAGAAAGATGTGTAAACATTAAAAGTCTCTATATAAATAAAAATTATTATTATTATTATTATTATATTATTATTATTAATGTTACTATATTAGCGTAATTATGATAATTATATTGAGGATGAGTTCATTTTCCTCAGGCTCCAAGCCGTAAACGCACAAAAAGATGAAACTATAGTGGTAATTGTAAAATTTGTTCTATTTATTAGACAAATTGTCTGTCATCTTTAAATTCTGATATCTTGATTTAGGTTACGTTCACTGTAACAATAGTGAGTAATGGAGGAAGAGGAAGCGGAGGTTAGTGAGGAGGAAGACCTATCAAACAAAGTTGAAGTACAATCACCAATGTCGCTTGGACATGGTACTGAAACAGTTCATTGTTTGTAATGACTGTACAGTGGCGAACAATTGGCGAGGTCCCAGACTGTGACAAGAGAAAGCGACGCTTGCTAAACTGAGATAGTGTGGGATGAAATACGTCACTGCGGATGTATGGGTTTGACAGTAGAAGATAATGCAGGAGCAAGTGAAGCAAAAGAAAAATGATAGTAGAACAAAAGACAACAGATAGAAACAAACATACTAATTTACTAAAATGTTCCATGACAATATTGAATTGCATTTCTCGTCAATAAGAAAACATTTGCACACTTAATTAAAACTATTTACACTTCCTTTTACAATCTACTTCAATTAAAAGGGAGAGAAAAGGGATGGAAAGAAGAATAATAAGAAATGGTTTGAGAGAACCACATCTTCAATTGAGAACAATCATTAAATTAGAAGACGTTAATTTAAGGAAATGAATAACAGAAGAAGAACAGAGTAAAAAGTCTTTAATTCCCTTTAATTCAGAAAGACATCTTCATCCATTTATGAACACCTTTTGTTACTAAATCTAAGAATAATAAGAGAATGAGTTCCCTTTGCGATTCAAGTTTTGTAAGTAGATATTATTCTACATTTTGTATTCCTTCTATGAATATTAATTAATTAAATTAAATTGAATTTTATTCATTTAATTCTATTAATTGTTTCTATGAAGTTTAAACTCGTTCAGGAAAAATAGTGTCATATACTAACATAAATATATATATTGCCTTGAATTCAGAAAGACATCTTTATCCATTTATGAACACCTTTTCTTACTAAATCTAAGAATAATAAGACAATGAGTTCTCTTTGCGAATTATAGAAATATTTTTACAACAGAGGCCTCCCTAAAATATGTCTTAATTCAAGCGTTAGCCTCATCAATTCTTTTATTTGTATTGATCTCAAAATCTATTACTGAGAGATTATTTTCATTTCATAATTCAATAATTTCTAGAATAATCATATCGACCCCCCTGTTGATAAAAAGAGGTGCATCCCCTCTTCACTGACGATTCCCTAGAGTTATAGAAGGGTAAGTGGATATTATTCTACATTTTGTATTCCTTCTATGAATAATAATTAATTAAATTAAATTGAATTTTATTAATTTAATTCTATTAATTGTTTCTATGAAGTTTAAACTCGTTCAGGAAAAATAGTGTCATTTACTAACATAAATATTTTTACATAAAATCAATAATAGTTTTAAAAAAAACTAAAACAACATGCTTTATTAGAAAACCGAACTAAAAAATGAAAAATAATTTTAATTCAAACACGATAGGGATAAAATTAAAGTGGTAAAAAAAATGATCTCCAACACATCTAGAATAAACCTAGAGTTATCTACAGAAAAAAAATAATGTTACCATCAAAAGCGTGGGGTGCTCTATATCAAGTAATACATTTGATAATAAACAGATATTGGTAAAAGTAAAGTCTCTAAGAAGAAAACGTAAAAACCATAAAAAGCACCCCACGCTTTTGAAGGTAAAATTATTTATTTTTGCAGATAACTCTAGTTTTATTCTAGATGTGTTGGAGATGATTTTCATGTTGACCACTTTAATTTTATCCCAAGCGTTTTGGAAATTAAAATTATTTTTAATTTTTTAGTTCGGTTTTCTAAAAAAGCGTGTTGTTTTAGTTTTTTAAACTATTATTTATTTTTTATTTTTTAGTTTGGTTTTATAATAAAGCGTGTTGTTTTAGTTTTTTTAAACTATTATTCATTTTTTAATTTTTAGTTAAATTGTCATAAACCGGAATCCCATGACATTTTAAGTGCTTACGATGTATTTAGTGTCTAGGCACGGATATAATTATATACTTTTAAAATTATTATTATCTAACATTATTATAATATTTTTTAAATATTTTAATATAAATAAATAGTTACTGTTAATCGCATCCTTCTCATATTTTTGGATACATTACAATGTGGCACGTTAACAAAATTGTCATTAATATTTTACAAAATAAGATAGAAATGTAAATATCGAAATTCTTAGAAAAAATGAAATTATTGTATTGTCATTGGTCCTTTACAAGTATGCAAAGTTTCAAGTCAATCCAATGTTCTTAAGTGGGTGAAAATTGTGTTGAAAGATTCCGTTACATAGATAGATACAGGTCAAGCTAATATAAAGCGTGTAATATGAAAATTTGTCGGGAAAGTTATGGCCCAAACGGTCCTCGAACATCAACCAACCATCATAATCATCATTATCGAATTCGCCGAGTTTAGTATAAATGTACAATCGAATGGTGTGAAACATCTTAATGATGCATTGCCTGGAAGGAGGCCCCTGGCATTGAGCAGATCAGTCTGACAGGTCCTCCATGTCCTCATGTGGTCAAGAAAGTATGCGTGTTAGGGTTATAACTTTCTAGACTTTTGTGAAATAAACTATTTCCTGTGCAACGAATGGGTGAACTTTTGCTTAAAACCATTGAAAAAGGCCTACATTTCACTGAGCTTCAAGGAAAGGTCACCCCGAAATTAATATTAAATATTGATATATAAATATATTTGGGGGTGACCTTTTCTTGAAGCTCAGTGAAATGAAGGCTTTTTTTGAATTGTTTTAAGTAAAAGTTCACTCATTCATTGCACAGGAAATATTTTACACCCATTCATTGCACAGGATATATTTTATTTCACAAAAGTCCAAAAAAGTTATAACTCTAATGTGTATAGATCATTCAGAAATGGTGTCAATTTTTGTTTGAAAGTGTGCACTGTCCGGCAGCGCCTAATTTCTATTGATAGAGAATTCCAATAACGGAAAAATGAGACACAAAAAGAAAAAGAATAATGAGATGTTCTGTGTTAGGATAGGTTTAATATTTAATTGAACTGAGATTTAGTGTCGATATGATTAAAGGATAAGACAAGAAAGCGAGCTGACAGAATATATAAGCTATTTATATGCACATACCTCTGAATAAAAATGAAGCCTTTACAATTCCATGTCATGGAAGACCACTTTTCGGCAGTGATTAACTTACCTGAAACAAATTAAATACGGAATTACTCAACTAAAATGACTTCTATTTGAACAAAAAGATACCTGCACCCAGTATAAATACATTTCATATAACCTTTGTAGTTTTACTAATTTACTATCACCATTCTTGGTAATTTCAAAACTACTTTTCATTATTTTAACTCTTGTAGCACTCGGACGTTTAACAAATACTTCACAGAAATTAAAGGAACAAGCTAGAGAATACAACATGGATATATATGAAATAAAAACAAAAGCATTGACCTTCAAAAGAACATATATATTTAAATACAAAATACCAATTAATTAATTGAACACGTCAATAACTTTAATTAACCATACTGTAATGCGTTCTACCAGTAAAATCGAATATATAACATTGAATGTTTGTTCGTTGGTTTGTTTGTATGTTCGTACTTTATGCGCGGCCATACCGTAGATCCGATTGTGATGGGGCTTTTTGCAAAATGTTCAGGAGATTCTCGGGATGAACATAAGGTTATAAGAGAGTTGTGATACTCAACTCCTACACCCTTAAAAATCGCCCTTTGTACTGGAAAACGTGAAAAAAATAGCTCTTTGGACGCTTAAACGACTTACGTTGCCTAAACTATAACAAATACACCAAATTAATGTACACAGAATTGAACATCTCAAAAAGCTCTATAAAAAAGTCCGCGACAGCATATGTTTATCTCTTACGGATAACTCACAATAACCATTTTTGTCTTTCATTGATGCCAAGAAGATCGAGACAAGTACGTAGATTCCTGTGCAAGCATAGCAGCACATGACGGGTATTCTTTTACGGATAACTCACAATAACGAATTTTGTCTTTTAGCTCATTTATACCAAGAAGACCGAAATAAGTAGATTCCCGGGCAATACCGGGTAATCAGTACGAGAAATCTTAAAATAATTACGATATACATTTATAATAACGAGGATATATACCCATCAATAGGAACCTCAAACTCGATGCTATTCTTTTTGCAGACGATTTAGCTCTTCTGGCACTTTCCGAAAATGATTTGCAACGATCAATTTATAATTTACAAAAAATAGGTGCCAAATTTAATATGGAAATATCAATTAACAAAACTAAAATTATGGCATTTCATGGGAAGGACCCCATACAAAGTAAAATCTGTCTCCAGAATAAAATTTTAGAGAGATCTAATCAATTTAAATATCTTGGATATTATCTCTCTATCTGGGATGAAAAGGATATCCCTGAAAAAGTTCCTAATTATAATAAAAGTTTAGGAATTATTAATCAAGTTATGAAACCATCCCTTGTACAAAAAAACACCAGATTACGTTTATATAACACTTTGGCTAGACCAGTGTTGACCTATGGTAGTGAAGCATGGACACTAAAGAAAACAACATGAAAGCAGAATAACGGCTTGTGAAATGAGATTCATGCGCAAAACAGCGGGTTACACCAGATGGGATCGGAAAAGGAACACCGATATCTTAAAAGAATTGAAGACTACGCCAATTTTGGAATATATTAAACAGTACCAACTAAATTGGAAACACCATCTAGAAAGAATGAGTTCAAATCGGATCCCCAAAGCTATTTATAATTATATACCAAGAGGACGAAGATCACTGGGCCGTCCTATGAAACGCTGGAGGGAAAATTTTCTATAGGATCGTAACAGGCCTTGGCCTAATACTTGGAAGGAAGAAGAAGAAGAATTATTTTTCATTTTACTTATTCAACTAATCATAAGAAGTACATTAATCTTTGTCTATCAGCTCATTTATACCAAGAAGATCGTGTTGAGTAGATTCCCAGGTAACGCCGGGTAATCAACATGGGGTATCTAAAAAATATAAATTTATAATTATTTTTCCTTTTACTTATTCAACTAAACATAAAAGCACATTAATTTTCATTTATTTAGGCGTAGCAGCGCACGTCGGGTATTAGCTAGTACATAAATAAATAATTAAAGAGGTTTTACGGTGTGTATAAGAAGAAAATTAAAAAAATCTAAAATCTATATAAATGAAATTTTACAAATTAATGGTAGTACCTGTGTTAATATATAAACTAACCAACTAACTTACTGGCATTATCGAACACGTAGGTTCATAGCCGCACCGACAAAAGCTTTCCATACATCCCTATCCTGAGCTTTTTTTTTAAACCATCCCAGTATAATCTACTTCCTTCAAATCATGGTTAATGTTTTTCTTCCACCTAATTCTTGGCTATTTATTGCGCGCTTTCTCTCTAATTTTCCTACTAATAGTTTCTATGCCCTATACAACCAGTAGAGGGGACATACATCGGATCCTCCGGCGTTTTAACTGGTTTCCTCAAACTGTAAAGTATACTTATTGTAGCTTCGCAATTTCCCCATTGGTCTCATACTGACCAAAGTTACATTACAATTTCTTTTCCCCTTTTCTCCCCTCAAGGATTGGTTTGAGACTCACTATTGAGGATGCCGGAAACATTTTCTGGACAAATGTGGGAAACCTGTGACCAACAATCACTAGCCAGGTAGGCATAATCACATACTATAATAAAAAAAACCCGGTCTTGAAATCGTATGTCTAACTAACTAACTAACTCACTGGTACTATCGAACCCGTAGGTTCATGACCGGGCGGACATAAGCTCTCCACACATCCCTATCCTGAGCTAATGTTTTCCAATCATTCCCTGTATAATCTACTTCCCTCAAATCATAGTTAATGTTATTCTCCCACATCATTCTTGGTTCCCCACTGGGCGATTTCTCTCTGGTTTTCCTACAACAAGTTTCCATGTACGTTTTTCATTCCCCATTCGTGCCACATGTCCAGCCCATCGCAGTCTATGAGATTTAACTGTTCTTATTATATCCGGCTTCCTATAAAACCATAGGCCTATAGTTCACGGTTATGAAGTCTTTTCCATTCACATATCTATTCATCTCTCTTTGATCCAAAAAAATCGTATGTCAGTGTAATAAATATCTGTATAACTATATCTATGCATCCCACGTGGGGTACTCCCTTGCGGGAATTACTTAAGCAATGCTATTTTACTTCAGCTTATTTCCCTAGAAATGTCAGCGAGTAAAAAGTGGTTAGCTCATCGCCTCAAAGATATATTCACTCTGCAAAATTCTATTACTTGGTGGAAACTGAGGTTTATATTTTGTTCAGAAGATCTGATTTAGGCTTCAGGTTATTTCACGAGCCCGAAAATCTTCAAACCTTAAATAAACAGCGTAAATTCCCTTGGATTTTGGCATTATAAAAAATCCATTGACTTCAACTGGGTTTGAATCAACGACACTCTACGACACTCGGGAACAAAGGGAAGTGACATTACCTAGACAACTGAAGCTGATGTCGGGAACAGAGGGAAGTGACATTATCTAGACAACTGAAGCTGATGTCGGGAACAGAGGGAAGTGACATTACCTATACAACTGAAGCTGATGTCCGTAACAGAGGGAAGTGACATTACCTATACAACTGAAGCTGATGTCGGGAACAGAGGGAAGTGACATTACCTATACAACTGAAGCTGATGTCGGTAACAGAGGGAAGTGACATTACCTGTACAACTGAAGCTGATGTCGGGAACAGAGGGAAGTGACATTACCTGTACAACTGAAGCTGATGTCGGGAACAGAGGGAAGTGACATTACCTGTACAACTGAAGCTGATGTCGGGAACAGAGGGAAGTGACATTACCTGTACAACTGAAGCTGATGTCGGTAACAGAGGGAAGTGACATTACCTATACAACTGAAGCTGATGTCGGGAACAGAGGGAAGTGACATTACCTGTACAACTGAAGCTGATGTCGGTAACAGAGGGAAGTGACATTACCTGTACAACTGAAGCTGATGTCGGTAACAGAGGGAAGTGACATTACCTGTACAACTGAAGCTGATGTCGGGAACAGAGGGAAGTGACATTACCTATACAACTGAAGCTGATGTCGGGAACAGAGGGAAGTGACATTACCTGTACAACTGAAGCTGATGTCGGGAACAGAGGGAAGTGACATTACCTATACAACTGAAGCTGATGTCGGGAACAGAGGGAGTGACATTATCTAGAAAACTGAAGCTGATGTCGGGAACAGAGGGAAGTGACATTACCTACACAACTGAAGCTGATGTCGGTAACAGAGGGAAGTGACATTACCTATACAACTGAAGCTGATGTCGGGAACAGAGGGAAGTGACATTACCTATACAACTGAAGCTGATGTCGGGAACAGAGGGAAGTGACATTACCTATACAACTGAAGCTGATGTCGGGAACAGAGGGAAGTGACATTATCTAGACAACTGAAGCTGATGTCGGGAACAGAGGGAAGTGACATTACCTAGACAACTGAAGCTGATGTCGGGAACAGAGGGAAATGACATTACCTATACAACTGAAGCTGATGTCGGGAACAGAGAGAAGTGACATTACCTAGACAACTGAAGCTGATGTCGGGAACAGAGGGAAGTGACATTACCTATACAACTGAAGCTGATGTCGGGAACAGAGGGAAGTTACATTACCTATACAACTGAAGCTGATGTCGGGAACAGAGGGAAGTGACATTACCTAGACAACTGAAGCTGATGTCGGGAACAGAGGGAAGTGACATTACCTAGACAACTGAAGCTGATGTCGGGAACAGAGGGAAGTGACATTACCTATACAACTGAAGCTGATGTCGGGAACAGAGGGAAGTGACATTACCTAGACAACTGAAGCTGATGTCGGGAACAGAGGGAAGTGACATTACCTATACAACTGAAGCTGATGTCGGGAACAGAGGGAAGTGACATTACCTATACAACTGAAGCTGATGTCGGGAACAGAGGGAAGTGACATTACCTAGACAACTGAAGCTGATGTCGGGAACAGAGGGAAGTGACATTACCTATACAACTGAAGCTGATGTCGGGAACAGAGGGAAGTGACATTACCTATACAACTGAAGCTGATGTCGGGAACAGAGGGAAGTGACATTACATAGACAACTGAAGCTGATGTCAATATAAATAGAACGTTAACCCGGCCGGGATCGATGGATTTTTTAGGATGGAAAATCCAAGAAGCAAGTCCTCCGGGAGGGACTTTAAGTCGTGGGTCCCAAGTCTGAAAATTTTCAGGCTCGTAAAATATCCTTAAGCCAGAATAAAAAGGCCTCTAAGCAAAATTTACTGAATTTTCCCATCCTAGTACTACCTTGGTTTCCTAGATATCACTATAAGATGGAACGCTGACCACGGGTCACTCCAAAGACATATACGAAAACAAGTGCAACTAAATTAGTATGGTTCAATTTCTTCCCTGTAGAGGGAGAGAGCCTAAATCTCGTTGAGAGAAACAAGGGCTTACAAGAAGAAAACACACTATGTCTATGCATCGAAAATTGAAAGAAGGAGCAGAAAAGGAAGACCAAGAAAAAACCTGGAAGAATAACATTCAAAATTCAATGAGGAAATTTGGTTTAAAGGATGAAGACACAGAGGACAGAGAACGATGAATAACTTAAATTAAGGGAAATTTGTGAATGTTTGTTATAAACTGATAGTCTGTAAGTCCGTAGTCATTTATGTATTTTTTTTAAACTCAGGTTAATTACTATGATTGGTTGGAGAAAACCCTCAAAATGAATAAAAACATACTTAGAAAAAAATTCTTACCAAGTAAAATACCGGTATATAATAAGGGTGCCATGTTTAAAAACTAGCATCAGACAGTTAATACGAAATTGGAAGAGTTTGCTACGTGGATGCACTGTACAAAAGTAGATGGAATGGAAAATGTCGTCTACTATAATTTTCAACTTTACAGAAGTTGGTAAGATGGCACGATAAAACGCAAGACGCCGGCCGACTGATGGTTCCGCTATTTTAGAAACTTCCCCATCTTAACAAAGTACAAGTTCTGATAATGGTCCATCCCCTTCGGACACAGAGAAAGATACTGTTACGTATTCCAGTAATGAAGTCGAGATGAAAAAACAGATAACAACGAGATCAAGATTCGATTGTACTCAAATATACTTCAGGAACAGAGCAAATAAATCTATTCAACCATTGCAAGTAAGAATTCTCCTTTTCATATTCTACAGCTAATATACCCGGCGTGCGCTGATACGTCCAAATAAATTAAATGTGTTTTTATGTTTAGTAAAATGAGTAAAAAGAAAAATAATTATAAATTTATGTCGTAATTATTTTTAGAAACCCCGTGCTGATTACCCGGCGTTGGGAATTTACTTATCCCAATATTTTTGGCAATAAATGAGCTGAAAGCTAGAAATGGTTATTGAGTTATCCGTAAAATAAAACCAGCCATGCGCTGCTACGCTTGCCCGGGAATCTAGTCATCCCGATCTTCTTGGCATCAATTAGGTGAAAGAAAAAAATTGTTATTATGAGTTATCCGTAAAAGATAGACATATATGCTATCGCGGACTTTTTTGTAGATTTTTTTTTTAGATATTCAATTCTGTGTACATTAATTTGGTGTATATGTTATGGTTTAGGCAGCGTAAGTAATTTAAGCGTCCAAAAAGTTGCGAAAAACACATTTTCACTACAAAGGGT
Source organism: Diploptera punctata (assembly GCA_030220185.1). NCBI lineage: Eukaryota > Metazoa > Arthropoda > Insecta > Blattodea > Blaberidae > Diploptera > Diploptera punctata. The sequence continues at coordinate 1,857,742 of JASPKZ010007805.1, forward strand.
CGTATTTAGGGGTGAAGGAGTTGAGTATTGCAACTCTCTTGCAGCCTAAAACCATCCCGGGGAAACTCCTGAACATTTTGCATTAAACCCCATGACAATCAGGTGAATGGTATAGTAAAGCATAAAGGACAAACAAACAGACAGACTGACATACATTCGTTATATATATATATATATATATATATATATATATATATATATATATATATATACCAATGGAACAGCTGAATAAAACTGAGCAATAAACAATTTTTTTGTCTCAGAAAGAAAATTACTATGGATGAATCGATATCTTAATATATAAAAATTTCGTGTCACGTTGTTTGTCCGCGATGGAATCCTAAACTACTGAACCGATTTTAATAAAATGTTGCAAACTGTGTGCAGTTTGATCCAACTTGAGACTTAGGGTAGTTTATAACTAAATTTATAGTCGCATTATTTTTTATTGCAAATTATTTGTTTATTATTTAACAAAGAGTTATAATTATCTATGAGTTCCATACGATTGTAACAGATGGCGGTGTAATTATCTGTGAGTTCCATACGATTCTAACAGATGGCGATGTAAGGTAATTTGGTAAGGTAATAGGTTTATTATTTAACAAAGAGAGATCCAGATGGCTGTGCTTTTCGTTGCAACCGCGAATTTCAATTGAATTACAAATATTGATTATTTTATAATTTAAGTGTGTTCAGTGTTTATTTTATTTTCAATATTATTAATTTCGTGTGTAAGTATTAGTTTTAATCTGGCTGAAAGACAGCAACTTAATTAAAATTTTTAACGTATACCTTAGCCACAGCAACGCGTGGTCGGGACTTCTAGTATATATATATATTAGCTTTACTTTTTTTTTTAGAAAAGTTGGGATGACAATGGACAGGGGAAGAGCTGGAGGAACACCAGTCAAGAGATGGCTAGACAGTGGATGCACATCTAATACGTCTTCCTCCGTGGAGTGATTTGGGAAATAAATAGGATGAAAATTCTACAAATAACAAGAAGAAGAGAAGGAATGACTAGAGTCCCTCTAATGCGTAATATGTGCGATCAATATAGCACTGGACAGCAGACGCGGGGATTTCAGTATATACTGCTGACGCACTCGTGGCGGGGAACGGACAGCGTAGGTTCGCGGTGATACAACTATACACATTTTCGTGACTATTTTACAGCTGTTTACCTTCGTTGTCCATATATTTTTGACAGCTCTTTATAAAGTTTGTTGTATAGATTATGGACTGTTGAACGTGATGGAATTTTTACACCCGGGAATCGTGTTTCAAAAAGTCTTTCGTACTTGGCGGCAGACTGAGTTAACAAATATTGATCATAAATAAATACACGTTGTTCAGTAGAAAAATTATTAGTGATTATACAGTTTACACTTTACACTTATACACACGTCATTCAGTTTACACTTACACGCGCCTGTTTTATAAGATACAAATTTTAAAATTGAAATAACTTATAATAATAATAGCTTTATTTTACCTGGCAGAGTTAAGGCCTTAAGGGCCTTGTCTACCACTCAACCAGGTTTAAAAAAATACAAACAAAAAAAATAGTCTTAAATCTAAATTACAATAAATATATATAAAACGATTACAAGTTATGAATACAATACAATTAATATTTATAATGTAATTTGATTTACTCTAAATTTAACGAATTAAATATATAATATGTACAAGATATATAAAAAACGAGGAAAAGATTAATGACATAGTATAAAATTAAATAAATAGAGAAAAATTAATTATTAGACAACAAGTAACTGTATAAGCGTGACTTAAAGGTACGAAGTGTGCGGCAACCCCTGATATCTTGAGGAAGGAGATTCCAGGAGCGGGCAGAGGCTACTGTGAAGGAAGTAGAATAGGAGGAAGTGCTATGAAGAGGAATTGTTAGCAGACTGCTATCTTGTGACCTAGTGTCAATATTGTGGTAAGAGGATAACTTCTCAAATCTGGACGCCAGGTAAGTAGGGATGTAGGAATTCAGAAGCTTGAAAAGTAGTGAAAGAGAGTGCAATTTACTTCTGTCAGTAAGACGGAGCCAAGAGAGGTTATTAAATGGTTCGGAAATATGGTCATAAAGGCGGATATTGAAACTGAATCGAACGCAAGCATTATGAACACGCTGCAGTCTCTGCGACAAGTCATAGTTTAGATCATTATATATAATGTCACAATAATCGAAGTGTGGTAACACAAGATTCTGCACAAGGATTTGTTTTAACGAAACTGGGAGAAAATTATTTAAACGTCTAAGATAATGTAAGATGGAGAAAGTCTTTTTACGTATGTGTTTCACTTGTGTTTGCCACGCGCGCCATTCTGTACACAAGGAAAAGCGAGCGAGCACCTTATCCACTCGAAGCAAACGATCTGACTGCGACTGTGAATGCGTAGGATGTGCATGTATACTGCCGAGTCTGCGCACATTTCACGTTCCGTGTCTGCACGTGTAAGCCTTCGTCATCGCACAGCACAAACCCCGCGGCTGCTGTCCAATGCTATACTGATCACACTGTAGCATGCGTATCCAGAATTCAACCTATGTTTAATTTCTTTCTGCATCTTTTATCTGTTTGTAATTATCAGTTAATCCAACTATCAAATCTAATAGATAAACTAGGATTAGATGCTCTATTGTTTAAAAATTAAAATGTAATTTTAATTTGACTATTTAACTCATGCCCCAAATGGGAGTCAATGGCCAATCACATTTCAATGATTTTTGATTTACAACCAATCTCAGTCGTGTTTCGCCTAGAATTTACCAACTAACGTCGATCATAATAAAGAAAACACCTCCTTTTTAACATTCTGAATGTCAACATATGGCGCATGCGGGAGTTAATATAAAATATTTGTAGCAATTGATTATACCACAAAAAAAAAAAGAAACCACTGTTTGCACTTTCTTAAACGAATTATTTCCCAGAAAATAAGGTTGCAGAAAAATATAGTTGGCATATTTATAACATAGGACATCATAAATGAATTAATATACAGTTTGATGTGTTTCATTTTTTCTCCACTAGAGTTCATTCTTACAATATTGCGTTCCTTTGGCAATAAATAATGTGATCTGGTTGCAGTGATGAACAAAAGAAGCAAATGAAGAGAACCAATCGTTTTTCATTTGTTTGCTAATATCGCCGTTTACATTAAATACATAAATATTTTAAAATAACTATAGTTAAATAATGATTTGTGAGCAAACAGCTTAATTTTATTCGTTAAATAGTCGTAACAAATGGCACTCTTGATTTCCAAATTCTCTAGATAAATTGGAAATTGCTCGTGCCATTACTTATGATAAACCTAAGTGTGATGATAATTTCTGTTTGTTCTGAATGTGATGACAATTATTATTTATGCAATTATATTACGTGACACAAATATATTTTTAATAATTTTCATGTCAACCATAATTGAAAACAGATGAATTAAAATGAAAATAAATAATGTCAGATATTAATGAAAACGTAAATAAAACTTACTTAATTACAGGCCATTATCGAAATAACCGGAAAGAGTAACGAAATTACTAGTAAATGACGTGAAATTAGTAAAATTATCAGTTCTAATTGCAGGTTGTGATGGTGAATCTCGTTAAAATTACAGTTTAATTGCTGAAAAATGTAATTTAAAAAATTACATGAAATGTGTGTTATTGGAATATGAATTAAATTCTAGTAGCCATGTTAAACTCTCATTTGAAATTAGAACAAATATAAACAATAATTCATCGTTTTAAAATTTAATTCATATTGAAAAACGTAGTTCTCTTTACAATTTTTAACTCTAATTATAATGTTAAAAACTAATATTGTAAAATTATGTTTTATTTTATTTTGTATGTTGTATTTGATTTCCATTAATATATATATGTGTGTGTCCACCGCTGTGGTCTCGAGGTAGCGTGCTGCCTTGTCACGCAGCGGGCCCGGGTTCGATCCCCGGTCGGGGCAGTTTTTCTGGTGAGGTTTTTATCGGGGTTTTTCCTCACCTGTAAGACAAATGTCAGGAAAACTTTGAGGCCCAAACGGTCCCCGAAATCATATGGCCATCATCCTTATCATTATCATCCTTACCATTATCATTATCATCATCATCCTTCACCGGTGTGGAAAGCAACGGGAAGCTACCACGCCTACACAATTCCCTAGTAAAGCTGCAAGCATAGCATGAAAATGATATGATTGCAGTGACGGACCTGCCTTCGGATAGAATTACTATGGATATATACGTAATGTACACAGACTACCAAATATTTTTCACTAAAAACTTAAAGAGCCTTCCTATTCTAGAATTCATTCATTCGTTCAATCAAGTAAGTAAACTTACGGTAAATAAAATAACTCACTGACACTATCGAACCCATGTGTTCATGGCTGCTTGGACATAAGCTCTCCATACATGCCTATCCTGAACTAATGGTTTCAAATCATCCCCTGTACAATGTACTTTCCTTAAACCATGGACCCTCAGGTTCTATACCGCATTCACGAAGAGCTTCCATTGGTCCCTATCCTAAGCCAACTTTTAAAAGTTAAATTCTGAATATCTCGTTGATTAATTTGTAATATTCAATCTTAACAGAAACTCTAGTTTTTCTATTTCTGTTTTTCGTTAAATTTCAATTGATTACAGATGTTGTGTCCACCGCTTTGGTCTTGAGGTAGCGTGCTGCCTTATCACGCAGCGGGCCCGGGTTCGATCTCCGGTCGGGGCAGTTTTTCTGGGTGAGGTTTTTATCGGGGTTTTTCCTCACCTGTATGACAAATGTCAGGAAATCATGTGGCCATCATCATCTTCCTCATCCTTATCATCATCATCATCATCATCATCATCATCATCCTTCACCGGTGTGGAAAGCAACGGAAAGCTATCACACCTACAATTCCCTGGTAAACCTGCAAGCATAGTATGAAAATGCTATGATTGTAGTGAAGGACCTGCCCTCGGGCAGAATTACTATGGACGGATGGACAGATTTTTCTACATTTATCATGGTTACTCTTTTTTACTGATATTTATCTATTTATTGTAAGATATATAAGTAAAAATAATCACACACCCAAACTCTGATGAAATGCGACTAATTTATTTTGAAGAAAAATCCGTGTTCCATCAGAGTTTGGCTGTGTATGATTATTTTTATATATTACATATCTAACAATAAGGCGGCTCCGTTGTGCAAGCGGTTAGACGCTCGCATCTCATCGCTGGAGTTCCGAAATCGAGTTCCGGTCACTCCATGTCGGTTTCGTGGTGGAGGAAACGGAGTTTGGGCAGGTTTTTCTCGAGGTTTCTCCCGTTTTCCCATGCCACAAATTCCATTCCACCATTTCTCCATGCTCATCTAATCCATTTCGTTTCATTTCATTCATCTGTCCCTGTGACGGTGCGTCAGGAGTTGGCCAGAACCCTTGTCGTTCACAGACCTCTATAAATATAGAGACTTCATCTCATCTCATTCCTCGACCCGACCCTAAGTTGGACTTAAAGATATTTATTTACGTATCTTACAATAAATGGGTAAAGATCAGTAAAAAAGTAACCATGACAATTTAACTCATGTCGCAAATGCTAGTCAATGACCAATCACGTTTCAATTAATTCTGTTTTACACCAATGACAGTCGTGTTTCACCTCGCTCTGTATCGATTTCTCTTTATCAGCTCCTGCTTTTGTTATAAAGGAAGCTCCTCCTTTTTAATATTCTCAACAGGTTAGACCATTATTTTTCTCCAACAAATACATTGAATATAACAAATAATGAATAGATTCAGTGATTTCACTGAGTTGTTTATTCAAAATATAAATGATTAACCTATAATGTTGATTATAATAGTTTGATGTTTTTCATTATTTCTCCACTAGAGTGCATTCTTACAATATTGCGATCCTATTTGGCAATAAATAATATGATCCAGTTGCAGTGAATATACATAACCTCACATTTCTAATTTGTTTTCAAACATCGCCGTTTACATTAACTATATAAATATTTTAAAACACCGATAACTATATTCAAGTAATTGTTTTTTAGTAAAGAGCTTAATTTTATTTGTTAAATAGTCCTAACAAATGTCACTCTTGATTTCCAAATTCTCTAGATAAATTCACTCCTCACTTCGTGAGTCGTGAATTTATCGATAATTTGGAAATCACTCGTGGCATTACTTATGATAAATATAGAAAAATTCTGTAATCAATAAAAAAATTAACAAAAACAGAAATAAAGGTTTGTATTAGGATTAGGTAGTAAGAATTAATTAACAAGATGTTCAGAATTTAACTTTTAAAAAAATTAATAAAAGTTGGCTTAGGATATGGACCAATGGAAGCCCTTTGTGAATACGGTATTGAACCTGCGGGTTGCATTAAAGACAGAGTTAGTGCCAAATTAACAGAATATAATTGCATATAACATATATCCTTTCACTTTATGACGTCGTTAATTATGGCAAATGCATTAACATAGAACGCATATTAACATATAACTTCCTTTCACACATAATTCATTGAATGAATTACGTAAATGAAAATAGTGAATGTTCTAGATACTAGAATTTAGAATGACAGTTACAAAGTTACAACAGTGAACTATCATAATGAGAACTGCATTCACTTACAAAGTGTCTAAGAATCTTAAAACAACAGAGCGCGACGTGGAAAAAAATTCCCTACTTAATCAGAAACATTATCTAACCTAATTCTATTAAAACAAGAATACATTATTTGGTTCCCAACAGAAATTAAGATAAAATCTACCATTGTTTTAGTGTTCTGTTCAAATCCAGGAAAGAAAATGTTTGTTTACAAATTGTGTAAGAAATAATGTGCAATAGATTTATTTTTTCCCAACAGTTTCTAACCAAAGAATATACGTTGCCGGTTCAACATCCGACCGTAAAACTGATTCATATCAACGTTTCTACCAGGTTATGATTATTCTAAAAGTAAATTGACATTGAATATAATAAGATTGTTTATAAATCCCTAATAAAAACGTATGATTAAAGATTAATATTTTTACAATGAAAATATGTTTTATTTTACATTTTTATTGTAAAAATGTAATATGTAATCATACATTTATTATTTAAGGATTTATAAACCACCATACTTATTTTTTATCTCTTCAAAGTTCATATATGTTATTAATATTCATATATGGCAAATAACTTTTAATAGTTCTTATATATTAATAAGTACTGTTATTTCAAATTAATAAGATATATACGTATATATATATATATATATCATATTAAACTTATTATATAACTTATTTTTACATTTATATAATATCTTATTATATAATAGCCTATTGTTATTTAACAGCTTTTTAAAAATGTATACAATATCTTCCTATGACAAATATTAAATTGTGATTCTCTTCCTCCATTCATCTCTATTCTTCCAGTCACCATCCTGCAGTCCCCTATCCTTCATCAAATTCATAATTCCCTCTATGCATGTCTTCTATGGACTTCCTCTTCTTTTACACCGATTTAGAATCCACTCCAAACACCTAACTGGTAATCTATGTTCATTCATCCTCTTCATTGTAATTGTTTATTAGCCACAAATTGTATAATTGTTTCGTCATCATCATCATCTTCAAGGTATGGGCCTGTTGGCCCGTTCCGCTCCCCGGTGCACTATATATGCTGCAGGTGCAGGTCGTCTTTCCAATGTCGTTTTGGTTTTCCTACATTGTTTCGTTAAAGTTCATTTTTCGGATAATAGTTTCTGATCTTGTATAATTTAGAACATCGTGCAGATCTTCTTTAACCCTTAAATTATCAATGCAATATTTTCTCGTGCCAGTTATGTAAATATTCCGGACCGCAAGGAAAATAAATTAATGTTAGTACCAATTATTACTTTATTGTAACGGACTGTCAACAGCACGTACGGCTTACTGCCCGTGCGACCCATATTTGTAAATAATATTGTAAATATCTTACTTTTTGTCTAATAAAGTCCTACTACTACTAAAATTAATGTTAAACTGAGTTATTATTATACATTATTGCGTAATTTGACATAAATTTAAGTAATTTTTACTCATTTGTCTTTCTATTGATCTAAAAACAATATTAAATAAATGAAATCAATGTATCCAATAAGATCATCATCATCATCATCACTCCAAGGATTAGGCAATTGCCCGTTCCGATTTCATATTGCATCAGCCCAACGTCTTCTAGGTCTTCCAACATCACGCCTTCCTCTTGCTTGATAATTTCTGGCTAACAATGGATATCTCTCCTTGTTCATTCCATCCATGTGATCAATCCATTTCTGTCTGTAATTCGTGACTTTATCCAATAAAGGCTGTACTTTCAATTCTTCTCTTATATCCTCATTTCTTATTCTATCAAGTCTTGTACATCCTTTTACTTGTCTTAGGAACCGCATCTCTGCCGTCTGTATTCTATCCTTCTGTCTTTTCACTGGAGCCCAAGTTTCACATCCATACAATATTGTGGGAACCGCCATAACATTATACATTTTTATCTTGGTTTCTTTTCTAATTTTATTTTTGAATGTTCTCTGTATTGTTCCACACACCGTCTGAAATTTATTTATTTTGGAGTCAATATCTCTTTCCACATTGTAGCCAACATCACAGCCCAAATATTTGAAACTAGACACCTGTTCTATACTTTGATTTTCTAAAATAATTTTGGTTCTCACTGGATCTCTTCCTCTAAAAGCCATGGTCTTCGTTTTCCTTACAGAAATTTTTAGATCGTATAATTTACATATTTCATTTAATGCATGCATTGATTTCTGTAAGTCGTCTTCATTTTTCTGTATTATGATTACATCGTCAGCAAATAAAAGATTATTTATGCACATTTTTTTATCCATTCTTATTCCTGGATTTACTAAAACTTTCCATTTATTAAAAATATCGTCTATATATATATTAAACAAAGTGGGTGATAAAACTACATCCTTGTCGTAATCCAGTATTTGTTTTGATTGCATCTGTTCTTTTGAATCCGGTATCTATAATTATATTTGTGTCTTCATATAATGTCTTTATTGTTTCAACAAGGCACAGCGGGTATCCTTTCATTCGTAATATTTCCCATAATTTTTGTCTGTTTACTCGATCGAAGGCCTTATCCAAATCTATAAATCCTATGTGAGTTTCTAAGTTATGTTCTCTTCTCTTTTCTATGAGTTGTTTCAGTGTAAAGACATTGTCTATACATGACCTTCCCTTTCTGAATCCACTTTGATTTTCACTTATTATTACTTCTGTTATGTTTCTCAATCTATTATTTATTATTTTCGTATATATTTTGTAGCCAGTATTCATTAAGCTAATCCCTCTGTAATTCTCGCAATTTCTCCGGTCTCCTCTTTTGAATATATTCTTGACAATTGCTGTTTTCCAAGTGGTTGGAATCCCATAGGTCTGCCAACATATTTAATTAGATGAAGTATTCGTAGTTTACACAATATTCCACTATATTTGATTAATTCCATATTTATATTATCTAATCCTGTTGCTTTCCTATTCTTAGTGGTTTTCAAAGCCATTTCTAATTCATTTATGTCTATTACATCAATATTTTCCACTTTTATTTCTTCCTCATTGTTCTCTTTTTCCTTCAATTTCCTCCTTTTTCCAAAGTTTTTCATAATGCTGGATCCATTCTTGTTCTGGGATTATATTCAATCTGGCAGAATCTTTCTCAGTCTGATTTAGATGTTTCACTAATTTATAACCTTTTCTTGTCTTCCATACATATCATGTTCTACTGAGCTTATAAATTTATCCCATGACTCCTGATGGGATTTTTCTTATAATGCTTTTAGCAATTCTCCTTTTCATTTTATATTCTTCATAGGATTCTTCTGTTTTCATTTTTAATTTAAGGGTTAAAAAAACAATTTTGACTTGAATTTGGAATTTAAGTCTACGTTTCTGCTCGATAGTCATTAAAATTCCAAGTATTGATTCATAAATATGGATTTTAGTTTCTTTGAATATGTATTTATCCCGCAAAATTCAATTCAACGTTTCTATTGAATATCTATCGTTAATACTAATAAAATTCATTGTTAAAACCGTTGAGGTGGAGAGTCATAAAATAAAATAAGTTAAAATGTACCTTCTTAGGTAAAATCCGTCGTCCTCAACTTATTAAATATGTAATATTTATGCCTGTAAGCCTTTCAGAACATCCGTTCCATCTTCAGCAGCTCCCTCTTCGCTACAACATTTAGTATGATGGTTGATGTTGTTGGTCCTAATGTGGTGTTGTCGTGTGTATCTCATTTTTTTAATTGACCCGTGGTCGCGAGGAGGGACTACAATTCTCCTATTGGCCATTCTATCCTTTTTTTATGCTCAGGCTCGGAGTCATGGGCTAGTACCCTGGTCCCCCACTAGATTTCAGCAATCACATATTTTCAACATCTGTGGGAACGTACCAAAATATTTTTTCTAGCATGAGATAAGGTACCTAGGAACAACAATCACAATCAGGAATGAGATGCACAAAGAAATTAAACATAGGCTCAATTCTGGAAATGCGTGTTATTATGCGTTACAGAGACTGTTGACGTCTCAACTCCGTTCAAAAAACGTAAAATTGAAAATATATAAAACTATTATTCTACCAGTTATATTATATGGATGCGAAACATGAACTCTTACTTTAAGGGAGGAAAGAAGATTACGAGGATTATGAAATTTATATCTATTTGTTATTTAAGATTTATTTTTTTAAGTTTATCAAGAATTAGACTAATTTTTTAAGTGTTTATTTTATTATGAATGAACTAATTTATTTTATTGAATGAGAAATATGTGGGTAATTTGAGAATAAAGTTCTTAGGAAAATTGTTGGACCAAAGAGAGATGAACAGACAGGTGAATGAAAACTGCATAACAATGAATTACGTGGTCTTTATAGGAAGCCAGATATAATGAGAACAGTTAAGTCTCGCAGACTGCGATGGGCAGGGCATGTGGCACGAATGGGGAATGAAAGACGTGCATGGAAGCTTCTTGTAGGAAAACCAAAGGGGAAAACGCCCAGTTGGTAGACCAAGAATGAGGTGGGAGGATAACATTAACTATGATTTAAAGGAAGTAGATTATACAGGGGATGATTGGAAAACATTAGCTCAGGATATGGATGTATGGCGAGCTTATGTCCGCGCGGCCATGAATCTACGGGTCCGATAGTGCCAGTGAGTTAGTTAGTTAGCATTGAATAAGGTGAAGTGTGATTGAAATTAATTAATGAGATATTAAATGACGTAAAGGGGAAAGAAGGGGGGACGAAGAGTGTTGCTGGGATGAAATTCGGGAAACGGGAGTACTCCGAGATAAACCCGAAAAGTCCTGACATGACCCACCACCAATACCCCACTGGAACCTCCGGGATTCCAACCTGTAATCACAGTGGGAACAACCGTGTGTTAGCCACGCTTATAGCAAAATGACAAATGCTGCTATATAACTCTACTTAATTAAAAATACAAGAATTTAATGTTTTATTAAGCCTAACAGAGTACAGCTGATTCATGTGGTGCCTAATATTTGTAAACAAATACAGTATTTTCAACTTCAAATCTACTCGAGCGTATATTATATAAAAATTTTAATGTATATGAAACAATAATTTCAAAATGTCATTATTATATTGATTTATTTACTGCCTCACCTCTTTCCGCCATTATTGGATGCGGTTTCAATGGATTGGTTAAATTCATATTTTAAAAATTGTGATGCGTGTTTATAAAAGCATAGAGTGCGGAATTTTAAAAACGTTATTTATTTTATTCAATTAAAAGCTCCATGCTTTGACAAACAATATTCAATTTTCTAAAGTAAACAATATGGTATAAACAAGAGAATAAACAAGCGAAGAGCAGTACTAAAATAAATATTTCTGGAAATCTAATTCTCACAAAAATGTTATAGGATTTCAATACGATTAATTAAATTCAATCGATATTTATTTAAAATAATTTTCATTGATATTTCTGTATTTTGTGTTTTCAATTACTAGGCCTATTAATATTTTAGTGTTAGTCATCCATTATCATGAATAAATCGGTTTAGGCCATGTGGCCTATGACTGTTAACCTAACGAAGATGGTCTTGATCTTTCTACCAATGTTTTGGTCTTCCTTGGTCCCTATGTCCAGTTGGAGTATATTGGCATGCCAATTTTGGAAGTCCACTTCTTTCCATTCTTCTCGGATGATTTTTTTCTATTCTCATTGGTATCTAACAGTCTTCATTAACCTTGGTACTCCACAATTTTTTTTTTCCAGATAATAGTATTCCTTTGGTGATCCAGTCTATTAACTCCTAATAGTGATCGTAAGAAAGTGTTAGAAATGAAAAGTAATTAATATATGATCTTGAAGGTTTCCGGGCTGTTGGCCGTGGTCTTGAGGCTTGAAGATCGTCGACGTTTCACCAGAGACTGTCTGACAAGACAACCCTTGAGGATGCCGAACGCAGTCTCTGGCGAAATGTCGGGGATCTTCAAGCCTCAAGACCACTGTCAACACCCGGAAATCTTCTTTAAGATCTTAATACTAACTCCGGCCGTGAAAGCCTAAGTCAAAACATAATTAATATACTCTTCATCATTAGCATAACAGTTCACTTCGCGCTACAGCCTTCTTGTAAAGTTCCAGCAAAGCTTATCTATCCAGGCCTACTCTTCGCCTATTTATTTTACCCAGAGCTTTTACACCCTTTATTAATTCATCTTCCCATATAGGTCTGGGTTTTCGCTCGAACCTTTTTTTTCGTCGATAGTTGTAATAATTTTGTACAAAGTTTATTGAACATTATATCCCATCACACCTTCTACCTATTAGGACTTTGTATGTTTATTAACCTTTAATGCACATTTTATTATGTTTGGTACAAACTAAGTTAAATAACAAGAGGAATGAATTCTATGACATGTCTTTTTTTAAAACTTTGCTTTGAGTTTCAATTAAGTAAAGATATATCTTTTTTTTGTAAGTACCCAAGATTCAGATCTATACAAAGGAACAGCCACAATTTTATAAAACCTGAACTGGGTTTCTATACGAGTCTTTGGGAGGGTTCTTCACATGGTGCCACTGAAATGAAATTTTTAAGATCCGTAAAAGGATGTACACGCAAGGAGAGATTACACAATGAATCAATAAGAAATGAACTGGGGATATTTTCAATACTCGACAAACTAGAAGAGCACAAATACCAATGGAAAGAACATCTAGACAGAATGGACAATACAAGATTACCCAAAACGATCAACACCTAGAAACCACGTGGAAAAATATATTTGGGACGGCCAAGGATACGATGGATTAAGACCGGAACAGGTCACATTGACCTTATACTGGAAAGGAAGAAGAAGAAGAAGTAAAGAGCAACTATAATATTTGGAGGCGGTACGAACGAAAAGGGTTTAATCCTTGCAAGAAGAAGAAGAAGTAAGTAAATAATATTTATATAGGTCTTCTAATGACAATTTGCTGATTTTATTGTCTTAAAAGTAATAATTTCATGTTCTTATATTTTTGGTTATATCTGTACTAATGTCTGTATAAAGTAATATTTACATGTATAATTCTAGGGGAGAGCAGCAATAAATATAAAATCTATATTTTAAATGAACTGAAGACCAACCCAGTTCTAGAATATAGGATCCACGCATCAGTATCAGAATAATTGAAGGATTTAAAAAAAGGTTGAGTGACTTTCTTCCACGAATATAAAATATTTAAAGTCTGTCACCGTGGCTTAAGCAATAGATTCCCTACCTTCCACTCCGGCAGTCGATATCCACGGTTCAGATTTAAAACAACCTACCCGTGGGATCCATATCACATAACAATTGTTTTCGAAAAATATTTTAAAATTAAAATCATACAATTCATATTATTTTCAAGGCCTCCTCATAGGCCAGTGATCAAAGTTTCTGAGTATAGTTATTGAGGTCCCGGGTCGATTCCCGGTCAGACCTTAGGAATTATTCCTCAAAGGGGAATTAGATTAAGGTCTCTCCTGGCGCTTCATTGTATTTTATTTTCTTTATTATTTATTTATTTTACCTGATTTTTGAGATCTGTTAAAGGGTGCACTAAGGACGACAGAAATAAGACAGGAACTTGAAATATTTACAGTAACTGATAAAATAGATACATATAGACAAAAATGGAAGCAACACATAGACAGAATGAATGAAGATAGATATCCAAAATAAATAACAAAATACAAACCTAAAGGCACCCGAGATGTGGGCAGACCTAGAAAGAGATTTGCTGAAGTTGGAACGGGTCAACAGACCTAATCCATGAATGCAGATGATGATGATGATGATGATATTTTACCTGATGGAGTTAAGACCGTAAGGTATTCTCTTCCACTTCACCAGGGTTAAATTATACATACAATAAGAATTATGATTAATAATACCTTATAGATATAGACTACACAATATAAAGTTTATAAAGTTGACAAGGGCAAGGAAAAATAGTAATAAATAATAATAATAATAATAATAATAATAATAATAATAACAAAATAATAACCTATAATCAGATTAAGTAAATGGCTTGGTAAAGAAAGTTTAAAATATAAAGGAATTATAAAAGTATACATGTAATATACGGTTATATGTTATATCCTATTGTCTAAGGAAATATGAAGTGAGTTTCTTTTTTTAAACTGTTTTTGAGTCGGGCAGTCCTTGTTGTACGAGGGGAGGGAATTTCAGATTCGGGTGGTTGAAACAAGGAAGGATGAGGAATAGTGAGATGTTCGAAGTAGAGGAACAGCTAGGGTTAAATTTTCTCTCGATCATGTGTTTAAGTTATTGTGAGAGGATAGCGAATGAAAGCGAGTAGAAATATAAAGGGGTGACGAGGTGGACAAAAATAACATCCGCTTCCAGGTGCCCGAAACTAAGAAACTGATTACAATTCCATCAATGCTGGGGAGAAATCCAGAAATGTCATAAAAGATGACCTGTTTGCAATGGATAAAAACAATTCCAGGATAAGCAATGTAATTTATCCAAATGAAAGACCACTTGCGCTTTTTTTCATTTCGTGTTTATTTAAAAATATCTAGATTTTGGTTAGGCGGGTCTGTGGTAAGAGCGGTTAAACGCTCGCCTCTTACCACTTAAGTCCCGAGATCGAGTCTCGATCACTCCCTGTGATTTCGTGGTGCCGAAAAGGAGTATAGGCAGGTTTTCCTCGGGGTTTCTCCCTTTTTCCCCTGACACAATTTCTACTCCACCATTTCTCTATACTCATCTCATTCATTTCCGCTTAATCTGCCCCTGTTGATGTTGCGTCAGGCGTGTTCGGGCGGCATCCTTGTAATTCACAAACCTGCAATGTAAGGAGCTCCTTCGCACCTAGACCCGATCCTGAGTCGGAAACGAATGGACGAATTCTTATTTTATTTTATAATCCTGGTTATATCTAGTAAACTGATTCTACTGCAGGTCTTAGTGGTAGTAGGAGAGTGGGACTCTTTAACTTAGAGTTTTTACATGATCTTGTTTTCTTTGCGGTTCGGAACATTTAAATAAGAGGCAGGAGAAATTATTGCTTCGCCAATTTAAGGTTAAGTTTATCTTCTTTTTTTAAATGTACTGAATTGAAAAACACTGTGATGCTGTTGTTAGAATTGGCACTTCCTATCAGCGAGTGCCAACAGTAAAATTGACATTACTTCATAACCGATTAATTTATGGACTAATCTTAATGGGGCTAAATAAACACAATAATATCTAGGAAGAAATAAATAACAGAATACAGAATGCTAATAAATGCTACTTTTCAATAAATAAAGTATTTAAATTCAAATTTTTTAAAAGTTTCTAGCCAAGGTTGTCAACTTTGGGACAGTCCTGTTTTCATTATCTATGGGATTTTTAGTAATGAAGTATGACAATAGAAACTGGAGTAAAAAATAAATAGAATACAACAGCAACAATAAATAGAGGTGTAAGAAAGGTATGTCCGCTTTCGTCCTCCCTTTTTAATATTTATATTGACGATATCATATATAATTGGCAGATAAATTTGGACTCACATTTCAAAATAAGATCTTAGATGCCTTACTTTTTGCAGACGACCAAGATCTAATATCTAGCTCAGAAGATGGTCTACAGAAATCACCATTTTAATTAAATAACATTATACAGAATTAAAATTTGAAAATATCAATAAGTAAAACGAAAATCTTGGCTTTTAAGGGATCAGATACAGTGAAAGCTAAAATAATTCTGGAGGGGAAACCCATTCAACAAGTGAACCATTTTAAATACCTGGGTTATGAAATCTCCAATTTTAAAAATGAAGATCTGTTTAACAAACTTAATACATTTAATTATATATGTGGCACAATTAAAAGAATATTTAAAAACACAATAATGGAAACAAAACTAAATTTTAAAAAGCAATGGCTGTCCCCTTACTATTGTATGGTAGTGAATTTTGGGTTTTAACTAAAATAGAAGAGAAGGCCATAAAGGCATATGAAATATTTAAAAGTGAAACAAAAACCAGACTTATAAAACACGAACTTTTTGTAGATAATTTACACTTGACGTCAGCCGGGTTGTCAGCCCTGCGTGACGGCCGCCTTTACCCCCAGAAAAGTGTCTCGTTAATTATATTAAAGGCTAGGTCAACCCTAGGGCCATAGTGCCGCCAGAAAGATTCGATCAGTTTAAAAATCCTGACCTCACCGGTACTCGAACCATCGATCTTCCAGCTTGTAGCGTATTGCTTTAACCACTATGTCATGGCGTGCTCCTTGTACCTAGTATACTCTGCATTTGTACCGTTGTACAGACAAGTTGGTCGGTGTCAAGATTTGAACGAGAAACCTTTGAATACGAGTCTCAAAACGCTACCATCTGGAACAACTGTTCGGTGCGGTTGCACATTTATGTATCGCGCTATGCATGGAAATATACTATAAACAAAAGAATGCGTACCAACATCAGGACTCCAGGTGTATCAAGACTTTATTTAACAAACATATCATAGTTTTAAAAGGATCTAGTGCTTTTCTTTTCATACTTGGCGTGGCACAAAATGAAATTTCGGTATATGGAAGAATGACTCTAAACTATAAAAAGGCTGAGTATGTAAAAGAATAAAGAAAAGTAGGTTAAGTTACATTTTATGAAGCAAGAAAACTTTGTGCCATGTACGGAAGTAAGCACTGCTCGAATAAGAGAAGTTCTTTATTGATAAATATCATACAGAGAGAAAGAAATACATATAGAATAGAAAAATATATAAATAATGCAAGACTGAGAATATATTGAATAGTATATAAAAATTTTCATAGAGAAACAGTTTATAAAGATTTAAGAGAACCAGAATTGAACGAAAAATGCAAACAATAGACAAATCGATAAATCTTGCATTTCAACGAGGTATTAAAATGCTAATATTTTCTATTACGTTGTGCGCATTAAAAATGAAATAAAACAGTATTTTGAAATTTCACCGGAATCTTTACTGAAATGATTCAATAATTATTTTAAATTAATGTTATGATACATTTGTATTAATATTGTTATATGCTAATTGGGCGTGAGGCATGGTCGGCGCACTCTTGTCGTTCACAAACCTCTATAAACATAGTGGCTACATCTCATCCGATCCTTCGATACGGTTCTTTGTTAGGCGAGATTATTATTATTACACAGGGTTACGTGGGGAGAAGAGAAGTCCCCAAAGCCGTAGTGAAGGCAACTTCTCTAGGAGACGAACACTCCGAAATTCCAGGTCCCTGCCCTCCAGGAAGAGGGGTTTGGCTAGAGGCTGGTAACCTCTACTAGTAAAAAATAACTTACTCATAAACTTCAGCAGAAGAAAATTAGCAATAACTGATAAAATAGATACATATAGACAAAAATGGAAGCAACACATAGACAGAATGAATGAAGATAGATATCCAAAACAAATAAAATACAAACCTAAAGGCACCCGAGATGTGGGCAGAGGTCGGAACGGGTAAACAGACCTAATCCATGAATGCAGATGATGATGATGATGATTATTATTATTATTATTATTATTATTATTATTATTATTATTATTATTATTATTATTATTATTATTATTATTATTATTATTATTATTATTATTATTATTATTTAAAATAAATAAATTCAATTATATGTGTGGCATCATAAGACGAAATGTCAAGGGAACTAGAAAGGAGACACTTTCAAAATTTTATAAATCAATGACAGTTCCAACACTACTTCATGGATCGAGACAATAGGTCTTAACCAAAAACAAGGAACGAAGAATAGAAACTTTAGAAATAAAGTTTTGAGGGTATGGCTGGCTAATCAATAGCATATCAGAAACGAAATAAAGATATTGAAGCTATTAGACAGGATTCTACAATACAGAGACGAGTGAATGGACCACCATCAATAGAATGCGCAACAACCAAATACCTAAACAGTTCTTCACTATATATCACAAGGACGAATAAATGTAGGAAGATGCAGTAAAAGATGGACACACCAATTCTAACATGAGATCGTAACAAACTTTAATCTCTTATAAAATGTAAATATCCTCAATTCGTGTCCAACTCAGGGTGAGGTCGAGGGATGAGATGAGATGAGACCCTCTATATAGAGATCTGTGAATGACAAGCGTGCCAGCCTACCACGCCTGATGCACCATCACGGGGCAGATCAACGAAATGGATGAGTATGGAGAAATGGTAGAATGAAATTGGGGCAGGGGAAAACAGGAGAAAAAATACCGGGAAAACTTGCCCAAGCTCTGTTTCGTTCACCACGAAACCCACATGGAGTGACCGGGACTCGATCTTGGGACCCCAGCGGTGAGAGGTGAGCGTCTAATCGCGTGCGCCACGGAGTCGCCTGTAATATTTTATGCTGATTATTATTAGTATCATTATTCTATCCCGCGCCGAGTGCTTAAAGCAATATGTCTTGGCACAGAGCTACTGGTTCGAGTCTCAATGGAGGAAGAAATTTTTTAACGGATTCGGTCAGTATGGGACCAGTGCCCATCCAGCATTGCCATACATATAGGTAGCTGCAATAAGGAGCGGCTCCGGTAGAGAAAACCTATACTGGCTGGGAGACCCGAGTTGCTGACCATATGCCACCCCTACACTGGCTGGATGATCATCTACTTATGTGATTAACACATGTGGATGTGAGGCCAGCAGCAACGATGTCCTTTACAGATATTGAAAACTCCCTAACAATAATGCACAGAGAAAATAATACAGCTAAGATAAACGTACTCGAGGACATGGGAATTTTGAAGGCAGTTAACAACGACCATCTGATAAATGAAAACGCACCCAGTACGTGTAACCCCTTCTACCAGATTTTCAGTGAAACACCAGTTTTGAATCCTGCTGATGATGGAACTAGTCCCGAAAGCGCTACAGATAAATAACTAATGAAGTTGAGGAGACGGACATTTTAGGCAAATATTTCATAATTTTATATTTTAAATTTGAATAATACCTCAACGGAACCTTATCATGAATCTTATTAATGTTAACGTTATTCTTGCCGGGGTGCGATATGTTTCTCCTGGTGAGTGAAAGAGAAGGCCACATGGCCTTAAGTTCATTAGACTAAATAGACTTACTTACTTACTCACTGGCACTATCGAACCCGTAGGTTCATGGCCGCGCGGACATAAGCTCTCCATACATCCCTATCCTGAGCTAATGCTTTCCAATCATTCCCTGCATAATCCACTTCCCTCATATCATAGTTAATGTTATTCTCCCACGTCATTCTTGGTCTACCAACTGGACGTTTTCCCTCTGGCTTTCCTACAAGAAGCATTCCCCATACGTGCAACATGTCCTGCCAATCGCAGTCTGCGAGACTTAACTGTTCTTATTATATCTGGCTTCCTATAAATACCATGTAGTTCATTGTTATGTAGTCTTCTCCATTCATCTGTCTGTTCATCTCTCTTTGGTCCAAAAATTTTCCTAACTACTTTATTCTCAAATACTTGTAATCTCCGTTCCTCCCTTAAAGTAAGAGTCCATGTATCGCACCCATATAATATAACTGGTAGAATAATAGTTAGACTAAATAGACAAATAAATAAAATAAAAATAGTGGAATGCAGGCTTTCACGGCCGGAAAATCATGGTAATAAAAGATTCCGGGCTATGTGGCCGTGGTCTATAACTGGCGTTTCTTCCAGACGTTTCTCCCTCAACTGCGGAGGGCATCTTCAGTGGCGAGCGCTTACAGCTGTTGTTTCCCTGTCGTAGACTCGACTGCGAGTCTACGACTGGGAAACAACAGCTGTAAGCGCTCGCCACTGAAGATGCCCTCCGAAGTTGAGGGAGAAACGTCTGGAAGAAACGCCAGTTATAGACCACGGCCACATAGCCCGGAATATTTTATTACCAAAATAAAAATAAGTAAATAATAACAGATTAGTAACAACTCGAGAACCTTTCGAAAAATTAATCCTACAGTGCCGTTGTTATTTAATGCATGTCTTTTTGTTATCTTTTTCTTTACAAAAGAAATTGCCATAACTCAAAATAAACAGTCTCTCTCATGTTTCCTTCGCTGCCTTTTTCTGTGTTTATTTTCTATTTAGAATACGAGAAGAGTTTTCTTTTCAAACTAAAGTGTATGAAACCAGGACATTGGGTCTAGATTATTTGGATCATTCTCCATATTTCCTTACTGCGACGTTTATTCTAGCAGAATCCACTCTACAAACTCGACTTCCCAAGCCTTATATTTTCATTCCACCAAAAGTCACGTTGCATTTATTGAAAGTCTGCGTGAGAAGAGGAACAACATCAGAAGAAGAGGTTTACTGGATGTCTGCTTGAATGTGTAACATTTCTCTGTATGAAAAGAGAACCAAGCAAAAAGTTTTGCACCAATTCTCGTGAGTGCATTTTCGCTTTGGTAGAGCTAGTTCTGCAGTTTTCATCTCAAATTTCTATGTGGCGGCACTTTTGTTCTCTCACCCCTTTTTCTCTCTCTCTAAAACAGGCTGCATTCCGTATATATAACAATATTGTTTCCGGATACCATGAAAGTAAATGAAAGAGATATATAATAACATCTATAAAAAGGCATGTATGTACTATAATAAACAATAGAACAGAATTTTATATAATAGACGAATTATTATTATTGTTATTTCGTCCAAAAAGAGATAAACGGACAGCTGAATGAAGAAGACTACATAAAATTGAGCATAACTCTTAAAATGGTAATTAATCTGTAGACACAACTTTAGTTTAGCCTATTACTAAAAGTTACAAATAATATTTTAATATAATTATAATAATAGTGTAAGTGAAAGCTTGTAATGTTACTGATGTAATGCGGCATGCTGAAATAAAACTAAAACCCTTAATAGGCAAAACAGTAATTTCTCGTATCAGATATTTAAATGTAGCGGACCGCATTGAAAAATAAATCATGCATTACTTTTATTATTGGGTATATTTGTGTAATTCCACACATATTTCAGTGATTCATTGTCGTTAGTTTTCTTCTGTTTTATTAAAACTATTGGATAAATTAAAACAATTGATTTATCCTCTAGGATATATTGCGAATTTGAGGTTTAATGAGCTTTATGGGAAACCGGATATAATAAGAAGTGTTATTTTCTATAGGATCATAACAGGCCTTGGCCTAATACTTGGAAGGAAGAAGAAGAAGAAGTCCCGTAGACTTCGAAGGGCAAGCCATGTGGCACGAATAGGGGATGAAAGTGGGGGCTTAGAATCTTAGAAAATTAGAGGGAAAGTGCCCAGTAGGTAGGGCAAGAATGAGAAGGGAGAATAACAGCGATGATTTGAGGGAAGTAGATTATACAGGGGATGATTGGAGAACATTGACTTGGGTTGAATGAATGAATTTAATTTTATTGCCCTTTTCAAAAGAAAGGAGATACATATGTATTTACATTGCGCACGGGCCTGCTTGGCCGTACGTGCATTATTTTCCATGAATAAAAAAAAATAACCATAATATAAACAAATCCCTACTTGGCTACACACGTGTATCTAAACAATAAATGCATAAAAATAAAATCTATGTCTACAACTACATACACATTAATGCACATCTACACTCATCCATGAAAAAAACCATGTGTGTAGACATAAAAAAGTCTCATTCTGTATATTATTAATTTAAAAATACTATAAAACAAATTTAAAAAACGAGAAAAAAACACACACACACGTATACATACGCACATCCCCACACACAAACACACGCGGGCCCTCATACCCCCCAGATATGTTTGAAGAGCTAATGTCCGCGCGGTCATGAACCTACCGGTTCGATAATGCTAGTGAGTTATTTAATTAATAATAATAATAATAATAATAATAATAATAATAATAATAATAACAGTAATAATAATAATAATAATAATAATAATAATAATAATAATAATCTTCTTGTATCTTGTAAGCCCATGTTTCCTTTTACAGAGATTTAGGCGCTCTCCCCCTACAGGGATGAATTTGAACCATACTAATTTAATTACATTTGTTTTCGTATAGATGTCGTTTGAGTGGTCCGTGGTCAGCGTTCCGCCTCATACTGACATCTAGGAAACCAATGTAGTATTAGGACGGGAAAATTCGGTAAATTTTGCTTAGAGGCCTTTCCATTCAGGCTTAAGAATCTTTCACGACCCTGAAAATCTTCAGACTCGGGACCCACGGCTTAAAGTCCCTCCCGGAGGACTTGCTCCTTGGATTTTTCCATCCTAAAAAATCCATCGACCCCGGCCGGGTTTGAATCCGCGACCCTCGGGACCAGAGACAACGATAATAACTACTAGTCCACCGCGGCCGATTATAATAATAATAATAATAATAATAATAATAGTATATAGACAATAATAAAAATAATAATAATAATAGAAATAATATATTTTATTCCAATGAAGTTAGGACCGTAAGTTTTTTTTAATTCACCAGGGTTAAATATTATGGGCCTACATACATTAAGAGTCATGCATTAGATAATTAAATTAATAACGTGCGGTATTAAATACAAAGCTGATACGTAATGAATGTGTAATATATGTTTATTTTTGTTTTATTTAGTGTAACCTCTTCCTTAGTAGTACTTTTACATGTCCCACGCCACAAGGGACCTTACAGGGACATGTCTTTTCGGAAGAGGATTTGTGACCTTCTATCACACGAATACTTTTTTGGCCACACAAGGACATGGAGAGTCTCCCTGGATAAATCATCAGCTCCATGTCGCTGTCGCCTCCAAGACAGCACGCATATTTAAGCCAAACACCATTCGCTCATTTATTCATATTAAACAAGGCGAATATAATAAGGGTGATTGCAATGGCCAGATATGTTCAGTGACCATTTTGGCCTTACAGTTTCCTTATATTTGTTTTACAGTAGAGGAAAAATCCCCAAGAAATTGTCGCCACGAGGAATCGAATCCGGACCCGCTGTATACGAGGCAACGAATTTACTCCGAGACCAAAGCGATGGAAAATAATACATAATATGAAGGTGACATCTAGGGCAAGGATTTTAATGCAGTAAAAGTTAAGATTGTAATATAGTATAATTAAAAGTAAGACTCCTGAGTGTCTTTTGTTTTGGTTTAACAAACAAACAAACAGTTAAATAGTAATAATGAGAAGACTTACAGAAATCTATGCATGCATTAAACGAAATATGTAAATTATATGATCTAAAGATTTCTGTAAGGAAAACGAAGACCATGGCTTTTAGAGGAAGAGATCCAGTGAGATCCAGAGATCCAGTGAGATCCAAATTTATTTTAGAAAATCAAAGTATAGAACAGGTGTCTAGTTTCAAATATTTGGGCTGTGATGTTGGCTACAATGTGGAAAGAGATATTGACTCCAAAATAAATACATTTCACACGGTGTGTGGAACAATACAGAGAACATTCAAAAATAAAATTAGAAATGAAACCAAGATAAAAATGTATAATATTATGGCGGTTCCCACAATATTGTATGGATGTGAAACTTGGGATCCAATGAAAAAACAGAAGGTTAGAATACAGACGGCGGAGATGAGGTTCATAAGACAAGTATAATGATGTACAAGACTTGATAGAATAAGAAATGAAGATATAAGAGAAGAATTGAAAGTACAGCCTTTATTGGATAAGGTCACGAATTACAGACAGAAATGGATTGATCACATGGATGGAATGAGTAAGGAGAGATATGCATTGTTAGCAAGAAATTATCAAGCAAGAGGAAGACGTGATGTTGGAAGACCTAGAAGACGTTGGGCTAATGCATTATGAAGTCGGAACGGGCAATTGCCTAATCCCTGGAGTGATGATGATGATGATGATGATGATAAGTTAGACTTCTGATTGTGTTTTGTCTTGGTTTCACATGTACAAACAGTTGAATAATAAAATGAGAAATTAGACTTCTGACTGTGTTTTGTCTTCGTTTCACACAAAAACAATTGAATAATGTATACTATCTGTGTTGCAATCCTAACTTTTAGGGCATTAAAATCCTTGCCCTAGCTGTTAACGAAAATGTGAAATATATTTTTATTTCTCTTCCACTGCTTAAATACTTCCTTCGTACGTACTTTTACCTGGCCCAATTTATACGACCTGTTGGGATAGGATTACATAGATGCATTATACAAGGAACTGTCAATCACTGGATTCGAAATCTACCTTGATATTTTTCTCCAAGAGAAGCGTTGTGATATATCACGTCCGTGTTTAAAAAAATTATCCTACGCTTATAAACTGTAAGGCACAAATCCAACAATGGTAACCTTCTAAGCAAAGCAGATGGACGTCTCTGCATGAGTAGACCGAAATGGAGTTAGGCGGGACCCGGCGCGCGGCAAGTTGCCAGAGTTATCTATTTCACCAAGTCAGGAATTTTATTATTTTCCTGTAGTTTAAATCAGTGATTTGTCACTAGATCTTAATGTCTTGCAGTTAAAAACGCCAGATAATATTTTGGACAGAGACTTGATATATCATTGAGATTGAGAGATCTCTTCTTAGTATTCTAGAATTGAAGATCTTAATATAGTTGAACAAAAATCCTCAAACGTGTTAAAATGAAAATAAAATAAAATAATTTAGTGAATACAATTATTTTTATTCAATTTACAGAAGAAATGTGCTTAAATGGATATTTAAATACTTGCAGTAAAAATAATGTTAGTGGATAGACAATATGGTTAAATAAAAAAGTTTTGAAAACTCGAGAAATATATAAAATATAAATGGTTTAACCCGTATTTGAAAATGCATGTGTTGAGTGCTGCAGTGAGCGCCTGGTCGTGTTGGGGTAATTTTCATGCAGGGCGTAATTACAATCTCCTGACACTGCCAACACGAAGTCTCACGGAATTATCGTTAGCTTCTTTTCCAAGGAGACGTGATTTATTCGCTAGTCCAGAGGTGATACTGCATTGTCATATCCCAGGATTACCCCTTTAATTGGCAACATATCCATTGGTTCGATTTCATAATCATCATCATCATCCAGGGATTAAGCCTGTTGGCTCGTTCCGGTTTCATGCAAGATAGAATTGTTAAAATTGTTTAGACCATCTTCTGTGTGGGAGTCCAACATTTCTCCTTCCGTGCGGTTTATAATTTAGCAATAATTTTGGAATTCTTCGTTCTGGCATTCTATCAATATGTTCTTTCCAGGCATTCCTATATTTAATTATTCGGTCTGTAAGTTTGAAAATACTTAGTTCCTTTCTTATATCTTCACTTCTTTTCTTATCCAGCAGAATACATCCTGCTATATTTCTTAAAAATCGCATCTCAGCTGCTTCCAATCTTTGTTCTTGTCTTTTAGTGATCGTCCAACATTCTGATCCATACATCAATACAGGAACAAACATTACTTCATAAAATTTAATTTTTGTTTCTTTTCTTGTGTTTTTAATGGTTCTTTTAATAGTGCTACACATTAGATTACATTTATTAATTTTGTCATTAATATCTTCAATTTTAACTCGTGATAAATTGAAACCTAGATATTTAAAACTGTTCACCTGCTCTAAAATGGTATTATCAATTACTATTTTTGCTCTTAAGGTATCATGTCCTTTAAATGCTAAAATTTTACTTTGATTCTTTGAAATTTTTAAATTATAATTGGTTCGATTTATTTAGTATCATTAATGAAACAGAGAGATACTAGATTGAAGTTTTATAAAACATTGGCAGTTCCTGCATTACTTAATGGAAGTGAAACGTGGGTAATTAAAAAAAAAAATACAAAGTAGAATACAAAGCGTAGAAATGAACTTCCTTAGAAGAACAAAAGGCTGCACAAGATTGGATCGGATATAGAATGAAGATATAAGAATAGAGTTAAATATATATCCATTGAATGATGAAATCAAATAATATAGAGAAAAATAGTTTAAACATGTAGGAAGAATGAACGTAACAAGAATACCAAAAGCAGCATTTAACTACAAGCCAAGGGGTTCAAGGAATGTAGGAAAGCCAGTGAATAGATGGACAGAACAACTTTGAGCCAGAACAGGCATTTTGCCTAGCCCATGAAGAAGAAGAAGAAAAAGAGGAAGAATGAAACAGAAGAAAACAAACAAGTACTAATAGCTTAAATGTGCTTCGAATTACACAATAAACCTAATAATAACAGTCATTCCTGATTTTGTTTTCAGTGCGGTCCACCATATTTAAGAAACTGGCACGAGGAATTAGTGTGAAGCCAATTTAAGGGTCAGTTACTAAATACACACTTCTTAAGTACAATTTATTAAAATACTGTTCCATTCTGTTAATGCAGTTTAGCCTTTCGCCTTATAGTTATACTTTACGTGCCCCGTGCCACCCTGGCCTAACAATGACACAACCTGTCGGGAGAGGGATTTTAACTTTGGATCACATTCATGCTTTTTTGACCACACATTGATATTGAGGACCTCCCTAAATGAGTGATAAGCTTAATGTCAGGGCCACCTCCGAGACAACACAAATATAAGACGAATCACACCATTCACACACAATCATACTACATACATAGTGTTCTGCCCAAGAGCAGGTCTTTCACTGCAAACTCAGCATTCACCACTCTTTTCTTAACTCAGCTTTCCTCGTTGTATCCGTATACAAACCCTTTATTTTAATATTGTCTATAATCTGATGTTATTTTCTGCCTCTAACTTTCTTTCCGTTGACCATTCCTTCTAGGGCATCCTTTCCGCAGGCAGATTTTACTCTTAGCCATGTGGGCCAATCAAATTTATTTTCCTCTTCTTGATGACGTTCCAGCGACATGTTCTTCCTTCACCCACTCTGTTCGAGCACATCTTTATTTTTCATGTTGTCTTGGTGCATTTTAGTCATTTCATACCTTACTCCATATCCATAATATCAAAAAATTTCCAGGTCGCTGTCTTCCATCTCATTCCCCGCCAAGACCTCTTGCACCCTAAAGATGCTAACCTCCACACAAAACACCTCACTAGCCTTCTTTCGTAAATTAAACATGGGGAATACGATAATGATTATGGTTGGCCTGATGAATGTTCGGGGACTGTTTTGGGTCTTTAAGTTTCCGTACATTTATCTTACAGGCGAGAAGAAACCTCACCCAGGAAACGTGTCCCGACTGGGGATCGAACCCGGGCTCACTGCGTATGAGGTAGCCACGCTATCCTAAGACCACAGCGATGGACTTAAAATATTGTAACAGAACATAATGTTTACAGTAAAGCAGATATAATAAGTACAGCTGCGATTGGCATGCCATTTGTGGCTCGTTATGTGGGGAAGAAAGAGGGGCAAGGAAACTTCTGTAACATACCCCAGAGTGGAAGCCCGCCATAACTCGCCTTATAGTGAGGTGTGCGAGCATAACATTCACCATGATTTGAGTGAATTATTGGAAAACATTAGTTCAGGATACACAGATGATTGGAGAACTTACATCCGCGCGGCCATGAACCTACTGGTTTGATAGTGCCGGTGAGTTAGTTAGTTAATATAACTCACTCATTGACACTAGCGAACTCAAAGGTTCGATTCCTTGTCAGAACATAGGGATTTTTCCATAAAGGAAATTATTCCTTTGATTGCCTGTGGTCTCGAATTTAGGTTAAGGGCTCTCCTGGCTCTTTATTATCATTTATCACCCATCATATCATCGGGGTAACGAAACTCCGCCTTCCCGGTGACCTAACCTAAGAAATGGATTATAGTTCCACCAATGCCAGGGAAGAAAGCCAGAAAACACAAAATGATGGCACTGGATAAAAAAAAGTCTCCCTGAACGTGGTAAGAAATCCATTCCCAGTGATAACTTTATATAGCAAATTTTGTCTAAGATTCCAGGTTTCAATTCTATTCTAAATTACCGAATAAAATCTTACATTCATTTCCAAAAGGAAGAAGAGATGTCGGACGTCCTCGGAAGAAATGGTCTTAGATCTATTAGTGAAGACGGAACCGACAACTAATGCCTAAACCAGGAAGTGAAGAAGAAGAAGATCTATAAATCTAAATCATAGCCCCACTGTGCGAGATTTTCAAACGAATACAACAATCCTATAACAAGTAAATAGTGAAGATATCAACATATAACAATTCATTTAAAAAAAGCTATTTGACATATTTGTGTGTAGCAACAAATTTGAACACAAAACAAACAAAAAACAGCATATGAACACATACTGACATTTTATTAGTTCTACAAGAATTATTGTAAAAATAAATGAAAGCTATGTTTGTTTAAAAATAAATGAATTTCAACAAATATTTTCACAACAATTTTGTCCAAATATTCGATGCCAGGACTTTCGATAAATACCGGTAGTTATGGGCCTATTACCATTTTGTTTTGAAAATTAAACACTTTATTCTATTTACAGATAGCGATGTTACAATTTGTATTTACACAAAATTACATTTCTCTTGTGTTTTAGAATAAACAGCGATATTTTATTTTAACTGCGGGATTTTCGCATGTGTCTCTGGGTATTATATCAATGTATGCCCGCATATGAGAAGAGAGAGGGGGCAGAAGATCCATTGCATAAAAAAAAGCAACACACATATAAACATATATACAGATATAGCTGTGAAATTCTACTGGATCCTATTTATCACTTTAAACTTTATATTTTTTGTCACATTTTTAAAACTGTTGAAAAAATAAATATGTAAGAGAAGTGATGACAAATACAGAGGCTGGTTTACTGAATGCCTGTCATGGCAAGTGGGTAGGAAGTACTTGACAACAATAGAATGTCGAGATTTCACAAGACACAAGTCATAGCAACATGTTACCTATCAGCCACCACGTCCAAGATACAGTACTACCGCAGGGGTGTACAATATCAGCTAAATGTTATTATGTTATTAGAGTAAACAGATGATCAATTCTGGAAATACTTGCTATTATGCAATACAGGGATCTCGTAGTCTCAACTTCTCTCAAAATATTATATGGATGAGAAACATCATCATCATCATCATCATCATCCTGCCAGATATTAGTCCTAGAAGAACTGTTACGGCCTGAGAAGGCGGTTTTCGTGCCATCTTTTCATAGGTCGACCGAGTGACCGTTTCCCATTTGGACAGTAGTTCATTATTGCCTTGGGGATCCTGGATCTAGCCATTCTTGAGACATGTTCCTTCCAGTTTAGCTGATATCTGGAGATGTAGTCCAGTATTGGTGACACATTAAGTTCTTGAAGGATTTCTACATTTTTCTTTCGATCCCATTTGGTGTAGCCAGCTGTTCGGCCCATAAATTTCATCTCACAAGCTGTTAGTCTGCTTTCATATCTCGTCCTTATAGTCCACGCTTCACTCCCATAACATAGGACTGGTCGAGCCATTATTTGATCAAGACGAGTACGAGTTGATTTTTGCACTAATGAAGGTTTTAAAACTCTATTAATGATTCCCATTGATTTGTTGAATTTCACAATTTTCTCTGGTAAATCCAAATTATCAACGAAAGAGAGTTTATGTCCTAAGTAAGTAAGCTCATTAACTCTCTCTAAAATTTTGTTATTTAAACAAATTTTGCTTGGTATTGGGGATTGAATCTTAGTTTAAGGGAGGAGAAAAAGCTCCGTCGCCCTGGCGACCCGGGTTCGATTTCAGATGGTGTAGGGGATTTTAAATCTTCACTTTAGGTCTCTGTGTGTGTCATGTCTTCTTGTTTGTATGTATGAATAAGGTAAAAGATTAACAAATGTAAAATAAAAAGGAAAACACTGTAAACTAAAGAAAATAAATAAAAATCTAACAGTCTCGTCAAAGTAAATGCAATTAAAGGAGGAGAAAAGATTACGAGTATTTGAGAATAAAGTCCTTAGGAAAAAATTTGGACTGGCGATTGGAGAAGACTACAAACAACGAGTAGCAGGATCTTTATAAGCCATATAAAAAGCAGTTAATTCTGTTATACTGCAATGGGCAGGACATGTTACACGAATGGAGAATGAAATTTTGAAAAAGTGGCCAAATTCAAATACCTACGAACAACAGTTATAAATTGGAATGAGAAGCACAAATAAATTAAACATAGACTCAATTCTGGACATGCATGCTATTATGCATTACAGGGACTCATGTTGTACCAAATCCTTTCAAAAAGCGTAAAACTGAAAATATGTACAGAATTTTTACTCTCCAAGTTATATTATATGAATGCGAAACATGGACTCTTACTTTAAGGGAAGAGAAAAGATTACGAGTACTTGAGAATAAAGTCATTTTTGGACCAAAGAGAGATGAACTGACAGGCGAATGGAGAAGGCTTTACCTAACAGTGAGATAGGAAGGACATGTGGCACGAACGGAGAACGAAAGAAGAGCATGGAAGCTTCTTGTGAGATAACCCGAGGGAAAACGTCCAATTAGTAGACCAAGAATGAGGTGGGAGAATACTGTTAACCATGATTTCAGGGAAGTAGATTATACAAGGATAATTGGAAAAAGTAAGCTCACGATAGGGATATACTTAATTACTTACTTACTCACTGGCACTATCGAGCCCGTAGGTTCATGGCCGCTGGGACATAAGCTCTCCATACATCTCTACTCTGAGCTAATGCTTTCTAATCATTCCCTGTATAATCTCTTCCCTCAAATCATAGTTAATGTTGTTCTCCCACCTCATTCTTGGTCTACCAACTGGGCGTTTTCCCTCTGGCTTTCCTACAAGAAGCTTCCATGCAAGTCTTTCATTCCCCATACGTGCAACATGTCCTGCCCATCGCAGTCTACGAGACTTAACTGTTCTTATTATATCTGGCTTCCTATAAAGACCATGTAGTTCATTGTTGTGTAAGTCTTCTCCATTCACCTGTCTGTTAATCTCTCTTTGGTACAAAAATTTTCCTAAGTACTGTATTCTCAAATACTTGTAATCTCCTTTCCTCCCTTAAAGTAAGAGTCCATGTTTCGCACCCATATAATATAACTGGTAGAATAATAGTTTTATATATTTTCAGTTTAGCTTGTTTTGAAAGGAGTTGGGAAATCAAGAGTCTCTGCAATGCATAATAGCAAGCATTTGCAGAATTGAGCCTATGTTTAATTTCTTTATGCATCTCATTCCTATTTGTGATTATTGTTGC
Source organism: Diploptera punctata (assembly GCA_030220185.1). Lineage (NCBI taxonomy): Eukaryota > Metazoa > Arthropoda > Insecta > Blattodea > Blaberidae > Diploptera > Diploptera punctata. The sequence goes on from JASPKZ010007805.1 coordinate 1,889,456, forward strand.
TAGGTATTTGAATTCAGCCACTTCCTCAAAATTTCTGTCATTTGTCATTAGTTTTTCATTTCCATTATATAATGAATTTCTGCATGTGACCATATATTTAGTTTTATTGATATTTACTTCCAGCCCTATTTTCTTAGTGTTACTCAATAGTGTGTGCGTGTTGTCCTTTAGTATCTCCTCGCTATCGGCCAATAATACTACATCATCAGCATAAACTAATAGCTTATTAATACCATTGAGTTGTAAGCCTTCCTCATTCTCTAAAGATTTGATAGGGATATATGATGAGCTTATATCCTCGCAGCCATGAATTACAGGTTCGATAGAGTTAGCGAGTTAGTTTACAGTTCATACTAACAGTATGGTATTTCTACTAAATATTCTAACAGCTGTATTCAGTTGAGTGAAAATGGAGGCTCTTAATGAACCTATACTTTTCATGAGCCCTAGAATTAGTTATTTAGGGAAGAAAGAAATGCAAAGTAAGTAAATTTTTCGAGGCTGTGTTCAATGATCATTTGCATCGCTTCACTAGTTCTTAAAGTGTGATTCTCTATTGCATAAAAATGCATCCACTTGAAGGCAACTTCATTCAGCCTTGCTCTCATATATTTTATTTTTTTGCTATTCTGTTTTTCCAATACACTTACTTTCGCTATCTATGTGTTTTTTTCTTTCCTTTCTTCTCACTCAAACACTTGGCATTGCAGTAATATCGGTTTTCTCCATCAAAAATCCGAAATATATGTACATGCAGTTCATTCTATAGCGCGAAACGGTATTTAACGATACACTTTCACTGTTTTCAATATATTACTCTTCTACATATATCCAATTGTTCAATTTTTCTTACCACCACCTTCTTTTTCTAATTTTATATATATATATTTTTAAATGTCTCAGGTTTGTCTTTCGACATTCCTGGTTTCTCTCCTGGCATGGCGTACTTGTAACCCACTTCTGAGGTTGGGTCGCCTGGAAGGCGGGTTTACGTTGCCCCGATGATATGATGGGTGATGATGATGATTATGGTGCGCCAAGAGAGTCCCTAATCCTAAGCTTAACCTAAGATGAATATGAATGATGATGATTGCGATGGCCATATGATTTCGGGGACCGTTTGGGCATTAAAATTTTCCTGACATTTGTCTTACAGGTCAGGAAAAACCCCGATAAAAACCTCACCCAGAAAAACTGTCCCGACCGAGGATCGAACCCGGGCCCGCTGCGTGACAAGGCCCGAGACCACAGCGGTGGACTCCAATTTTATATATTTCTAATAGTATATTACGATGCGAGGTTGGGATGTAGTTTTTACAGAAGCTAGGAAAATGTTTCAAAACCGAGCGATAGCGAGATTTTTAATTTCCGAGATTCTATAAAACACTTCACGAACGTGCGTTGTACATTATTTTTGCGCGATGGTGTTTTCAAAATAATAAATAATAGTAAAATAATAACATATTTGCGTTCATTATAAACAACTGGCTAACGTTAACAGTGTGAACAATATTTATTAGTTGAGACTACAGGAGGCCATGATAATATACATAAAATGTGGCAAGTGCGTAAAGTGCGTATTTATATTAGTTGAAACTACAGGAGGCCGTGATAATATACATAAAATGTGGCAAATGCGTATTTATATTAGTAGTTGAAACTACAGGAGGCCGTGATAATATACATAAAATGTGGCAAGTGCGTATTTATATTAGTACTTGAAACTACAGGAGGCCGTGATAATATACATAAAATGTGGCAAGTGCGTATTTATATTAGTAGTTGAAACTACAGGAGGCCGTGATAATATACATAAAATGTGGCAAGTGCGTATTTATTGTTTTATATTGGTTGAAATAAAGTTCAGTTCATTTAAAATGCAGTGATTTGTTTTGTGTAATGTATATTAACACTACCTATTTTTAAAGAGAATATTTACTTTATAGCAGTAACGCTTGTACTCGTATATAGGCCTATAGATATTATAAATATATTTTTGACATTTGGCAATGAAGGCAAATATGATATGAAAAGAAAAATGAATGCTTGAGTCGGGATTTGAACTCGAGTCTCTAAAGTCTGTACCTTTAGCGCTCTAACCAACTGAGCTACCCAAGAATTCCGACACAAACATACAATTTTCTTATACATGTAGTATTCTCAATTCACACAAGAGGTAGCGGAAATTTGTCCCAACCGACATCTAGTGGCTAACATAACAGTTAAGCAAATTTTTGTTTTTGTATATACGTTGTACGTAGTATACATAGAGGGCAGTGGTTTCACTTCCACACGTGGTTTGTAATATATAATATTACAGTATAGTTATTTAGGTTGGCAACCCCGAAATGTAGGAAGTTGAACATTCAATCATGGTCGCCATTGCTGTAAGTACGACAAAACGCACTATCGCGCAAAAAGTATTTTATGTCATCCCTTTACCACGTTTTATAACAATGCTAAATGTAAATAAATCAATCAAAACAACTATAACTTACATACATAGTGGGTACGTATATAGTGTTACACTTTGAACTACTACTACGTGGCTTTGGATAATCGTATCTAAATGAAATTAGTGACAATCAAACGAGAAACTCAAAAAGCGTTTTGCTATACCTCGTAGACATTAAATGTGGCCCCACAAGTGACGCTGCAGAAATCTAAATATCGAACAATGAACCCATATCGATCACAAAAAGCATGATTAAATTTAGTTTAGTTTCTGTATTGTTGTCCATTATTCTCCATTGTTGACACTGTTAACATGCACAAAACTTTTTGAGTTTCTCTTTCGATTGTCACCAATTTCATTTAGATACGATTATCCAAAGCGATGTAGTAGTAGTTTAAAGTATGATACTATTTCAGAAAATTCTGATAAATAGCTGTTGGCAGAATTGAATTATTTTCTAAATTAGTTTCATGCTATGAAGTCTTATTATTCAATTGCAATTATTTGATTAATGCATTCATTTTATACTCCAACCCAGCGTTCAATCCACTAATGATTTTCTCGGGTAACAATAGGAATGACGTCATAATATGAAAAATGACAGTCTCATGAAAAATATATTTTTGTGCACGAAAATATTTTATAATACGCATTTATATTTTTTAAAGACGTTTAATTATTTTTATCGCATTGAATAAGAATCTATAGGTGTATCCAGTAAGCTATGGAGTAAAATAAAAATAAATTAAAATAATAACTGTAGTGCATTTAAGTCGAGTGGTGTACTTTAGTGCAGAGCTACCGAACATGCGCTGGTTCGAGTCTCAGTAGTGGAAGAAAATTTGTCATGGAATTTCGGTCAGTATGGTACTGGTGTGAGGAATTTGGGTAGCTATAATAAGTACTGGCTCGTGGCCATCACTATAAGGTCGAAACTCGTGGATGCAAGAAATAAGAACTGGAATGAGAATAGGAGGACTGGAGGACATGGAATGGAAGGATAGAGACGAGTGGAGAAGGAAAATAAAACTTTAGGCACAGAAATATGTGTAAACATTATATATATATATATATATATATATAGGCTATATATGCGTGTTTGTGTCAACATTATAGCGGCAGCAATTTTCATATTTTCGGAACCAAATTCAGTATATAGCAATCAATTAAGGGTGGAGAAAAAATTATGAGTATTTAGAAAGTTCTTAGGTACATTTTTAGACCAAAGAGAGATGAACATGCAGGCGAATGGAGAAGGCTGTGTAATAGTGACCTTTATTGAAAACCAGATACTAAGAAGAGTTAAGTCTCGTAGACAGCGATGGACAGGACATGTGACACGAATTGGGAATGAAAGAGAAACTCGTAAAATATTTTATGAAAACCAGATGGAAAGCGTCCTGTAGGTGGACCAAGAAATAGAAGGGAGAGTAAAATTAACCATATTTTGAGAGACGTAAATTATACATGGAATATTAGGAAAACATCATCTCAGAAGGGAGATAAATGGACGGCTTTATATTTAATTTCAAATAAAATAATAAGGAAGATACATCACATCCAAGGAAAATTACACAAAAAAGTATTCTCATAAATAAAATTCTCGCATATTCCGCTAAAAAAATTAATGCAAATCCACCTGCGGGTTAGATAGTGCCAGTGAGTTAATTAATGACAGAATAAATTACATTGTTTGGTAAAGGAAAATAAATTACCCATAGTATATCCAACAAGTAATTGAACAAACTTGACTTAAGTGTCATTTGTTTGTTTGCTTAATTAACTAATTACGAGAATAATGAAGGATACGCCTTAAAATAGTTGGTTATGGTCATTCGATACAATATTAAAGTCGCGGGTTCAGTTTCCGGGGGATCACAATTTTTTATCTCGTTGTAAAAACATCTGGTACACCATGTAGGCCTTCTAGGGATCATCTTAATTTTAAATTCTATAGTTCACCGCTGTGATCTCCATTTATAACTTTGAAGGTTATTAGTTTCATTTAACTTAATATTCTTTTGGATTCGACTGAAGCTAAATTGACTTGGGGCCCTTTAGTTAGACTGATTTGTATACGTCAAACAGTTTTAAAGTCTTTAACACATTCACCTCAAAAGACGAGGTAGACTCGCTGGCACATAAATGGACTTCAACTAAGAAGAAGAACTCGCTTAACTCTGTTGTTATATATTTTGCAATATTTTGTACATCCCTTGGCAAGGTAATCTTTTGTTAATAGGTATGAATAGTAGAGGAATGTGTTTTGGGCTTCACACTTATTGTGATGCATGTACCGTTATCTTTTGTTTGTTTTGAATGTCTGAAAATCATCATCATCATCTGCATTCATGGATTAGGTCTGTTGACCCGTTCCGACTTCAGCCCATCTCTTTCTAGGTCTGCCCACATCTCGGGTGCCTTTAGGTTTGTATTTTGTTATTTGTTTTGGATATCTATCTTCATTCATTCTGTCTGTGTGTTGCTTCCATTTTTGTCTATATGTATCTATTTTATCAGTTATTGCAAATATTTCAAGTTCCTGTCTTATTTCTGTGTTCTTGATTCTGTCTTCCTTAGTGCACCCTTTAACAGATCTCAAAAATTTCATTTCTGCCGCCGTTATAATGTCTGAAAATAAACAATATAATTTATGGTAACTTAAATCCAATTTCTGGGGAAATGCATTGAGCATTTTAACCTGAAGCGAATGGGTTAATTGTTTGTTGTTCAGTGGCTGACAGACCGAAATTTAAATACATCTTCCTTTGACCCTGCAGGAGGAGGAGACCGTATTCTATATCAACATTTATTTTGATTTTTTGGTTGTCACGCAGCGGGCCCGGGTTCGATCCCGGTCGGGACAAGTTTCCTGAATGAGGTTTTTCGGGGGTTTTCATCACCTGTAAGATAAATGTCAGGAAACTTTAAGGCCCAAACGGTCCCCGAACACCATCTGGCCATCATCAATATCATATTCGCCTAATTAGCTTAAGTTTAGTTTAAGGCGTCTCCTGGCGCATCTCATTACCATCATCATCAACTCTCATATCATCGGGGCACCGTAACCCCGCCTTCCAGGCGCCCCAACCTCAGAAGTGGGTTACAAGTACGCCATGCCAGGATAGAACACCAGAAATGTCGAAATGACAAAACTGGGGCATTTGGAAAAAATATATTTTAAGTTAGGAAGTAAGTACATTACCAGACCTGAACTTATTTGCTAGCCCTCGCTAATGTTTGGGATCAAACACGTCCTCGATTAGTAACGTAATGCTTCCCTAGTTACGTACATATCTATTAATTACCTATGATTTTATTATAAACTTCGACTTTAAACCTCTTTTTCTCAACACTGTAAAAACTTGCACGTGGCACCTCTTTACTTCTAACTGCCTCAATTATAATAAAATATCTTAGGATAATTTGTAACGGAACTATATAACAATGAACTACATGGTCTTTATAGGAAGTCAGATATAATAAGAACACTTAAGTCTCATAGACTGCGATGGGCAGGCCATGTTGCACGTATGGTGAATGAAAGACTTGCATGGAAGCTTCTTGTAGGAAAGCCAGAAGGAAAACGGGCAGTTGGTAGACCAAGAATGAGGTGGGAGAATAACATTAACTATGATTTGAGGGTAGTAGATTATACAGGGAATGATTGCAAAGCATTAGCTCAGGATAGGGATGTATGGAGAGCTTATGTCCGCGCGGCCATGAACCTACGGGTTCGATAGTGCCAGTGAGTAAGTAAGTAAGTAATACATATGTGATCTTACTTAGTGAGTAAGTAAGTAAGTAAGTAAGTAAGTAAGTAAGTAATACATATGTGATCTTACTCACTGGCACTATCGAACCATAGGTTCATGGCCGCGCGGACATAAGCTCTCCATGCATCCCTATCCTGAGCTAATGCTTTCCAATCAATCCCTGTATAATCTACTTCCCTCAAATCATAGTTAATGTTATTCTCCCACCTCATTCTTGGTCTACCAACTGGGCGTTTTGCCTCTGGCTTTCCTATAAGAAGCTTCCATGTAAGTCTTTCATTCCCCATACGTGCAACATGTCCTGCCCATCGCAGTCTACGAGACTTAACTGTTCTTATTATATCTGGCTTCCTATAAAGACCATGTAGTTCATTGTTATGTAATCTTCTCCATTCACCTGTCTGTTCATCTCTATTTGGTCCAAAAATTTTCCTAAGAACTTTATTCTCAAATACTTGTAATCTCCTTTCCTCCCTTAAAGTAAGAGTCCATGTTTCGAATCCATATAATATAAATGATAGAATAATAGTTTTATATATTTTCAGTTTAACGTTTTTTGAAAGGAGTTAGGACATCAAGAGTCTCTGCAATGCATAATAGCACGCATTTCCAGAATTGAGCCTATGTTTAATTTCTTTATGCATCTCATTCCTATTTGTGATTATTGTTCCTAGGTATTTGAATTCAGCCACTTCTTCAAAATTTCCCTCATTTGTCATTAGCTGTCCATTTCCATTATATAATGTATTTCTACGTGTGGACATATATTTAGCTTTATTGTAAAAAATTGTTATATTTAATTTCAAAAATGTATTACTCAGGGTGATGGTGACAAATGTAATATAATTTTCAACTGATCCAAATGTCAGCAGAAAATACAATATTGCTTTCCATGAATTTGAAGGGATTTATATAAATTTTAAATAATAACGTCAGAACAGATGTTGCATGTTTTGTGCTAAAATATTCTAGAAGAATTTCACTGTATTTTATTAATAAGTGAGAGTTTGAAATTGTCGTCCAATAATACCCGACGTCATACTGTTTGCAATAATCATACTCCTGGAGCAGAAATTCCAGTTACTGCAGTGCATATTATGTACATGTGACACTCTCAAACTAGAAGAGGAAACCGACGTCAGAATGAAGTTTAAAAATACGCTCACCATATAGTATTCTGTTACGAGAGAATATTCTGAAAATTTTAAATTAGACGCTCTACAGAAAAAGGGTTAGCTAAGCTTCAAATATTGTTTCTCACATGTGCACAAAAATTGGCTGCAATTACATGGATACAGAAATGTCGGTTTTTAAATTACGAACCTTGCAATCATGAATGTAATATAATAGTCCCTACAATATGCGCAGAACGTTTTATTGCTGGAAATTAAATACGAAATGGGATACCTTCGGAGGACTGCAGGATACACACTACAAGATTACAAAAAAAATGAAGACATCTTACAAGAATTACACATGGAATCTTTAGAAAACAAAATTTCTGATTACACTGAGCAACAAAATATTACTTCTACCCAATAAGAACATTTCATTAGAAATCTATCTTTTTATTTTTCTCGTGTAGAAATTCCTATGTTTGAGAATATAGCTTTTAAAAATACATTTTTTAATTTTTATTTTTCTCGTGTAGAAATTCCTATGTTTGAGAATATAGCTTTTAAAAATATATTTTTTAATTTTTATTTTTCTCGTGTAGAAATTCCTATGTTTGAGAATATAGCTTTTAAAAATACATTTTTTAATTTTTATTTTTCTCGTGTAGAAATTCCTATGTTTGAGAATATAGCTTTTAAAAATACATTTTTTAATTTTTATTTTTCTCGTGTAGAAATTCCTATGTTTGAGAATATAGCTTTTAAAAATATATTTTTTAACATAATTAAAACATTTTCCGACCATTCCCCTAACTCTGATTTATTTACTAAAAATAAAATGAATGTATATAATACAATTGTTAAAATCATCATTACTTATGGAGCAGAACTCTGGCCATTAACAACAAAAACAAATAAGTATCTTTTGGCAACGGAAATGGATTTTATACGAAGGGCAGCAAGAATTTCAAGAAGAGAAAAAATTAGGAACTCATTTATAAGGGAGAAAATGAAAATTGAAGACACTATTTTAGATTATATTAAAACTCAGCAATTAAGATCGTATGGACATGTCCATCGAATGGAAGAGGATCGGGTACCAAAATCTATTTTGGAATGGAAACCTCCTGGAGTCAGGGAATATGTTTTTACATGAAGGAGAAACATCTGCAACCAGGAGATTGGATGAACCGACAAAATTGGCTATTAGTAATCGGACGATGTCAAATACATTAATCAACCGATGACCTATCTATCTATATACAAAGGGTTAATATATAAATAAATGGACACATAATGAAAAAGTATCTAATTTTAACTGTCTTGGAAACATAACTTCAGAAAATAAAGGGTATAAAATTAGGAAAATATATTAAATATTAAATGGCATAATAAAAATACATTTTGGAAAATCAATGTCAATAGAAACCAAATTAAGATGATCTTGAGTAAACTACAGGAGACAGATCCTACTAAGATATTAATGATGATAATACATTTCCGCATTTTTTAAATTAGCTTTCTTATTACAGGAGGCAGCCAGCAGGTGAGGCCTGCCGTCACATGCAGAGAATTGTTTCATTTAGATTACATTAGATTTATTTAGCCTGGTGGAGTTAAGGCCATGTGGCCTTCTCTTCCACTCACCAGGACAAACATATATTACATCAGGATATAACAATTAACTCTAACATTAAATACTAAATAAAAATTTGATCAAAAAGATAATATCTATTATATTACGATCTGTAATGCAACCAGTTAATGTTAGTTAAAATTAAGACTAAAACTAATAATAAAATGTATACAAGCAAGACATATTAAATTGTCCCTGTCAAATGTATATAAAAAACAAAGAAAAATAATGAGATATAGAAAACTAATTTTACGATTATACAATATTTAAAACAAAACAAATGAAAATATTTGATATTCTTAATATTATGTTCATAAATAATTTAATTTGTTAATTGTTAAAATAATACTATCAGTGATGTGTATAAGTTAGTTTGTTATTAAATAATTCTTTAGTTTGTTTTTGAAGGATGTTATAGTTTGACAGTCTCTGACATTTAATATATGAAGAAAACTGGTCGATAGAGGCAATGACGGTCATTGGAAAATCGTTGCCCGGAAATCTACTTATCCCGGTCTTCTTGGTATAAACGAGCTGATACACGAAAATTAATGTATTTTTAAGTTTAGTCTAGAAAGTGAAAGGACAAATATATATCTTAATTATTTTTAGATACCCCGTGCTGATTACCCGGCGTTACCCTGAAATCTACTTATCCTAATCTTCTTGGCATAAATAAGCTGAAAGACAAAAATCAATGTGTATTTATGTCTAGTTGAATAAGTGAAATGAAAAAATTCATCATCATCATCCATCACGGATTAGGTCTCACATCTTTCAGACCAACCATTTCTTGGTCTTCCCACCGATCTTTCCCTACAGGATTATACATCAGTGCCATCTTTGGTATCCTATCCTCTGTCATTCTTTGCAGATGCTCCTTCCTATTGTCCTTGTGTTCTTCTATTTGTTGAAGAAGTGGTTGTACTTTTAGTTCCTCTCTAATATTCTCATTTCTAATATGTTATTCCCCGACTTCACTCTGCTAATTTACTTCAAAATTGAATTCAAAATTTAAACCGGGACTAATGTATTTTACAGGAACCCGGGGTTCTACCTATTAAGGAGGACCAAAATGGATCGCTCACAACCTTTCACAGCCCATAGGAATTTCATTTCCGCTGCCTGAACTTAACTTTTTTCTTTTGCCTTCAGGACCCAGGCCTCACTTCCATACATCGTCAGGAAAAATGTATATCTCAATTATTTTTACATACGCGGTGCTAATTACAGGGCATTGCCCGGGAATCTACTTATCCCGATATTTTTGTTAGAAATGAGCTGAAAGACGAAAATTAATGTGTTTTTATGCTTAGTTGAATAATGCAAGAAAACATTTCTCTTAATATATAAAAATTTCGTGTCACGTTGTTTGTCCGCGATGGAATCCTAAACTACTGAACCGATTTTAATAAAATGTTGCACACTGTGTGCAGTTTGATCCAACTTGAGACTTAGGGTAGTTTATAACTAAATTTATAGTTGCATTATTTTTTATTGAAAATTATTTGTTTATCATTTAACAAAGAGTTATGATTATCTGTGATTTCCATACGATTCTAACAGATGGCGGTGTAAGGTAATTTGGTAAGGTATTTGGTTTATTATTTAACAAAGAGAGATCCAGATGGTTGTGCTTTTTGTTGCAACCGCGAATTTCAATTGAATTACAAATATTGATTATTTAATAATTTAAGTGTGTTCAGTGTTTATTTTATTTTCAATGTTATTAATTTCGTGTGTAAGTATTAGTTTTAAGTAATCTGGCTGAGAGACAGCAACTTAATTTAAATTTTTAACGTATACATTAGCCACAGCAACGCGTGGCCGGGACTTCTAGTATAGTATATATTTTAGTTACCCCGTGCAGATTACCTGACGTTGCCCGGGAATATACTTATCCCGACCTTCTTGGAATAAATGAGTTCAAAAACGAAAATGAATGTGTTTTTATCTTTAATTGAATAAGTATAACAAAACATTTATATCGTAATTATTTTTATATATTGCGTGCTAATTACCCAGTGTTGCCCGGGAATCTTCTCATTCCAATTTACTTGGCATTAATGAGTTGAAAGACGAACATTATTTTTTATGTGTAGTCGAATAAGTAAAAGGAAAAATAATTATAAATTTATATCGTAATTATTTTAAGATATCTCGTGCTGATTGCCCGGAGTATCTCGGTAATCTATGTATCCCGATCTTCTTAGCATAAATAAACAAAGACAAGCTTCGTTATTGTGAGTTACCCGCAAAAGAATACCCGCCGTGCGCTGCTACGATTGCCCGGTAATAATCTACTTATCCCGATCCTCTTGGCAAAGACAAAAATGGTTATTGTGAGTTGTCCGTGAAAGATAAACATAGGATGTCATGGACTTTTTTGTAGACTTTCTTGAGATATTAAATTCTGTGTACATTCATTTTGTGCATTTGTCATGGTTTAGGTAGCGTAAGCCATTTAAGCGCCGAAAAAGCGACTTTCATACAGGGTGATTTTTAAGGGTGTAGGAGTTGATTATCACAACTCTCCTAGAGCCTATGACCTTCCCAGGAAACTCTTGAACATTTTGAAAGAAGACCCATCACATTCAGATGAATGGTATGACAACGCATAAAGTACGAACAAACAAATATATATATATATATATACCTCTCGTGTAAATTGAGAATACTACATACATAAGAAAAGTAAATGTTTGTGTTAGGATACCTGAGTGGCTCAGATGGTAGAGCGCTAAACATTCAGAGTTTAGAGACTTGGGTTCAAATACCGACTCAGGCAGTTAGTTTTCTTTTCATCTCATATATATATATATATATATATATATATATATATATATATATATATATGTCCGGCTTAAAATCTTTAGGCTTTTGAGCATTCTTATGATTTTTGTCACGAACAAGAGCTAGCCTGATGCATCAACTCCAACCTGGAGGACCAGGTGATTTTTGGTCAAGGTTTCCTTCCTCTAGCCTTTATCAAACCAATGACGAACTGTAAGACAGCATTATCTGTGCCCTAGAGAAGAGGCCCTCACAGGGTACTATCTGCCGGGTTTTTTTAGGGAGGATGTTACTCCTCCCTCTTACTCTTTTCTTTATATACAATTTAAATTAATTAAAATGGAGACATTTATGTGGACGCCCATTTACTAGATGGGAGGATTCATTAAATCCCACTTGATTTGAAAACAGGTCAAAAGGCCTAATTTCATGAACCAGAAGAAGAAGAAGAAGACATTTATGTGGTTATAAATGTGTTGCAACTTAGGAATTTTAGATAAGGAATTTAGTTAAACAAAACATGCTGAGATTAATCTATTGGTAGTTGGAATCGTTCATATGTGATACTTAAAATCTAGCAATTAACTAGATGCATAGAATAGAACGGAGAAGATTTAGACCTTATTTAGAGATTGCAGGAAACCCAACTGATACATTTTAGTAAACCATATTTTAAAAGTGTACATTTTGAACGTATTGTTCGTTATTTGTTGAAATATTCTGTGTCGTAAAGGCTAAATTTTGTAAATCTAGTAGGTTATTTCTTGTTAATCGTCGAGTTTAATCGAATCCCTAATTATAGTCCGAAGCCTCGTGAGTTATAAAAAATAAACAGAACTTAGATTTTGTTTTATCTGAAACACCTTGGATCTGCTTCTTCAAAATTTCCCTCATTTCTCATTAACTGTAACATTTCCATTATACTGTATAATGTATTTCCATGTGTGAATATAAATTTAGTATCATTAATGTTTACTTCTAGTCCCAATTTCTTAGTGTTATATACATTACATAACGTTATTTCCTTAATATACCCGTATATCCTTTTAATTATCTTAGTTTCAAAATCAGCCAGTTGAGATTTATCAAGTTCAGTCTGAACCCTTATTTCATTCCATTAAGTTAACACTGATTTAATTAGTATTTCAAACAATCTGGTTTTTGTTTCACGTTTCAAATATTTTGAAATTAAGTACTTTGTGTATTGAAAAATAAAATGTTTTATCATTTTGTATTATTTTAATTATTTCTTCGTGGATATTATTATGTTTATTTAGTACCATTAAACATGAGTCCATAAATTAATCGGTTATGAAATAATGGCAATTTTACCGTTTGGCACTCGCTGATAGGAAGTGCCAATTCTAACAAATCATTTACAGTCTTATTACCAACAGGAGCATTGTCAGAGAATGACCGAACTCTAAATTGCGAAACAATCATTTCTATTGCCTGTTATTTACATGTTCCGGACCGCAAAGAAAACATTATCTTTAAAGCTGTAAGTTATTTAAATATTCCAGACCGCAAAGAAATCAACATCAAGTAAGACTCTAAGTTATTATTATACACTATTACGTAATTAGACACAAATGTAAGTAATTTCTACCCGTTTATTTTTCTTTTCTTTTATAAACAACTAGCGGACCCATAGACGTTGTCCTGTCCGAACGTTCAATTCTCATCATGGCCGATTGACATGCAATGGTTGTCACTTCCCTTATTAGGTCTTCCTAATTACAGTTTTTTATAGAGTAATAAAATTGGATTAGGGATTCTTGAAGTGTAGATTCGATTCTTTCACCATTCTGTTACTGTAACCATCTTTATTTTTCGGAAGAAGGGGACTAAGAATACCTAATTGAAAAAGTAATGTATATTAAGCAATCGAAATGAACCTGGCGGTAGGCCGAAATCAAAAAAAAATCATAATTGAATAGTCTGTTCTTTTCTGAACATTTCTCTATATGATTTTTTTACTGAACACTAATTATAAGTGCATTAATAATTATTACCATTTCAAAATTGTATGGTAGCGAAGTATGGACGTTGAAACAGAAGGATATACAGAGACTTAGATCTGCTGAAATGAGATATCTTCGGAGGACTGCAGGATACACACTATTAGATCACAAAAAAAGAAGACATCTTAGAAGAAGTACACATGGAATCTTTAGAAAACAAAATTTCTGATTATAAGTCAAGATGGGTGCAACATGTTCATCGAATGGAAGATCACAGAATACCCAAACAAATGTTAAGATATCAACCTGCAGGAAGAAGAAGACCAGGACGTCCACTCAAAAGACTTCTTTCTGGATGGTGTTTCTTTGAGGCCGAAACAGGTCAACAAATGGCCTAAATTCGTAAATGTACTATGATGATGATGATATCATTTTAAAATTGACAGCTTTCAATATACTTTTAACATTGTTTTCTCGAAAATGAACATTTTCGAACATTTGCCCCATTATCTCAGGAACTATTAGAGATATGTACATGAAACTTTTACAGGCAGTAAACCTAGTTATACTAAGTGGAAACACAATCATGATGATCTCTTGTATAGATCCTCACTTATGTTTTTCTAAGTATTTTTAAATAAAAAGAGACTAGTGGCAAAAAATATATATAGGGCATCCGTACTTAGATACTGGTTTAATAGAGGTGCAGTGGTCCTTACAAGCCTCATTTAATATGCTGTAAAAATTCCATTACAATCCATCTAGTAGTTCCTGAGAAGATGGGTCTCAAATTCACATGTTTTAACATTGATGGGATAGGGCCTAACTTCTCACAAAGGCCTTCCACATATACCTACCTCGTATGGTGTAGCGAGCGTTTAACGTCAGCACGAAAAATGTTAATAATATATATTGTATAACATTTTCACTTAGTTATTGAAACTTTTTTTAATGTGTAGGAAACATTTTGCAAGACATAAAATTAAGTAAAACATGGGAGATACAAAGTTTTATAAGAACAGAATATATATTACTCATCCCGCTGAACAGTCAAAATGCTTACTAAAGAAGTGAAGTAATAATCCAGGCACGTATGACCTAAATTCTCAGATTCCTTGCATCGAATCTTGGAGGAAGCAAGTAGACTGACTTAAAATCGTTCCCCCTAAAGTCCCACTTCAAACGACGATAGAGATGACAAGAAATTAAAAAAAATATATATGAAGAGAATATGAAATATAGTAATGACACAATTCTGATAAAGAAATAACGACAGATTTGTGTCATTTTCTTACTCAAACCCGGCCGGGGTCGATGGAGTTTTTAGGATGGAAAAATCCAAGCATCAAGTCCTCCGGGAGGGACTTTAAGTCGTGGGTCCCGAGTCTGAAGATTTTCAGGCTCCTAAAAGATCCTTAAGCCTGAATGAAAAGGCCTCTAAGCACAATTTACGAACTGTCCCGTCCTAGTACTACCTTGGTTTCCTAGATGTCAGTATGAGGCGGAACGCTGACCACGGACCACTCAAATGACATATATATGAAAACAAGTGTAACTGGATTAGTATTGTTCAAATTCTTCCCTGTACGGGGAGAGCGCCTAAACATCTATTAAGGGAAACATGGGCTTACAAGAAGATATTAACATTATTATTTTATTAATATTATTATTATTATTATTTTACTATATTATTATTATTATTATTATTATTATTATTATTATTATTATTAACAATTAGAGTTGAATTAACAGAAACAATGTGCACACTGTTATTTGCCGATGACCAGATAATTGCGCAAGAATATGAACAAATGGAGTTCATGTTCAGAACACTATTGGACGATTATTATAATTGGGGGTTTAAATTAAAAAGAATTGTTTGTGGGTTGTGGAGCAGAAACGGAAGATTTAATATTATAAATTCAGAATTGGTATATTAGAGGATGTGAAGAATTTGAGTATTTGGGGGGTTAAAATAGGTAAAGAGGATAGAGAAGAAAATAACATAAGAACTGAATAAATGAAGGTCGAGCAATAACAGCAATGTTAAATGATATCCTGTGAAACGATATATAACTTACAAATGTATAATTCAATAGTAGTCCCGCGCCGTAGCCGAGCGGTTAAGGCAGGAAGCCTTGGCACAGAGCTACGGGACTTGCGCTGGTTCGAGTCTCCATGGGGGAAGAAATTTTCTCATGGTATTTCGGCCAGTATGGGACCGGTGCCCACCCAGCATCGTGAGGCAATTGGGTAGCTACAATAAGTAGCGGCTCCAGGTTGAGGAACCAGCTATAACGGCTGGGGACTCTACATGCTAACCACATGTCACCCCTACACTGGCTGTTGATCATCTACCTCTGTGATTGACACATGTGGATGTGAAGGGCCAGCAGCCGGCTGGTAAAAGCACAACCGCTGAAAAGTGGAAAGACCCTCAATCGGAGTAATTCAATAGTGAGAAGTATAGTCACATATGGGGATGAAGCATGGAAATTCAACAAAACATAGAACAAAGACCTATGTCGATGGAAATTGATTTCTTGAGGGGAGTAGCAAGATATTCAAAGTTGAAAAAAAGTCATAGGAGAAAAATCAATATTAAATATTCAATGTCGATTGTATAAGATGCAGACAATTAAAATGGTATGAGCACATACGACAAATGTAAGAAGAAAGGTTACTCAGGAAAACATTGTAATGGTGTCCACCTGGAACAAGAAAGAAAAGAATACCTCGAAACTCGTGGATGCAAGAAATAAGAACTGAAATGAGAACAATATGAGACTGGAGGACATGCAGTGGATGAATAGGGACGAGTGGAGAAAGAGAATAACAATTTAGATTCAGAAAGATGCGTGAACATTGAATATATATATATATATATATATATGGTATGATAAGAAAAATAAATGCCTGGACGGGATTCGAACCCGGATCTCTGAGATCTCAGAGATCCGGGTTCGAATCCCGTCCAGGCATTTATTTTTCTTATCATACCATATTAAGCTTGCATTGCTCAATGTTAAAGATTTAATTATAATATATATATACAATGTATATATAAATCCAATGTATATATAAATCCAACTTATTATTATTATTATTATTATTATTATTATTATTAATATTTTCATTTGAGTCAATATCTACATAACTACACAGAGGAATATAGATGCTATATTTGTTACAACAAACGTACAGAGTCTGTAAAACTTTTCAAGAGAACTGTTATGTTTATGGAGAAAATAAAGTCATCTGTTTTGATGTGTTTTCCTTAACAACAAAGACTTACGACTTCGAACTCTAAGTTTTGTTACAATTTAGGACAAATACATCTTCATGATGGGAAAGTACATAGTCCTACTATAATAAAAGACGTACTGAAACTTTGTGGGTTCGCTGTATGAAATGTTTAGATGGTATCAGACAAATGATGATCGAATTCAAAGAGTTGCATTTTCTGCCTGACAAATCCTTTTTCCACTTTGTGCGATGAAACTTTGGTGGATGTAATTCTAAGAAAACACCCTTTGCTCATCTTGAAAAAAATATTCCTGCACTACATAATATTTCCAAGAATATAGAATAATATTTCTGAGAAAATGAAACTCGATATTGCCCCATATTTGAAAATTGCATCATCATGAACATCCACGGATTAAGCCCATGTAGCTTGTACCGGTCTCATAGATTCTCATTCAAAAAGTTGGATCCATTTATTTTCCGGTCTACCAACATTCCTGTCACCTTTTGGTTTGTAATTAAATGTAATTTTTGGCATGTGATCATATTTCATTCTTTGAATATGTTCTTTCCATTTTTTCTGGATTATTTTTTATCTAAAAGTTTAAAAATATTCAGTTCATTTCTAATATCTTGGTTTCTTCCTTTATCTAGAAGTTTGCAGCCAGCTACACTTCTCAGAAATCTCATTTCAGCTGTTTCTATGATCATCTCTTCTCTTTTAATCAAAACCCAAAACTCACTACCATACAATAGTAATGGAACTACCATTGCTTTATAAACTTATAGTTTTGTTTCCTTTCTTGTATTTTGAACATTCTCTTAATTGTGCCACATATCCTATATAATTAAATACATAGGACTTTATTAAACTAAAAGTAAGATACATACAATGTTATTTACAAATATGGATAGCACTGACAGTAAGCCGTACGTGCTGTTGACAGTCCGTTACAATAAGTTGATGTTTTAAAAAGAAAAAAGAAAAAGAAAACAATAATATTACAATTAGATATCAATACAATTACATTATTCATTAACTTAGTTACGAGAATGTAGAATTATCAAGAATTAATGGCATTGCAATTTGCTAACATATTTATTTATTCCTGAATAAGTGTTAATCTTATTTTTCGCGTTTTGTCCAGAAATCTACCCAGGTTTATCCAATTTTCTGGGTTTACCAGTAACTCGTAGCATGCCAATCTTCCACGATTTGAATTTAGAAATCTTTCCGGTAATAACTGATGCCTCCAATATTCTAAATCGTTACATTTTCCTAGTATATGTATCTCGTCTTCAAAGCTCCCGCACATTGGACAAATTCGCATATCGTGATCGTCGCTAATTTTTTTTAATTTCCATGCCCCTAACCTGAACCAAGCAAGCCCTGATCTCTCTTTAAATCCTAGATTGAGTATATAAGATTATTTTCCCCAAACTTGTTATAATTAAATATATTAGGTGTTTTTTAAACTCTTCATTTCTATAATAGGATATCTCATAACCCAGGAGGCACTATGACCCTGGGGTCGACTCAGCCTCTAACGGAAATGAGTAGCAGACGCTTGTTCTGGGGGTAAAGGCGGCCGTCACGCAAGGCTGACACAAAGTGCCGATTGTCTAGAAAAAGTGGGAGCCTTAACCTCCTACTACCCCAAGGGCCTCCGGGCCTGTTGTGGGATCACTTTACTTTACTTTTACATAACCCAGGTATTTAAAATGGTTCACTAGCTTAATGGGTTTCCTTCCAGAATTATTTTAACTCTTACGGTATCTGATCCTTTATAAGCTAATATTTTCGTTTTACTTATTGATATATTGAAATTTAATTCTATATAATGTTATTTAATTGAAAGAGCGCTTTCTGTAGTCCATCTTCTGAGTTAGATATTAATACCTGGTCGTCTGCAAAAGTAAGATGGCTAAGATCTTAATTATTATTTTGAAATGTGAGTTTAAATTTATTATGATATCGTCAATACAAATATTAAAAGGGGAGAACGAAAGCGGACGTCCTACACCTCTAATTATTGTTCTGTTATAGTATATTTATTTTTCATTCCAGTTTCTATTATTATTTTATTTTTTTACACATATACTTTTTATTTATTGTTATTAAATGTTGAGGCACGCCTTTCTTTTTCATTATATTCCACAATTTATTCCTGTTAACTTTGTCAGACGCCTTTTCAAGATCTATGAATGCCATAAAAGTTTGTAAATTATTGAAAATTGCAACATTTCATAATAATTTTACTCAATGTTTATAATCATTATCTCCTCAACCCGTTCCACTTCAAGTTATCAACTTGTGTTCTTAGTTTCTTTGGACGTCCTTATCTATTTTCCAATAAGGCAGCTGTTTCGTGAAATTAAATGCAGTCAATACAAAACTGCAGTGAGACATGCAATTATTATGTATGCAACTGAGACATACACATTGATAGAAGACGATAACTAACTATCTAACTAACTGGCACTATCGAACCCGTAGGTTCATGGCCACGTGGACATAAGCTCTCCACTCATCCCTATCCTGACTTAACGTTCTCCAATTTCTACTTCCCTCAAATCGTGGTTAATATTATTCTCTCACTTCATTCTTGGCCTAAAAACTGGGCGTTTTCACTCTGGTTTTCCTACAATAAACTTCCATGCCCCTGATGATCTTGAAGAAGATTTCCGGGTTGTAGACCATGGTCTTGAGGCTTGAAGTTCACCGACGTTTCGCCAAGACTTCTTCCGGCATTCTCAAGGGTTATCTCCCTCAAGACCACGGCCTACAGTCCGGAAATCTTCTTCAAGATCATCGGAATAACTCCGGCCGTGAAAGCCTAAGTCAATACATTCCATGCCTCTATGTCATTCCCCATTCGTGTCACATGTCCTACAGAAGAATATGTTTATCAAATTGTGTTTTTTCTATAAGTAAAAACGTGTAGGCTAAGCATATTACGAACTTAACTTTATATTGTATGAATACGTGATTTGCACAATAATGTAATTAATCGTCTTGTGTTATGAAATATTATAGCAATTATTCTTGACTGTGCTATATTAATGTGACCTTATTTTATTATTTATCTACGGGTCCACGAGAATTGCATCTATGACACCCAGTTAACGTCTATATCGTATCGATCAAACAGCTATCCTTCAATGACATCCTCAAAGCATTCGTGCAGGATTTCACTGTTTACAAAAGGAAGATGTTCATTTGTCAATGTTACTACGTTTATGTGTCAACTACTGTGCACACATACAACGGTGTTGACAGAGAAAAAGTGGATGACAAGAAGAGGAGAAACAAATGACAAGAAAATAAGAATCAGTATCTTAATTACAATAACGAACAAGAAGTTGTTTTTAAGTACAATAAAAATTTTAATGTTCTATTTCAAAACAACTAAATCGCTGCCTTACTACTACTACTACTACTACTACTAATAATAATAATAATAATAATAATAATAATAAATCATAATAATAAAAAAATAATAATACTTTAAGCTGACAGAGTTAAGGCCATAATGCCTTCTATTCTATGCAACCAACAAATAATAAAGTCCACCGCTGTGGTCTCGAGGTAGCGTACTGCCTTGTCACGCAGCGGGCCCGGGATCGATCCCCGGCCGGGGCAGTTTTTCTGGGTGAGGTTTTTATCGGGATTTTTCCTCACCTGTAAGACAAATGTCAGGAAAACTTTAAGGCCCAAACGGTCCCCGAAACCATATGGCCATCATCATCCTTATCATCATCATCATCATCATCCTTCACCGGTGTGGAAAGCAACGGGAAGCTACCACACTTACAATTCCCTAGTAAAGCTGCAAGCATAGTACGAAAATGCTATGATTGCAGTGAAGGATCTGCCTTCGGGCAGAATTACTATGGATGGATGGAACAAATAATAAAATAATAGCACAATTTATACAGACCTACTTACTACAATTGTTAAATATTATTCAAGTTTAGACTAAACAATCCATAATGCGAATAAAGTCTAAAAAGGTTTGCCTTAGGATACAGCATACAAAAAAAACATAAAAAACAGCATACAAAAAAAACATAGGCTAAACAAATATAAAAAAACAGTTTTACCGAGTTGTAAGGATAAACTTATGACTTTCATTATTTATTCCAGTATAGTTAACATAGTCTATAGGCCTATCCATAAATCCCCACGTGGGTACAAAGGTGCTCTCTATAGGGAATTATTTAACCAAGCTAATTTCGTTTTCTTCTTCCTCAATGGCACTACAGCCCACTAAGGACCGTCGCCTCCTCGACGAGCCTCCTAAAGACATCCCCCTACATAAAAAAAAAGTTTCAGCATCGTTCTTCCTTCATCCACTCTGTCTAGAACATCTTCATTTATTATTTTGTCTGTCCATTTTATACAATACAACCTTCTCCATATCCACATCTCAAAAACTTCCATTCGCTTTTCCTCATTCCGTCGTAATTCCAAGTCTTTGTGCCATACAATGCTACACTCTACATAAAACACTTCACTAGCCTCTTCCGTAAAGTGAATATAGGTTATTTAAAATTAAACGAACTTAATTTATTAATTTGAAATATTTATTTCCCATGTCGTTGTTAATTCATCTCCCATCTATTTTATAATCAATTTGGTGTAACGTTTGCTTTATTTAATTTACACGAAAATCGGCAAGAAATAATGGGTCGATTTCTCAACCGAAGTCTAAACCACGACCGCGGTTTTCCGATATTTTATTGTTTCCATAACAACTATAAAACTGAAAATCTACGACTGTTAATTACAAAAACAAATGTCTGAATCATGTCCATGGTTTCATAACAATTTCTGTGAATTTTCAGTCATTTTATAGGTGTTATGGAATCATTAAAATATTGGAAAACCGGGGTCGTGGTTTAGTCTTCGGTGGAGAAATCCACCCAATGTCTCACGTTATAGTAAGGAAGTGCGACCTTGGACTCGGATTGGCTCAGCCATCAATTTCGTCAGAATAGTGATAACCGGAAGCGAACATATTGGGCGAGAAAACTCTGTATTATTGGAATTTCTTCTTCTCCTTCTTCTTCTTAATCATAATTTGTAGGATTTTCATCCTGTTTATTTTTAAGATCACTCCTCGGAGGAAGACGTTTTGGAATAACTGAACATTTCTATTTCAATGATCAATTTTACTTTACAGTCATAGTAAAAAGTGATCCCACTACTGGCGTCAGTATGTAGCCTACATGGGATAGCAGGAAGTTAAAGGCTCCCACCTTTTAGAGGACGAGATGTCAGCTGGGTTGTCGGCCGTGTGTGACGGCCTCCTTTACCACAAAATAAGTCACAGCCATAACGTCAACATAAAATAATTGACGCAACAAGTCAGGAAGGAATAGATCGACCTAAATGGTTTCTGTCACGTGTTGCTAGCAGGTGCAGAACAGAGTCACGTGGTTAACTGGAAGCATTCCTTCAACTTTAGTTTCAATTTTATTAACATGATGTCATTATTTTTCATATCAAGTAACTCCTCAATTGTTCTCATTAGGTTAAATGCGCCCCATTTTAACTCTAAGCAAAAAACAATTCGTGTAGCACAACCGAGAAAAACCGAATTGATTATTATTATGGTATTATTATTGTTATTATGGTATAAAATGTTGTTTATAAATGAAATTTACATTGCTACGTTTAATACATATTTAACTGTTTATAATTAGTATAGTGTATATCTATATTTGTCAAATATTTATTTGTATTTGTGCTGGTTGAGTGGAAGAGAAGGCCTTATGGCCTTACTCTGCCAGAATAAATAAATCATTTTATTATTATTATTATTATTATTATTATTATTATTATTATTATTATTATTATTATTATTATTACTATTATCATTAACTAGTTCTTTGACCATAACACGAAATAACATAAACAAATTTGCAGGCTACAGAAATGTGGTCTTCGAGATCAGTTAAGGGTTGTACTAGTGTAGATAAATTAAAAAAATGAGGATATAAGAAAATTATGAAATGTAATATTAGAATATCAAACCATGATTCAGAGCATTTTAACATATGGTGCTGAAGTCTGGCAAATTCCTACCAGGGAAACGAAAATAATTTTAAGTACAGAAATGGACGTTTTAAGAAGATCAGCTGGAAAATCTAGAATGCATAGAATACGAAATAAAGAAATAAGGGAAATTATGGGTGCACAAGAGGAGCCGGACATCATAGACATTATATAAAAGAAAAGATTGCAGTGGTATGGCCATGTCAAAAGAATGCCAGAGCAAAGATTGCCAAAAATTGTTATGCAATGGATCCCAATGGAAAGGAGGAAGAGAGGAAGACCGAAGAAAACTCGGATAGAAGGAGTACAAGCAGCTATGAATATCAGAGAATTGGAGGAAGGTCAATAGAGACAGAGAGGAATGGCGTTTGGTTTCCAGAAGACGGCGGCAGTTGCGATGATACCGGATGATGATGATGTAATATTAGAGAAAAAGATTCAACATTATAGAGACCAATAGATTGAACATCTAGAAAGAATGAACTACAGTCCTATTCCTAGAAGAATTTTTGTTTATAAACCTGAAGGAAGGAGAGATTTGGTAAGACCATGAGAACGTTGGTTGGAGAATATGTGAAGCCGGAACAGGCATAAGAGTCTAACTCCTGATTGAAGAAGAAAATTATTATTATTATTATTATTATTATTATTATTATCAATATATTTATTATTATTATAATTATTATTATTACTTCAATAGTGAGAAGTATTGTCACATATGGAGCTGAAGTTTAGAAATTCAACTAAAATTTAAAATAAAAACTTATGTCGATGGAAATGGATTTCATAAGGAGAGCAGCAATATGTTCAAAATTAGAAAAAAATGAGAAATACTGCCATACGAGAAAAAAAAATTAGATATTCAAAATTAGCCTACGCAAGATATGAGCAATTAAATTGCTATGGGTATGTACGACGAATGCAAGAAGAAAGATTACCCAGAAAAACTTTGGATTGGTATCCATCTGGAAGAAGATGGAAAGGAAGACTTCAAAACTCGTGGATGCAAGAAATAAGGACTGGAATGAGAACAAGAGGGCTGGAGGGCATGGTGTGGATGAATAGAGACGAGTGGAGAAGGAAAATAAAACATTAGGCACTGAAAGTTGAGTAAACATTAAAAATCTATATATAAATAAAAATTATTATCAATATTACAATTACCATTATTTACATTGATTTTTCTTTAAGTTTACTTAAAGTTAAAATGGGTGGTTTAATACCACATTTTTATAGATGTCCATCTCGCATTAAGTAAGAAACAGAAGTAATGAAACAGAAGAAGTAATCGTCTTAATGGTTAGAGAGATAAAGAATAAAGTAGAACTATTTGCTTTAATCTTGAGAGTACACTGCTGTCTTTTCATCATAGCACCGGAAATGAGAATAATAATTCACTGTATCTCCACCGGATTTATATTTTTAAACTGACCTCTTTACTAATGACGTGCCATATATCAAGATGTTACATGCATGCCTTATCTAGAATGCAAGTTGGTGGTTATACATATGCGAGGATAAGCTTCCAAATGAGTCCTGGAAGAGGATCAATTTCATGGAATATTACACGTTTAAACATCTTGAAAGGAACAGATAAACGCCAGCCGGTGAAATATAGCCACGGCTATAAACAAACGCCTACGAGTCGGAAATAATAAGAAAAACTGTGAAAACGTTAACTGTGATGAATGAATGTGAATAAAAAATAGGAACTTTTATTAGGAAAATACAAAATAATGGTGTAAATTAGACGCATATGTACTATATATTTTTCGGTATGATGTATTTCCCCATTAATACATCAGATCAAAGCAAAATCTCTGTTAAGCTGTACTTGTATTTAAGTTCTGTAATGTCGAAAAACAGCTTTTTCGCGTTTTTGGTGAATTTAATGATGCCTTCATCTGTTATATTTCTAATCATGACATTAGAGGATAAATTCCTACATCTGAGAATTTTCCTAGGATGTGTGTGCCTACAAGAGTATTCCTATAAAATGTCACACAATTCTGTGACACATATTCGATTATTTAAAGATCCTATAACCTGAAAAATTCTATCGTTCTGATCTTGATCGAAACCTCGAATCTTTGTCCTGAGGCATATCATCTCTTTTACTGCCACAATCGTATTTTTCTCTAGACCTTCTAAAATCATTTACTAGAATTAAAAGAATTATGAAAAGTGCAATTCAAGTTTAATAGACAAATACAAAATTAACTACAGTGTTTCTTAAATTTATTTAAAAGACGTGAAATTCCTTAAACCTATCAATTTCTATAATATAAATAAAACAAAACATTCAAATTATTAAGTCCAGAATATTTACATGTTTGGATAATAGACTTTTTTCCCCTCCTTGGCAATAACTATAGCTTTAAAAGCAAAACTAATAGTTTTATTAGGCCATCTTCTAGTTTATTAAATAACTAAAGTATTTAGGCATTCTTCTTCTTCTTCTTCTCCACTTCATGGGCTGGGCAAAAATTGCCTGTAACGCCTCACAGTAGTTCTGTCCATCTTTTCACGGCCTTCCTACATTCCTTGAACCTCTTGGCTTGTAGTTGAATGCTGCTCTTGGTAATCTTGTTACATTCATTCTTTCTACATGTTGTAAATCATTTCTCTCTATATTCTTTGATTTTATCAAGTAATGGATATATATATGTAACTCTGTTCTTATATCTTCATTCTTTATCCGATCCAATCTTGTGCAGCCTTTTGTTCTTCTAAGGAAGTTAATTTCTGCGCTTTGTATCCTAGTTTGTAATTGTTTGGTCATTACCCAAGTTTCGCTCCCATAAAGTGATGCAGGAACTGCCAATGTTTTATAAAATTTCAAACTAGTATCTCTTCTTGTTTTATTCTTTATTGTTTTTGTATAGTTTCGCATATCATTTGAAATTTAGACAGTTTCATATTTATATCTCTTTCAGTTTTTGTGTTTATAGTAAAATTACAACCCAAATAAATAAAATTTGTTACTCGTTCCAGAGGTTTGTTGTCTATTACTATTTTTGATTTTATATGTTCGTTTCCCCAAAATCCATTTTTACTTAATCTTCTTCTTCTACTACAAGGTTTAGGCTATGCAGCCTGTTCCGGCGAAGTTAAAAGTGGAGTCCATTTTCGCTTTTTAGTAATAGAAAATTCATCTGGGCGCCTTACAAGGGCTGCACAGATATAGTTGGGTGGTGGGATTGCCACCTTACAGCCTCCCAACTTGCTTCAGCTTTGTTTTTAGGGTGCCTTCCCTTAGGTAGATTGCTTTTACTTAATTAGCCTACAAATAAATCTTGTTCATCTCTGATTTCAAGGTACGAGAGTTCAAATCCTTCCTTCGGAAGATAACTAAACCGTAATTTACCGCATGTAAATTTCGTGCTTGTATAAAAGGCCTCTGTGAAAAATTTGTTTTCTCTTTCACACCCTGATTTGAATTACGACGCAAATTGCCTTAACTGTTAAATAGCATAATTACATAAGATCAAAGCAAATCCTAGAAACTATATAAATGATGATCACGTAGAAGCGTTCGCATACGGTAAGAAAATTACATAAACGTAAACTGATTTACACATAATATAAAGTTTCGAAAACACTGATTACTTAAACTGAATATGAGGACAATACATTTAAGATGTTCAAGTTACTTTTAAGTATGAGAAGTGCCGATATGTGTCAAGAGTATATCTTTTGACATTTTAAAATTATACTATAAAACATATTTTACTTAACTTATAATAGTGTTTACTCTATTTATAATCATTCTAACATTTATGTCATTATCTTTGTGAAATATCTTGTATTTATTGAATATAGAAATTCAGAAATTACACGGGGTGATATTTTTAAAATCCATCCACAGTAATTCTGCACGAGGGGAGGTTTTTCACTGCAATGATAGCATTTTCATGCTATGCTTTGCAGCTACACTAGGGAATTATAGGTGTGGTAGCTTCCCGTTGCTTTCCACACCGGTGAATAATGACGATGATAATGACAATGATCATGGCCGGATGATTTTAGGGGACAGTTGGGCCCTAAGCTTTATGACATTTGTCTTACAGGTGAATGATTTTAGGGGACCGTTGGGCCCTAAGCTTTCTGACATTTGTCTTACAGGTGAGGAAAAATATGTTTACAATTTTTTTTTATATTCTAATGTTATGATTTATCTTACAAGATAACTGTCAACCATTGCATGATGGTATCTTAAGACAAGCATTGTCATCTACCAAGGCCATGTCCTAAAAATTATCCGTCTTTTTAAACTGTAAGGCACAGAAATCGAAGCTAGAATCCAGCAATTGGTTATCCAATCTATCAATGCAGGAGTTATATTACTTCCATATAGTTTTAATTAGAGATTTGGCGCTGCATTTTTATGCCTTGCAGATAAAAATGACATATTCTTTTGGACACGGCCTTGAAACATCACAACGCTTCTCTGGAAGAAATTTAAAGGTAGATTTCGGCATACGATGGTTGACAGTTCCCTTCTTAGTCGTTGTACATATCTTAATACCTGACTCTGAATTCTAATTTTGAGTACAATGATTATATAGGGGACATTTAAATTTTAGTAAAAACTTAAAAATTATGAAAATGAAGACAGGTTGCCGCACACTTGGCACTTTTAATTCACGCTTATACAGTTACCTGTTGTCTAATAATTATTTTTTCTTTTATTTAAATTTATACTATGTCATTAATATTATTTTTTCGTTCTTTTATATATCTTGTACATATTATATATTCAATTAGTTATATCTAGAGTAAATCAAAATAAGTTATAAATATTAATTGTATTGTATTTATAACATGTAATTGTTTATGTATATTGTAATTTAGATGTAAAACTATATTTTTGAATTTTTTAAAACCTGGTTCAGTGGCAGACAAGGGCTTACATCTGCCAGGTAAAATAAAGCTATTATTATTATTATTATTATTATTATTATTATTATTGTTATTATTAATATTAGTTATTATTATTATTATTATTATTATTATTATTATTATTATTATAAAGGGTAAAGGAACGCCTATGTGAGGCATGGGTGCAAATATGTATATTTTTTATATATGATTGGTAGGTAGAAGGTACCTTTGAAATGAGCAAAATTTGAATTTTTTGCTCATATTCATACCTTGAAATGTGTTCTATATGAATATAAATTGGTTTTGCACCACAAACGTATTTAAAGGTCCTAAGTGTGGGTTTAAAGGACGTGCTGCAGGTAGGACTGTGAGTAGTGTAAAACTTTAAACTTAGTTTCCCGCTATTTTTGTTTTTGCGAGCCTTATCTTCCTTTTCTCTGAAACTATTCATCC
Source organism: Diploptera punctata (assembly GCA_030220185.1). Taxonomy (NCBI): domain Eukaryota; kingdom Metazoa; phylum Arthropoda; class Insecta; order Blattodea; family Blaberidae; genus Diploptera; species Diploptera punctata. The sequence continues at coordinate 1,917,839 of JASPKZ010007805.1, forward strand.
CAGAAAAATGAAATTTTCACACGCTATTTGCCTGGTATTTAGGCATAAACTGGCAATTTTTCAACATTTTAATATTATTGAGAGTACCAATAATTATTTTTCTTTTCAAAATGCACCAAAAATTCTTACTATTTAATTTTTAATGCTGTGTTCTGAAAAAAATGTCATGTTATTGCCACATAGTGTATGTATATGGTAAAGGTAAAGTGATCCCACTACAGGCCTCAGGAGGCCCTTGGGGTAGTAGGAGGTTAAGGCTCCCACTTTTTCTTGGCAATCGGCACTTGATGTCAGCCGGGTTGTCAGCCCTGCGTGACGGCCGCCTTTACCCCAGAACAAGCGTCTGGAACTCATTTCAGTTAGAGGCTGAGTCGACCCCAGGGTCATAGTGCCGGCCAGAAGGTTTGGGTCAGTTTAAAAATCCTGACCCCACCGGGACTCGAACCCTCGACCTTCCGGCTTGTAGCGCAGTGCCTTAACCACTACGCTACGGCGTGCCCCTAGTGTATGTATATGTGAGGAAAAAAAAGTTCTACTGTTAACAGTTCTTCTGAAAATGAACATTAAAATTAGAACATTTAACATGGCGGAGATACAAAGTACCTTCTCCCCTTAAAATGTTTATCCCTACTCTCCGGAAGGCTTTATAAAAAGGAAATATCCCTGTACACATTTCATATAAGACAGAGATCCGAAGGGCAGGAATGAAGCAACGTCATCTTCCTTCCGCAGCCGGGAGCGAACGAGGTCCGTCAAGCACTGAATCAAAAACTTCCTTCCTGAGCATTTTGAATTATACGTGTAAACATCTTGAAATAATGCTCAAAATAACTTGTACATAAACATGTACTTTGTGTGTTAAAAAAAAGAACTAGAACAGGAAGAAATAAAAAAAATGCAATATATAAAGAGCAATGAATATGAGAGGGAGTGAGAAGGATAAGTGCATACATCAGACAAAGGATGGAGTGATGATGTAAACATGGCGACAACATGAACTGTAGCTTCACTTCATGAACAATACATTACAGGATGGTTCAAAATTTATATCATGAGAAGCTAGATGCTTTATTGTGAGAGGGATTAATCGTTGGAACAAGTTTGTTACAAGAGCAGTCCGTGTTATGCACGAGAGAGACTCAACCAGCCGCAAAGTGCAGAGGCAAGGTGCTCTAGTATGTACTTCACACTACTTGCAAGTGTTATCAACAGTGATGTTCAACAACAGATTGGAAATTGCACATTTAAGATAGTTACAATCCGCTCAGTCTTGCATTTTAAATATGACAAGTGCTACAGTAGTTATAAATCTTTTATCAACTATTCCATACATCGCAATTGACTTAGTTCAATGAGTTTGAAGAGGGTTTGGTTTATTTCATTAAACAGATTGGAAATACCACAATTAATATGTATTATACACTAGCTAACACCCGGCGTGCGCTGCTACGCCTAAATAAATGAAAATATTAATGCGCTTTTATGTTTAGTTGAATAAGTAAGAGTAAAATAATTATTAATTTATATTTTTTAGATATCCCGTGCTGATTACCCGGCGTTGCCCGGGAATCTATTTATCCCGATCTTCTTGACATAAATAAGCTGAAATACGAAAATTAGTGTGTTTTATGTTTAGTTATATAAGTACGTGGAAACATTTATATCGTAATTATTTTTAGATACCCCGTGCTGTTTACCCGGCGTTATCCGGGAACTGACTGATCCCAATCTTCTTGGCATAAATGAGCTGAAAGACAAAAATTAATGTACTTATGACAAGTTGAATAAGTGAAATGAAAAATAATTATAAATGTATATCGTAATTATTTTAAGATTCTCCATGCTGATTACCCGGTGTTGCCCGTGAATCTACTTATCTCGATCTTCTTGGCATAAATGAGCTAAAAGACAAAATGCGTTATTGTGAGTTATCCGTAAAAGAATACCCGCCATGTGCTGCTATGTTTGCACAGGAATCTACGTACTTGTCCCAATCTTCTTGGCATCAATGAAAGACAAAAATGGTTATTGTGAGTTATCCGTAAGAGATAAACATATGCTGTCGCAGACTTTTTTGTAGAGCGTTTTGAAATATTCAATTCTGTGTACATTAATTTTGTGTATTTATTATGGTTTAGGCAGCGAAAGCCATTTAAACGTCCAAAGAGCTACATTTTTCACGTTTTCCTTTACAAAGGGCGATTTTTAAGCCTATGTTCATCCCAGGAATCTCCTGAACATTTTGCAAAAAGCCCCATCACAATCGGATCAACGGTATGGCCGCGCATAAAGTACGAACAAACAAACAAACAAATCAACAAAAAACAAACATTTATGTTTATATATTAGATTTAACATTCGTAACAGCTCTTTCAACAGACTACACTGTATCTTCATCAGAAGAACGTCATAAATAAAAATACTTTTTTATTTATGAGTGTAGTAAACTATTTAACACAATATAAACAAAAGCTAAATAAATTATATATCAATCTATGGTTAGAATTGTTTAAATAGTTGAACTATACTCATAAAAAATATATTTATGGCATTCATCTGTTGAATATACAGCTGTTACGAATGTTAAATAAAATAATTTTGATGAAAATCATATAAAATGTTGATGGTTTTATTTATTAAATACAAAAATATTGCTTTTATCTACACCATCTTGAAAAATAGAGAAATAAATAACAAATCCGTGGCACGACAAGAGGAAGTGCGAACGCCGACTTAATGGTTATTGTCACTGGGTTATCAGAAGACAGAATAGGGATACATGTACTGTAGTTAGCGTGATCCAGTACGTACTTCAACCATAATTTCAGGTTCCTTTACTGAACTTTGCTATCATACTGAGTAGCTATTTAGTTTTCTTCTTGAGGTTGATTGAATCCCATGCCAGATCCTATAACGAAAGAAGACATATCTTTGGAAAAACTGGGAATCAAACAGGGACTCCTGTAATTTTAATGAGACGTGCTAACCATTACACCGCAGAAGCGGTCGATCTACAATATTAATCCAATTCTTATAGACTTTAATCATAACTTTAACTTATATATAAATGCTTTACTCAGTTGGTTATTTAAAAAAATTGTAGGTCTTTTGAAACAACGAGTAATTCCGTAATCAATAAAAGATTCTAAGGTTAAAAACCTTCTGCCGATGCCGTAAATTTTCCCGAAGGATCTACAATTAAAAAAAAATAGTTGAGCAACACTATAACTTACAAAAATTATTTTTATGATTGTAGATTTTAAATTTTGTCCCGCGCCGTAGCCGAGCGGTTAAGGTAGGAAGCCTTGGCGCAGAGCTACGGGACTTGCGCTGGTTCGGGTCTCCATGGGGGAAGAAATTTTCTCATGGTATTTCAGCCGGTATGGGACCGGTGCCCACCCAGCATCGTGAGGCAATTGGGTAGCTACAATAAGTAGAGGCTCCAGGTTGAGGAACCAGCTGTAACGGCTGGGGGACTCGACATGCTAACCACATGCCATCCCTACACTGGCTGTTGATCATCTACCTCTGTGATTGATACATGTGGATGTGAAGGGCCAGCAGCCGGCTGGTAAAAGGGCAACCGCTGAAAAAGTGGAAAGACCCTCAATCGGATCGGAGATTTTAAATTTTTAGGCCTAATTAAGATTGATTCCTCAACGAAATTTTATTTTGTATCATAAAACGGTTTATTTTTAAACACTCATAAATGAATGAATTATTATGTATAGAAAATATCAATAAAACCTAATTATTTGAAGATGCAATATAATTGTTTTAATTTACTTAATTAAGAAATAATCTCGGTGATTTAAAAGCTTAGTTCCTTGTATCTGGTTCCAAGGGTCGTGGATTTAAACCTGGCCGTTGATGTAGCATTTTTGGAAGAAAAAATCCACGGTACTAGACCTCCGGGAGAATCTTTTAGCCGTGGGTCCCAAGTACGAAAACTTTCTGGCTCTTAAAAGAACATCAAGCCTGAATTAGAGCCTCCGAGCATCCCATCCAAGTATTACCTTAGTTACCTTCTACAGTGAGGCGTTGAGCTAACCACTTTTAACCGCTCTCATTTGTAGGGATATAAGCGAAACTAAATTAACTTGGTTACGTAACACCCGTGAAGAAGCACTTTTGCTTCTCATGGAGATATGTTGGTATATGCATGCTTTATTAAGTTTCTTTTTTGATTAATAATAATCATCGGCATTATCAAGGATTAGACCATATGATCTTTTTGCAATCTCATGTTAGAATTGGTCTGTCCATCTCTTACTGGGTCTTCCCATATTTCGTAGTCCTAGTGGTCTATAGAGAAGAGTCTGTTTCGCTATTCTGTTGTTATCCATTCTATTGATGTGGTCCATCCATTCATCTCTGTATTGTGCAATCCTATCTCCATCCATAGCAATTCTGCCCGAAGGCAGGTCCTTCACTGCAATCATAGCATTTTCATGCTATGCTTGCGGCTTTACTAGGGGATTGTAGGTGTAGTAGCTTCCCTTTGCTTTCCACACCGATGAAGGATGATGATGGCCATATGATTTCGGGGACCGTTTGGGCCTTAACGTTTTCCTGACATTTCTCTTACAGGTGAGAAAAAAACCCGATATAACCCCAACCAGAAAAACTGCCCCGACCGGGGATCGAACCCGGGCCCGCTGCGTGATAAGGCAGCACGCCACCTCGAGACCACAGCGGTGGATAATCCTATCTAATAGATTGAATATATTTAGTTCGTATGTCTTCATTTCCTTATGTATGGGAGTGAATCTTGGATTACCACTACCAAACAAGAATGTAAAATCCAAGCAGCCGAGATCAAATTTTTAAGAAGAGTAAAAGTCTGCACTAGAATGGACCAGACAAGAAACGAGGATATCCGTGAAGAACTGCAGATCTACTCCATAAAAGAAAAGATATTTAACAACAAGATACAGTGGAAAGAACATGTAGAAAGAATGGAAGAAAGTAGATTACCAAATAAAATCTTGCATTCTTTTCCAAGAGGAAGAAGAGATGTCGGACGTCCTTGGAAGAGATGGTCTTAGATCTATTAGTGAAGACTGAACAGGCAACTCTTGCCAAAACCCGGAAGTGAAGAAGAAGAAGAAGTCTTCATTTCGTTTCCAATCTGCTATTGTATAGCCAGCCACACCCCTCAAAAATCTTCAATTTTGAACTTTCTATGCTTCGTTCCTGGTTTTGGTTAAGATCCAGTGTTCCGATCCATAAAATAGTGTTAGAACCATCATTGTGTGGCACTATGGCCCTGGGGTCTCCTCAGCCTCTAACGGAAATGAGTACCAGACGCTTGTTCTGGGGGTAAAGGCGGCCGTCACGCAGGGCTGACAACCCGGCTGACGTAAAGTGCCGATTGTTTAGAAAAAGTGGGAGCCTTAACCTCCTACTACCCCAAGGGTCTCCGGGCCTGTTGTGGGATCACTTTACTTTACTTTACTTTACTTACCATCATTGTGTAATGAAATTTTAAAAGTTTCTCCTTTCTACTTCCATTGACACTTCGTTTTATGGTGCCACACATATAATTAAATTTGTTTATAACTTACTTATTAATATCGCGTGTAAATGATGCAATATCTCCAAAACATACAATATGTTAATATCTTTTCTTTTTTGTTGTTTTTAAAATCGTGTATAAAACGGTTTTGTGAAGTTGTTATATTTTGCAGCAATTTTAATTAAAATAGCAAAAGTAACTTGTTTAAAAAAAGGAAAATGCAATAAGACGTACTTTACTACTTACTTCCTTCATCAAGTTTTTAGAAATGTTTTTTTAGTTCTTAAAATTTGCATTAACATACTTCATACTATTATTTAACATGCTTTTATGCACGACAGAGCTCTAATGATCCATGAAAGAGATCATGGTGCACAAAGTTCAAGTGCATCGGACAGGGACATGAAGTCAAATAGAAAACACCTGGTAATAATATGAAAACACTGCATTCGTTTTAAAAATGGGATATCCAAACTTTCTATTCGTCATATTCGAAGAAAGATACTAGATTAACAACAACAACAATAAATTCCGAGGAAGCCAATTATGGGAAGTATTGGAGAAAATACAATATTGACAGAAACCTAATAGAAATTATTAAACAACTATAAGATAAACTATAACTCCGCTTATGTTAAAATGGGAAATAAAATGTCTAATCCTATAAACACCTCAAAGGGTGTCTATCACCAATTTTATTTAATATTTATGTAGAATTTATATTAACGAAATGGAAACAAAGCTGCAAAGGTATGGGGATCCCAATAGGCAATAGATTTTTGCTGACATTACAATTTGCCGATGATCAACTGGTTTTAGCGCAAGACAATTTTGATATGGAATTCATGATAAAAAGGTTGAAAAGCACATATGAATCATGGGGTCTCACAGTAAATTTACAAAAAACAGAATATCTGGCAATAAATAGCAATGAAAGAGAAAACTTAGTATTGGAAGATGGAATCCAAATAAAGCAAGTGAAACAAACTAATATTTGGGAATGATTATGGATAACATCGAAGGTATAGGCAAAGAGAACATAAAACATAGAATTGAATTGAGTAGCAAAATAATATCATCATTAAATTCCATATGGTGGGATAAGCATATTTGGAAAGACACAAAAAAATATATTGGTAAAACATTGGTGGAATCTGTTGCAATGTACGGAAGTGAGGTATGGACAATCAATAAGTACTACAAGAATAGACTAATAGCTCTAGAAATGGATTATTTACGAAGAAGTGCCAGAAAGTCTAAATTAGAACATGTCACAAATAAGGAAATTAGAAACAAAATGGAAGCAGAAGAAAGCATAATTGAAAGAATTGAGGAAAAGGAATTAAAGTGGTTAGGACATGTTTTAAGAATGGAAGATGAGCGATGGCCGAAGCAACTATATGAATGGCATCCTAACAGAAAGAAGAAAAGAGGAAGACCAAGGTTAACATGGAAGGAAAACATGAAGACAGTAATGCAAGCTAGAGGGCTAAGCATCGAAGATGCCCAAGACCGTAGGCTTTGGAGGTTTGGCACGGGAAGACGGCAGCAGCTGTAAAAACCCGAAGATAGATAGATAGACAATATATAATAATAATAATAATAATAATAATAATAATAATAATAATAATAATGTATTTATTCTGGCCATAAGGCCTTCTCTTCCACTCAACCAGCACAAATACAAATAAATATTTGACAAATATAGATATACATTATACTAATTATAAACAGTAAGATACATTAAATGTAGCAATGTAAATTTCATGTACAAACAACAATAATAATCCTTACATTAATAATAATAATAATAATAATAATAAAAGAAAAGAAAAAGAAAAAAGAAGGGTAGACCAAATATACGTGGATTCAGGGAATCAATGAAACCAAGAGGGAATGGGAAATAGAAGAAGATATATGGATGAACAGACAAGAATGGAAAAATGTGTTGAAACAAATGTGTAGTTAACTGTGCACATGGGTACCGGAAAAATGTATATTCATTGTAAAAGCCGGAATAAAAAAATAAAATAATAATAATAATAATAATAATAATAATAATAATAATAATAATAATAATAATAATAATAATAATAATAATAATAATATGATAAATTATACGAGAAACACCAATTAATATATATATATACCTTACACTGGGTAATAATGAAGTCGAGGTTAGAGCAAATGTAAATTTAGATTTCTTTTAAAAGAAGCCAATGTCCGGCAGCCCCTTATTTCTTGTCTTAGGGAATTCCAGTTGCATAAAACATTGGCAGTTCCTGCATTACTTTATGGAAGTGAAACTTCCAAAAAATTACAAAGTAGAATACAAAGCGTAGAAATGAACTTCCTTAGAAGAACAAAAGGCTGTACAAGATTGGATCGGATAAAGAATGATTATATAAGAACATAGTTAAATATGTGTATCCATTGAGTGATAAAAATCAAAGAATATGGAGATAAATGGTTTAGACATGTAGAAAGAATGAATATAACAAGGTTACCAAAAGCAACATTTAACTACAAGCCAAGAGGTTCAAGGAATGTAGGAAGGCAGTGAAAACATGAACAGAACAACTGGGAAGCGGGCCAGGCAGTTTACCTAGCCCGTGAAGAGAAGAAGAAGAAGAAGAAGAAGAAGAAGAAGAAGAAGAAATTCGAAGAAAAGTATACGCTCAGACTGGTGTTTCAACCCAGGATATGTGGCTTTCTATGCCAATGCTCTACCAACTGAGTTACCTGGGCACTACAATCTAAACGTACATTTTTCTCTTATAGGCCTACATTGTAAATTCCCGAGCGCCAAATGCTAAGAACCGTTGCTCGATCACGTAAATTACTGCTTCTTTTTTAAAGAAGACTTAGGCCTATATTGGCAATTTAAACATTAATTTCTAAAGCCAGTAAGACTTATTTCATTCTTTCTATTCTTTATTTATATTTAAAACTGGGGAGGAAAACTGCCCTACTACTGAAACGTGAAAGATCTACTGCTCTTTTCCCATCTGTGAAATAAATGAAATAAAATCTACCGCAGGCTGTTACGTAGTCAATTATGGTGGTCGTAGTTTCGATATATAATAAGCATTCATGCATGAAATATTAAAATTATTTATACCTCACCTCATATTCAGTCTTCTAATTAAATTTATTTCATAACCTCTTGAGTAATTTCACGATCGTTGTTATGTCGTTCAGGAGAACTGCTTCTTCATCGGTCGTGAATTACTGAAGATGAAACCACACAGGTATTGAAATCGGTTTAATTAGATACCTTGATATAACGTAAGGTATAAAGAATTTTAATTTTAATCTTAAATTAAACTTAATTAAACGTACTTTATTGAATAAAACTAGAAAATAAACTATTTTAAAATTTTACAAAGTATTGGCAGTTCCTTCTCTTATCTATGGATGTGAAACCTGGACGTTAACAAAGGCAGATAGTAAACGAATAGAGGCTGCAGAAATGAAGTTGTTGAGAGCAATAGCCGGATACCAAAGGACCGATAAAAAGAAAAACGAAGATATAAGAACAGAACTTAATAAATTTAATCTCTGTGAAATAATAAAATACTATCAAAATGCTTACCTACAGCACGTATTACGAATGAATGAACAGCGCATATCAAGAAGAATGTATAATTATAAACCAAAAGGGAGAAGATTGTTGGGAAGACCATTGAAGATATGGAAGGAACAATTCGACCTATAATGAGATCAGAACAGGCCATTGGGCTTAATCCTTATTGTTGATGATGATGAATTAAACTTAATAGTAATTGTTTAATTGTTCCTATAATAGTTTAATTAATACAAGACTTATAATGCTATTTTTAATTTGGGCAGAGCCCATGATCTCTAGGAGGGGCTACAAAATATTTTGTCTCCATCCTACTCTAAGTTGACACACAAAGGGCATGGAGTTATGAGGAACAACACGAGTACCCCATTAGATCTCCTCGCGAGCTTTAGGGCACACTGACCCGGTGTGTAGTACCTGATCAAAGGATCCCTTGCACAGGGTAAAGTGTGAAGATCTCAAAAGACAGAAATAAAAGTGCGGAGGAGGCACCCTTTCTTCAGGGGAAAAATTGGAGACCCATTCCCGAGGTAACAAGGGAGAAGTACTCAACGGTCCATAGGATCGGAAGAGGCAGCCCTCCATCAGTCGCTTTGTGCATTTTTACGGATACAGCAGCGGTAAAGGTGCTCGCGTCATCTTTAACTGAGCGCATCGTATCGGTTTGCGATGCTCCCGGAAAATATTCGCTCCCTCGGCAACATTTATTGGGATACCTGTACACAGCCCTTATCTTCCTCTTTCCAAATACGCGTAATTTATATTTAGGGCGCTCTTGGGCGGGCTGAGGTCGATATATTGAATTTTTACAATGTTTTGCACATTTACTTCGTTTTTTACCGTACAAGGAAATGTGCAAAACACATTTATTATAGTTTAAATATATATATATATATATATATATATATATATATATGATATGAAAAGAAAAATGAATGCTTGAGTCGGGATTTGAACTCGAGTCTCTAAAGTCTGTACCTTTAGCGCTCTAACCAACTGAGCTACCCAAGAATTCCAAGACAAACATACAATTTTCTTATACATGTAGTATTCTCAATTCACACAAGAGGTAGCAGAAAGATCTTCCGACTGCCATCTTGCGGCTAACATAAAGTTAAGCAAATTATTAAAGAGAATATTTACTTTATAGCAGTAACGCTTGTATATATAGATATTATAAATATATTTTTGACATTTGGCAATGAAGGCAAATATGATATGAAAAGAAAAATGAATGCTTGAGTCGGGATTTGAACTCGAGTCTCTAAAGTCTGTACCTTTAGCGCTCTAACCAACTGAGCTACCCAAGAATTCCAAGACAAACATACAATTTTCTTATACATGTAGTATTCTCAATTCACACAAGAGGTAGCAGAAAGATCTTCCGACTGCCATCTTGCGGCTAACATAACAGTTAAGCAAATTATTAAAGAGAATATTTACTTTATAGCAGTAACGCTTGTATATATAGATATTATAAATATATTTTTGACATTTGGCAATGAAGGCAAATATGATATGAAAAGAAAAATGAATGCTTGAGTCGGGATTTGAACTCGAGTCTCTAAAGTCTGTACCTTTAGCGCTCTAACCAACTGAGCTACCCAAGAATTCCAAGACAAACATACAATTTTCTTATACATGTAGTATTCTCAATTCACACAAGAGGTAGCAGAAAGATCTTCCGACTGCCATCTTGCGGCTAACATAACAGTTAAGCAAATTATTAAAGAGAATATTTACTTTATAGCAGTAACGCTTGTATATATATATATATATATATAAGAAGACCGAGTTCTCGCGACATCTAGTAATAATGGAGAATATAATACATATATAAGAAAGATAAGTGTTTGAATTGGATTCGCCTGGTGGTGTAATGGATAACACGCTGAGGTACAGACTCAGAGTTCCGGGTTCGAATCCCGTCCTGGCATTTATTTTTTTATCATACCATATATATATAGTCCACCGCTGTGGTCTCGAGGTAGCGTGCTGCCTTGTCAAGCAGCGGGCCCGGGTTCGATCCCCGGTCGGGGCAGTTTTTCTGGGTGAGGTTTTTATCGGGGTTTTTCCTCACCTGTAAGACAAATGTCAGGAAAACTTTAAGGCCCAAACGGTCCCCGAAATCATATGGCCATCATCTTCATCATCATCGTTATCATTATCATCATCACCATCATCCTTCACCGGTGTGGAAAGCAACGGGAAGCTACCACACCTACGCAATTCCCTAGTAAAGCTGCAAGCATAGCATGAAAATGCTATGATTGCAGTGAAGGACCTGCCTTCGGGCAGAATTACTATGGATGGATATATATATATATATATATATATATATATGTCGTGATAAGAAAAATAAATGCTTAAACGGGATTTGAACCCATAGGTCCAATATGATAAGAAAAATAAGTGCCTGAACGGGATTTATTTTCTTATCATGTCATATAAGCATGCATTGCTCAATGTCAAAAATTTAATTATAACATGCATATATCGACAAGCACCATACATAAACACACGAGCCATCGCGACGCCACGATTGAATCGTAAGTTACATTGAATTGAAAGAAGCGAGAGTGAAGGTTTTAATTAATCAACGCTGCGCTGTGCGCCCTTCTAGCCAACCTGCTCGTCCGCAACGTATACTCAAGGTCATATCGCGAAAGAGAGAGGAGCAGCATCCCTCCATTGATGATTTTCTACAGTTATAGAAGAATTCAGATGAAATAATTGTTTTATTCTTAAAGCAATTTAAAAAAATTGCCCCAGTAATATTAATCCCATACACAAATATATCATATATGTTATGTTAATAATATATTATATATGTTAAAAAACGAAACCTACTTCCGTGTCTGAGACTAATAGTTAGGGAGTTATTAACCCATTTACTTCAGGTTTAGATGCTCAATGCATTTACCCAGAAACCGGATATAAATCACTGTATTCTGATTTTTAACGTACAGACGTTCAAAACGAACAAAATATAACGGTACTTGAGATCACAATATGGATGAAGGTCAAAACACATTCCTCTACTATTCATAAATGTTAACAAAATAATACCCTGCCAAGAGATGTAGAAAAATTGAAAATATATAATATACAGCCTTAAACAAGTGTATATCGACTTCTGAGTTGGAGGCCATTTAAAAGCTAGCGAGTGTACCTCGTCTTCTGAGGCGAGTGGGTTAAGGCAAGACGATGAAGACGTCTTCATTATGGTACACATTTCTGTACTGGTACCTGTATGTTTCGTTGTGATTTTAAAACGATTCACACCAAAAAGTTTATAATATTCAAACGATTAAAGAGAATTGGTGTAAATACGTAATTCCAGGCAGTAAATTATAATTATAGCAACAATTAAAGCAGATTATTAAATATAACATGTATTAATGTAAACTGATACCAACTTCTATTTATACAATAAAAGGGCATAACACCTTCTAATCTGAACCATTTGGTTATCCTGATTAATAATCACACGCACAAAGGCCATAGTATAAAGTTGTAATTGGGAATTGACCATACTAATGCTGGCTATACATATTCATTGAGATAATTAATATAGTACTGTAACACAATAGGGAGGAATGGGGGTGGGAAGTTACTAACTGCAAATCGTTTCTAGATATCACAATACTCCAGGAACACGCAAACCCTAACTCTAGAATCCAGGTATAAGGAAAAAGGAAAGAAATGACAAATGTGTTTTTCTAAGGTGAATGGATTAAGAATTTCGTTTTGTTGACAGCTTATTTCAGAAGCTAACAACATTTTTAACTTGGTCTGACGTGTTTAAAAGTGTAAGTCGTTATTTCAGATACGAGAAGGAAGTTATTAAACTTGTCGCTCTTATAAAAAAGGATTTACGATAAATAATGGTCTTGAACATGTGTCGACGTACTGTTGTTTTGATATGGGTACACTATAAAGTAATATAGATTACTCAACTTCAATATAATACCCTTCTAACATCTTTGACTACAACGCCTCTCACGTGATAATGTACAGTAGGCCTACAGTGTCAGAATGTACTGGGCAATTACAAATGATTCATCACATTTTAACAGGGTTTATCACACACCCACCCAAAATAACCTGAGTGTATTTAAAAAAAATACTTAAAAAATGCCCATAAAACCCATTTCTGAATTTAATTTTAACACTGTTTATAAAAAATAATTATTTGTCAAAATATTAAAAGGAGAAATAAACAGTCCAACCAAATAATAAAGATAAGTATTCTATCAACCAATACATCAATATTAATACTCGAAGTCTTCTAATGAAATAATAGAACAGATAGCACACTTTAACTATCTTGGTTCTGATATAACATACAGCTACGATTGGGATATACATAATAAATTAAACCGATATCAAATGACGTGTGGCACCATAAGAAGAACCCTCCGAAAGACTCGATGAGAAACTCAGCTCAGGTTTTATAAAATTATGGCTGTTCCTGTTCTTTTATATGGATCTGAATCTTGGATACTTACAAAAAAGATATCTCACACATTCAAGCCACTGAAATGAAATATTTAAGATCCATAAAAGGCTGTACACGCATAGATAGATTACACAATGAATCAATAAGAAATGAACTGGAGATATTTTCAATACTCGATAAACTAGACGACCAATGGAAAGAACATTAGACAGAATGGACAATACAAGATTACCCAAAAAGATCAACACCTACAAACCACATGGAAAAAGATCTTTGGGACGGCCAAGGAAACGATTGACTTGAGACCGGAACAGGTCGCATTGACCTAATCCTGGAAAGGAAGAAGAAGATGTCTTCTACCAGATGCAAGGAAACTCAGGAAACAACTAAGAGACAAAGAAGTAGTTCTTTGAAGTCAACTTCCTCATAAAGGAAAAGGCGTTGTTCTCTACAATGAATATACACCAACAAATCAATGGATTCGTGATCATCAGGGATTGCCTTGTTCCGAACGGAGAGAAGCAATTAAAATGCAAGCCAATGTGTCGGCGATGCGTTCTTTGCCGGGCAGGTCTAGGGACGATACCCTCTGTAGACGTCGCAGAGAGCACGAAACCCTTGCACACGTCCTTGGGGCTTGTCCGTTTGGAGAATCACTGAGAAACATTCGGCACCACATTATTCGAAACATGATGGCAGAAGCCTTGCGAGATTATGGATTCACAGTTTATGAGGAAGTTCATGGTGTGGCCACTAATGGAAGTAACAGATGAATAGATATTATTGCATTTGGACCATCTTCTAAAATTAGTATGATATTAGATCCCACAATCCGTTTTGAGACTCATGATGGTCAATCTGAGGAAGTTGACTGTGAAAAGAAAGCCATATATGAGCCAACAATTGGCCATTACAAAGATAAACACCAATTAGATAGAATAACTGTCACAGGATTGATGATCGGGGCAAGAGGTACTATACCAGAATTCTTAGCTAAATTTTGGAATGTCTTAGATTTGGACTGAGAGTATCTTTCTAAATATGCCATGGGTGCCATTAGAGGATCAATTTCAATTTTAGGAAACCATCTTTACAAAATTTCTACTTTATAGGATGTATACTTCAATTACAATTTGAATTTTTTTAATGTATTTACAAAATGTATTTCATCAATTTCGAAAATTAATTGTCTGCATCACTTTGTCCTTGAGGCAATCCTCTAATGAGGAAAGTTGTATATATTTAAAGTTAATTCATAATATGGTACAACTGTTATTAAAAGTAGTAACAGATACTTAAATTTATAAATCGGAATCACATTCTTCAACAGCATATTCTTTTAATTCGCCCTTATCATTAAGATATCTGTGCACTTTTACTATTTTTTGAAGTTTTTCACAACCCAACCTGTTTCTCGATTATATTAATACAAAGGTTGAAAACACTCGATCTATTGATGCTGAATGAGCTGGGAAACTAGTCAGTCCATTCAAAAAGTTACAGAAAGCTTTAATGTTTGCATTTGTAGAACGTTTCTCCAAAATACTCCACCATAGGGCTAAACTAAAGCTCTTTATCACATTATCCGTAAACATTGATGGTGGATATATTTGTTTATCTTTAATTTTAAAAGCTAAAAATAGTACAAGCCATTCAGGGTGTTTGCTTGTCAACTAAGTCTCAGCCTGATTTTCTTGATCAGAAGATAAGCGTTTGCTACATATTTAGGATGCATCATATTTCCATGATAGTATATTGGCAAACAGCTGCACTCATTCTACGATGAATACTGTCTTCATGCGTTTGAAGATCAGCACATTCTAATAAGTCTATCCAAAATTCAATAGAATCAGAAATATTAGTTTTTTTTTCGACTTACATACGATCAAATATTTTTCCAATAAATATCAGCTGTTTCTGAATATGCAAAACATTTTTGTAAATAAGTACATTTTCCAAAATTCGGAAAATATTTTCTGGAATTTCAGAATGTTTCTCTTGATGTATTTCTACATATTTAGGATAATTTTTAACAAACGTGTTTAAACAGTCAAGCTGGAAATTACAGCCTGTAGCATTTTGGATCTGTGGCATTAAAGCCACTATTTCTTTCAGCCATCCACGGGGCCTTCATTTTTCACAAGAGCATGTATGTAATTATTTTAATATGAAAAAATAAAGTAATATTATATTTAAATTTAAATATGTAGTACAAAATTATTTTATTCTAAATATGGTTTAATATAATATAGCATAGTTTTTAAATTATCGGGGAGCGGGGGATTAAACCCCCCAAAAAACCTGATGTTTTAAGGTTTTATTAAAAACCCAAAATAACCCACATGGGATGTTTTAAAAAAAAGATTTAACCACGGGTTTTAACCCCATTTTAATCGGTTGTATAAACCAAACTATAATACATACAACAATGAATGATAGGCCTACATCAAAATAAATATATATTCTCAAAATTTACGTTTTCACTTTTACAAATTGTTCTGTGTGGTTATCCTTGGTTACACGACACATATCTAAGCGATATTGAAGTTTGTCCATAAGCGGAGTAGCATATCCTGGTAATTGCCGTAAATGCATGTGTAATGCGTTCCCTCAGCTCAACAAAAGTTGCTGGCAGTGATGGTACGTCCACTTTGTCATTTATGTACCCCCAAAGGAAAAAGTCACAAACCGTCAGATCGGGAGATCTAGGAGGCTGCTGTAATGAAGGTAAGTCACCTTCACCGCAACGAACTTCAATATCGCTTAGGCATGTAACTAAAGGTAGCCACATAGAACAATTGTAACAGTAAAAGTAAACGTTTGGAGATTCTCTTTCATTTGATGTATCATTCATTGTTATGATGTATTACAGTTTGGTTTATACAACCGATTAAAATGTGATGAATAATTTGTAATTGCCCTGTATTTTACTTCATATCATGTCTCCTTTAAGTATTTCACGGTTAGAAAAAGGCTAGGAAATGGAACATTATAGCACCGCAATTTTCACAAAAATTGACGCAACGTTCGCCAACATACGCATAAATCACGGCAAACAACAAATCATTTTACAAATAAACGAGCAAGTGCAATCAATAATAATAATAATAATAATAATAATAATAATAATAATAATAATAATAATAATAATAATAATAATCCATCCATCCATAGTAATTCTGCCCGAGGGCAGGTCTTTCACTGCAATCAGAGCATTTTCATGCTATGCTTTGCACCTTTACTAGGGAATTGTAGGTGTGGTAGCTTCCCGTTGCTTTCCACACCGGTGAAGGATGATGATGATGATGATGATAAGAATGACGATGATGGCCATATGATTTCGGGGACCGTTTGGGCCTTAAAGTTTTCCTGACATTTGTCTTACAGGTGAGGAAAAACCCGATAAAAACCTCACGCAGAAAAAGTGTCCCGACCGGGGATCGAACCCGGCCCGACGCGTGACATCAAGACCACAGCGGTGGACCAATAATAATAATAATAATAATAATAATAATAATAATAATAATAATAATAATAGTTGAATGCAGGCTAATCATAATATTAACAGATTCCGGGCTATTGGCCGAGGTTCATGAATGGTGTTTCTTCCAGACGTTTCTCCCTCAACTATGGAGGGCATCTTCAGTGGCGAGTTTTTCTAGGTGGTGTTCCCTGGTGGAGTATTTAATTGTAAACAACACCTTCCTGTGCCCAATATTATGTTTTGATTTTCTTCCTCTATTCATCTCTATCTTTCCATGAATCATCCTGCAGTCCCCTCTTCTTAACCTAATTAATAATCCCATCTATCCTTGTCTTCTTAGGTGTCCCTCTTCTTTTCCTCCGATTTGAAATCACCTCCAAATTACTAACTGGATATCTATCATCATTCACGTGTCCAAACTACAGCTCTTGTCCAAGCTCTGTGTGTTTGCGGGGGGAAGTGTGGGGAGTGGGAGGAGTTACACTTCTCTGCTTCTCATAGTACTAACAGCTGAGACAGCAAATTCCTTTCAGACACATGGAGCTGGGTCCCGAGCTATACTGTAATTGTTTATTTCCCACAAATTGTATAACCGTTTCGATAAAGTTAATTCTTTCTCGGACTATTTAACTCATGCCCCAAATGGGAGTCAATGACCATTCACGTTTCAATGAATTTTGTTTTACAACCAACAACAGTCGTAATTCACCTCGATAATTATCGAATTTTGATTACCAAAATAAAGAAAGCTCCTCCTTTTCAATATTCTGAACAGGTCAGATCATTATTTTGCAGTGACTGACTCTCTAACAAATACGTTGAATATAGTAAATCATGAACAGATTACTTCGACCTACACATTTGATAATTGTGTGTTCAATAATTGTGTTTTTAAATAATGATTTTACTGAGATATTTCCGAAAAAAATAATAACCTATAATGTTGGTTATAATATACAGTTTAATGTGTGTCATTTTTTCTCCACTACGATACATTCTTACAACATTGTGATCCTATTTGGCGATAAATAATACTATCAAGTTGCAGTGATGAACAAATTAAACATAACCAAACATTTCTCAATTGGTTTCAAACATCACCGTTTACATTAAATACATACATATTTTAAAATAACTACATTTAAATAATGATTTGTGAGTAAACAGCTTAATCTTATTCGTTAAATAATATTAACAAATGCCACTCTTGATTTTCAAATCCTCTAGATAAATTGGAAATAATTTCGAATCTGTCTAATTTAGAGCATCGTGCAAATCTTGTTTTTTAAAAATCCATTTTCGTACCTTCAAATTTTGACTTTTATTTCGCATTTATATTCCACTTTCCTATTATATATATATATATATATATATATATATATATATATATGTCCACCGCTGTGGTATCGAGGTAGCGTGCTGCTTTGTCGCGCAGCGGGTTCGATTCCCGGTTGGGACAGGCTCCTGGGTGAGGTTTTTTTTGGGGGGGTTTTCCTCGCCTGTAAGACAAAGGCAAAAGTATTGTGGAATAGAATATATATATATATATATATATATATATATATATATATATATATATACACTCTAATAAAGTCCTACTACTAAATTATGGAATAGAGAGGTTGATTTCTGTTTGTTAAATAAAACTCATGATGTAGAACATAAATGTAAAAAAAATATTGCGAAATTAAATAGATTACAAACATTGCGCTGAATATGATATGAATTAAACAGGATTAATTCCTGTCAGATAGAATATAATTGAGGTGGGAAGTGCATGTATGTACCTAATCAAGCATCAACACCTCGGTATTTAAAACCAATTTAAACCTTGTGCAAAACCCTAGACAGTTTGACGTGGAATTCTCAACGCCTGTCATGCAACATGTGCCAGGATTAAAATTGATGGCGATTAAGACAACTAGTACACGTGTTTTTACAATGCAAGAAAACAAGGGAAATTGTAATTTACAGCAACTAGATCCCTTCTCAAATTCGAGAAAATAATTCACCCCCTTCTCTCCCCACTTCGTCTTGCTCTTTGTTCAAAATATAAGCCGCAAGCTTATGATATTCTCACAGATATTAACGTCGCTCTTTCCCACTGCGCGCCGACATTCGAACTGTGCTACTTCCATGGAGGATGTGATGGAACGGTATATCGCATGATTACCAAGAGCTAGTAAAACTTTCATCTGTGTTCAATATTCTATTATTGTTATCCAATGCCACCGAATTGACTTACAATATTTATTCAATTCTCTCCTGGCTTTAACGGAATTATAACCCACTACTGAGGTTGGGGCGCCTTAAAGACGAAGTTACGTTAATCCTATGATATCATGGGTACGAAACACCAGGATAATCCTTAAAGCTAAACTTAACCTAAATTAAAGACGTTGTCTAATAATTAATTTTTCTTTATTTATTTAAATGTATACTAACTATGTCATTATAATATTTTTCTCGTTTTTTATATATATTGTACATATTATATATATAATTCGTTAAATCTAGAGTAAATAAAAATACATTATAAATATTAATTGTATTGCATTTTATAAATATTAATTGTATTGTATTTATAACATGTAATGGTTTATGTATATTGTAATTTAGATGTAAGACTATTTTTTTGTATATTTTAAAACCTGGTTGAGTGGCAGACAAGGCCTTAAGGTCTTAACTTTGCCAGGTAAAATAAAGTTATTATTATTATTATTATTATTATTATTATTATTATTATTATTATTATTAAACTTCTTGTAGAAAAACCAAAGGGAAAACACCCAGTTGGTAGACCAACAGTGAGGTGGGAGAATAGCATTAATCATGATTTGAGGGAAGTAGATTATACAGATGATTGCAGAACATTAACTCAGGATAGGGATGTGTGGCGAGCTTACTCGTAGTCCGGGTGGCAATGAACCTACGGGTTCGATAGTACGAGTGAGTTACTTAGTTTTATGAGTGACCGCAGGAATGGAGAAGATTGTATAACAGTGAACTACAGGTTGCTTACGACAAATTTGATGTTAAAAGAACAGTTAAGTATGTAACATTCTAATGGGCAAGATATGTGACATGGATGGGGTAAGCCCAATTAAAGATGGTGTTAAAACGTTTGCATGAAAACAAGAAAAACACCATGTAGGTAGGCCAATCATGAGGTGGGAGAATAATATTAACCATGGTTTCAGATAGATAAATGATATATGGGGACGATTGGAAAACATTAACTTAGGATAGGGATGTATGGAGGGCTTATGTCAATGTGGCCATGAACCTCCTTATTTAATAGTGACAATGAGTGATTATTTATATATAAATGAGTGATAAATGATACATTCTTTAAAAAGTTCAGTCAGTATTTGCATTGACGCATTTGTCACCCGCGGTAGATCTTTTGCCAATCTGCATATAAAGCGATCTATAGAAAATCGGGGTCACGCCATAGCGTAGTGGGTTTAGTCAATACGCTACAAGGCGGAAGGCTTGAATCCTGGTGGGGTCAAAATTTTTAAACTGTCCTAAACCCTCTGGCGGTACTATTGCCCTGGAGTCGACTCAGCCCCTAACTGAAATAATTTGTTCTGGGGGTAAAGGCGGTCTTCACGCAGGATTTACAATCCGGCTGGTATCTAGTGCTAATTGTCTAGAAACAAGTCTTCTTCTACCCCAAGAGCCTCCCTAGTGAGAAAAACTTTACTTTCACCTACGGTATTTAAAATCGAAAGGCGAGATAATAAAATATAAAAGGAATGTACTGTAATGAAAATAAAAAATATGTTCTAATGCCACCCACTGCACTTTACGTGCTTCGGGTTAAAAATATCATTACCATCATCAATAACAATCAAGGATTAGGCCATTGGCCTATTCCGCTTTAGGATAGAAATAGGTCCCTCCATCGCTTCTTAGGTCGTCCTGGGTCTCTTCGGCCTATGGTCTGTAGTTTAATAGCTTCAGAGGTAATGTATTGGGGTTAAAATACCTAACCTACCTAATACAGGCTTTTCATTTTACAGCAGTTCGCTCTTGATTCCTGCTCCTCTACCATACTCTTCTTCATCATTGCATCATATATTACTTCATACCATGTTCTTCTACTTCTCCTCCTCTTCCTTCTGCCTGGTTCCATCCAATCTAACACCTGTTTAGGCCACTGGTCTTCGAAATCCGTTGTACATGTCCATGATAGCATGATGTTAAAAATAATAAATATAAAATAAAGGAATAACAAATTGAATTGATTTTATTAAACACAATGTGTACATTTAAAATTTTCACCAGTCTTTTGTAATTTTGGTGAGAGGCTGAGTTCTGCTTTGGCATTTCATTAGGTGGTACCTGGAGCATGGCTCGTCGCAAAGCTTACATCTGCAGTCCTCCTTCGGGTCGTGGTATGACGGATTCTGACATATTTTCCAGTGGAAACCATGCGCGGCGAAGCGTGTGTATAGGTGGCGAAGTTGGAAGTTCGGTCCTTTCCACACATCGGTTTTCATTGTTTCTGTGTCCATTATTTCCATCGGTATTGCATTGGCTTTGTTTTGTCTCTCTTTGATGGCGTCTTTATATGCCTGGGTTTCTGGTAGATTGAAGCGAAGCTTGATGTCCTCAATGAAGTAGGATTCATGTGCTATTCTGTAGGCGTAGCTGTTTCTTGTGTAATGGAATAACAAATGCATATAGATAATTATAAATTCTAAAAAAAAAGTTGAAAGTTTTGTGCATCTGGGCACCAACATTAACAGCACTAAATGAGACCAAAAAGGAAATAAGTACGATAATTCAAAATGCGAATACGGAACGATAAAATATTTTAAATCAAAATATCTCATTTTTAACACAGACTACATACGACATATAAAACCTGTGCTAATGTATGGAAATTAAACTTGGGGTCCTGGCTGAATATACCATTTTTGAAAGGAACATTCTGAGATAAATACATGGACCCATTCAGGAAAGAGGAGAATGGCGAATACGACGGCATAATGAGGAATTAAATCAGCAGATATTGTAGGAGATATTAAAATAGCTAGATTGAGATGGGCATGACATATCAAGAGAATGGATAATAGTGAGGTAACAAAAAGAATAATGATGGACCAACCAGAAGGAAGAAGAATGTAAGAAGACCTAAAGCTAGGTGGATGGATGGAGTTTTGGAAGGCGTTCAAAGACCTACAACTCGAAACTAGTGGACAGTAGCCAGGAATAGCGGGGTCTGGAGAAGAGTTTTTTAGGGAGGCTGTGACTCGACCCGGGTTGTTACGCCACATAGCATGATGATGGAAAAGAATGTACTGAGGAAACATTTCTGAAAGAATATTAACTAACTAACTCACTGGCACTGTCGAACATTAAGTTCATAACCGCGCGGACATAAGCTCTCCAAACATCCCTATCCTGTGCTAATGTTTTCCAATCATTCCCTGTATAATCTACTGTATAATCTACTTCCCTCAAATCATGGTTAAAGTTATTCTCCCACCTCATTTTTGGTCTACCAACTGGGAGTTTTCCCTTGGTTTTCCTACAAGAAGCTTCCATGCACGTCTTTCATTCCCATTCGTGCCAGATATCCTGCCCATCACAGTCTACGAGACCTAACTGTTCTCATTATATCTGGCTTCCTATAAAGATCATATAGTTCAGTGTGATGTAGTCTTCTCTATTCACCTGTCTGTTCATCTCGCTTTGTCCAAAAATATTCCGAAGAACTTTATTCTCAAATCTTCGTAATCTCCTTTCCTCCCTTAAAGTAAGAGTCCATGTTTCGCATCGATATAATATAACTGGTAGAATAACAGTTTTACATATTTTCTGTTAACGTTTTTGAAAGGAGTTAATTCGTCTACAGTCCCAGAATCGAGCCTATGTTTAATTTATTTATGCATTTCATTCCAGTTTGTGATATATTCCAAATTAACTGATATCTTAAGTTTGACACAATGGAAACATTAACTTCATAACAACTATAGTGTTTCCAGTATAAAACCGGACACTCTGCGGCTGGCAGAGTGAAATGCGGACGGGGAGAGAGCGCTGCCTGACGGGTGAAACCCCGTGAGGCGTGTCCGGTTTTATATTGGAAGCCCTGTATATAGAGCATTCTATAAATAATCATCTAGGAACCTACTTACTTTATTTTATATCATTTTAATTTTATTATATTCTGTTTTTGTTAGTATTAGATCACATCATCATTGTATTTTGTTTGGTCTGCATTTTAATAATATCTTAAAATTGTAATATATATGCAATTTTTGTATAATTCTACTATTCGCTGGTTGAGTGGAAGAGAAGGCCTTATGGCCTTAACTCTACCAGCTAAAATAAAGCATTATTATTATTATTATTATTATTATTATTATTATTATTATTATTATTATTATTATTATTATTATTATTATATTGATTCTAGATGTCAAATAATACATCTTTTTTTTAACAGATTTCCATTGTATTTGATCTATTGTCTTTGAGGTTTTATAGCGGATTTTTACTTTCTTTATGTCGGAAGACATTACTTTTCTCATAAACTCAGCTGTAATTAAATAAGCTTCATATTCTCACTTTTATGGCCTTGATTTTATTGGCAATAAATTTTAGTAAAGGCCTGATATTAGTGGATCCCTTTATTGTCTCAAGTATCATCTTCAAAATGATATGGCTAATGTTCACGACCAGAATTAATGGAGCTTACAAAGTTACAATATTCTCTTCTACCCAGCTCCAGTTCGAAAGATCGCTGTTAAGTAGTAGCTATTTTGATAGCAATAATAATGTTGCTAGTTCGAATCGGGTATCAGCAACATATCATTGCTTAAATTTCATTTTTTTTCTTTAGATATATTTTTATCTTTTTTCATGTCATCAGTCTTAATGTGTTTTATCCTTCAGTTATCTATCACCTTGATTCATAGACATGAATAAATCAACAGTATTAAACACCTAGGTATCAATTTATCATATGTTAAAATTGAAGAAATTAATGACAAAATAAATAAAATTAATCAAAAGTGTGGCACTATTAAAAGAACCCTTAAAAACTCAAGAAAAGAAACAAAAATAAAATTGTATAAAGTAATGACTGTTCCTGTATTGATGTATGGATCAGAATGGTGCACGATCACTAAAAGACAAGAACAAAGATTGGAAGCAGCTGAGATTTTTAAGAAATATAGCAGGATGTACTCTGCTGGTTAAGAAAAGAAATGAAGATATAAGAAAGGAACTAAATATTTTCAAACTTACAGACTGAATAATTAAATATAGGAACGACTGGAAATAACATATTGATAGAATGCAGAAGAAAGATTTCCAAAATTATTGCTAAATTATAAATCGCACGGAAGGAGCCAACTGGCATAACCCCTGGATGATGATGATGAATAAATAAAACTTGTAGTATTAAATTACTCTACGAAATTCTGTATTATTATTATTATTATTATTATTATCATTATTATTATTATAATTATTATTATCAAACCATAATTCTGAGCATTTTAACATATGGTGCTGAAGTCTGGCAAATTCCTACCAGGGAAATGAAAAGAATTTTAAGTACAGAAATGGATGTTTTAAGAAGATCAGCTGGAAAATCTAGAATGGATAGAATACGAAATAAAGAATAAGGGAAATTATGGTGTACAAGAGGAGCCGGACATCATAGAAAAGAAAAGATTGCAGTGGTATGGTCATGTCAAACGAATGCCAGAGCAAAGATTACCAAAAATTGTTATGGAATGGATCCCAATGGAAAGGAGGAAGAGAGGAAGACCGAAGAAAACTTGGATAGAAGGGTAACAAGCAGCTATGAATATCAGAGGAATGGAGGAAGATCAATGGATGGATAGAGAGGATGGCGTTTGGTTTCCGGAAGACGGCGGCAGCTGCCATGATACCGGATGATGATGATGATTATTATTATCATTATTATTATTATTATTATTATTATTATTATTATTATTATTATTATTATATTATTATTATTATTATTATTATTGTTAACTAACTAACTTACTCACTGATATTGTTCATCTCTCTTTGGTCCAAAATTTTCCTAAGACTTTATTCTCAAATAATACTAATTTATTTTCCTCCCTTAAAGTAACAGTCCATGTTTTGCTTCCATAAAAGGCTCATTATTATTATTATTATTATTATTATTATTATTATTATTATTATTATTATTATTATGGTCATAAAAAACAAAAATATGTATGGTTACGTAAAAAGAATGACAGATGGCAGATTTTCAAGAAAAATATTCGATTTGGTGCCATTGATAGAAGAAGAACATGACCAAAAGTAATGTTGAAGTTACTTTAAGCAGCAGTATATGTATCACATCAACATACCGGTAACAGGAAAAATAACAGTTTTATATATTTTTAATTTATTTTTTAGATAAGCTGGGTGAGAAATGTCCTTAAAATGCGTAAAAACATGCGTCTGCAGAAATGAAGCTTTGTTAATATGTTTCTACACCTCATTCCTGATTTTATTATTTTTTTTGCTACTTGCATTAAAAAAATCGAAGTTTTTCTCATTTGTCATTAAATGTGTGCTTCCAGTATATAATGTATTTCTGCGTTTGGCCGGAAGTGAAATATATAGCCTAACTAATTCAAGATAACAAAACTCATTATTCCGTACATCCATAGTAATTCTGCCCGAAGGCTGGTCCTTCAATGCAATCATAGCATTTTCATGCTATGCTTGCAGCTTTACTAGGGAATTGTTGGTGTGGTAGCTTCCCGTTGCTTTCCACACCGGTGAAGGATGATGATGATGATAAGGATGATGCTAATGGCCATATGATTTCGGGGACCGTTTGGGCCTTAAAGTTTTCCTGACATTTGTCTTACAGGTGAGGAAAAATCCCGATAAAAACCTCATCCAGAAAAACTGCCGCGACCGGGGATCGAACCCTGGCCCGCTGCGTGACAAGGCAGCACGCTACCTCGAGACCACAGCGGTGGACATTCCGTAAATAGTGATGTATTTGAACGCCTAAAAAATCAAAGGCTATTAGTCACCGTACAGTATTATAAAATAATTTACAAGTTTAGATTTTAATTTATATGCTGCATGATGTGTAAAAACTTCAATTTTATTTCTACATTGACTAGAATTTATAAGCTATAAAACCCTTTTAACTATGTCGACATCGTCCCTTATGCAGGTCATCTGTAAACTAATTTCAGGTTACGGTACGCTTTCTTTATGGTTACATAACCTAAAATATACTTCATAGGAAATATGAAGAGCGACCTTTAACGACAGAGTTACACAAGCGAGAAGATGCAGGAAGTACTAATGTCGGCGAAGGGGTTGAGGCAACATATCGTTCGCTCCAACAGTTCAGGATGCTGCTAGAGGTCTGGTTTTGTCATTTGATGATTATGATGACCCCGTGATGGTGATTGATGATGTAATGCATCCCCTCGCCCGTAAGGATTTATTGCACCCCTAACGCCCCTATCAAAATGCCCCTTCCTGTTTACACTGGAGTGCTATATTAAGCCCTTTACTCCTACCACTGGTCCAATGAAGCCTTTCTAGAGATAACTGCCCCCCCCTAGCTTATGTTCCATATGAAAATTATTCCAGTCTGGATAAAATGATACGCTCTTTTGTTTATTCTCGGAATGCAAGCTTCTGATAACTAATGGAATGAGATTGTGTTTTCATCAACAAATTGGATATTTCTATTCAACTTTTCTTTTTTGTTGAAGTTCAGCCACCTAAAAAGTATCTGAATCTATTGAGGGCAATGGTCATGCTGAATTGAATTGACTGTATTGAATTCAATTAGTTTCAACATTCTATGAATTACAATAAAATAATTTTACAAAAATGAGATGGGATATAGGTCGAATGATGATAAATTAAAAGAATTGAAAATAAAACAGACACGCTTGATACTTTCAAAACATTTGACATTATCTGTTTAAGCCTTTTTTATCTTGTCGATTATAATTTAAATTAGATTTGGTTTGTTGGCAAAATGTTTTATTCACAATACAATGTCTGTAAAGTATAGGGATCTTGGAAATTTTCCAATGTTATATAGATTATTGTACACAAATGAAATTCTTATCAATAACGCACTGTATAATCATATTAATTCATTTTATATATAGGACATGATTACAAATAGAAAAATCGGCGATCTAGAATAATTACTATATCTGCATTAAACCTGTATACAGAGTGACCCAACATCTCGGGTCGTATAAAGAGAAACGGAGGTATTCATACGAGTATTGTATGTATGAAACGTAAAATTCTTCTTCTTTCACAGTAACATCTGCCCGCCTCCTGGACTTACCTCTTTCGATAAAGCAGGGTTGCCGCACACTTGACATTTTTTAAGTCACGCTTATACACTTGGCCAACTTGAGTGTTAATTAATATTTGTCTCCAGAATTAAACGTATCTTAGATATTAGCAATTTTGTTTCCTTCTTTTATCTTGTACATCATTACTTTATACCTTTAATCTAGAGCATCGTTTCCCAACCTGTGGTTCGTGAAACCCCCCAGGGGTTCGCAAAATATTTCAACGTGTTCGCCAAAACATTTCCTTAATGGTGGGTTTCGAGGTTAGGCCTATTATTGTTTCCTTCATTTCTACGGCATTGTCATAATAATAATAATAATAATAATAATAATAATAATAATAATAATAATAATAATAATAATAATAATAATAGTAATAATAATAATAATAACAATAATCCGGTATCATGGCAGCTGCCACCGTCTTTCGAAAACCAAACGCCATTCCCTCTCTGTCCATCCGTGTGGAGTTGCCAGTCTCCCATCGGGCGCCTCCCCAGGTGGTGGATAAGGGAATGCTCACCAGATATGGCGGGTACTGGGGAAATAAAATACCCAGGGCGGACCAAAACTAGCGCTGCTGCCTTGCAGCAAGATACTGGACTATCAAAGGCTAGAGGAAGAAAACCTTGAACAAAAATTACCCGTCCCCCAGGTTGGGGGTTGATGCATCGGGCCAGCTCCTCGTTCATCATAAAAAGAAAAAAAAATGCTAAAAGACCAGACATCATGCGTCGGAAATAATAATAATAATAATAATAATAATAATAATAATAATAATAATAATATAATAATTATTATATTATTATTATTATTATTATTATATTTTAAAATTAAATTAACCCTATAATGTCCCTTGTTACATATGTGTAAGAACGGGAATTTATTACATTATTTACACAATAAATTAATATTTACCGCGGTTGCCTGATTTGCAGTTATTTAACAACGCTACGAATGCATTTCATATCGCTACAATTAGGCCTACATGTTTTGTAACTTTTAAGCCGTAACTGGAGTAACTTTAGGTTTTAACCGTTAAGGGCTAAGTCAATTTAAGGTTATTAAACCTTTTGCTTGGAATTAATTTTTTTGCATGTCTACTCTATGTATATTTAAGTCAGCGGTTCATCCAACTGAGATCGTTGTGGAAGGGTTCGCAAGTCGAAAAAGGTTGGGAACCGCTGATCTGAGAGTTATATCAACATATATTGTAGATAATAATATTTGATAAGGGAATTACGAAATTCCGACCATACTGGAAACACGTCCTATTGCCTTGTAGTGCATTTCCTTAAACAAACTATGCTACGATTGTGAACATAAAAAATAAATTTAAAATACGCATAAGGAAAATATATTAATTTTTTAGTATGCAAACAGTGAATTCTTCGAAATAAAAAGATCGTAAATTAATTATAACAGGAGATTGATAGTTTTGTTAAAATATATGCTCTTTATTTCGTATCAGATTGTATTCTCGCGCAATAATCGATATTATTCATACATTATTAACGAACAATTGAATTTCAATATTTCTACTAAACTTCTAACTTGAAAACTCGTCAAATTATTGATAGAATTCAAAAGTTTTGTTAAGATGAAGCCAGTTATGAACGCTCATAGATAATGAGCAAGTACGATTGAATATAGATCGACTAGAAGAACTCAACCAAGATAAATTACACAGCCTTCTATTTAAATAAATATGAATATATTATTTGCTATTCAGCGAACCCCATCAGTAAAAAATTATATATCAAAGCAATTTATTACCGGACTAAAGTTTATTAGATTTTTTCTCCTATTTTTTAACTAAATCTGAAGAAATGTGGCCATTAAGATTGTTATCACGAAAAGATTTTCTAATAATTTTTACAAATCATCAGGAATCCTCTTTAATAAATACCGATAATAATAAAAGCAATATATATATACTAGAAGTCCCGGCCACGCGTTCCTGTGGCTAAGGTATACGTTAAAAATTCTAATTAAGTTGCTGTCTTTCAGCCAGATTATTTAAAACTAATACTTACACACGAAATTAATAATATTGAAAATAAAATAAACGCAGAACACACTTAAATTATGAAATAATCAATATTTGTAATTCAATTGAAATTCGCGGTTGCAACAAAAAGCACAGCAATCTGGATCTCTCTTTGTTAATTAATAAATCAATTACCTTACCAAATTACCTTACACCGCCATCTGTTAGAATCGTATGGAACTCATAGTTAATTATACCGCCATCGGTTAGAATCGTATGGAACTCACAGAGAATTATAACTCTTTGTTAAATAATAAACATATAATTTCCAATAAAAAATAATGCGATTATAAAAAATAATGCGATTATAAATTTAGTTATAAACCACCTAAGTCTCAAGTTGGATCAAACTGCACACAGTGTGCAAAATTTATAAAAATCGGTTCAGTAGTTTAGGATTCCATCGCGGACAAACAACGTGACACGAATATATATATATATATATATATATATATATATATATATATATGGTTGTGTAATGAATAGCACGGTGGGGAACCAACCCAGAAGTCCGGGTTCAAATCCCGTTCAGGCATTTATGTTTCTTATGCCATGTATATATATAACCATATATGTGTGTTAACACACATAGAGCCCGTAATTTTCATATTTTTCGGGACCAAACAAGGCATATAGCAATCAATTAAAAAAGTAAATCGGGCTATTACGGAGTGTGGGTTCATTTGAAGCGAAAATTACAAAAAATCCTTTAGCTTCCGCACTTCCTGATTTTCCATAACTAAACACGACAGGGCTATATTCCACCACATTAAACAAGGTATTCTCGAAAAAGAAAACAGAATACTCCAACCATTAGAAGGGAGTTAATCTAAAAGCCGAAATTTAAAAATCGCTCTAGTAATTTAATTTAAAAAAGACATGCCACAAACTAGCAAAATCGGACTATTTCCTGGGAAATTAATTTAGTTTACAAAGTTCTTGCGAGTTGGACTTCTTACTTGTCACCCCTCCATTTTGTAATAACTTTTAATAACTTTTCAGACCCTGTATACATTAAAATTATACACCTTAAATTCAGTTTTCTATAAGCTGCTATTTAATCTCGATCACAACAAGTAGTTGTGAAAGGGTGTGTTCTGTTGAATTTGCACACTTACCTAAAACAGTGAAAATAAAGGACTTAAGTTTCATTGTAAAACGAAAAGCAATTAAACACTTCGCTGAATACATTATTGAGGCTGAAGCACAACTTTGTCAACTATGGGCAAACAATAATTGAATGACTTGCTAGTAAAAAAATGTAATTTTCGGTGAAACAGTTTGCGACAGGCACAATACTCATTAAAGTAGTAGAAAATTCAATTTCACCAACCGACATTTTCCTCCTCATTCTTTGTGTATATAACACACAAAGCCTTTTTGCAAATATTAAAACGGTGATCGATCATTTGACATAATGCACGATATGGCGTGGAAACTATTCTGCTCATCTCCATATAGATGACGAAGTGAAGGAATAGAAGATGATTGAAAACATAGAAGGTAGCATAGGATTACTAAACGAAAAAAGAAATGGGGAAGGAAGAGAAGACCTATTTGGAAAAAAAAAAAGGTGGTTTTATCTGTTGGGGTGCGCGAATGTGAGCAATATTGAGAAGGTAGAGTGGATCAAATGGGCTGGAATTTTACTTCAATTCTTTCCCCCTATCTTCCGATAT
Organism: Diploptera punctata; assembly: GCA_030220185.1. Classification (NCBI taxonomy): domain Eukaryota; kingdom Metazoa; phylum Arthropoda; class Insecta; order Blattodea; family Blaberidae; genus Diploptera; species Diploptera punctata. The sequence goes on from JASPKZ010007805.1 coordinate 1,948,979, forward strand.
TCCTTGGATTTCGTAAGTGAACAATTGAATGTGGAGTGACGTTCATAGAACAAACTAGGATCATCTACGGGTTAAACACATAATATGTAACTGAAGATCAAACCCAGCGAGTTATTCCAAGCGGTAACGTTTGAGAACCGAATCCGGGAGATCTCGGGTTCAAATTCCGGTGTCGACCAACCTGAAATAACTCTATGCCGCGACAGACCCAGAAGACACTTGAAAGATTTAAAGTTAAAATTAAACTAATCCATCCATAGTAATTCTGCCCGAGGGCAGGTCTTTCACTGCAATCATAGCATTTCCATGCTATGCTTTGCAGCTTTACTAGGGAATATAGGTGTGGTAGCTTCCCGTTGTTTCCACACCGTGAAGGATGATGATGATGTTGATGATGATAACTGATAAGGATGATGATGCCGGATGATTTTCGGGGACCGTTGGGTCCTAAGCTTCCTGACATTTGTCTTACAAGTGAGCAAAAACCCCGAAAAAACCTCACCCATTAGCCTGTCCCGACCGGGAATCGAAACCGGGCCCGCTGCATGACAAGGCAGCACGCTACCTCGAGACCACATCGGTGGGCATTAAACTAATAAAATTCAATTTTAGAAATAGAGAAGCTTCTTTAAGTCTTAATAGTTTCCCTACTTTTCATGGGAAATTATTTTAATCTAGAAATTTTCTTTAGTGTTATTATTTTAAGTTGAACTACCAGTTAAAGGCTGGCATTACAACCACGTGTGTTAATTAGAGGTATGGAGAATCATATTAGAGCTAGTATAGTTACATGTGGTAATATTTTAATTGCCTTCTACATGTCTCACATCCAGATAATATACTGATCACATATCACCATCTAACCTCTGTATAAAGTGCAACTAAATTAGCTTCGGTAAGAAATTACAGCTAGGGAGTACCCATATCGCTTACCCAAGACGAACGGACTATATATATATATATATTAGCTAATACCCGGCGTGCGCTGCTACGCCTAAATAAATGAAAATTAATGGGCTTTTATGTTTAGTTTAAATAAGAAAAAGGAAAAATAATTATAAATTTATATTTTTAGATACCCCATGCTGATTGCCCGGCGTTGCCCGAGAATCTACTTATCCCGATCATCTTGACACAAATGAGTGAAATACGAAAATTAATGTGTTTTATGTTTAGTTAAATAAATAAGAGGAAAACTTTATATCGTAATTACTTTTTGGATACCCCATGCTGATTACCCGCTGTTGCCCGGGAATCTAGTTATCTGCATCTTATAAATGAGCTAAATGACAAAATTCGTTATTGTGAGTTATCCATAAAAGAATACCCGCCATGTGCTGCTATGCTTGCACAGGAATCTACGTACTTGTCTCGATCTTCCGGGCATCAATGAAAGACAAAAATGGTTATTGTGAGTTATCCATAAGAGAAACATATGCTATCGCGGACTTTTTTGTAGAGCGTTTTGAGACATTCAATTCTGTGTACATTAATTTTGTGTGTTTGTTATGGTTTAGCAGCGCAAGCCATTTAAGCGTCCAAAGAGCTACTTTTTATCACGTTTTCCACCAAAAAGGACGATTTTTAAGGGTGTAGGAGTTGAGTATCACAACTCCCTTATAGCCTATGCTCATCCTGGAATCTTCTGAACATTTTGCAAAAAGCCCCATCACTCTCGGATCAATGGTATGGCCGCGCATAAAATACGAACAAACAAACATTCATTTTTATATATATATATATATATATATATATGTATGTTATATATATATATATATCATGGGAGGAGCTAGAACTCCGTTTTGCATGTTGAGGAAATTAAAAGTGTGAAAAAACGCATTTATTCATAAAGGTCTAACCCTAATGTCAAATGTGCACAATTTATCATGAATCATTTTACATTGATACAAATTACATTCTTCATGTGTCTTTACAAACCTTGTCAGATGCTTTAAAATAAACAATTCAGTAGATATTACCCTCTGTTATAAAATTAAACCTTTTAAACTGCATTTACTTTGCAATGGTGAAACAAAATTTTCGCATCATAAAGAAACTTAAGTATATACTTCCTGGCAACTCTACAAACGCTTAATGCATACATATTTGCCACATGTAACTTGGAGCTAATTTTATTATAAATGTGTGTAATTAACCGCTTAGAATACGCTTTTAACATGTGTACAAATTTGAGACGACGCCCTTTGCATGCGTTTTCACTCTTACGTTATAATTTGTCATTCAGAACGGCAATATTTCTTCGTGACAGGTTGATTAATAACTAATAAACAGTAAAGAGTATAAACGTGCTGCAATAAATAATATTTATCCACAGGGCTGAAGGATATAATTCCTATAGAATCAGATAACGTCTGCTTTCCAACAAAGTATTAATAGTTTTAGATATAAACGAACATATCATTATAGGCTTCACAACATTAAGAAACTGGGGCTGGAAGTAAATATCAATAAATCTACGTATATGGCCACACATATAAATACATATAACGATATTGAAAACCATTTATACACAATATGTTCGTAATTTTGATAATGAAAATGGAAGAAATAATCAAGTCTTCAGTGAGAGTGAAATATTATATTTTATTACTTAATGTATGCTACAATGGAAAACTTTGATTTTTGTGCAGCCGTTGCATTCCTATGATCTGTGCTGTTCAAGTTAATATCGTGAACATTTTCCATGAAGCCGGATCATATTATTTCGGGGACCGTTTAGGCCTTAAAGGTTTCCTGACATTTGTCTAACAGGTGAGGAAAAACACCGATAAAAACCTCACCCAGAAAAACTGCCCCGACTGGGGTGACCAAGGCAGCCCGCTACCTCGAGACCACAGCGGTGGACATATATATATAAAGTTATTTAAATATCTGTCATCCACCGCTGTGGTGTCGATGTAGCGTGCTGCCTTGTCACGCAGCGAGCCCGGGTTCGATTCCCGGTCGGAATAGGCTCCTGGGTGAGGTTTTTTCGGGGTATTTCCACACCTTTAAATGTCAGGAAGCTTAGGGTCCAACTGTCCCCGAAAATCATCCGGCCATCGTCATCATCCTTATCATTATCATCATCATACTTCACCGGTGTGAAAAGCAGCGGGAAGTTTCTCTCTCCAAGCTCGACAGGCCTAGAAGGCCCTTGCCTACGAGCCGGCTGCTGGCCTCATATGTGTTAATCTCAGATGTAGACGATCATAAGCCAGTGTAGGGGTGATATGTAGTCAGCCGTTACCACACCTATAATTCCTAGTAAAGCTACAAATCATAGCATGAAAATGCTATGATTGCAGTGAAAGACCTGCCCTCTGGCAGAAATACTATGGATGGATATAACTATAACTGTCTTCCTCAATTAGAATGGATTTTTGTTTTAAAAACTTCGTTAATTATTAAAATCATGAAGACTTTTCAAAACATCTTCCATCGTCGGCATATCATTTGGTTAGAAAATGATTTTTGTTTTAATAACTACTTTTTGTTTTAATAACTACATTAATTATTAAAACAAAAATCCATTTTAATTGAGGGCGACGGATATATAAAGATACTTATAATATTATTTAAAATATTTTTAATAGTTAATGGACAATGATTGAATTTTTGAGGTAGTTTGTATAAAATACCTAGAAACTACAACTACAAACAAGAAGGAGATTCAGAAATAGATTAAAACAGGCTCAACTCTAGAAACTCATATAATTATGCTTTACATGGGCAGTTGACATAGCAACTTCTCACAAAAAAATTAATCTGAAATATATAAAACGCCTAAATATAAATTGGAAATTTTTTTACCAAAGAGAGATGTTTGGACCAAAGAGAGATGATCAGATAGGTGAATGGAGAAAACTATATAACAGTAAGCTGCATGGTCTTTATAGGAAGCCAGATATAATAAGAACAGTTAAGTCTCATAGACTGAAATGAGCAGGACATGTGGCACGAATGGGGAGTGAAAGAGGCGTATGGAAGCTTCTTGTAGGAAAACCAGAAGAAAAACTCCCAGTTGGTAGATCAAACTCGAGGTGGTAAAAGAATAACATTAACGATGATTTGAGGAAGCAGATTATACAGGGGATGACTAATAAACATTATCTTAGGATAGGAATGTATGGAGAGCTTATGTCCGCGAGATCATGAATCTACGGGTTCGATAGAGCCAGTAAGTAAGTTAGTTATTACTATCATTATTATTACTATTATTATTATTATTACTATCATAATAATAATAATAATTATTATTATTATTATTATAACGCGTAAGTCCAGATTAGAAAGAAATAGAAACGTTAAAATTAGTAAAATTATGAAAGTTGAAAGAAATGTATTGCAGACAATTGAAGAGAGACGATTAAAATGGTATGGACAATCTCAAGAGGATGGCAATTGATAGAATCCCTAAGAAGATATTGGAAAGGAAAATACACGGGAAAAGAAGACTGGGAAGACCTAAATAAGGTTGGATGGATGGTGTGAGAAGAAGTATGAGTGAAATGGGACTTACATATGAGAATTTTCAGGACCGCTACAACTGGAGAAGGCAATTTTCTTGAGGGCGACGGAAAACTACAGTCTTATGGATAAGTTGCGAAATAAAAATTATCATAAGTATTGCCACGAGTGATTTCCAATTTATCTAGAGAATTTGGAAATCAAGAATGGCATTTGTTAGGACTATTTAACGAATAAAATTATGCTGATTACCCACAAATCATTATTTAACTATAGTTATTTTTAAATATTTATTTATTTAATGTAAACGGCGATGTTTGAAAACAAATGAGAAACGATTGGTACGCTTCATTTGCTTCTTTTGTTCATCACTGCGACCAGATCATATTATTTATTGCCAAAGGATCGCAATATTGTAAGAATGCACCCTAGTGGAGAAATTTGTAACCAACAGTATAGGTATTAATTAATTTCTGATGTCCTATGATGTAAATATGACAATTATATTTTTGTGCAACTTCATTTCCTGAAAAATAATTCGTTTTAAGAAACTGCGAACAGTGGTTTCTTTTTTTTTGTAGTATAATCAATTGCTACAAATGTTTTTATATTATCTCCCGCATGCGCTATCTGCTGACATTCATGCACCATATATACAATCTGGTATCCATATTTCTTAGAGAGTCAGTCACTGCAAAATAATGCTATGACCTATTCAGAATGTTTAAAAGGAGTAGCTTTCTTTAATATGATAAACTTCAGTTGATAAATTCGAGGCGAAACACGACTGTTATTGGTTGTAAATAAAAAATCGTTGAAATGTGATTGGTCATTGAATCTCATTTGGGACATGAGTAAAATAGTCATCATTATTATTGTTAACTATAATATTATTATGCCTTCCATTTTACAAAGTTTTCTGTTTTATTAGAAAAGCTATTTTCTTTATTAATGAAAATCATGCACGATTCAAGGAGCTTAGCTTACGAAATGTGTTGCACTAACATAAGTGCACCTTCTAAAGAGAATTTATTTACTTATTGATGCAATGTTAAGACAGTTCTTTGTTTTATCGCTTGTTTGTTGGAACTCGCTGTTAAATTTTCAGCCGTCATAGTGTTCATCATTGCAGAGTAAGTTTACAACCAAGCTCCGAGAAAGAGTCACGTTTTCGAGATGAGAGAAATGGACCATTCTTTTGACCGTAACTAGTTATAGCTCTTTGTCGAGAGAACCGAGAAATTATGACGTGATAAAATATAAGAAAGGGGATACAGAAAACTTGGAGAGTTAAATTAAATGGACGACCAAGATCTTTAGTACCAGGGGTCTTTCTCTCTCCCTCTCTCATTCTTTGTCTCTTTCTGTCTGTCTCTCTAATTCTATCCATCCATCACCTATGTGACGGGGTTTCTTAGGTAATGAATTTCTTTCATTAAATATTATATTCAGTCCGTTTATTTATTCTTGCACCGGCATGTAGATCTCTTCATGGCAGCCGCTGATCAACACAATTATGGCGATTAAAGAAATGTAGTCAAATAAAACATTTACTTCTTCAATAAGTTATTTATTTAAATAAATATTTGACAATAAAGATGAAACTTATAAATATAGTTTCTATCATTTGATCTGATGACTACAGATATATACTTTCAGCTTGGTAGTATTCGCGATTTTATTTTCAACTATATTATTCTTGCTTTAAATATTATTTTAATAATGTGTAATACTTAATCTTACTACCGACACTTAACTTAGAAATTTCAAACCCAATTCAGCCCCCAATGATTCTAACAAAAATTACTAACAAATTTAAGTATAGAGGTAAAGAAATTAATGAAGGAGTGGGAAAAATTAATCATCTTAACACGGGACCCCCTAAAATAACTATAATTAATAATCCTACTATTAGTCGTATATTCACTTTTTTATATACTATTTCTGGTAATTTTTCCTTTTTTATTTCACCACACTCACGTCACCTCTATCAATGCTTTTCTTGTAAATTGAACCAACATAATTCAACAAATCACTAATTATTTAAAGTTTTATTTTGAGATGATTCAATGGCGTCGATCTTTTTCACATCATTGTAGCCATCTCCTTCTTCTTCTGTTGCAAATTATAATGTTGTCAGTTTCTGATTGGTAATGACATCATCAAGAAAGAACACGATAAGCCCGTCTTCATTCCTCGATACCCAATCATATTTTTGATGTTCGACCGACTTAAGACCACATTATTTAAACTTTCTTTTGTCGTAAACTTTTGTCTGTGAATTCTGTATCTATTGTTTTTCACGACAATATGTGACGTAATAATTGTTACATTTCACATTGATGTTATAAAAATCATCTATTATATTTAACATTGTAAAATAAATAATATTTTAGTTTTAAATTATTTAAATAATGTTTTATATTAAAAATTAAATAAAAAGAATACCCAAATTATGGTTATTACATAAGGATAAATTTTCCGGTTTACCTATTCTTCCATACATCACTTACACAACTCATGTATCATCATCGTCATTATACACCATTCATGATTATAGGCCAATGTTGTCGTGTTTCGATCTCAACTAGACAGGCTCTAAAAGTTGTTTTTTGTGGACGTCACATGGTCTTCATCGTCCTCTTTTGCAATACCGACGAACTGCATTAAGGATTCTAGTTGGTGACATTCGGGATACATGTTGCAGCCATCTGTCTCCATAGGTTATATCTTTTCTTCTAAAGGTTGCATGTGAGTTCCTTTAAAATATCGTCATTCCTCTGATGATCAAGAGAGTATATCCAGCAGTGTGGCGCATAGGGGCCTATATATACAATTTTTTAATGTTCGCACATCTTTCTGTGCCTAAAGTTTTATTTTCCTTCTCCACTCGTCTCTACCCATCCATTTCATGCACTTACAGTCCTCTTGTTCTCATTCCAGTTCTTATTTCTTGCATCCACGTGTTTCGAAGTCTTCCTTTCGTCTTCTTCCAGGTGGACACCATTTCAATATTTTCTGGGTAACCTTTCTTCTGGAATACACACACACACACACACACACACACACACACACACACACACATATATATATATATATATATATATATATATATATATATATATATATATATATGGAGAGTATAATACATATATAAGAAAAATAAGTGTTTGAATTGGATTCGCCTGGTAGTGTAATGGATATCACGCTGAGGTACAGACTCAGAGATCCGGGTTCGAATCCCGTCCAGGCATTTATTTTTCTTATCATACCATATATATATATATGTATATATATGGCTCTGAAGTCGACTAAGCCTCAAACGGTAATAAATTTCAGGCTATACTTTTCGTAATGGTTCAATGGACGATTCTTTTATTGTCTTTTTTCTATTTCCTTTGTTTTTAACTTTGTTAATTATTCTATTAAATATTTTACGTGGGGGAAAATTTTTTACTTGTGGAATTTCAGCCAGTATGGGGCCGGTGCCCACCCACCATCGTGAAGAATTTGGGTAGCTACAATAAGTAGCGGCTCCAGGATGAAAAGACCAGCTATAACGCCTGTGAGACCCGACAGGCTGACCACATGTCATCTCTACACTGGATAGATGATCGTCTACCTCTGTGATTAACAGATGTGGATGTGAGGCTAGTAGCAGGCTGGTAGGCCAAGGGCCTTCTAGGCCTGTCGCGATTGGAGACTTAAATTTTACGTTATATTAAATAAACATAGTTGTTACCTATGAGAAAGAAGCATATCATTCTGCGTTGTCTAACGCGCAATCATTGCTTACTAACTCACGTCACAGGGACAGATTAACAAAGGAAAAGAGATAATATGGAGAAATTGTGGAATGAAATTTGTGGCAGTGGAAAACGGGAGAAACCTTGAAAAAAAAAAACTGCCAAACTCCGTTTCGTTTACCACAAAATTTACTTGTAGTGATCGAGACAAGATCTCGAGACTCCAGTAGTAAAAACGAGCGTCTAATTGATTACGCCACGGATCCACAATTCTATACATTAATAATCTAGGTTTAAAAACGCTAGATCTTTTTTTTTACAACGCAAATTTTTCTGTTAAACTAAAATCCAAACAAAATATGGTGCTATAAGGACCAGAGCCTCATGAACTAGTGGTCAGCGTTTCTGACTACTGTTCATGTGGTCCCGGGTTCGATTCCCGGTCAGACCATAGGAATTTTTCCTTAAAAGGAATTATTCCTATGATTGCCCATGGTCTGAAGCTTAGGTTAAGAACTCTGCTGGCGCTTCATTGCCATTTATCGCCTATCATGTCATCGGGGTAATGTACTCGTAACTCCGCCCCAACGTAAGAAATTAATTACAATTCCGCCAATGCGAGGGAAGGAAGCCAGAAATGTCATAAAAGACAACCTGGTGGTATTAAAAAAAACATTCCTATAGGATTATTTTTTAGGTTTTGTTATCATATTTTATTATATTTTATGATTTTTTTCTGTTTTATGAGAATATAATAATTATTTTTGTTGCTTGTAGTCTGTTAAGACGTTAAGAGTATACAAATTGAATGATTGATTCTGATGTTACAAGACGAGGAAATTCTAAACAAAACAGACATTTATGGAAAAGGAAAAATGTAAAAACATACAAGGGGAAATACATACATATTAAAGGAGAGTTCCAGAATTTCCGGAGTTGCGTGAGATTTAAATAATTCAGCAAAACAAAAGAAGAGAGCTTAATCTAAATAAAATATTATCTGATACACAACTATGAGGCATATGTTTCTTTAAAAAATGTACAGAAATGTCACGAAAATTGTTCTTTATATAAACAATATTAATTCTAGATTCGTTATTTCAAGAATCCATTTTATGTTTATAGTCATTTTCTAACAATAAATTCCATCATCACTTTCAAGAGTTTTGTTATTTCGAGACAAGTATGTAGAAATCTTCCACTTTTTATTTATTTATTTATTTATTTATTTATTTATTTTTCGTTGATATAATATGAAGGCTGAAAACGATCAGAGTCCATTATTGAAGGAAATTATTTTGTAGTTCATTTCCCTATATCCTTCTACATTCCTAGATACCATATATGATACCTTGGCGTTTCTTTTTACTGAATAATAACAAGAATTTCCTGATTTTGAAACAGAGTTAAATTTTTTTGTTAAATCATGTTAATTAATGAACAATGGATATAGATGTTTGAATGCCAACTTTAGATAAGAACAATTGCCACATTTACCCCAACATATACCGGTAAACGTTCATACTTTTAACTTCATAAAGAACTCGTTAAAATATCTTTAGAACCACAGTCGAGGAATCACTAGAGCTAGTATGACCTAAAAACACCAAAATATGTAAAAATAAATAATAGTTTAATAACCTAAAACAACACGCTTTATTAGAAAACCGAACTAAAAAAATGAAAAAATAATTTTAATTTCCAACACGCTTGGGATAAAATTAAAGTGGCCAACAGAACGATCATCTCCAACACATCTAGAATAAAACTACAGTTATCTATAAAAAAACTAATTTTACCATTAAAGCATGGGGTGCTCTATATCGATTAATACATTTGATAATAAACAGATATTGGTAAAAGTAAAGTCTCTAAGAATAAAACGTAAAAAACATAAAACGCACCCCACACTTTTGATGGTAAATTTTTTTTGTAGATAACTCTAGATGTGTTGGAGATGATTTTTTGTTGACCACTTTAATTTTATCCCAACTGTGTTGGAAATTTAAATTATTTTTCATTTTTTAGTTCGGTTTTCTAATAAAGCGTATTGTTTTACTTTTTTAAAATATTATTTATTTTTTTATTTTTTAGTTTGGTTTTCTAATAAAGCGTGTTGTTTTAGTTTTTTAAACTATTATTGTTTTTATTTTTAGTTTAATTGATTCTCATAAACTGGAATCCCATAAAAATGTAATTGCTTACGATATTTTTAGTGTCTAGTCACCAATATAATTCTATATATTTTTTAAATTATTATTATCTAACATTATTATAATAATTTTGAATATTTTAATATAGATAAATAGTTACAGTTAATCGTATCCTTCTCATATTTTTTTGGATAAATTACAATGTGGCAAGTTACAAAATTGTTATTAATATTTTACAAAATAAGATAAAAATGTACATATCTTTAAATTCGATACTATTGTAGTATGAGCTAAAAGTAGGCCTAATACTCTTCTAAAAAAACCTCCAGGCCGGATTTGAAGCAGTGACCTATGGATTACTGAAATTATATACCACTACAGTTCACCGCTCTACCAACTGAGCTACCAGAGGATACAATATTAATTTCTTACTACGATGGACTAAAAAGTCGATAAGTCGATAAGTCCACAACCTTTATTGCGGTATTTATTTGTTGACGTCCTGATGATCATGGCCAGAATATTAGAATATTAGAATCTGGTGGAGGGGGTTGCATGTATTGGGTTCGTTTTCGTTTATCAGGCTGTCGTTGTGAAAACGAACCCAATAAATGCAACCCGCTATACCAGATCTTCAGTGAAACACCAGTTTTGAATCCTGCCGATGATGGGACAAGTCCCGAAAGCGCTACAGTTAAATGAATAATTTAGTTGAGGAGACGGACCTTTCAGGTGAATATTCTATAATTTTATATTAATTTTGAATAAACCTCAACGGAAACACATCATGAATCTTATAAAAGTTGATAACATATTTTCGGCATGCACAAAACACTTGGATGGGTAATAGATACCAACCAACCACTTTTTTTTATGTTTCCACGTAAAATATGTAATGGAATTACCTACTATTATTTAAGAAGACTGATATTTTACTTCAATTTAACAATTGTGTTTACCTTGTCTTTTAAAGTAATAATGAAAATTACTTTTACAAAATTCATCTACATTTCTCTTTTAGTTATGTCCAATGAGACTTTTTTCTCATTACGAACTCTTCTGTCAGCGTTAATAATGAAAGAATCAGTCGTAGCATAGCTTACAAAGTTACTTAATGCTCGTAGCTCGAGATTAAGGACACATTTCATGCGAGTTTATTATTAAAATGTTTGAACATTTGGTTTCTTTCAACATTTCCCAAGAAATTATTCTGTTTGTCTTTTTACATTAAATAAATAAGATCCTAACAGGTATATCAACAGTTTTCAAAGGAAATGGGCGAAAGAAAAGGAAGGAAGTTTCAATCATGATTTTGCAGTACAGAGTGTTTCTTGTTCAGCAGAAATGAGAACACAAAGGAATAATCAGGTATCAGGGAATACAAAGAGAGAAGGAAGTGTGGATGTTAGGCGGTGAAAAAAAAAGTTCATTACATCAATATATTTTTGGAGAAAAAATGTAATAAAAGTAATTACAAATGTATGGAAACGGTATGTATTATAGCATAGTTTACAAATATTTTTATCGGTTTATGATAAATTCGTTTTAATATGTGTGCAATGATCAATTTATAATTTACAAAAAAATAGCTACAAGAGCCGATTATCTAGAAAAAGTGGGAGCCTTAACCTCCTACTACCCCAAGGGCCTCCTGAGGCCTGTAGTGGGATCATTTTACCTTATTTTCACTCATCTTGTTTAATTTATGATTTGTTCTAATTTATCTAAGTTCTATCTCAATTTTTGTTGAAAATAAAAATTGCAACTCAAGATTAAGGACACAGTCGTTAAACGTTTGAATATTTGGTATCTTTCAAAATTTTCAAGACAATAATTCTGTTGTACTTTTGCAGGAAATAAAACAAGCTCCTACAAGTATATCAACAGTTTGCAAAGGAAATGGGTGAAAGAAAAAAGGGGGAAGAAAGTTTGAATCAAGTTTTTTGTAGTAGAATCTTTCTTGTTCATTCCAGCAATATCTATTTAAAAAAATGTAGTAAAGGTCATTACAAATGTAAGGAGATGACGTCATATATAGCTAGCTATTCCAAGAATTGTGAACCAGGGACTAGTCACATTAAGAAACAAAATTTATATTTCTTTTTCTTTATTTCTTAACCCATTCTTTCCCATGCTGTAAAAATGGAAGAAAAAAAGAAACTGGCAGAGCGGAAGAGGATATTTTAGATTTATGGCTTGGAGTTATGACACTTTTATTTACATAATATTGCACCAAGAGCTATAAAATATTACGTCTCAATTTTTGAGTTTGTTTACAACTGGTAGGTCCTATATTTTGTATGGGGCGACAAAGATCTTCCGAGAATGGAAACGTTTGCACCATTAAAGAAATTAAGTCCATATGGTGAAGATAAATAACATTAATTCAGGGCAATTTTAGTCGACTTGGCAGACAGGATGTAAATTACAGATTAGCTTATCGAGTCTCGATTCAAGAAACCGCTATATTATGTAGACTGTTTTTAAAACCCAGCCATTGTTCTGAAAAGTAAATACAGCAATATCCTAAGATAAAAAAAAGATAGAGCTTTAAAGCAAAAATAAAACTGATAATTTATATCTTCATAAACAAAGCAATCTTTCTATATGACCTTTCCAACATTTTCGTCTATCTATAATAAATTTTGCTGTCTTGAATGTGACTAATTTTAACGTTTTTCTCCTTTCCTTTAAAACCAGGTTCCAAATAGCAATTCAAAGGACAGGAGAAGAACAAGAGGAAGACCAGCCAAGAGATGGATGGACAGCGAATGCACATCCAATACGTCTTCCTCCGAGGAGTGATTTTGGAAATAAACAAGATGAAAATCCTACAAATTATGCAGAAGATGATAAACGAAGCACTGGATATTACAGGAAATCAGAGGCTGCCTGATGTTAGAATAATTTAAAAGAAATATAAATTTATATTTGCTATAACTTTGACTTGATCATTGCCTGTGTAACGAACATGTACTGATTGTTGTTTCCCATTTAATTTATCAGATTTATTATTATTATTATTATTATTATTATTACTATTATTATTATTATTAATCGTTCGAACAAAAATATTAGAAAATAAACCAATAGAACAAGTGACTTAATATAACTTCCTAGGTTGCGAAATATCATACACGCCGGAAACAGATACAAATAACAAACTAAATAAATTTAATTACATAACAGGAACTCTAAAAATAATTTTGAAAAATAGAGCCAAAAAAAAAATTCTATAATGAAATTATACAAGACGATGGCAGTTCTTATTATTACATAACTATGGATCCGAAACATGGACAGTGACAACACAACAATCTGCCAGAATACAATCTGCTGAAATGAAATTCCTCAGACCAATAGCAGGATATTAAAGAACTGACAAAGAACACAATACAGAATAAATAAGACAGCAACTAAAAGTAGAGGAATTAAACACAGCAATAGTGAAATATAGAACAGACTGGAAGAACACTTAGCAAGGATCAATGAGAACTAAATATCAAAGGTAGCATACAACTATTCACCAAGAGGAAGAAGAAGCTTGGGGAGACTAAGAAAAAGATGGAAACACGCAGCAATTTGGAGCTGGAAAAGGCTAGCAAGAAAGCCTTAAGCCGTGACGAAGAAGAAGAAGACGATTATTCATCGTATAAAATGTATGTAAGCCTGCGTGAAATTAACATTGCAACCTTTCTGTCTTTTTAATCCATTCTAATTAGTATACTGTAAATATAGTCTCTAACCTATACTGTAAATATGTATATATAAATATATAGTCCACCGCTGTGGTCTCGAGTTAGCGTGCTGCCTTGTCACGCAGCGGGCCCGGGTTCGAACCCCGGTCGGGGCAGTTTATCTGGGTGAGGTTTTTATCGGGGTTTTTCCTCACCTGTACGACAAATGTCAGGAAAACTTTAAGGCCCAAACGGTCCCCGAAATCATATGGCCATCATCCTTATCATTATCATCATCATCCTTCACCGGTGTGGAAAGCAACGAGAAGCTACCACACCTACAATTCCCTACTAAAGCTGCAAGCATAGCATGAAAATGCTATGATTGCAGTGAAGGACCTGCCTTCGGGCAGAATTACTATTGGATATATATATATATATATATATATATATAAAATTTGTACTGGTGAATGGAAGAAAATTCCTTATGGCCTTAACTCTGTCATAATAAATACAACATATAACTATTATTAGTATTATTATTATTATTATTATTATTATCATTATCATGTATCTTTCTTATTGGATTTACGGTCCTTTGAATCTTGCCATAGCCTCTCTTTTATTAAGGATTTCTAGACCAAGCTAATTTAGTTATGCTACAGATGTGGTGAGTGGCATGTGGTCAGTATATAGGATCCAATGAGATATGTAGTAGACATAAAAAATATTACTTGCATGATGAGGGTCGGTAAATTTTATTTAGAGGTCTCCTTTTTCAAGCTAAAGTTTCTTTTACGAGCCTGAAAATCTTCAAACTCGACTCAGGACTGAAAGTGACTCCAGGAGGACTTGTTCCTTGGTTTTTTTAGATTTATTATTTTTTTTAGATTTATTTATTTAGCCTGGTGGAGTTAAAGCCATGTGGCCTTCTCTTCCACTCACCAGAGCAAAAATATATTACATCAGAATATAACAATTACAATGAACTCTAATATCTTCTTCTTCTTCTACTACAAGGTTTATGCTATGCAGCCTGTTCCGGCGAAGTTAAAAGTGGAGTCCATCTTCTACGTGGTCGGCCAACATCTCTTGTTCCTCTGGGATTATACAGGAAAGTTCTTTTTGGTATTCTCACTCTAATATTAAATTGTACTGTATTGTATTGTAAGCCTATGTTTTCCCTTTAAAGAGATTTAGGCGCTCTCCCCCTACAGGGAAGAATTTGAACCATACTAATTTAGTTACACTTGTTTTCGTATAGATGCCATTTTGAGTGGTACGTGGTCAGCGTTCCGCCTCATACTGACATCTAGGAAACCAAGGTAGTACTAGGACGGGAAAATTCGGTAAATTTTGCTTAGAGGCCTTTTCATTCAGGCTTAAGGATTTTTTACGAGTCTGAAAATCTTCAGACTCGGGACCCACGGCTTAAAGTCCCTGCCGGAGGACTTGCTCCTTGGATTTTTCCATCCTAAAAATCCATCGACCCCGGCCGGGTTTGAACCCGCGACCCTTGGGACCAGAGGCAAGGAGCATAACCACTAGTCCACCGCGGCCAATCTAATACTAAATAAAAAATCCCGGCGAGTTTGAACCCGCGAACCTTGGGACTAGAGGCAAGGATCGTACCAAATAGCGCTCCCGCGGCCGACTATAAAATGCAACTTCTTCTAATTGGCAGCAATTTCTTCACCGAATGGATCGAAACCGATCCCTCGTTTATACTATCATTGAAGAGAAAGACTACTTAAAAGGTGACATTATATAGGCTTTTATTATTGATTTCGTACATCTCAATGATGGATAAATCATATTTGAAGAGAAAAATTATACGCTCAGACCGGGACCTGAACCCGGGACCCTTGGTTCTCTAGACCAAGTGCTCTACCAACTGAGCTACCTGAGCAAGTACCGATCTAAACGCAAATCTTTCTCTATATACATTGTAATTCCCATCCACCAAATGCTGTGAAGCCATGCTTCTATCTTGCAAATGGCGGCTTCTTTATTAAGAAGACATATTTGGGAATTATTATTACAGCCATACGGCTTTTTCCAAGTTTTATTATTGATTTCGTACATCTCAATGATGGATAAATCATATTTGAAGAGAAAAATTATACGCTCAGACCGGGACCTGAACCCGGGACCCTTGGTTCTCTAGACCAAGTGCTCTACCAACTGAGCTACCTGAGCAAGTACCGATCTAAACGCAAATCTTTCTCTATATACATTGTAATTCCCATCCACCAAATGCTGTGAAGCCATGCTTCTATCTTGCAAATGGCGGCTTCTTTATTAAGAAGACATATTTGGGAATTATATATTACAGCCAATACGGCTTTTTCCAAGTTTTTATTATTGATTTCGTACATCTCAATGATGGATAAATCATATTTGAAGAGAAAAATTATACGCTCAGACCGGGACCTGAACCCGGGACCCTTGGTTCTCTAGACCAAGTGCTCTACCAACTGAGCTACCTGAGCAAGTACCGATCTAAACGCAAATCTTTCTCTATATACATTGTAATTCCCATCCACCAAATGGGAATTACAATGTATATAGAGAAAGATTTGCGTTTAGATCGGTACTTGCTCAGGTAGCTCAGTTGGTAAGGCACTTGGTCTAGAGAACCAAGGGTCCCGGGTTCAGGTCCCGGTCTGAGCGTATAATTTTCTCTTCAAATATGATTTATCCATCATTGAGATTGACGAAATCAATAATAAAAACTTGGAAAAACCGTATTGGCTGTAATATATAATTCCCAAATATGTCTTCTAATAAAGAAGCCGCCATTTGCAAGATAGAAGCATGGCTTCACAGCATTTGGTGGATGGGAATTACATGTATATAGAGAAAGATTTGCGTTTAGATCGGTACTTGCTCAGGTAGCTCAGTTGGTAGAGCACTTGGTCTAGAGAACCCAAGGGTCCCGGGTTCAGGTCCCGGTCTGAGCGTATAATTTTTCTCTCAAATATGATTTATCCATCATTGAGATGTACGAAATCAATATAAAAACTTGGAAAAACCGTATTGGCTGTAATATATAATTCCAAATATTCTTTAATAAAGAAGCCGCCATTTGCAAGATAGAAGCATGGCTTCACAGCATTTGGTGGAGGGAATTACAATGTATATAGAGAAAGATATTGCGTTTAGATCGGTACTTGCTCAGGTAGCTCAGTTGGTAGAGCACTTGGTCTCTAGAGAACCAAGGGTCCCGGGTTCAGGTCCCGGTCTGAGCGTATAATTTTTCTCTTCAAATATGATTTATCCATCATTGAGATGTACGAAATCAATAATAAAAACTTGGAAAAAGCCGTACTGGCTGTAATGTATAATTCCCAAATATGTCTTCTTAATAAAAAGGAGCCCGCCATTTGCAAGATAGAAGCATGGCTTCACAGCATTTGGTGGATGGGAATTACAATGTATATAGAGAAAGATTTGCGTTTGGATCGGTACTTGCTCAGGTAGCTCAGTTGGTAGAGCACTTGGTCTAGAGAACCAAGGGTCCCGGGTTCAGGTCCCGGTCTGAGCGTATAATTTTTCTCTTCAAATATGATTTATCCATCATTGAGATGTACGAAATCAATAATAAAAACTTGGAAAAAAGCCGTACTGGCTGTAATATTATAATTCCCAAATATGTCTTCTTAATAAAAAGGAGCCGCCATTTGCAAGATAGAAGCATGGCTTCACAGCATTTGGTGGATGGGAATTACAATGTATATAGAGAAAGATTTGCGTTTGGATCGGTACTTGCTCAGGTAGCTCAGTTGGTAGAGCACTTGGTCTAGAGAACCAAGGGTCCCGGGTTCAGGTCCCGGTCTGAGCGTATAATTTTTCTCTTCAAATATGATTTATCCATCATTGAGATGTACGAAATCAATAATAAAAACTTGGAAAAAGCCGTACTGGCTGTAATGTATAATTCCCAAATATGTCTTCTTAATAAAAAGGAGCCCCCATTTGCAAGATAGAAGCATGGCTTCACAGCATTTGGTGGATGGGAATATACAATGTATATAGAGAAAGATTTGCGTTTGGATCGGTACTTTGCTCAGGTAGCTCAGTTGGTAGAGCACTTGGTCTAGAGAACCAAGGGTCCCGGGTTCAGGTCCCGGTCTGAGCGTATAATTTTTCTCTTCAAATATGATTTATCCATCATTGAGATGTACGAAATCAATAATAAAAACTTGGAAAAAGCCGTATTGGCTGTAATGTATAATTCCCAAATATGTCTTCTTAATAAAAAGGAGCCCCCATTTGCAAGATAGAAGCATGGCTTCACAGCATTTGGTGGATGGGAATTACAATGTATATAGAGAAAGATTTGCCGTTTGGATCGGTACTTGCTCAGGTAGCTCAGTTGTGTAGAGCACTTGGTCTAGAGAACCAAGGGTCCCGGGGTTCAGGTCCCGGTCTGAGCGTATAATTTTTCTCTTCAAATATGATTTATCCATCATTGAGATGTACGAAATCAATAATAAAAACTTGGAAAAAGCCGTACTGGCTGTAATGTATAATTCCCAAATATGTCTTCTTAATAAAAAGGAGCCCCCATTTGCAAGATAGAAGCATGGCTTCACAGCATTTGGTGGATGGGAATTACAATGTATATAGAGAAAGATTTGCGTTTGGATCGGTACTTGCTCAGGTAGCTCAGTTGGTAGAGCACTTGGTCTAGAGAACCAAGGGTCCCGGGTTCAGGTCCCGGTCTGAGCGTATAATTTTTTCTCTTCAAATATGATTTATCCATCATTTGAGATGTACGAAATCAATAATAAAAACTTGGAAAAAGCCGTACTGGCTGTAATATATAATTCCCAAATATGTCTTCTTAATAAAGAAGCCGCCATTTGCAAGATAGAAGCATGGCTTCACAGCATTTGGTGGATGGGAATTACAATGTATATAGAGAAAGATTTGCGTTTAGATCGGTACTTGCTCAGGTAGCTCAGTTGGTAGAGCACTTGGTCTAGAGAACCAAGGGTCCCGGGTTCAGGTCCCGGTCTGAGCGTATAATTTTTCTCTTCAAATATTATATAGGCTATTTATTCGTCTCTTGAACCTTTTCTTTGCCTTAGTCTTTTCAGTACGATCTGTCCTGGTCCGAGGCTTAGAACTGGTGCTCTGAGTAATTTTATTTTTACACCTCCAAGTAGATTATTAGACCTATCTTATCAGGCAGAAACAAGACCTGATAACGTAAAAAGAAAAATATTGTTAACAACAGAAACGAAAATCTCCATAAAAGTGTGGGAAAAACTTTATGTGATAGAGAAAGGAGTGAAAATATTAGAAAAACATTTGCAGTTACAGATATTAAAGGATGGGTATATAGAAAAAACATGAATGGGATGCGCATATAAACAGGATGAACAGCAATATAATTGTCAAGACTGCAAGGGATAACACTGGTCAACAGTGGTTTTGTTGCCCTTGATATCAGATTCATTTTGGATATATTTATGCTCACAATTCATGAAACTATCAATAATTTCGGAAGATTTGCTATGTTTTTTTAAAATCTTTATTTTCATTTTACTTACTTACTTACTCACTTACTCACTGGCACTATCGAACCGTAGGTTCATGGCCGCGCGGACATAAGCTCTCCATACATCCCTATCCTGAGCTAATGCTTTCCAATCATTCCCTGTATAATCTACTTCCCTCAAATCATAGTTAATGTTATTCTCCCACCTCATTCTTGGTCTACCAACTGGGCGTTTTCTTCTGGCTTTCCTACAAGAAGTTTCCATGCACGTCTTTCATTCCCCATACGCGCAACATGTCCTGCCCATCGCAGTCTACGAGACTTAACTGTTCTTATTATATCTGGCTTCCTATAAAGACCATGTAGTTCATTCTTATGTAGTCTTCTCCATTCACCTGTCTGTTCATCTCTCTTTGGTTCAAAAATTTTCCTAAGAACTTTATTCTCAAATACTCGCAATCTCCTTTCCTCCCTTAAAGTAAGAGTCCATGTTTCGCACCCATATAATATAACTGGTAGAATAATAGTTTTATATATTTTCAGCTTAACGTTTTTTGAAAGGAGTTGGGACATCAAAAGTCTCTGTAATGCATAATAGCACGCATTTGCAGAATTGAGCCTATGTTTAATTTCTTTGTGCATCTCATTCTTATTTGTGATTATTGTTCCTAGGTATTTGAATTCAGCCACTTCCTCAAAATTTCCCTCATTTGTCCTTAGCTGTCCATTTCCATTATATACTGAATTTCTACGTGTGACCATATATTTAGTTTTATTGTTATTTTTTATTTTCATTTTACACTTCAAAAATCGGAAAATACGAAAAAAAATATAAGATATATTTATAATGTCAATTGTTGTTTGAAAAATTAGTATACACCGACATAAATAAATAGAAAAATGTCGAAAACCCATGTCATATTTCAGTGAAACGCATTTATAAGATTTTCTACTATAATCGTTTAGGGAATAATCTCTTTATAGAGACCAGCAGTAATCTGCTATCATGTGACTGTTCCATCTACCCTGATATCTTCTCCATTACTTTTAGATCCTGGTGAAAGCGCTCTCCCTCTTCGTCACTATAATTTCCTAAATTATCCGCAAATCTATCCAGGTGACCGGGGAGACTGGGATATTTGCTCCCAGAATCTTGAAGCTTGTCAACACGTTTTGCACAATTTCTTTATAATTTGGTGCTTTATAGTTACCTAGGAAATGTTCTACTACCAATACAAAACACTTCCAAGCTTCACTTTCCGGAACAGTCATAACTTTGATAAAATTTGCATCTTTCATCAATTGCCGAATTTGAGGACCATCAAATATTCCGCCTTTTAACTTTTACATACTGAGCTTAGGACATTTTTACAGATGTATTTGAAACATTATCCTCCTTATCCAACGCTTTGATGAATTGTTTTATCATATCCAGATGTACGTCGTGAGTACTTTAATTTTGTCAAATAATTGAGATGACGGCCGATGTATGGAGTTAGGGGTGTGAGAGTGGGGATCACGTGATGTTTGTATACCCGAAAAAAATGCGCAGAAATCAAACCATGACTGGAAACATACATTTTATTAGTAACAAGCCATTTATTGTTTAAGATATAAAATACGCAAAAGTCATAAAAACTAGAGCACATTCAGCACTTTCATGAATATATTCGTAAACTGTGCACTTAAAAACATAAAAATTCGCTGAGATATCCAGGGCAACAATTTGTAGAGCTGTGTAATCTATCTAGGAGTAGAAGACAACAGGGACGTCCAAGAAAGCGGTGGTATGACGACCCAAGACGAGGCAACAAGAATTGAAGAAAGAACAGGTTTAAGCCTATAATGAAGAAGAAGAAGGAGGAAAGATGGCATGAGAAAGCCACCACGCCTAATATGTGGCAGGAATATGTTGATTTTTTTTCAATTTTATGCATACTTATACACAAATTAGTAAATAAGTTATATATTTTAAAATTAAATCCCTTAATAGTTAATTGAAATCATGCAAGATTTTTTTTTGAGGTTTTGAGTGCATGTGTAAGAAGATTCTGTCTGGGTTCGAAGCAATGTACTGGCATGTTGAGCAAATAAGTGGAGTGTTCCTGAAAGTAGCTTTCAAGCGTGCTAAGATGACTTGTAAAGAGATAAAGACCCTTGTTTGACGTTTAGACTCTCCTTGTACAGTCTAGTTAGTAAAAATGGGGAAGTCACTTAAACAGTGTTTGTTCAGTCTATGTAGGCTTCCATTATATTAAAACGTCTCCCAAGAGTATTCCACTTTATACCATTGAATTTATAATAATGAATATCGCCATAATTTTTTTCCAACGTAATGTTCTCATTTTGAACATTAACATTATAATCTTACGGTATATAAATGTACTTTAACAGAGAATATAAGTTAGGAAAAATACGCAAATAAGTTATAATTTTCCTTGATTTATTGCAATTAAATAAGGAAAACTCTTTCCTAGCAGAAATTATCATAAGTAATGTCACGAGTGATTTCCAAATTATCGATCAATTCACGACTCAGGAAGTGAGGAATTTATCTAGTGAATTTGGAAATTAAGAGTGGCATTTGTTAGGACTATTTAACGAATAAAATTAAGCTGTTTACTCACAAATCATTATTTAAATATAGTTATTTTTTTTAAATATTTATACATTTAATGACAAACGGCGATGATTGAAAACAAATGAAAAATGTTTGGTTATATTTCATTTCTTCAATCATTGAAACTTGATCATACTATTTATTGCCAAATAGGATCGCAATGTTTTATAAGAATGCACCATAGTGAAAACAATACAAAATCATCAAACTGTATATTATAACAAGCATTATAGATTATTAATTGTTTTTTTCGGAAACAACTCAGTAAAATCAGTATTTGAAAACACAATTATTGAATACACAATTATCAAATGTGTAGGTCAAAAGAATCTGGTCATTAGTTGCTATATTGAACAGTCACTGCTATTTAAATATAGTTATTTTAAAATATTTATATATTTAATGTAAACGGCGATGTACTAACAATGAGTTTTATGATAAGTTGGCTACACTGTCTGCACAATGACTAATACATATTTTACATTACAAATATGCTGTTTTTAGGTTACTTTGAGCTCAACTTCTCACCTTCATTTGAAGGCATTTCTCACACTTTTGGGGGGAAAAATCAACATTTATATTCCTCTCAGATAATTGTTCATGTACTACAGAAATACATTTTTTTTTTCGTTTTATTTGAAATTATGTAGGTGTCATGGCGGCATTAGAATTCCCAATAAAATAATTGAAATAATCGATGCAATTGTTTATATCTACTCTCTGCCTATAGCATCTAGTTCTAGAGTATATTTTGGCAGTCGGTTCTAGTGGACCTACTCGCCCTTGATTCTGAGGATCGCAGGTTAAAAAATCGATAGGATTTACTTCGTGTATCTTGTAAGCCCATGTTTTCCCTTAACATAAATTTAGGCGCTCTCCCCCTACAGGGAAGAATTTGAACCATACTAATTTAGTTGCACTTTTTTCGTATATATGTCATTTGAGTGGTCCGTGGCCAGCTTTCCGCCTCATACTGACATCTAGGAAACCAAGGTAGTACTAGGATGGGAAAATTCGTTAAATTTTGCATAGATGCCTTTTCATTCCTGCTTAGGGATTTTTATCGAGCCTGAAAGAATGTTCAGACTCGTGGATCCACGGTTTAAAGTCCCTCCCGGAGGACTTGCTCCTTGGATTTTTCCATCCTAAAAAATCCATCGACCCCGGCCGGGTTTGAACCCGCGACCCTCGGGACCAGAGACAAGGAGCATAACCACTAGTCCACCATGGCCAATTATATGGGCGTAAATTCCTGATATGACTTCCTTCGGAAGGAAAGTAAAACCTGGAACTGGTGTCGTAGATTTATGGCACGTAAAATTACCTGAATTCTGAAATAAGAGATCTCTGTACAAACTTTGTCGGTATTTTCTACGCCCATATTTCAATTTCGGCGCTCATGAACTCCCTTAAAGAAAGAGCCCATGTTTCGCATCCATATAACAAAGAGAAGAACAATTTTATATATGTAAAGTTTATTTTTTTTACAGAAAACACTGTAACGGAAAATACCGCATGCATTTTCGGAATTGAGCCTATGTTTAATTTCTTTTGATACGGTAAACAGAAGTAAATTATGGGATATGACAAATAAAGGTATTCCACAACATTTGATTATGGCTACACAAAGTTTATATGCAAATAATAAAATTGTAATGGACATGGGTTTTAAATCTAAACAACAAAAAATGGTAATAATAAATCGTGGGTCAGACAAATGTGTCCTTTATTACCTTCTCTTTTTAATTTATATACAGACGAGGTTATATAAAAGTGGCAGATTAATTTAAATAAACATTTTAAAATAAATAATAAACTGTTGGATACAATATTATATGCCGATGATCAAATAGTGATTTCCAGTTCAGAAGATGATCTATAAAGAGCTATTTTTACTTAGGAAAAAAGTAAGTGCGAATTATAATTTCAAAATTTCAAAGAATAAAACTAAAATTTTAGTATTTAAGGGACATGATACCTTAAGAACAAAATTAGTAATTGATAATAAACTTTTAGAGAAAGTGAACAGTTTTAAATATCTAGGCTTCAATTTATCTTATGTTAAAACTGAAGATATTAATGACAAAATAAATAAATGTAATCTAATGTGTGGCACTATTAAAAGAACCCTTAAAAACACAAGAAAAGAAACAAAAATTAAATGTTATAAAGTAATGGCTGTTCCTGTATCGATGTAAGGATCAGAATGTTGGACGATCACTAAAAGACAAGAACAAATATTGGAAGCAGCTGAGATGATATTTTTAAGAAATATAGCGGGATATACTCTGCTGGATAAGAAAAGGAATGAAGATATAAGAAAGGAACTAAATATTTTCAAACTAACAGACCGAATAATTAAATATATGACTGGAAAGAACATATTGATAGAATGCTAGAAGAAAAATTTCCAAAATTATTGCTAAATTATAAACAGCATGGAAGGTGAAATGTTGGACGCCCACACAGAAGAATGTCTGAACAATTTTAACAATTCTAGCTTTCATGAAACCGGAACGAGCCAACAGGCTTAATCCCTGGATGATGATGATGTTTAATTTCTTTGCATACGTCATTCCTGTTTGTAATTATTGTTCCAATTTATAAGCAAAGCACTAATCTATTTTAACAGTTGAAATTCTCGAAGTCAATGGGATAAGATTAAATATAATATTTATAGCAAATAGCTTTTTTTCCCCTTCAGCATATGTCGCCTACATATAATCCATATTTTCATTTCTTTCTTTCCAATTGTAGTACTTGTCTTTGTACTGGAAATCTATGGGAAAGTAAAATGAAGTAAATTACAGCGCTGGAAAAGAAAATTCCACTTTCTCCAGTTGGCAGAATATCCGGAAAGTTGTAGATGCAGTAGCAATTTGCTAGAAGTGAACCAAAGCGGAATGATACAACATGGCGTCTACCAGTGGCGCCGCTTCTGAATAAAATGTAGGGCAAGCATTCTTTTAAAAAAATGTGTGTGTGTGGACGAAAGAGAAGGAAACATAAAGTGGAGAGAATGAGGCAAAAGTCTGGTTCGAGAAGAACAATTCATGGAGGCAAGTTATATGAGTGAGGTTCAACTATTTCTTGTAAAACAAAACAGCTCGACCGATGTAAATAACTAGTTAAGAAAAATATACGTCCACTCCGTTTCTTGCTGGGCGTGTTCACAAATAGCATATAGTTTGCAATACTTTTGTATCAAGCGGATATTTTTTCATTCTCCTTTTGTATGTCTATTTTTTCCTTAAAGATTCATTATTTTTGTGATTGAAACTGCGTGAACTAAGCGAATTATACAGCAAATCTAACAAGGGAACTGTCACCCGTTACGTGCCGAAACCTACCTTGAAATTTCTCCCAGAGAAGCGTTATGATGTACAAAGGTAGTGTCCAAAAAAAATATCTGCCGTTTTTAACTGCAGAGCACAGAAATCGAAACCAGAATCCAGCATTTCAACCCACGGTACGGGGCAGATATGCATCCCTGAATGAGTTAAGAGTCGAGTGAAGTGAGGCGGGACGTGGCGCGGATGGCGGATAGTGAGAGTTATCCAGTTACAGGAGTTGTATTACTTCCCTACAGTTTAAATGAGATATTTGGAACTGGATTATAGTGCTTTGCAGTTAATCCTGTACGAATGCATCAAATATGAGGTCAGACGAAGGGACTTACATGAGGCTGCACTAAACGGTGATATGACAGAAAAAACAGCCATATCAAGCAGTGAAAAAGTTTATCGGATGGGTCCTTACTCAACGCCGAGAAGAGGACATCCGCAGATAAAGAAGAAGAGATTAATGTAATCTAGCAATAAGTTAGTTGTAAGTTAGTATATTAAGTATTAGTTTTAAAACTTAGGTTAAACAACACCATGTAAATATTACTAGATTAGGTGGTAGATTTAAGACTTAAGACTTAGGTTAAGGATTAATATGTAAACATAACTGTACATAAGTAGTATTAAGAACAAACACCCGAAACTTGTATCCAGAAAATGAACAAAATAAAAACAGCAGAGAGTAATTAGGGACAAGAGCAGGCCTGGGGATATGAGCATTAAGCCCGAGGAAACCTAGGGGGATGGTGGTGGGGCTCTTAATAAAAAAAAATAAAAAAATGTGCTCTGCAGTTAAAAACGGCATATATTGTTTTGGGCACAGCCTTTGTACATCACAAGGCTTCTCTGGAAGAAATTTTAATATAGGTTCCATTGTTAATTATGGTCCGATTTCGGTGGTTTATGGAATATACATTTTAATTTTGTTAACTTAGAGAAACCCAGTTTATTATGCTAACTTATTTAAACGTATCGAATTGTAGAGAACTTTTAAGTTAACACCTTTTTCTAGATAACATTTTTATCATCATTATTTTCAATTTTGCACTTTGTTTAGTAACTCAATTATTTAATCACGCCAGCTGAGAGATTGAAATATTTGGTTAGTATTAATACAATTCCTCATGTTGTAACATGCTATTTAACACATTCCTGCTGCTCGCTTTCTTCTGATCTACTGACTGTATACGTAATGCTTAAAGCTTACAATTTAGACTCCATAACAAATGAATGTGGTTTTTATCTTTCGCAATCACCCTATATTGTCAGTATTCTCCAAGAAGGGAGCCAAATTTTTACTGTTTATTTATTATAACCCTAAGAGAGTAATCTAAAGTCTGATGTGTTCTTTACTCAAGGGATACAAGTAATTTGAATCGTTTGAATTCAGCCCATGTCACGATCTATAACTCAAAATGTTACTTTATCCCTTTCTCCTTTTGCAATCTTGGGGGATGAACTATTAAGGTCAGGGCTATTTTAAGGGGAGAGGTTACTTGGATACAGTGTCGCCCTCTTCCATGATTGTGATAAGTTACTGATAGAGACCAATATATAGGCACATTAAGGGAAAGAAAAGAGAGTACACTTGTAGAATAGCTACGATGCTTGGAGGCAAGATTGGATGGGGGACATTCAGGATCTGATTAAATGTGTCCACAAAACAGAATTACTTCACTGCGGATGTGGACACCATGTGCATAGAATGTGGCTTATACTTCTTGGTCTGCATTTTTATACAATTTTCTCCTTGTGGAAGATGGTATTCAATTCATAAAGAAACACACACTAAGACAATAGAAATGACAATAAAATAAATGTAACATAATATATTATATATAACATATGCTAAGTAACACATGGATGTTACTCTTTAATTTACCTGACAGGTTTCGCATCTTACTGCGCCCAATTAATCTGCTGTTTTTCTCCTGTGCATTTGTCCATTATTTAAATTTCGATTGTCTAATCTTTTTTTTTTTTTTCTTCCTTCAAGCTGCTTAAAACACCAAGAATCCACATATTTTACCATTCTCTTCTTCTTCTTTTAACAGGTGGTACCCAATTCATTCTAGCATTTTTCTTCAGTTATTGTTTTTCATCATCATCATCATCATCATCATCATCATCATTAATTTTACTCATTAGGTCTTTGCCTGTTGCGATCTCACATCTGTTCAGCCCAGCGCTATCTTCGTCTTCCTATCGATCTTCGTCCTACAGGATTTTACATCAGTCTCATCACTGTTTTATATGGGTATATTATTATTATTATTATTATTATTATTATTATTATTATTATTATTATTATTATTATTATTATGGCGTAAATGTGAAACTGTCAAGATTTCAAATGATATGTGGAACTACACATAAAACATTAAAGAACAAAACAAGAAGAGATACTAGATTGAAGTTTTATAAAACATTGGCAGTTCCTGCATTACTTTATGGGAGTGAAACTTGGGTAATGACCAAAAAATTACAATGTAGAATACAAAGTGTAGAAATGAATTTCTTTAGAAGAACAAAAGGCTGAACAAGAATGGATCGATTAAAGAATGAGGATATAAGAACAGAGTTAAATATATATCCATTAAATTATATAAAATCCAAGGATATAGAGAAAAATGGTTTAGAAATGTAGAAAGAATGAACGTAACAAGATTACCAAAAGCAGCATTTAACTACAAGCCAAGAGGTTCGAGGAATGTAGGAAGGCCAGTGAAAAGATGGACAGAACAACTGTGAGGCGGAACAGGCATTTTGCCTAGCCCGTGAAGTGAATAATAATAATAATAATAATAATAATAATAATTTTATTATTATTATTATTATTATTATTATTATTATTATTATTATTATATCGGTCTCGATGGTCTAGGAGATATATTCCTTGCCTCTGGTCCCGAAGTCGCGGCTTCAAATCCGCTGATATCATGACATCATTGACATTTTCTTCTTCCTCTTCTTCTTCTTCTTATGGAGTAAAATCACACATCTGCTCGTCGTAAATCGTCCAATTCTAAATACAACTTCGTTAAATTACACAAAGAAAACCGACCCAATTCAGTGTGCAGATGGAGAAGAAAGAGAGAGAAAAAAAGTTTTATGTAAATTTTAATTTTCTGGAGTTGGGACGATTTTATATTAGATGGTTTATACATTCATATGTTACAGCACTTAAACTTATTTTGTATTTCTTGAACGTTCGCTGACCATTCTGTTTGCAGCAATGGAAAAGGTCGCAGACGGGAATCCAAATAGCGTTACGCTACAATTTCCATTCTTATTTTGAAGGAATATGGATATTGAGGGGCCATGTTTTGTATCCTGGGGCTTTTCCCGTATATGTATCTGTATATCCCCCACTAAACAAGTCAATAAAGCATTGCCCTATAATGGCCTCTACCAAGGGATACATTGTGCCACTCTCTCTTACAATGCTCTTTTTTTCACAAAGGGATTCGTCTTTCTTATGGAAAGAAATTTCTTCCCCCACTCCTCCCAACATGTGAGCCTCAAACCATGGTCTGTGGCCCATATCCGGCCCATCTATACTGAGAGCTATTTCATCGAATAGAAAACTTCCGGACGCAGTATTGGTGGGGTGAAAGGAAAGGGGGAGGCCAGTCGTCGAATACACCCTGAGGTAGGAAATCAGCGAATGTTGTCACGTGTTCTTCTACAATATGGGGTGGTTTAGGGGTGGAGGGGGTTAATGTCAATGTGCTGAATATCCAGGGAACTTTTTTAAAGGTAAAAGTTGTTGTAATGACAAAGTTATTGATGACTTGCAGAAAAAAAAGAGCATATTGAAAGCGATGGTAAACGAGCATGTAAAATGGTCTTTTATGAACATGATTATGTCGTTTTTATAGTCATGCACACGCGTTGGTGAAGTGTATAAATGGTGGGAATAAATCATGATTCGTAGGGTCGAAAAAAATGGGAGAAAGAATGTATGAACGTCCCTCGGTAATGTTTAATGACCATCACGTTGATTGCATAATTTAATAACACCAGGAGGGAAAGAATATCGATCTTTATAATGCAAGAAGAAAGGTAGATCTACCAATGACGGTTAACCGTAAGTAATCGTGTACCTTCCTACATCTTTCGTAAGAATGAGTTTGTACAGAGTATAATAAAATGCAATATACAAACTTCTAAATTTGGCTTGAAAATGTTTTTTGCCTTAACTTTAAGCCATTTATTATTTTATAGGGTTTGAAACATTTCTTATAAAATGAACTAATTCATTTATTTAATAAATTGAATTCTAAAAAAATATATTCTTGATAGCATTTAAAAAAATAACTATTAAATTAATAGCACTGGTCAACATGATTTTTCTCATGAGTACCAATAGATGTACTTAATGCAAATTTTTATCGTGTTTTAAAATATGTATTCGGAATTTCTCCATCACACACAGTTTTTATCTCAATTTCAATTAATGGATATAAATAATTATTTTTTAAATAAACATTTTTCGTCCATTTGTCCATTGTAAAATAAAACCAAATGAGCTAACTCAAATGATTTCAGCTATGGAAAAGAGGTATCAAGGCAAATGGAATCCTAATATGCTGGCCGATTATTGTTGGACCATCAAGAGGGATGCTCCACAGGCGAAATATAGCCGAAAATCGTCATTTCTCACTTTCTAGGTAAGTCCGAATGTTCGAATATTGTGTAGTTACGAATGTAGAAAATATTAAAATGTTTGAAAATATAAATGCCTGTCTCTCGACAACCTTACGCGATGGAGAAAAACCGATATCATATTTGAATTCAGGAGAAAAAATACTATCAGAATTACATATTTTTCTTTCTGAGACAAAAATAAAGTTTCTTTTTTTGTTGCTCAGTGTAGTTGCTTTTGTTTTTTTTAGTCCCTGTATGCTTTAAATTAAACTACTGGGTTGTTCAGGGCATTATTATTATTAATTATTATTATTATTATTATTATTATTATTATTATTGGGTTCAGATGATAGGGCGTAATACGGTGTAATACATTATTAAAGTTGAGAATGTATCTAAAGAACAAAACTTAGATTATGTAAGACTTTTATTCGCTCAATGGTTCCTTATGATAAAAATACATAGACAACAAAACAGCGTAAGGAAATCTTCCTCGTATCTTCGAAAGGAAAATTGACGCAAAAATGTAAATTATCACTGAAGAATTAGATAAAATTAGGAGATTTATGAGTTACTAGATGGATATATTAGGAATATATTATATAGTGCAAATGGACACTTAATGACAAAAGAGGGAAATTTTGAAATCAAAAACTTACAAAACAATAATTACAAAGAAAAATGAGGTGCAGAAAGAAATTAAACATAGAGTAGGCTCAATTTTGGGACTCTTGTCAAAAAGAATTAAACTGAAAATATATAAATCTACTAATTTTGCATAGAGGCCTTTTTTATTTAGGCTTAACGATCTTTTATGAGGCTTAAAATCTTCACACGCGGGGCCCACTGTTTAAAGTCCCTCCGGAGGACTTGTTCCTTGGATTTTTCATCCTAAAAAAATCCATCGATCCCGGCCGGATTTGAACCTGCGGCCCTCGGGATCAGAGTCAAAGAGCATAAACACTAGTTCACCATGGCCGACTATATCTTTATTTTTATTTTTATGAAATAACGGATTTCACCAATGTCATCACTCATCAGGTTGCCTTACGACATTTCTGGCATTCTCTCCTGGCATTGACAGAACACTTATAAGCGTTGGGCACCTGGAAGGCGGAGTTCGTTACCACGATGATATGTTGGACGATAAATGATAACGAAATACCAGGAGAGTATTTAAAACTTAACTCAGCCTAAATTTCAGACCATGGGTGACAACAGAAATAATTTCCTTCAAGGAAACATTCCTGTGGTCAGACCGGGATTCGAACCCAAGATTTCACGAACCGGCAGTGACTCCTAGGTCATGAGGTTGGTCTAACTAACTAACTAACTAACTCACTCACTGGCACTATCGAGCCCATAGGTTTATAGCCGCGCGGACATAGGCTCTCCATACATTCCTATCCTGAGCCAACGTTTTCCAATCATCCCCTGTATATTCTCCCACATCATTCTTGCTCTACCAACTAGGCGTTTTCCCTCGAGTTTTCCTACAAGAAGCTTCCATGCACGTCTTTCATTCCCCATTCGTGCCACCTGCCCTGCCCATCGCAGTCTTCGCGACTTAACTGTTCTCATTATATCTGACTTCCCATGAAGACCATGTAATTCACTGTTATGCTGTCTTCTCCATTCACCTGTCTGTTCATCTCTCTTTGGTCCAAAAATGTTCGTAAGAACTTTATTTTCAAATGAGGTTGATCTATATAAGGTAATACCAAATTTTAAATTTTAAGTCGTAATTGATTGATACATTTAACAGTTTTAATCAAACTGGAAATATCGTATGTAAATACATGTACATAACAAATGTACTATTTTGAAGGGATCCTACTTTGTCGACAGTGGATTAGTTTTGTCACTAACAATAATTTGATGCAATAAACATTACTGTGTGAGGTTTTATATCTAGTATTATTAATTTAATTCCTCAGTTATTGGAAACAAAATCAATTGAAATAGTGAAAATGACAATTCACTGTTATTTCCATCGAGTTTATTTTGATGGAATTTATCAAATCGCCTTTGAAACCAGAACATAATAGAATTGTAATTATATGACAGAAGCATTGTACTGGAACCGATGACACATTCAGAGATAATTGAACTAAAGAATGGCAACATTTCAAGCGAGTAGATCTCAAATGCATGCTACCGATAAAACAAGTAGTTCATTGGGAATTATAAATGCATATTATATAATAATAATAATAATAATAATAATAATA
The DNA here is from genome assembly GCA_030220185.1 of Diploptera punctata. NCBI lineage: Eukaryota > Metazoa > Arthropoda > Insecta > Blattodea > Blaberidae > Diploptera > Diploptera punctata. The sequence goes on from JASPKZ010007805.1 coordinate 1,981,379, forward strand.
ATAATAATAATAATAATAATAATAATCTATCTTCGGGTTTTTACAGTTGCTGCCGTCTTCCCGTGCCAAACCTCCAAAGTCTACGATCTTGGGCATCTTTAATGTTTATCCCTCTTGCTTGCATTACTAGTAATAATAATAATAGTAATAATAATAATAATAATAATAATAATATTAATAACAATTACATTAATAATAATGATAATAAAAGTAATAACAACAATAATAGTAACAATAAAAATAATAGTAATAATAACAATAACAGTAATAAAAATAACAATAATAATAATATCAATAATGACAATAATAACAATAACAACAATAATAATAAAAATAATATTAATAATAACAATATTGAATACAACAGTTTGTCATTTCGACATTTCTGGTGTTCTCTCCTGGCAAGCGTAATTGTAACCCACTTCTGAGGTGGGGCGCCTGAAAGGTGGGGTTACGGTGTCTCGAGGATATGATGAGTCATGATTATGACAGTAGTGCGCCAGGAGAGTTCTAGATCCTAAATTTAATCTAAGGTGAATATGAACAAGATCCTTTACGAGCCTGAAAATCTTCAGACTCGGGACTCACGGCTTGAAATCCCTCCCGGAAGACTTGCTCATTTGATTTTTCCTTCCAAAAAAATTCATCGATTCCGGCCGGGTTTGAACCTGGGACTCTCGAGACCAGAGGTAAGGAGAATAACTACTAGTCCATTGCGGCCGGCTGTTAGATTTGAAAATAAAATCAATAGGCACGAAGGTACAATACGATATACGTGGGCTGTAACAAAAATAGTGGCAACACTGCTGTAGAAGCGAAACCAGACGGAAAATAATTTAAAATTATTATTATTATTATTTAAAATTATTATTATTATTATTTAAAATTATTATTATTATTATTATTATTATTATTATAATTATCATTATAATTATAAATTATAAAAAAATATTACAAAAACTTGAATATTACAAATAATCAAACCATAGTTCAGAGAATTTTAATACATGGTGCTGAAGTTTGGCAAATTCCTACCAGGGAAATGAAAATAATTTTAAGTACAGAAATGGATGTTTTAAGAAGATCAGCTGGAAATCTAGAATGGATAAAATACGAAATAAAGAAATAAGGGAAATTATGGGTGCACAAGAGGAGGCAGACATCATAGACATTATGGAAAACAAAATTATAGTCGTATGGCCATGTCAAAAGAATGCCAGAGCAAATATTGCCTAAACTTACTACGGAATGGATCCAAATGGAAATGGAAGCGGCTATGATTATCAGATGATTGGACGAAGATCGGTGGATGGACAGAGAGGAATGGCGTTTAGTTTTCGGAAGACGGCGGCAGCTGACATGATACCGGATGATGATGATGATGATGATGAACAATCATTATTTTCCGGGCTTAAATATTATTCATACCAAATTTTACAAATATTGAATGCATTAAAAGTGTCTTCAATTGCTTAGGTAAATATATATCACACCCTCCGATCAATCAATATTTTAAAATATTACGAATATTTCGATCCAAAGATTTTTCCAGGAAATGGTTATGTCAAACATGGGGACCCTAAACTGTATCAATATTTCAACAGCAGCAAGTATTAAACCAGGTGTATCCAATCCGCGACCCGCGGGCAGCTTGCAGCCCTCGATCCCTTTGCATGCGGCCCGCAATTATATTTGCTCCATCACATAACATTCGGCCGGCAGTGATATTTGTAAGTTATAGCCTAATATCATTTATGAAATCAGTAATTCTATTTGGTATAAGACAAACTTGAAAGATAAACACTTTTTCTGTTTCCAACACATGTGTTTGCGAAAGTCCATCCTACTCAACCTCTTACTCAAAACATGGAGGAATCACATCAGTTTTAAGGAAGACTCAGCCCAGATTTTTATTTACGATCCTACCTACCGCGATCGATTTGAAGTATCCGTGCATTGATGACCGCGCAGTTACTACTTTCAAAGGCGAGTGTGTGCCAGATGTTTTATTATCGTTACATTTTGTTCATTCTAAGTTATTTTCCAGTTTAAAGTTGTTCGTTCATATTGTAGTGTCACTGTTAGTCAGAGGTTTGAAGAATATAATAAATTCTGTGAGTTTTACAAGTGTTAATTATGGCTTCTAAGTGTATATATCCTTCATGTAGGCTACTGTATAATATAATTATAAAATTTAAATTGAACGATATTTTCTTGCCGCTATACTATATATATATCGGTATATATAATTTAATTTTGAAATTAATTTAAATAATATATGATTCATATTTTAATTAAAAAATAATGTAACTAATATATGATTCATATTTTAATAAAAAATAGTATCACAATATATTAGCTGTTTTATATTTAAATTAATTGGTTTATCTTAGATCCTATTTAATACGATAAAAAATGGATTATGTGGCCCGCAAACCAATTCACCTTATCGACAGTGGCCCTTTTCCAAAAAAGGTTGGACACGCCTGTATTAAACCATTTAAAAAAAGAGTGAAAATTCTAAGTGCAAAATGAATGTAACTGACATTGAAATTATAATCTAGGTTAAATAGAGATATAAATTCAAACGCATGTAAAATATGTTGCTATTATTTTCCCCTGAAGCAGTTTTTCACGTACACTCGCTCGTGGTGCTGGCAGGAATTAATTCAAGTAACTGTAAACATTTTTTTTATATGATCGTTATTTCGACCATTGTATGCACCTCAATACTGTACACTGGCATTTGCTGGAAACGCATGCTAATTCAATTAACACGAAAATTATACTCAGAATATTGCACAGTAACTAATAACAATTGTGAAATGTAGATTTTTAAATTGTTTATTACTATTTTTAATATTTGCATTTGCAATGAGTTCATTATTGATATGATAAATAAATGTCCCTAGGTGAAATAATGAACACCTACTGTTTCATTTGCATCCAATATGCCTATTTATAATTCAAAACTGTTAAAATATTAAAAAATTATATAGAGTAGCGTAATAAAAGACAGGTATTTCAAAGAGGAGTCTATTAATATTTCCATTGAAAATGCTGGTTTTTTTAATATCAATTTCCGAATATGTTTTATCCACAATGACTGCAAACCCTTCACAGTAATATAATGTACGATTAAAACTATAAAATAGTTACCTAGTAGGTCCGTCTCAACTTAAGTTGTTTTAAAACTCTGTAGGTCTTTCGGGACTAGTGCCATCATCAGCAGAATGCATTGGGTCCGTACTTGTTGACCCTTGTTGAAGCACTGACTTGGTGGTGAGCACAGTGCCCTTTATATCCCTCCTCATCATACTACCTATTATTCGAAATCGTTTACAATTTCTCTTGCTAGAACATGGAATTCCCTTCCACCCTATGTCAGAGACTGCGAAACTTTACAATCTTTCAGAAACAAATTGAAAGTAAAATTATTAACAGAAACAACTCAAATTGATAATTTGTTTTTTCATTATTTAATAAAAATAATTTTAAGATTTGTAAATATATTTACCTAATGCCTTGCATAATAAGCGATAGATTAACTCATCATAGTTTATTACTTTCTTTGATTTTTTCTTTCTTTTCATTTTATGTATAGTAGATTCGAGTTGTTTTCCTTTCTGTATTCATTCTATCATTAATTTAATTTTAATTGTATTTAATTTTATTGTATTATTAGACATAATTTTCATTGTTATTCAATTTGACAGATAATTGTTTAGTATAACTATTATTGTAATTTTTTGTATTTATATGTAACATATGTTTGTCCTGGTGAGTAGAAGAGAAGGCCACATGGACTTAAATTCACCAGGCTAAATAAATCTATCTAAATAAATCTATCTATCTATTTTTTATAGTGGATTGTGGTGGACTGGGTGTGTCCTCATTAAGAATCAGGTTGGTTGTCAATTTCTCTTAGGATTTTGATTTCCTCCAATATGTGAATTTTAATAGTATCGATGCAAAACCTTTATTTAGTAATTCCACTATGTGTCTATTCGCAATTTAAGATATTGCCGATTTAACGGGGAATAATGTGTGCATCAGAAGATATTTACACAGAAGTATCGAATTTGGCATGGCGGATATTTCGTCATAAAAATAAAAACGAACTCTTCACTAATTAACTCACTCTGGTACTATAACGAACCCGTAGGTTCATGGCAAATATGACATAAGCTTTCCAATTCCAACCATCCTATCTGTGCTTATATTTTACAGTCATCCTCTTGTATAATCTACTTCCCCTCACATCTTGTTAATGTTATTCTCCCCCCCCCAGGCGACCGGTCATTTTTTTTGTCTACCCCAATGAGCATTTTTCCTCTGGTTTTCCTACACAGAATCTTCCATGCACCTCTTTCATTCCTCATTCGGGCCACATATGCTGCCCATCGCAGTCCACGAGATTTAATTGTCCTTATTAAAACTGGTTTCCTATAAAGATCATGTAGCTCACTTATGTGGTCTTCTCCATTCACCTGTCTGTTCATCTCTCTTTGGTCCAAAAATGTTCCTAAGCACTTTATTCTCAAATACTCGTAATCTCCTTTTATCCCTTATAGTACGAGTCCATGTTTCGCAACCATATAATATAACTGGTAAATTAACAGTTATATATATTTTCAGTTAAACGTTTTTTGAAAGGAGTTGGGACTTCAAGAGTCCCCGTAATGCATAATATCATGCATTTCCAGAATTGAGCCTATATTTAATATTTTTGTGATTATATGAATTTGAATTCAGCCGCTTCAAATTTTCCTTCACTTGTCATTAGCTTCCATTTCCATTATATAATGTATCTCTATATGTGACTATATATTGGTTTTATTGATATTTACTTCCAGTCCCAATTTCTTAGTGTTACTCAATAGTGTGCGTGTTGTTCCTTAGTATCTCCTCGCGCTGGTCTATTAATTTCATCTATTAAGTAAAGGAGTCGTAAAGAAGGAATCGCAATAAATATTAAAATAATAGCAGGAGCAATTGTTCATGCAACTTCAATTAATTGACCTTCAAGTAGAAATCGGTTATTGAAGCCATTTATATAGCCCAATAGTACTACATCATCAGCATAAACAAACAGCTTATTAATACCATTGAGATGTAGGCTTTCTTCATCCTATATATTTGATTGTAGGCTCTAGTACAAAACTGAATAGTAGAGGAGATAGTGGCTGAATTCAAATACCTAGGAACAATAATCACAAATAGGAATGAGATGCACAAAGAAATTAAACATAGGCTCAATTCTGGAAATGCGTGCTATTATGCATTGCAGAGACTTTTGATGTCCCAACTCCTTTCAAAAAACGTTAAGCTGAAAATATATAAAACTATTATTTTACCAGTTATATTATATGGGTGCGAAACATGGACTCTTACTTTAAGGGAGGAAAGGAGATTACGAGTATTTGAGAATAAAGTTCTTAGGAAAATTTTTGGACCAAAGAGAGATGAACAGACAGGTGAATGGAGAGACTACATAACAATGAACTACATGGTCTTTATAGGAAGCCAGATATAATAAGAGCAGTTAAGTCTCGTAGATTGCGATGGGCAGGACATGTTGCACGTATGGGGAATGAAAGACGTGCATGGAAGCTTCTTGTAGGAAAGCCAGAGGGAAAACGCCCAGTTGGTAGGCCAAGAATGAGGTGGGAGAACAACATTAACTATGATTTGAGGGAAGTAGATTATACAGGGAGTGATTGGAAAGCATTAGCTCGGGATAGGGATGTATGGAGAGCTTATGTCCGCGCGGCCATGAACTTTCGGGTTCGATAGTGCCAGTGAGTAAGTAAGTAAGAGGAGATAGTGGATCTCCTTGCTTCAACCCATTATTAATTCCAAAAGTATCTGAAAACTGTTTGCCTACACGCACCCTACTCTTTCTCCATACTCATGATTGTTACCACCCTTAAATAAATCATCAATCCTGAATGTCGGATATATAAGCGAACGAATGCCCATATTCAACAACTAGTTTGAGTTTCTAACTTGTGAGCAGAAAACATTCATTTGTTTGCGTCGAACAAGTATCTAAATTTCATACAAAACAAGGTGAACTTCAAATTCAACGTAGAAAGAAAGTATTGGAACACTCGTAAACACAATAAATGAAATCATAAAAAAGTAGAAAAAGTAATTTTGGAGCTGTGGAAGTTGAAAGCCCCCGGACTGGGGGATTGGTTCGTGCATCGCCAAGTAATCAGTTTTCATTTTGTGTGTGTGTGTCACCCGCTTCAAGGGATATAGCTTATAATGTCCGCATGAATTGGACATTACACAGTATACAGCAAACTGAATTATGGCGGCCACTGGAAACGTAAAAGTGATGTATTGATCGCTCCTCATATACTTGATGCCCTGACATCAACCGATATCCGAATCCAATGACGTACCTCGTGTCCACGTCTGAATAATGGTTCGCGATTATTTTCGCACGGAAATTGCGGATGCTATAGGGTGATTATCAAATCCATTTCACTCAAAATATCGAAAATGCAGTAAAGTTTCCAAGGCCTAGTATTTTCCTTCAGTATTAAACGAATGGGTTTATAAGGAAGAGTTGGGATTTATATTCGCCAGATCCCGAGTTCATATACCAGACTGACGGATTGATAGCCTATCATCATCATCATCCTACCATGTAACTTATTATCCTGAAAGTACTGATGAGGCAATGAGGAAGGGAATTTCTGATACTTCTGAAATCCACAATGAGTTGAAACAAGGAAATGCACTATCTCCTCTACTATTTAATTTTGTACTAGAGCATGCCATTCAGATCTTTAGAGGATGAAGAAGACCTACAACTCAATTGTATTAATAAGCTGTTAGTTTATGCTGATGATGTAGTACTATTGAGCGATAGCGAAGAGATACTAAAGGCTAACACGCACACACTATTGAGTAACACTAAGAAATTGGGACTGGAAGTAAATATAAATAAAACTAAGTATATGGTCACGCGTAGGAATAAAATATATAAAAGGAAATGGACAGCTAATGACAAATGAGGAGAATTTTGAGGAAGAATAATCACAAATAGGAATGAGATGCACAAAGAAATCAAACATAGGCTCAGTTCTGGAAATACGTGCTATTATGCATTACTGGGACTCTTGACGTTTCAAAAAAGTTATACTGAAAATAGGCCCATATAAAACTATTATTCTACCAGTTGTATTATATACGTGCTGAACATGGGCTCTTACTTTAAGGGAGGAAAGGAGATTACAAAGAATTGAGAATAAAGTTCTTAGGAATATTTTTGGACCAAAGAGAGATCATCAGACAGGTGAATGGAGAAGACTACATAACAGTGAACTACATGGTCTTTATAGTAAACCAGGTATAATAAGAACAGTTAAGTCTCATAGACTGCGTTAGGCAGGACATGAGGCACGAATGGGGAAAACGACGTGCATGGAAGCTTCTTGTAGGAAAAACAGAGGGAAAACGCCCAGTTGGTAGACCAAGAACGAGGTGGAGGAACAACATTAACTATGATTTAAGGGAAGTAGGTTATACAGGGAATGATTGGAAAGCATCTCAGAATATGGATGTATGGAGAGCGTATGCCAGTGCTGCCATGAACCTAGGGGTTCGATAGTGCCGGTGAGTGGTAAGTGAATGACAAATAATAATAATAATAATAATAATAATAATAATGATAATAATAAAAATAATAATAATAATATTAAAATAAAACCTTTTGTGTGTGTGTGTGTGTGTGTATGTGTGTGTGTTGTGTGTGTGTGTGTGTGGAGGAGAGAGAGAGAGAGAGAGAGAGAGAGAGAGAGAGAGAGAGAGAGAGAGGACAGACAGAGACAGAGTGAGTGAGCGAGTGAGGGAATTTCAGAAGCGATACACGGTATAGTATCATGAATTAGTTAAGGAAAGGAACTCGAAAATCACCATCAATCTGATTTCGAATTAATGCTTTTCGTCTATATCCATTTCCAGTGACATAATAGGAATATATTATCCATGTACAGTGAAATCATATCGTAATATAGAATATAAGGTATCATGATTGTAAAACTCCATATATGAGACATGACCATGATGGGCAAGGCTTTACATGGCTTCCTCACTTCCTCTCTTTTATCCACACCTTTTCTTTCTATTCCTTAAGGATAATAACTAGGTGGCCCATATTCTGTGAAGAGAAAATCCCTCCTATGGAATATCTACAGCATGGAAAATGCGCAGCTTTAGAAAGAGGCGGAAAACCTCATTCCCTGATGTAAAACACGTAGCTACCAACTTTAAGCCTTACACCTGAAGTAGGAGTTAGCTATTACTTCCTGCATAATAATGATTTTAACTTCGCACACACGAACAATGCTACCAACTACAGAAAAATATATCCCCTGATAGAAATGAAGATGGATACTTTTAGGCTCAATCCTGAAAATACCATTAATTGATATATATCTTCTTTTAGAGTGACTATTTAACTCATGCCCCAAATGGGAGTCAATGACCAATCACGTTTCAATGGATATTTTTTTACAACCAATGACAGTCGTGTTTCACTTCGATATTTATCAATTTCTGTTTACCAAAATAAAGAAGGCTCCTCCTTTTAACATTCTGAACAGGTCAGAGCATTATTTTGTAATGACTAATTCTCCAACAAATATATTGAATATAGCAATTAATGAACAGATTCCTTCGAACTACTCATTTGATAATAGTGCGCTCAATAATTGTGTTTTTAAATAATGATTTTGCTGAGTTGTTTACTGAAAAATGAATTAATAACCTATAATGTTGGTTATAATATACAGTTTGATGTGGTTCATTTCTTCTCCCACTAGGGTGCATTCTTACAATATTGCGAACCTATTTGGCAATAAATAATATGATCAAGTTGCAATGGATGATTAATGAAACATAACCAAACATTTCTTATTTGTTTTCAAACATATAATAAATATTTTAAAATAACTATATTTAAATAATGATTTGTGAGTAAACAGATTCATTTTATTCTTAAATAGTCCTAACAAATGCTACTCTTGATTTCCAAATCCTCTAGATAAATTGGAAATCACTCGTGGCATTACTTATGACGATTCATTATCAATATCAAAGATATCAACCTCCCATCTTAATTCTGGTCTTTGAACCTTTCTGGTTTTTAATGGTTGTGCCATTAAGACGGATATATTTTGGCTCTATCCGGAAAATACTATCAATTGATAAATGTCTCGTATTAGAGTGATAATCGAAAATTCGATTTCAGGAATAATTTGCATAAATATTGGCATATTGTAATTTTCATTAAAATATTTGTCATTAAAAAGTTTTATAAAAATCAAGTTTTTATTATAATTTCGGATGGTGGTGGAGATGCAATTTCTTTTCAACTTTACCAATGTTCACACAAATTTCTAAATTACCTTTATTGCATTTCACTGCTTTACTTTTTATACACATTTAATATTCAACTAAGAGAGTATCTTCTTCGCAGTTTATTTTATAATTCTGTTCTTCACACCTGATGGCTTCAGTCAAAACACTATTTGCCTTATATCACTTTGATTCCTCCACAACACGACCGGCTCTAGCGACCAACTCTCGCGATTGAAAATATATTATTTTAATAAGAGTATTTCATTTTAAAGCAGTAACCTTTTTTTCTATTTCTATGTTACGATTTAATTTTGACATTAAGCAATGAAAGTCAAATATGACATAAAAAGTAAAATTAATGCCTGAACCGGGATTTGAACCCGGGATATACGAGTATATATATATATATATATATATATATATACATTTGTAGTACCAAACGATAGAGCTTTTGTATATTTATAATCTCTTTTCTACCTTCAAACAAGGGAGTTTTCGCTCCAAGTGAATGAAATTACAGATCCTTAATGGCTATATCATTTCTCAATTTCCACACAAACGCAGGCAGAAATCCAAAATATCCACAGTGCTTCCAACATTCCAATCTTTTATCATTATATTTTCATTTATATTTCATCACATACAGGAGTAACGAAACAAAAGTAATATAAACTTCTTTCCGAGTACGTTTTGGGGTCGCTGAATCGATGAGAGAAACAATGGGAAAAAGAGAGATAGAGTGAGAGACAAAATAATGTAAAAGGGGTGGGGATGACCAGAATGCTTGCAAATGAGATTTTGAAAAGAATTTTATGACTGTATTTACTTTTAGGTTGTTGTAATAATCATAAAAAAATGAAGAGCAGAAACTCGTGACTGGGTGGGCCACCCACCACACAATGAGGTTTGTTGGAGGTCTCATGTAACCATAGTAACACACTCATCTGATGAATTCCTTAACTTTTGACTTGAACATTGCTATGAAAATAAATAAATGCATTCATAATTATTCCGAATGACTTAAGTGCTGTTCGCACATTTATAGTGACACGCTGGAAAAACAAATTCGTCTTAAAGAAATCTTGTTCTTTTTCCTCTTCAAATAGAAAATATGTGAAACCAATCATTGTGTCGGTCGTGGTGGACTAGTGGTTATGTTTCTTGTCTCTGCTTCCGAGGGTCGCGTGATCAAACCCGATCGCCGTCGATAGTTTTTTAGGAATGAAAAGTCGAAGGAGCACAGGAGGGATTTTAAGCCTTGGGTCTCGAGTAAAGATTTTAAGGGAAGTAAAAGATCCATAAGCCTGAATAAAAGGCCTCTAAGCAAAATTCGCCGACCTCACATCCTATCCTACTGATAACTTAGTTGCCTCTTAGGTGTCTCATTGACTTGGTATGTTGACCGCATGCCATTCATGACATATATGGGCAAATAATGTAACTAAATTAACTTGGACTAGCAACTTCTAATAAAAGAGAGGCTATGACCCAACATTGGGCAACGCCATTATATATATATATATATATATATATCCATAGTAATTCTGCCCGAAGGCAGGTCCTTCACTGCAATAATACAATTTTCATGCTTTGCTTGCAGCTTTACTAGGGAATTGTAGGCGTGGTAGCTTCCCGTTGCTATCCACACCGGTGAAGGATGATGATGATGATGATGATGATAAGGATGCTGGTGATGATGATGGCCATATGATTTCGGGGACCGTTTCGGCCTTAAAGTTTTCCTGACATTTGTCTTACAGGTGAGGAAAAAAATCCTGATAAATGCCTCATCCAGAAAAACTGCCCCGACCGGTGAACGAACCCGGGCGCGCTGCGTGACAAGGCAGCACGTTACCTCGAGACCATATAATATAATATATATATATATATATAATAGAAAAGATCCTTAAGCCTGAATAAAAAGGTCTCTATGCAATATTCACCGACCTCTAACTAACTCACTGGCACTACCGAACCCGCAGGTTCATGGCCGCGGCCCCATACATCCCTATCCTGAGCTAATGTTTTCCAATCATTCCATGTATAATCCACTTCCCTTAAATCATAGTTAGTGTTATTCTCCCACCCCATTCTTGATCTACCAACTGGGCGTTTTACCTCTGGTTTTCCTACAAGACGCTTCCATGCACGTCTTTCATTCCCCCATTCGTGCCACATGTCATGCCCATCACATTCTACGAGACTTAACTCTTCTTATTATATCTGGTTTCCTATAAAGACTATGTAGTTCACTGTTATGTAGGCTTCTCCATTCACCTGTCTGTTCATCTCTCGTTGGTCCAAAAATGTTTCTAATAACTATATTCACCGACCTCACGTCTTAAAAATACCTTAGTTGCCTGTTAGATGCCTCATTGAGCTGGTATATTTACCGCATGCCATTCAAGACATCTATGGGCAACTAAGTTAACAAACTTAACTTGGTCCAGTAACTCCTAATAAAGGAGAGCTAGGCTCAATATTGGGCTTCGCCATTACATAAAGTACAGAAAAGATCCGTAAGCCTGTATAAAAAAATGCCTGTATGCAATATTCATCGACCTCACATCCTGTCCTAGTAATATCTTAGTTGCCTGTTAGATGTCTCATTGAGCTGGTATATTGACCGCATGCCATTCATGACATCTATGGACGAATAGGTAACTACATTAACTTGATCCAGTACAGTCCTAATAAAAGAGAGGTTATAGCAGAATACTGGACTTACGCTATTATAGATATATCAAAATTGTGTATTATACATTTAATCTTTCGGTCTCTGACCATCTCTTTCCTGTCTTTTCCCTCACCATTAGTTAATATCTCCTTTGATACACTTGCATATATCCCTGGCACCCGGGCAATGCAGGAGAGGATTCCAACTCTGGATCTGATACAAAATTTCAGATCACACACCTCCCGTTCGGGACCACCTCCAAGACAATACGAACATTTAATACAAGGCATGGTATTTACGCATTATAAACAAATCGAATATATGCATAATGGTCAGAAGATGTTTGTGGACTATTTAGGCCTCGACCGTTACAACCATTTGTCTTAAAACTCCATGGCGACCGGCCTAGAAGGTACTTGACCTACCAACCGAATGCTGGCTCACATCTACATGTGTTAATCACAGAGGTAGACGATCATCCGCCAGTGTAGGGTGACATGTGGTCCCCAGCCGTTATACATGGTTTTCTAATCAGGAGTAGCTACTATTTTAGCTACCCAAATGCCTCACTATGCTGGGTGGTCACTGGTCCCATACTGACCGAATTTCCTGAGAATTTCTTCTCCAGCGGAGATCGGAACTAGCGCAAGTCTTGTAGCTCTGCGCCAAGGCATCTTGCCTTAACCACTCGCTTCGGCGCAGGACACTACTTGTCTTACAGGTGAGAAAAACCGAAGACGAAACCTGACCCATGTAAGCTGGGAAAGAATCCGGGACCCACTGTTACTCCAAGACTGTCGGACTAACTCATTCATTGTGACAGTATGCAACAAAGTGGTTCAGGGCCGAGCGGTTATAAGCTCTCCACACATTCCTATCCTGAAGTAACTTTTCCTGTACAATTCAACTCCCTCAAATCATGGTAAATATTTCCGCTTAGTGAAAATCTAATCCATCCATAGTAATTCTACCCGAGGGCAGTCTTTCACTGCTATACTTTGTGGCTTTACTAGGGAATTATAGGTGTGGTAGCTTCCCGTTGATTTCTACACCGGTGAAAGATGATGATGATAATGAAAAGGATAATGATGGTGGTCAGATAATTTACGGGGACCGTTGGGCCTAAGCTTCTTGACATTTGTCTTACAGTGTGAGAAAAAACCCCAAAAAAAAAAAAAAAAAACTTCACCCAGGAGCCGTCCCGACCGGGAATCGAAAGGGCCCGCTGCGTAACATAGCCAGCACGCTACCCTCGAGACCACAACGGTGAACTGAAAATCTAATTACCTCTGAAATTATTTTCACAGCGATGAGTGTATAACTATGCGAAATTTAAAACAACACAATGTTACGGTAACCTCAAGTCCGCCTAAGCATCTAAGTGGAGAAATAAGAAAACAAACGAAAATGTAAATGAGCCCAATAAAAACAGAACAATATTAAATCAAGGAATTTGGAGAAGAGAAACATATCCTATGAACGTGCCAAGATGCTAAAAATGCGCCAGTTGGCATTAAAATTAACTAAACTATCCAGCTATTTAGCAGAAGGAGGCTTGGTAATAAATGCAATATAAGAAGATTCCAGGACTCCGTTATTCATAATTTCGCAGTTTGGTCACATCTCCAGGCTGGAATACGTAATTCCATTTACTATGCGGCTCGTCGTCGCAGCAACAGATCATAAGCAGGAATCTACCTCACTTAAGGTCTATTTGCACCTTTGCCTCATTCCTATCGGTTCATAATGGAGGAGTTTTCTCCTTATTTCAAATTCCTCTCACACAACGCAGGAGACTTTCATGATGAAGAACTTCACATCTTCTGTTCCAATTTCTCCATCTCTTTTATACAGAAAATCAGTGGCGTATTCTGTTACCCCGGAACCTGTGAGATGCGCTCGTAAATTACTTTGCAGTATTTTTTGGCTGAATATGCAAACAATTTATTTAAGAGTATAAGTTTCTTATTTTATATTGTTTTGGGAGGAGTTGATAGATTTCACTTGATATGTTATGCAGAATATATATCCATTGAATTATAAAATCAAAGGATATAGAGAAAAATGGTTTAGAAATGTAGAAAGAATGAACGTAACAAGATTACCAAAAGCAGCATTTAACTACAAACCAAGAGGTTCAAGGAATGAAGGAAGGCCAGTGAAAAGATGGACAGAACAACTGTGAGGCGGAACAGGCACTTTGCGTAGTCCGTGAAGTGAAGAAGAAGAAGTTATGCAGATGATGTCGTTTTCCTTTCAGAATATGAAGGTAATTTACAAAGAATCTTACACCAATTATACTATAAATAAACTCCTTACAAAATACAACATGAAAAATAATAATACTAATTAGACTGATCCGTATTTAATAATAATCACAAAGAAACCAGTAAGAACAAAGTTCGTAAAAATAATGGAAAGAAAAATGGATAGAAATAAACATCAGAATTTAATTATTTAGGTATATTAATAACAAAAACTAAAAATGTAATAAAATGAGTAAAGAAACAAGCTGATAAAACAGCATAAATATCGGGATATATGAAAGATTTAATTTGGCGCAACAAAAATATGTCAATAAAAAGCAAAATCCTCATATACAAAACGAAAGTTCGACCAGTTATCGTGTATGGAGCAGAAACTAGGGCTGATACAACAAAAACTAAACAAATAATAAACATATGTTAAATGCAGATCTTAAGAACTATTCAGGAGAAAACATTATTTTATAAGATTACACAACACAGAAATCAGGGAAAAATGCCATATTCAAGACATAGGCCTAACCAAATTTATTGACCGTGCATGTTTGCCTCGCGATCATATGGACAGACTTTAGTATCGATTATTCGGAAAGCTGGATCTTAAACTCGTACTAACCCGAGATCCTACTAAGATCTGTACAGGGATCACTTTACCTTTATTGAAAATCCTATTCTTCCATATAATATGTAATTACAAAATATTATTCAATCACTTAGTTCTAATCTAAATAAAAGTAAAAATAGTTATTATTATTATTATTATTATTATTATTATTATAATTACTATAAAGTGGGTAACTTTTGTGAATTTTATAAATGTTCTGTAATGATAAATTTACTTTTTCGGCCTTTTTAAAAAAAACTTTGAAGTACTGAGATAGGAAATATTAGAAAATTTAAAAAAAAAATTAAAAAAAACAAAATGAAAGCAGACAATAAAAATGCACTCTCTTGATGTAAATTTAAGATTTTTGACATACGTAAATATAAAAATAATGATTCACGCACGAGGTTTGCTAGAAGCTTCAGAGAAGTTGCGCCAGTGATATCTACTTTTATTTTTCTTAGCTCGGTGATTTTTCCTGAACCGCAAGGGTTATAGGTTAGTCAGCTCGAACTGAAGAATAAATAACGCCTACCGTTTCCCTCTGAATCATCAACTAAGGTTTATATTTCTGGTTTCAATCAACGTAATACTTTAGCACTCTTGACTTCTGTTTGTGTGGTGCCTATCCATATGTGAAAAAACTATAGAAAAGGAAGGTTATCATTTTTAATTCCATTTTTACCGGAGTCACTTTAGATTGGAATTGCTCACTATAATCATAGTGTTAAGTGCACAAAAAATAATTTATAAAATATAGAAGGTCATTCAAAAACATAATAAATAATAGTTTTAAATTTTCATTTCAGTGGTAAAAGTATGCGAATATGCAATCGAAGATTAGAAGGATGTCCTATGGTATGTCGAGATACAAATAATGGCTATTGTACTGTTGCAATAATAGTAATAATAATAATAATAATAATAATAAATAATAACAATAATAATCCATTCATAGTAATTTGCCCGAGGAAACGTCTTTCACTGCAATCATAGCATTTGCATGCTATGCTTTGCAGCTTTACTAGGGAATTATAGGTGTGGTAGCTTCCCGTTGCTTTCCACACCGGTGAAGGATGATGATGATGATGATGATGATGATAAGGATGATGATGGCCATATGATTTCGGGGACCGTTTGGGCATTAAAATTTACCTGACATTTGTCTTACAGGTGAGGAAAAACCACGATAAAAACCTCACCCAGAAAAACTGTCCCAACCGGGGATCGAACCCGGGCCCGCTGCGTGACAAGGCAGCACGCTACCTCGAGACCACAGTGGTGGACAATAATAATAATAATAATAATAATAATAATAATAATAATAATAATAATAATAATAATAATAATAATAATAAATTATTAATGAAATTGAAAATTTAATAATAAATTTTTATTATTATTATTATTATTATTATTCTATTATTATACTTTCCATTTAATTAATTTTCAATATTTTAAACCTCTCATCTTATAGGTACAATTTATATGCCAGACGGCACCCGGACCTTACAGTTGCGTGACCTGTCGGGAGAGGGATTTTAAACTATGGATCACATACATATTTTTTTGACCACAGCAGGGCACGGAGACCCTCCCTGAATGCGTGATCAGCTCAATGTCAGACCTCATCCGCCTAGTAATAAGAATAATATTCCTTCTTCATCCAACCAAGCCTTTAGGCCTATAGGCCTTTTACGATCTCACTAATAAACTTGTATCCAGCGTTTTCTTGGACGGTCCGAGATCTCTACCCTGTTGGACAATGGCGAAGCATTGGGAACTCTATCTGAACTCATTCGTCGCAAATGATTCATCCAGTTGTTCTGGTATCTATGTATGTACTCAATGACCGGTTCTAACCGTCGTTCCTTCAAAATATTGCCATTGCATAATAATAATAATAATAAAAATAATAATAATAAATAATAATACCAAAAGCAGCATACAACTATTCACCACGAGGAAGAAGAAGTTTGGGAAGACCAAGGAAAAGATGGAAAGAGCTGTAATTTAGAGCCGGAATAGGCTAGTAAATAAGCCTAAACCGTGAAGAAGAAGAAGAAGAAGATTATTGTAGAATAATTAAGAGTTTAGGCATTATCTAACACTCAATCAGATTTGTACCGAACCAAAAGAGTTCGAGTAGTACCTTTAATAAAATGTTTTTCACTAGCTGTAAACGAATTACCGTTAGAAACGTATTCATTCCACAGCTAAAACACCACACAATTTAATTATAATAATCGCGTAATTGTTTAACGTTTTTATTTAAGGATAAAAGTGTCTCCAAATAAATAAAATGCAAGTGATGAAACATATAGATACATAAGAAGATTTGTAGAAGATAAAGTAGAATTAAACAAGAATTGGATAATTGTAAAGAAAGAGGAGGGACGAAAGAAAAGAAAGAAACAATAGAAACGTAATCGGATGAAAGATGATTCATTAAAAGAGACGTACATCAAACTGATTTGACGGTTTCCCTCAGTTGATCGGCTTAACTCGAATGACCTCTCCAGTAAAGAGGAAGAATTTAGGCAAAAACGAAACACCAATATGCTCGATTTGCGTCAAATTTAATCCCATTCTAGGGAATTACGCCCCTCGTAACAATCCCAAACATCGATGAGAATAAAAAGGAACAGGGAATGGGCAGTGATTGTTGGACCACAAGTGTGAATAGAGGTATAAAAGGAATACATAAACCTTATAAAGAGGGTCGGTATCGATAATCTCTGCAAATGCGGCACACGCTACAATTTGTGCTTAACACCAAACACGCTCCCCATCGCTAGAAGCTTCATAAATAATGTTGGATATGACACAATAACATATTAAATCCCTAAGATGTATTATGCGTGGAAAATAAAAATTGCGTATGAAAAGCAGAAATGTAAACAATCTCATTATATTTTCTGCTGAATGGCTCACTACTGCATGCATCGCTTGGCAGATGTTATGCTTGAAGCCTGTCTAAACAAGATGACGAGTCGAATCTCAGCATATTAAGAATTCAAACTCTTGAAATGGGAGCTTATTTTTTACATTACTCTATACACATCGTAAGAATTATAATTCGCTAAGCTCAGAGTGTCCTGCGTCATCGTGACGTTGCATGATTTATAGAGGAGTGTTTAAAAAGCAAGGGTCTACGATTTGTATCATTCTATGAGGGGCGAAATAGTATTTCAGTAGTATCTTGCATATGTAGAAGCAAATTTGATAGTAACGGAATGAAATGGTGTGTAAAAAGTAAGTGTACAGTTAAACATTTGTTATTAATTACACTGGTCAACATGATTGTTGTCTCATGAGTACTAATAGTTGTACTTGATGCAGTTTTTATCGTGTTTTCAAATATGTATTCAGAATTTTCTCCATCACCCCACAGTTTTTTTTATTTCAATTTCAATTAATGGATTTAAATAATTATTTTTTTTAATAAACGTTTTTTCGTCCATTGTCCTTTGTAAAAATAAACCTAATGAACTAGCTCAGGAGATCAGCCATGGAAAAGAGGTATCAAGGCAAATGGAATCCTAATATGCTGGCCGATTATTGTTGGACCATCAAGAGGGATGCTCTACAGGCGAAATATAACAGTAAATCGTAATTTCTTACTTAAAAAATCGTCATTTCTTACTTTATAGGTGAGTCCTATGTTCGAATATTGTGTAGTTACGAGTGTAGAAAATATTAAAGTGTTTGAAATTATAAATGCCTGTCTCTCGGAAACCTTGCGTGATGGAGAAAAACAGATATCATATTTGAATTCAGGAGGAAAAATACTATCTGAATCACATATTTTTCTTTCTGAGGAAAAAAAAAATTTTTGTTGCTCGGTATAATTATTAGATATTTTCAGGACATAGAAATCTTGAGTAATAGTCTCTTTGGCAAGGAAAGTGAAACTTTGAATCCTTGGATTCCATATTATAGACTTACGAAACGTAAAATAGCTTCAAGTCTGAAATAAGATGGCTATGAGAAATGTTTTTTTTTTTTTCAGTCCTATCACGCCATGCTGTGAAAAGTGACGCTAATGACCGTAGCTATTGACGAAAGATGTTATGTATCGAAATACCTACCTATGATATACTACTATTATAATAGCGTAGTCCAAATGTTTAGGTTTAGCCTCTCCTTTGTTAGGAGTAACTAGACTAAGTTAAATTTAATTAAGCATATTTATCCACAGATGTCATGGATGATAAAATATATGGCAAAAAAACTAAAAGAATGATATGAAAAATGAGGACTTTATATAAACATTGAGAAAACAAAATATCTGTGTATATGAGAATAAATGGAAAATACAAATTTCAACAATGGAGAAGAACTAAAACCTAGTATTAAATCCACTTATTTAGGAACAAAATTAGACCATTCAGGCGATAACACAGTGGAAATTAAAAATAGAATCGCACAAACAAAACAAGCAATAAATGCTTTAAATCTGTTTGATGGAGCAAGAATATTACAGAAAATAGAAAATTACAAATATATCAAACCATAATTCAGAGCATTTTAACATATGGTGCTGAAGTCTGGAAAATTCCTACCAGAGAAATGAAAAGAATTTTAAGTACAGAAATGGATGGTTTAAGAAGATCAGCTGGAAAATCTAGAATGGAGAGAATACGAAATAAAGAAATAAGGGAAATTATGGGTGTGCGAGAGAAGCCGGACATCATAGACATTATAGAAAAGAAAAGATGGCAGTGGTATGGCCATGTCCAAAGAATGTCAGAGTAAAAATTGCCTAAAATTGTTATGGAATGGATCCCAATGAAAAGGAGGAAGAGAGGAAGACTGAAGAAAACTTGGATACAAGGGGTACAAGCGGCTATGAATGTCAGAGGATTGGAGAAGATCAATGGATGGACAGAGAGGAATGGCGTTTGGTTTCCGGAAGACGGCGGCAGCAGCTGCCATGATACCGGATGATGATGATGATGATGTCATGAATGCTATGCCGTCAACATACCAACATAATGAGACATCTAGCAGATAACTAAGGTATTACTAGGATGATTAGGTCAGTAAATTTTGCTCAGATGTATTTTTATTCGGGCTTAAAGATCTTTTACGAGCCTCAAAATCTTCGGAATCGAGGCCCACGGCTAAAAGTCCCTCCCGGAGGGCTTGCTCCAAGTATTTTTCCATCCTAAAAAACAATCCATATACCCCAGCCGAGTTTGAACCCGCGACCCTAGGGACCAAAATCAAGGAGCATAACCTCTAGTCCACCGTGGCCGACACCTACTATATAAATTCATTTTAAAAAACTTTTTTTTTTAAGTTATTGGGTTCCCAATAATATAGGCCCTACTTTATGTGTACTATCTGAAAGTTCTAGGGATGTAAATGTACAGTATAAATATACTGCAATACAGTAGCATTTATTTCTTGATAATGCACAATTCCTGCAGTCAGTAGAATTCTCTCGTTTCTATTAAGTCGCAAGATAAGCATTACCCACACGTGCAACCATATCCTGCACCTGGTCTGGAAACGTATAGCTACCAGAACTTCCAACCAGACAAAAAATTGTGAAACAATTGCTTTTATAACATATAATGTAAACTTTACGTGAACTCTTTAATGTAAAACTGCAAAAGAATAAAAAAACACCAAACAGGGTTAAATTAAATAAACCGAAGTAATGTACCAGATAATAATAATAATAATAATAATAATAATAATAATAATAATAATAATAATAATGATTTATTTTAGCTGGCAGAGTTAAGGTCATAAGGCCTTCTCTTCCACTCAACCAGCGAATAGTAAAATTATACAAAAATTACGTACATATTACAATTTTAAGATATAAAATACAGACTAAAAAACAAAATACAATGATGATGGATCTAATACTAGCTAATGCTAACAAAAACATAGAATATAATAAAATTAAAATGATATAAAATAAAGTAAGTAGCTTCCTACACATGATTATTAATAGAATGCTCTATATAGTTGTTATGTAGTTAATGTTTTCATTGTGTCGAACTTAAGATATCAGTTAATTTGGATTTAAATAATGATAGCGATTGACAGTCCCTGACATGACTGGGAAGTGAGTTCCATGCTCTAGCCATAGATATTGTGTAAGATTCAGAGTACAGACAGGTCCTGTGTTGTGGTATCAAAAGTAAAGAAGAGTCTTGTGATCTTGTTCCTAAATTGTGATGAGCCGATAAATGTTGAAAACGTGTTGTTAAATAAGTTGGTAAATATGTGTGCAGAATTTGGAATAGTAAGGTATGTGAATGTAAAGTTCTTTCTGTCATTTAGGCGTAGCCATGATAAGGCCTGAAATGAAGGAGACACGTGGTCATAACGACGGAGATTGAATATAAATCGAATGCACGCATTATGAGCACGCTGTAGTCGGTCAGATAGATCAGTTGTAAGATTAGTCAGTAATATGTCCGCAGTAGTCGAAGGTGTGGCATTATAAGAGTCTGTAACAAGTATTTGTTTTAATTTTGTAGGAAGGAAGTTTTTAAAACTATTTGGGAGTGAAGAATTGAGAACACTTTCTTGCAGGTATTATTCACCTGGATTTTCCAGTCTAGGTGTGGTCCATATAGATACCCGAGTTTTTTTACTACTGAGCTGTAGGGGATATTTTTGTCATTTAGGAGAATGGTAGGGATATTTTCGTAATTTATAATGCTTTGGAATTCGCCGATGGTCCTATAATTATGCACTGTGTCTTGTCAGTAGTGAGATTAAGGCCATGTTTCTTAGACCATTGGGAAATTGAGTCTAGGTCACTTATTTTTTAATTTGTCTAGTGTGTCATGTACATCGTCAGGATGGGAGTGAATGTAAATTTGCAAATCGTCAGCGTATAGGTGATATCGACAATAGGTAAGTCTAGTGGATATATCGTTAACCATAGATAGAGAACAGAAGTGGTCCTAACACCTGAACCTTGTTGGACGCCACCCTTCAGTGATAGCCAGGATGAGGAAAGTTCTGCATTGGATTACACATTGCTGGCGACCATGAAGATAGGATCCAAGCCAGTTAACAGCATTGTCCGAAAGATTCAGAGCGCGTATTTTGCTATTAATATGTCAGTGTCAACCGTGTCGAAAGCTTTGCTGAAGTCCAAGAGTGAAATATTGTCAGTGGCCACTGTCCATTGCTTCACGCGTTATCTTCGGTAACTTTAAGAAGTGCGGTTGCCGTACTATGGCCTGTCCTAAAACCTGATTGGTATGGGTCGAGTATGTTATGAGTGTTAAGGTAATCAGTTAATTGTTCATGAACAATGCGCTCCAAAGGCCTTAGATAGGACTGGGAGGATGCTGATTGGTCTAAGTCGTTTGGTGTTACAGGTAATTTAATTTTAGGATTGGTCTGACTATAGCTTTTTTCCAGAGTTCGGGGTAAGTTGAGGTCATAATTGAGGCATTGAATATATGGGTTACAGTTGGGAGTATGACATGGAGTATTTTCTTTAAAAAGTCGATACTTATATTGTCTATACCTTGTGTTTTAGTTCTAATGCGGTCCAGGGATAGTTGTAACGTCGATTGGCATTATATAGGAAAAGAAGAATTTTTCTCGGGAAGGAGTAGGTGTGGATAGGAGCTCATCTATAGTTTGTTGTTTGGTCGTAGTGTTTATGTTAAGTGTGGCATATGATGTGAAATGTCATATGTTCTAGACAAGCAATTTGAATTGAAGAATCTGAGAATAAGACAAAATCAGTTACTGAAGCAGTTTAAATTTGATACCTTTATTTCAGTATTACAATTAAGAAATGGTAGAGAATGGAGTGGGATATCTTTAGATCTTAATTTGGGATTGGATTAAACCCAAGTATTAATATATCCGTCACTACCTTCCACCCAGTGACCTAGATTCAATTCCAGGGAAGTATGTGATTTTAGATCTCCATTTCGGCTTGGGTGTGTGTCCTATGCTTGAGTGAAAAAGGGGGAGGGGAAATGGTAAAAAAAGGTAAACAACATAAACATTCAACAAGCAATAAAAAATCTAGGTCAACAATATTTACAAAATTAAACTTTAAAAGAACTACTCTCATTTATCGGAAATTTGACAAAAATGTACTAAATTTACTAAATTTTGATATATGAATATTAGTTTTTGAGAATTGATACTTAAAATTTATAACGGACCATCGTTGAGTTTACTATAAATATATCTAAAAGCTTAAAATATTGATATATATATATATATGAATCGACCTCATTTAATTAAAGTTTAAGTTAAATCACTTCGTTAGTTAAATCACTCTTAAGGTCTTTCAGAAACATGTTCCATCGTCAGCTTTAAAAATGGTGCTAGATGTTTTCGGTTGTTATTCTGAAAAGTGGTTCAGATCGTTATTTGCAGTCTGGTTCAATATGTTTTCATTCCTAGTTTCTTTTAAATTTTATATTTCTTCAAGTATTTTGTTTTATGGTTATTATTATCTTTGGCATTATCTATAGTATGTTCTTAATTGTGTTTAACTCATTACCTGTTTCTATTATATGCTTAGAAAACTTGAATTACCCTCATTATATACATATTAAATCGCCTTGGCTAGTGGTTATGCAGCATGTGCTTCCGAAGGTCGCGGGCTCAAACCCGGCCGGGGTCGATGGATTTTTGTTAGGACGGAAGAATCCAAGTTCCACCAGAAATGTCAATATAAGATACAATGAACATTTGAGAGTATTTAATGCAAGGAAAGAAAATACCAGAAATATCGTAAAGGCAGTTTGATGCCATTGGTAAAAAAATATATGTATATCTATCTATCTATCTATCTATATGGCGTAGCCCATTGTTGAGTTACTATTCCAAGTTAATTTTTAGTTACCTTATTCGCTCGTAGATGTCATGTATGACATACGGTCAACACACAAACCTAATGAGACAACTAACAGGCTACTAGGTTAGGACCGTGTCCTCCGGGAGGGACTTTAAGCCGTGGATCTCGTTTCTGAAGATTTTCAGGCTCGTAAAAGATCCTAATGCCTGAATAAAGAGGCCTCTAAGCAACATTTACTGATATCAACTCCCTTTTAGTTAATTTATTATTATTCATTTACATGTATTATTTCATTATGCTCTCTATTTAGTTTGGTTAAATACATTTTTTCCCCTAATAATTTGTTATTTATTTTTTTGGCAATATCTGTTTTCAAGGCGGCTCCGTGGCGCAAGCCGTTAAACGCTCGCCTCTTACCGCTGATTGATTCTCGGTCACTCCATGTGGGTTTCGTGGTGGACGAAACGGAGCCCGTTTTCCCCTGCCACAATTTCATTCCACCATTTCTTGATACTCATTTCATCCATTTAATTTCGTTCAACTGCCCCTGTGATGGCGCGTTAGGTGTGTTTGGCCGGCACCCTTGTTATTCAATACACATATATGGGACATCTCATCTCATCCCTCGACCCGACTCTGAGTTGGACAGGAATTAAGGATATTTATTATTTATTTTTCCTTTAGATTCTGAGTATGTATAGATCTCCTCAGAATGGGTTACCAACCCATCGCTGAGAAAGTTCAGTGGTGGGGTTGCCACCTTGAGGCCTCTGAACTTGCCTGCTCTTCTGTTTGGGAGTGCTCCCATAGCCAGTGGGTCCGGTTTGTGAGCGCCGGATACTCGCTCTCACCCTCTCCCATCTGCTGTAATTATGAGTTACATTTTCCAGAGGTCACGACGAGGACGTGGGAGTAGGATTTGCTGGTAGAGCTGCCTGGTGTTATGATAGTTGGCTTTACACAACATTTTATAGAGCATGTCAATCTGGCATTAACAGCTCCGCTGTGGCCATTGCCAGCCTTTATATTAAGAATATAAAATATATGTATATAAAATTGTAGCTTTCTTCAAAATTGATGTATAAATCCATTAGTAATACTTTAATCAAATAAGTAATAAAATATTTATATGGTATTATAAAATCTTCTATAAAATGTACACATTTCATATGGTTGCTAAGGTAAACAATTTTCATAATTATATAGTTTTAGTTATTTGAAGCCATAATTCACTATGAAAATATAATATTACTATGTAAAACAATCCATAAACCTTTCATAAAAACTGATATATCAAAATGTATCACAATATTTATATAATTATCTCTCATAAACCTATAAATATGGAGCACTTAATACTTGATGTTTTCTTATGTCAACAATGTAAAAAAAATAATAACTGAAATCATTCAAAAATATCAAAATAATTGGCATGAACACCTTCTGAGGATGCCAACAATAGACTACCTCTGCAGCTATTGAACTACAGACCCACAGGGCGAAGAGACCCCGGAAGACCTAAGAAGAGATGGAGGGATCAATTTCTTTCCTGAAGCGGAACAGGCCAATTGGCTTAATCCATGCCTGCCATTGATGGTGATTATTTATTTTTATATGTTTTCGAGTGCCAGAAATTGTATTTACTCGATTGGAAGTAGTGCAGCTAATTATGCATGTTTTTGAATTTTGAAAAATCCAGGCGAGCACTTTTCAATAGAAAGTGTTTTCATGTTAATCTCAGATAATGGAGGCGAAGTATTTTAAGTTAGTTTCGCAAGGATTCCATCCTACTTACATACTCAATGAAGCAATACAAAAGCTATAAAAACAAATAGCCTCATCTTTATAGAGGCACAATCAATGGATTAACTATTGCTAGTTATCGTTGTTGGTTCTTACGACACATTCTCGTCTTACTATTGGGAAATGCTTCGTCCCCGGATTAAACTCACCCCCTCCACAACCACTACCACATTGAAACCCTCCCTCTGCACCATTTACACGGATTACTTACCCCAGAAACTCATGCAATGGCCCGATCTATATCACAGTCGTTTACTTTACATGGTATGTTTATTTTCTAGATTAACCCTCTCTCTTGCCCCTCGGTGTATAGGCAACTCTTGTCACAGTACTCACATAAGTTTCAAACTAGAATGATTTTCTACATGTCCTGTAATATTTTGTGTCAATATAAAATTATAATATTTAATTTTAGGAAGTTATATTTTGAGGTTATTTTAATTATATTATTTTTGGTCTGGACATCTTACCTCAATATTAATGTTGATTTGTTCTTGGACATGTTTCAAAACAATTCTCTGTTTTATCTTCAGCTTCAGAGTCTGGGAAAGCTGAAGATAAAACAGAGAATTGTTTTGAAACATGTCCAAGAACAAATCAACATTAATATTGAGGTAAGATGTCCAGACCAAAAATAATATAAATAAAATTATAACATTAAATTACCAACATGATCTTCTTCATGGATTGAACTGCAGAAGATTCGTTCCAGTCTCATGCAAAAAACTGATCTATTTATCGTGCTCTTGGCTGTCCCACACATCTATACCCATTTGGCTTATATATGAGAGTAACTGTTTTGTTATAATGTTAAAAGATTCCAGGCCATATTTTGTTATAAATAAAGTAAATAAAACTTTGGCAGTTTTATATGACTTTCTTCTTCTTCTTCTTCTTTACTTCCTGGTTTAGGCTTTGATTACCTGTTCCTTCTTCACTAATAGATCTGAGATCATCTCTTCAGAGGACATCCAACATCTCTTCTTCCTTCTCTTTGATTATCTACTCTCTTCCATTGTTTCTACATGTTCTTTACACTGTTTCTTATTATTAGATATATTTTCTTTTAACTAGTAGATCTGAAGTTCTTCACGAATATCATTTTTTTATCTGGTCAATTCTAAGCACATCCTTTTACTCTTCTTAAAATGTTCATTCCAGCTGCATTTCATCATCATCATCACTCCAGGGATTAGGCAATTGCCCGTTCCGACTTCATAATGCATCAGCCCAACGTCTTCCAGGTCTTCCAACATCACGTCTTCCTCTTGCTTGATAATTTCTTGCTAACAATGGATATCTCTCCTTACTCATTCCATCCATGTGATCAATCCATTTCTGTCTGTAATTCGTGACTTTATCCAATAAAGGCTGTACTTTCAATTCTTCTCTTATATCCTCATTTCTTATTCTATCAAGTCTTGTACATCCTTTTACTTGTCTTAGGAACCTCATCTCCGCCGTCTGTATTCTATCCTTCTGTTTTTTCACTGGAGCCCAAGTTTCACATCCTTAGGAAGTCATAAATGAACAGAAAATATAGGCATTTTTACCAAAAATGCAAGAATTATTCCTATATCAAAAAATCTAACTAATTCCCCTGCCCCTTCTATAAAAAAAAAGTTAAGTTGTTACTATTGTGGGAACCGCCATAACATTATACATTTTTATCTTGGTTTCTTTTCTAATTTTATTTTTGAATGTTCTCTGTATTGTTCCACACACCGTCTGAAATTTATTTATTTTGGAGTCAATATCTCTTTTGGATTTCATAAATATTAATTTTATTTAAAATTCATAACAGCTGTTTCAATACACTCTGTATCTTCGTCAGACGAATGTCACAAATACAAATAAATGATCTATTCATGTGTATGCTCAACTATTATATTTTGTTATACGTTCTTGATCCATTCTTTGAATGTGATCGAATCAATTTTGTTAGTAATCTTCATGTCAGTCTGTTAAGCTGAATATGTTATGCTCATTCCTAATATATCTGCTATAGTTTTTATCTTGTAAAGTATATCCAGCTAGATGTCGAGAAAACTCATTTTCTGCAGATTCTATCTTTTTAGTTGATTTTTAGTCAAAATCTAAACTTCGGAGTCATGTAACAACACAGGAACAGCCATAATCTTGTAAACATTATTCTTGTTTCATTCCTCATGTATTTAAAATAATGTTTAATTGTTCCATACATGTATCTGAATTTATTCAATTTATATTCTCGCTGGTTGAGTGGAAGAGAAGGCCTTATGGCCTTAACTCTGCCAGCTAAAATAAATTATTATTATTATTATCCCTTTGCTTATCGTATGTTATGTCATATCCCAGATAATTAAAATTGTTTATTTGATCTAGTACTATTGAGTCATACGTTGTTCCAACTTGCTGTTGTGAGTTCTTCTATTTGTTACTTCGGAAAAGAAATATGGCAGAGATCATACGCATACTGTGAATTAGAATGAGCAAATAGGTGCAGTGATCATTAAAATTATTTTATAAGAAAAACTGAACATAAAAAGAAAATCTTAATATATAAAAATTACGTGTTACGTTGTTTGTCCGCGATGGAATCCTAAACTACTGAACCTATTTTAATAAAATTTTGCACACTGTGTGCTGTTTGATCAACTTGAGACCTACGGTTGTTTATAACTAAATTCATAGTCGCATTATTTTTATTCCAAATTATTTGTTTATTATTTAACAAAGAATTAGAATTTTCTGTGAGTTCCATACGATTCTAACAGATGACGGTGTAAGGTAATTTGTTTATTATTTAACAAGGTGGCTGTGCTTTTTGTTGCAACCGCGAATTTCAATTGAATTACAAATATTGATTATTTCATAATTTAAGTGTGTTCAGTGTTTATTTTATTTTCAATATATTGACAATAATATTAATTTCGTGTGTATTAGTTTTAAGTAATCTGGCTGAAAGACAGCAACTTAATTTAAATTTAACTGGACCGAGAAGGGGCACTGAACCCTATGGCGAATAGGTTCTAGAGACCATGGATGATAAGATATCAAGTGAATTTCCGCAAATTCGTATACGCCTATGTGACATAAATCTTGCATTTAAGAAGAATGTCAATTTATAAACGTATGAAGGTCCTAAGGAATGGAATAACAGAACTGTAATTAAGTCTGTTAGTTATAATAATATGCCTAATATTACAGAAACAATCTCCTCAATTAAATGAACAACAAGATGACTGTAATATATCACACGATGATATTACTTACTATACAGAGACTTCTTGATGATGATGAGAATCCAAACTGCCAACAAGTTCGTAGAAAAAAAAAACGAAAGTATAATGAAATCAGCAAGCCTCCTCAAAATATTCCATCAATAAATGTATATAATCCTTATGATACACTTATGGATGATACTGAGAATGCAGACAACATAAATTCATCTCAATCAACAAAATCACTTCCACATAAACCACCACCCATATTTATACCGGGTGTAGTTAACGTACTAGAACTAAAAAAAATGTGTAAAACAAAAACTTTCTGATTTAGATTTCTCACTTAGTTTACTACAACATAATTTAACGTATACCTTAGCCACAGCAACGCGTGGGCGGGACTTGTATATATAACAAAGTCGGATTAGGGATTCGTTACACTATTTATAACTCAAGAACGGCTGGACCGATTTCTATGATCTTTGATTTGTTGGATTTGTTTCCGCCCCGAATAGCAGATTCAAACATCGGAAAAATTAACGTAAAAATATTTAAAGGCGATACGACGTTCGCCGGGCCAGCTAGTTGGAATATATATTTCGGCTAAGAACGTTAGTATATGGAAGTATAAATAGCAGTATTCTTACCCTATAGTGTCAGAGAGTAAACTATATTTACTTATATGCTCAGAGGTAAAATCGTTATTCGACCAATAAAAATGCAGTCATAAACCTGCTTAGTTTAGAGTGGAACTTAGTTACTCTTAATGGCTGTGAAATCTGGAATATGACTAAAACCATTATCAATCAACTACAAGTTTTCAATAACAGATGTTGCGAAATATATTAAAAATATTTTGGCAGGTCAAGATGTCTAATGAAAACCTGTGGTTAAAAAGCATACAGAAACCAGTTGAACTTGAAATTCGGCATAGGAAGTGGAGATGGTTGGGAGATGCTCTTCGCACACCTCCAGATGATCTCTCCAGGATGACATTGGATTGGAACCCACAGGGCAGTAGAGGAATTGACAGACCCAAGATAAGATGTTAATTATATAACTTTTTTATCTGGTAAATCAGTCGTCCTCAACTAAACTTCTTCAAGTTGTTCAAATATGGAGGCCTTTCGAAAACAATGTTTGATCTTCTGCGTTTTAACTGGAACTGATGGTTGATGGTGTTGTATAGGTTATAAAATGGATTTATGTCTGCCGTTATGTACTCCTTGCTTCTTTTAGAATCTCCATATCTTCACGGATACTGATCCTGTTGTTATTATAGTCTTTGTGTAATATTGACATAGAGTTATCGATTTTTTTAAAAATCGATGACCTGTTTCGAGTATATGTTTGGCAAAAGTGTTGATTGTTAAACCCAAGATAACATCGAAACGAACTGTTCCCACAGAAGCTAAAAACATGGTGAAGACTTGCAATGAGATTAAAGAGCTAATTAAGAACAGTCAGATGGAGAAGTTTTTTGAGAGCCCTATGTTCCACACTGTCCCGCGCAGTAGCCGAGTGGTTAAGGCAGGAAGCCTTGGTGCAGAGCTACGGGATTTGCATTGGTTCGAGTCTCCATGGGGGAAGACATTTTCTCATGGTATTTCGACCAGTATGGAACCGGTGTCTACCCAGCATCGTGAGGCATTTGGGTAGCTACAATAAGTAGAGGCTCCAGGTTGAGAAAACCAGCTATAACGGCTGGGGGACACGACATGCTGACCACATGTCAACCCCTACACTGTCTGATGATCATCTGCCTCTGTGATGACATATGTGGATATGAGGCCAGCAGCCAGCTAAGGGCCTTCTTGGCCTGTCGCGCCAGGAGTTTTTTTGTTCCACACTGGAATGATGGGAATTTTTATTGATTGATTGTGACAAACGCACAAAGACTCTAAATATAATAATATTATCAAACCACATCATAATACAAATGATAAAAATGTTATCTTTGTTTCTCACTTATCGCATCCTTTCAACAAATGACCAGTTTTTATCTTTCTCGAGAGAAAGAACTTAGCATCTGTAACTATTAGATAAACATGTTAATCGCCCCGTCTATTGTATGAAAGAAAAAATGTACGTTTTCACTTCATATGCATTAATACCTTCTGCTATAGATGTCAGCACTTTCATCCCTTCTAAAAAAATATATAGTGAATAGACTAGATATTATCACCTCAATAATCAACGATTCAATGAATTTGAATAGGAAATCTTTGCTAATGGAATTTTTCTTGTCAATAGGACCTAGATTTAAACATATGATAATACACTGCCATTACCTAATGACTATCTACATGATGCACTACCTCGAACGTGCGGGAACAGATTTAAAAAAAAAAAAGAAGATCAAATACACATTAGCGTTATATTTCACTACAAGTTTCCTTTTTTACCCATAGAGATCGTGCCTTGAATTTATATGAATGAGAAAGTTTTTTTCTCTTCCCTTCTCCTTTCCTTTTAAGGTATCTTTTGTAATACTATGGCTTTTCCAAGTGTTAAGACTTAGTGAATTCTATCTGATGTTTAAGTTTTACCAAGGAAAGTGTGTTGAAAGTTCATGGTAAGAGATTCTGTTTCACATACAAATTACAAAGAACAGGTCATGTTTTCTTTACTGTTTACAAGGGAATGTAAGTCCACATCCAGTTTTTTCTCCTGTTTTCTGTCTCTGAAGTTTGTCAATGCAATTTTAGGATGATACCGTGAGCTTTCACCCAATGATATTTCAAGAGTATCCAAAATATTACACACATCATTACCTTATTATTTATTACACCGCTTCACTAAACTCTCTGATACACATAACTTAGATACCCGAACCCTTGAGCACAGTGCCCTATATATCCCTCCTCATCACACTACCTATTATTCGAAATCTTTTACAGTTTCTCTTGCTAGAACATGGAATTCACTTCCACCCTATGTCAGAGACTGCCAAACTTTACCGTCTTTCAGAAACAAATTGAAAATAAAATTACTAACACAAACAACTCACCAATATTACTTTTTAAGAATTAATAATGCGTTTTTGCATTATTTAATAAAAATAGACTTAGGATTTGTTAATATATTTACCTAATGCCTTGTATAAAAAGCGTAGATTAATTCATTGTAGTTTATTACTTTCTTTGTATTTTTTTCTTTTCTTTTTACGTATAGTAGATTCGAGCTGTTATTCCTTTTTTTTTTCATTGTATCATTAATGTAATTTTAATTGTATTTAGTTTCATTGTATTATTAGACATTATTTTCATTATTATTCAATATGACAGATAATTAATTGTGTCAATGTCTATTAGTGTAATTTTTTTGTATTCATATGTAACATATGTTTGTCCTGTTTAATATAACGATTTATTGTAATTTTTTTGTAGTTATATGTAAACATATGTTTGGCCTGTTTAATTAGGACTATTATTGTAATTTTTTTGTAGTTATATGTAACATATTTTCGTCACTGTTTAATATGACTATTATGTGTAATGTGGTTCTTTTGTATTCATAGGTAACATATTGTTGGTTCGGGTGAGTGGCAGAGAAGGCCACATGCCCTTACTTCCACCAGGCTACATAAATCTCTTCTAAAATTCGATGCAGATTTCAATCACACCCCTTTAGCTTAAAAGACATCACAGTTTAAAACACCTAATGTTTTAGGATTACATTAGATTTTTTTGGCAGAATACAGATAGATATTCATAGGAAACCACATATAATAACCGTTACCGTAAGACCGGGGGGGGGGGGCTAGCGTTGACCATATTTTCGAAGGTTTTTTTAAGTTCTAACTCTAATTATTTATGCCAAAAAATTGAATGTATAATTTATTGTACCAATTGAACCTTAGACTACAAATCCCATTTGGTGCTGTTCTCCACAAATAAAAACTTAGTAGGAAAACAATGAGTTTTGTTTAGGTCTGTTTTGCCCATGTGCTGGGGCTACTTTGACATCACATTTGTTTTCACTATAATTCAAAGTAGATCCTCTGTAGATACTACTTTGACACCAATTTATAGTCTCTAACCATTAAAATAACGTGTAACTCCTTTTCACACAGAAAATCAACTAAGAATTATTTTTTTTCAAATGCCCCAGGTGGTCTTTCGACATTGCTGGTTTCTCTCCTGGCATGGCGTACTTGTAACCCACTTCTGCCGTTTGGGCGCCTTAAAGGCGGTGTTACGTTGTCCCGATGATATGATGGGTGATGATGATGATGATAATGGTGCACCAGGAGAGTCCCTAATCCTAAGCTTAACCCAAGATGAATATGAATGATGATGATTGCGATGGCCACATGATTTCGGGGACCGTTTGGGCATTTGTCTTACAGGTGAGGAAAAACCCCGATAAAAACTTCACCCAGAAAAACTGTCCCGACCGGGGATCTAACCCGAGCCCGCTGCGTGACAAGGCAGCACGCTACCCCGAGACCACAGCGGTGGACTACTAAGAAATTATTGAGAAATTAATTTTATCCTTGCTGGCAATTCATTGTTGTTGAAAGTGACACAGATGTGGCTCCAACAAATAACATCCGCTTTTAAAACAACTTAATCATTCGTGCGCCTTCAAGGAATTATCTACCATTGCATTGTTGTCAAAATAGCCAAAAACACTCAAGAAATTTAAAATGTCAAAGTTGCCTCTCGAGTCAAAGTATCCCCGGTTTACGGTAAGTTTCGTAGGCTACGATGCGCAGGACATGTGGCACGAATGGGGAATGAAAGAGGAGCATGGAAACTATTAACGTTATGAAAGTAGGGTTAATTATTGAGTGGGGCGTGGTGTGTGCATGTGTATGTGTGTGTGTGTGTGTGTGAGAGAGAGAGAGAGAGAGAGAGAGAGGGGGGGGAGAAAGGAAAGTGCAAGTGAAGGTGTGCTTCATTATTCTTGCTACGAGAGTTTATACTCAGTGTAAATTTCATGTCCTCTCATGGATATTCGACAATTAAGTAGCCCTAGAGGGGATTATTTTCTTTTTGTCTCAATACCATTACTATTGACAATGCCATGTATGCACAGAGTTCCGAAACAGTGATATTACTAACAGTGCTGATACATTTGCATTGATTCCAAATGTATTCTACAGAGTAAGTAAGTTTATCTGAAGTTCAAAGGTAGATATTCACAAACTGGGTGTTAGTACACAAAGTTCTATTAGATTTCACTCTACTGTAGCATGCCTACAGTAGATTACTGTAACTCTTTGTAACAAACATACAGCACGTAATCCATTTTAATGAACGGGATCTTTCTAAAACATAGGCATGTCCATTGTTTCATCAACAGACCCATGAAAAAAAAAACTTATTTGTTGTACTAGTTAGATAATTACATTAGCATGTCTCTTTAACAGCTCAGGTAAAATGTGGATCAGTAAAAGCCGACACTTTTGCCCAGAGACCTCTTAATTCAGGTTTTAGATTCTTGTAATTGGTGATGAGAAACTTTTGTTCTACGTCCATTCATATCTAACTCTCGCTGACGCACCAATTAACATCAGTACTTATAGGACATGGTAACTTCGATGCATACTTCCAAAGATTCAGAATTATATAGGGCCTAGGCCTATAGGTGACCCAACATGTGTGTGTAAAGTGACAACACAAACAGTGGACCATATTCTATGGGACTATGGATACAAAAAAAGTGAAAGACAAAGCTTCCGAAAACATGTATAAAGTTCAGGTGGATATTGGCCTTAGACAATAGTGAAATAATGGGTAAACATACGAAAAGTTTCCAAAAATACGTAAATAATAGTTATTTGTGTAACAAACAAATATATCGTCACGCATAGAAATACATTATATAATGGAAATGCGCAGCTAATGACAAATGAGGGAAATTTTGAAGAAATGACTGAATTAAAACACTTAGGAACAATAATCACAAATAGGAATGAGATGCACAAAGAAATTAAACATAGGCTCAATTCTGGAAATGCGCGCTATTATGCATTACAGAGGCTCTTGACGGTCCAACTCCTTTTAAAAAACGTTAAACTGAAAATATATAAAACTATTATTCTACCAGTTATATTATATGGATACGAAACATGGACTCTTACTTAAAGGGAGGAAAGGAGATTACAAGTATTTGAGAATAAAGTTCTTAGGAAAATGTTTGGACCAAAGAGAGATGAACAGACAGGTGAATGAAGTAGACTACATAACAGTGAACTACATGGTCTTTATAGGAAGCCAGATATAATAAGAACAGTTAAGTCTCATGGACTACGATGGGCAGGACATGTGGCATGAATGGGGAGTGAAAGACGTGAATGGAAGCTTCTTGTAGGAAAACCAGAGGAAAAACGCCCAGTTGATAGAACAAGAATGGGGTGGAAGAATAAAATTAACTATGATTTGAGACAAGTAGATTATGCAGCAAATGATTAGAAAACATTAGCTTAGAATAGGGATGTATGGAAAGCTTATGTTCACGCGGCCATGAACCTACGGGTTCGATAGCGCCAGTGGGTTAAGAGTTATGTAACTCTAGTAGTGGAAGTGATAGTTTCGCGGACGAGCGAGACGTTTACTGCCGAGGCATAGTCTACCTGTAATTGGATGGAAAATTAATGTAAAATATAGCTATTAATAAGAAAAATAGTTTATCTAGTTTTATTTTGTATTGGTCATGGCTCACTATATAAGTAGTATATACACTACAGGTGTGCTCAGTTGGTTAGTAGGTATTCTTGCTTGGAACAAAACGTCATGATTTCGTCATGAGTTCTGTATCCAGAGCGATGTGGTTGGCCTATAATTCGTTACAGTTTATTACATTCTTCTATTTTTTTCGTGTATAGTAGATTCGACAGATCTGTTTATTAAAATATTCCGTTGTGTATAACATTCTTTCAACTACTTTTAATTTTAATTGCCTTTAATTTTATTGTATTATTCGACATTATTTTTATTATTGTTCAGTTTGGCCAGATAATTACTTTTTTAATATGTAATCATCATCATCCGGTATCATGGCAGCTGCCGCCGTCTTCCGGATACCAAACGCCATTCCTCTCTGTCCATCCAATAATCTTCCCCCAATTCTCTGATATTCATAGCTGCTTGTACCCCATCTATCCAAGTGTTCATGCGGTCTTGTCCTCGTCTTCCTCCTTTCCAATGGGATCCATTCCGTAACAATTTTAGGTAATCTTTGCTCCGGCATTCTTTTGACATGGCCATACCACTGTATTCTTTTCTTTTCTATAATGTATATGATGTCCGGCTCCTCTTGTACACCCATAAGTTCCCTTATTTTTTTATTTCGTATTCTACCCATTCTATATTTTCCAGCTGATCTTCTTCAAACATCCATTTCTGTACTTAAAATTATTTTCATTTCCCTGGTAGGAATTTGCCAGACCTCAGCATCATATGTTAAAATGATCTGAGTTATGGTTTGATATATTTGTAATTTTATATGTTTTATAATATTTTTGCTCCACCAAACAGAGTTTAAAACATTTATTGCTTATTTTGTTTGTGCGATTATATTTTTAATTTCCACTGTGTTATCGCCTGAATGGTCTAATTTTATTCCTAAATAAGGGCATTCAGTGCTAGGAATTGTTGAAATTTATATTTTCCATTTATTCTCCTATAGGCCTGCATAGATATTTAGTTTTCTCAATGTAATGATACTGTAATATTACATATTGTATAATATGTAATATTATTGTAAATTTTTGTATTTAAATGTACCATATGTTTGTCCTGGTGAGTGGAAGAGAAGGTCACATGACCTTAACTCTACCCTGCTAAATAAATAAATAAAACTTCTGGCAGCACCATAGCCCAGACTTTAATTTATCATGAAACGGAATAGATTAGTATTCTAGGGGCAAAGTCGGTCGTCTCATAAGGATGACATCTTGTGCTGATTGTCTAGAAATATGAACGCCTTAAAGTTCTATCATCTCGATTTCCTTAGACTTTAATGGGATCACTTCAGCTTTATTAGAAATCATTAATGACGAAATGAGACAAGTTGACAAAAAACCAAGAAGAATTTGCCTAAAAACTATATACAGAGCAAGTAGATCAATTTGCTACCGTCCGAATTCGGGTATCAAATCTTTTAAATATTTTATGTTTAAGTTCGCCGAATTACATGTTTAAAAATGCTATTCATATAATCTATAAATGTTATAAGCAATTCACAACAAGGAGGATTACAAGCATTTTGCATTAAATCTGAAATGAGCCAATGAATTGTTTAATATTTTATCTGCCATCTATCAAAGTTCATAGGTTACGTACCATAGTTATTAATAAATCAAGTAGCAATGGAATGGTGCGAGAGAGTAGGGCTTAATACCACAATATTGATTCCACTTTATTAACTTGAATTATTCCTAAATGTCACTATTACATTAGCGCACAGGTAGTTTTAAATAAATCAATTTTTCAATTATGTATTCGTTACAACGAAGAAAATTTGGATAATTTAAAGAATTTTATAATTATTTGAAAAAAAAACTCGTTCAATTATTCTGAATCATTTAGCTCTAAATGAGGGGAACAAATTGTATTCGTAGAAGTTTCAATATTCAAAACAAAAAACACCTAGTTTAAAATTATTTATAATTTATTTGATTATTTTTAGTTAAATGAATAGAAAACCTTTAAAATGCTACTATTTTGTACCACGCCGTAGATGAATGATTTGAGGCATATGCTGTCTTGGATAGGTACAGGACTTGCAATGGTTTGAGCCCCATGGAGTGAAAAAAAAATATCATGGAATTTTCGCCAGTATCGTGAGAAATTGGGGTAGCTATAATAAGTAGTGACTCAAGGTTGAGAAAATCAGGTAAAACGGTTGGAGGAGTCGACATGTTGTCCACATATCTCCCCTCTTGCGGAAAAATAATCGTTCACCTCTGTAAGTGACAAGTGGATATGAGGCCAGCAGCCGGGTGATAGAACAAGGATTTTCTAGACTTGTCAAGCTATCAAGTTAGGTACCCTATATTCTTTTGGGTCAATATTTATCAACGCGTTTTCAAAATTTATCGGCTCTTTACAATTTAGAAACAAAATCACAAGATACTTCTTTACTGTCTATACCACAGCACAGGACATGTCTATATTCGCAATCTTACACAATATGTACGACTAGTGCATGGAATTCGGTTCCCAGTCTTATCAGGGACTGTCAATCGCTATCATTAAGTGGATGAGAACTCTAGAAGTTAAAATAAAATATTATTATTGTTATTATTATTATTATTATCATCATCATCATCATTATTTACATCCAAATTAACTGATATCTTAAGTTCCACACAATGAAAATATTACCTGCATAACAACTATAATAATTTGTAAATACCTATAAATATTCATCTAGGAAGCATTTCTTACTTTATTTTATTTGTATTCTTTATTTAATTTTGTTAGTGTTAGCTAATATCAGACCACGTCTGCATTATTCTTTGCTTAATCTATATTTTAATAATGAAGGGTCCAGCACAAGTCAGTTAACAGAATATATATATATATATATATATATATATATATATATATATATATATATTCTGTAACTTACAAGATCTATACAAAAAAAAAACAAGTACCGAAATTGTCAGTATTTATTACATCTTTTTTTTTTATTTTACACACTGTACAAATATTTTGGAATATACTGTATAGTGTTAGGAATATGTACAGCTATTGAACATCAAAGTATTTGTATCAATGCATTAGTGATTGCTCGTTGAATGGTCTGGGAAGCCAAACACCTGTTTTAATAATGTGATACTGTTACAAACGGGGCTCGAACCGGTGAACAGTAACATGAAAATTAACCACATGAAATCGGTGAACGCTAAATAAACACTGGCGTGGGTATTACACTACAGGACATATAGATAGTGTTTAAATACAAAGGAAGCAAATGGGTTTACAGTTTCTGTTTAAGAGAGTGCAAATGTTAATGAAACATATTTAACTGTGCGAGAAAGGAGAATAATATATCCATCAGATGTTCTTGAAAACAAACGATTATTTAAATATTCTTCACCTCCGTAAAAATTAAAGATTCATTTACTTTCATCCCAACTTCTCTCAAAAAATGTTTAATTTAAAACATGTAAAACTGTAAAGACCCATTCAACTTCTCTCAAAAATGTTTAATTTAAAACATGTAAAACAGTAAAGACCCATTCAACTTCTCTCAAAAATGTTTATAATTTAAAACATGTAAAACTGTAAAGACCCATTCAACTTCTCTCAAAAATGTTTAATTTAAAACATGTAAAACTGTAAAGACCATTTCAACTTCTCTCAAAAATGTTTAATTTAAAACATGTAAAACTGTAAAGACCCATTCAACTTCTCTCAAAAATGTTTAATTTAAAACATGTAAAACTGTAAAGACCCATTCAACTTCTCTCAAAAATGTTTAATTTAAAACATGTAAAACTGTAAAGACCCATTCAACTTCTCTCAAAAATGTTTAATTTAAAACATGTAAAACTGTAAAGACCATTTCAACTTCTCTCAAAAATGTTTAATTTAAAACATGTAAAACTGTAAAGAACCATTCAACTTCTCTCAAAAATGTTTAATTTAAAACATGTAAAACAGTAAAGACCCATTCAACTTCTCTCAAAAATGTTTATAATTTAAAACATGTAAAACTGTAAAGACTCATTCAACTTCTCTCAAAAATGTTTAATTTAAAACATGTAAAACATTAAAGACCCATTCAACTTCTCTCAAAAATGTTTATAATTTAAAACATGTAAAACTGTAAAGACCCATTCAACTTCTCTCAAAAATGTTTAATTTAAAACATGTAAAACTGTAAAGACCCATTCAACTTCTCTCAAAAATGTTTATAATTTAAAACATGTAAAACTGTAAA
This sequence comes from Diploptera punctata, assembly GCA_030220185.1. Taxonomy (NCBI): domain Eukaryota; kingdom Metazoa; phylum Arthropoda; class Insecta; order Blattodea; family Blaberidae; genus Diploptera; species Diploptera punctata. The sequence continues at coordinate 2,021,022 of JASPKZ010007805.1, forward strand.
GACCCATTCAACTTCTCTCAAAAATGTTTAATTTAAAACATGTAAAACTGTAAAGACCCATTCAACTTCTCTCAAAAATGTTTAATTTAAAACATGTAAAACAGTAAAGACCCATTCAACTTCTCTCAAAAATGTTTAATTTAAAACATGTAAAACTGTAAAGACCCATTCAACTTCTCTCAAAAATGTTTAATTTAAAACATGTAAAACAGTAAAGACCCATTCAACTTCTCTCAAAAATGTTTATAATTTAAAACATGTAAAACTGTAAAGACCCATTCAACTTCTCTCAAAAATGTTTAATTTAAAACATGTAAAACTGTAAAGACCCATTCAACTTCTCTCAAAAATGTTTATAATTTAAAACATGTAAAACTGTAAAGACCCATTCAACTTCTCTCAAAAATGTTTAATTTAAAACATGTAAAACTGTAAAGACCCATTCAACTTCTCTCAAAAATGTTTATAATTAAAACATGTAAAACTGTAAAGACCCATTCAACTTCTCTCAAAAATGTTTAATTTAAAACATGTAAAACTGTAAAGACCCATTCAACTTCTCTCAAAAATGTTTATAATTTAAAACATGTAAAACTGTAAAGACCCATTCAACTTCTCTCAAAAATGTTTAATTTAAAACATGTAAAACCGCAAAGACCCATTCAACTTATCTCAAAAATGTTTAATTTAAAACATGTAAAACAGTAAAGACCCATTCAACTTCTCTCAAAAATGTTTATAATTTAAAACATGTAAAACTGTAAAGACCCATTCAACTTCTCTCAAAAATGTTTAATTTAAAACATGTAAAACTGTAAAGACCCATTCAACTTCTCTAAAAAATGTTTAATTTAAAACATATAAAACTGTAAAGACCCATTCAACTTCTCTCAAAAATGTTTAATTTAAAACATGTAAAACTGTAAAGACCCATTCAACTTCTCTCAAAAATGTTTAATTTAAAACATGTAAAACTGTAAAGACCCATTCACATATAAACATTAACGTTAACACGGTCGGTAAAGTAAGACGCGAACACAAGATTCGCATTCCTATACATAATTAGAAAGGAAAGATACAGAATATTTTGCAACGGTATGAAGTACTCAACGAATCAAATTGAAATTTGTACAGGAATTAAATTTAGAAAATGGAAATGGGTTGGCCATGTGTTAAGGAGAGAGAATAAAAACATCACAAAAATGGCATTTGATTGGAACGCCCAAGGACTGACAAGGCGAAAAGGAAGACTCTAGGCAACATGGGGTAATACAATCAGGGAATGGAATTAAGGCATTGGCAAACAACAGAGTTTGTTGGCGAGCTTTTATCAAGGCCCTATGCTTCCCAGTGGAGTGACCACGACTACTACTACTACTAAGTTCTCAGCACGTAGGCAATATTATATGGATGCGAAACATGGCCTCTAATTTTTAAGAGACGAGAAAATATTACGATTATTTGAGTATAGACTAATTATGAAAATGTTTGGATCAAACAAAGATGAACGGACAGATGACTGGAGAAGACTACACAAGTAAGCTTACACTATCTTTATGGGAAACCATGTGTATTGAGAACAGTTGAGCCTCGTAGACTGAGATGAACAGGCCATGTGCCACGGTTGGGAATGCAAAAGGAGCATGTAGAAAAACCAGAAGGAAATCGACCAGTAGGTAGGCGGATTGTCATATGAAGACGCCAGAGCTGAATTTGCCTGTAAATCCGTAAACCAGCCCCAAAAAAGGCACATATTCGTCTGCTTGTAAACAAATTTATACATATCGGCTGTGTGTGTGAAGAGGCACGTCATTGACGACCACGCGTATCAGCAGAAATAGTGCAATAGTTTAAATTGCCACTGATAGTCCGAACTCATCAACTTGACGCCGGGAGTTGAATTTCCCTCGCAACACAGGGTGGAAAATTCTACGTTTCACACTACGAAAACGTCCTTATCACATCTGCCTGATTTACGGTACCGTATCATAGAAGGAGCTGGTTTTTTACTTTTTAAATTGAGGGCTACATTTAGTTTCACAGCTGAAACTTGGAGTATGTGTTTTCACCTAGATGGCAGTCACAGTAGAAAAGCAGTTGAATATATGTAACATTTCACAACAAGATTGTAATTTTTCAATCATTGCCTCTCTTCATTGAAATGGATAGTGACTTGAGAGACATTCTGTATATATATGATATGAAAAGAAAAATGAATGCTTGAGTCGGGATTTGAACCCGAGTCTCTAAACTCTGTACGTTTGGCGCTCTAACGACCTGAGCTCCCCAAGAATTCCAATACAACATACATTTTTCTTATATATGCAGTATTCTCAATTCACGCAAGAGGTAGCGGAAATTTGTTCCGATTGACATCTAGCGGCTAACATAACAGTTAAGACAATTTTTAATGAGAATATTTACTTTATAGAAGTAACGAATGTATATTTAGATGTAATAGCCATATTTTTGACATTTGGCAATGAAAGCAAACATGATATGAAAAGAAAAATGAATACTTGGGTCGGGATTTGAACCCGAGTCTCTAAACTCTGTACGTTTAGCGCTCTAACCAACTGAGCTACTCAAGTAATTCAACACAAACATACATTTTCTTTTTTTTTATTATTGATTTCGTACATCTCAATGATGGATAAATCATATTTGAAGAGAAAAATTATACGTTCAGACCGGGACTTGAACCCGGGACCCTTGGTATATACAATGTATATAGAGATCAATAATAAAAACTTGGAAAAAGCCGTACTGGCTGTAATGTATAATTCCCAAATATGTCTTCTTAATAAAGGAGCCGCCATTTGCAAGATAGAAGCATGGCTTCACAGCATTTGGTGGACGGGAATTACAATGTATATAGAGTAACCAAGGGTCCCGGTTTCAAGTCCCGGTCTGAGCGTAGAATTTTTCTCTTCAAATACATTTTCTTATATATGTAGTATTCTCAATTCACACAAGAGAGGCGGGAAGACGTTCCAACTATCATCTAGCGGCCACCATAACAGGTAAGCAAATATATATATATATATATATATATATATATATATATATATATATATATATATACAGAGATACAGTATGGACGTTCAGCTAAATAGATCATTGACTACCGTTACTATTACAATCCAGTATAATTTAAATTTGAATGTATGTAACAATTATCAATTATCTACTGTAATTTAATCCATTAGCCTCAAAACACCAGGTACACTAGTTTTATTCTGCTGTTATATTCTTTCCAATATTTTGTAGCTATATCCCTTGCAGGGTAATTTTTTACTAATATTTATGAATAGTAGAGGATTGTGTTTTGGGCTACACTCTTATTGTGATCTCAATTACCGTTATATTTTGTTTGTTTTTAATGTCTGAAAATAGAAACACAAATTACGTAATTAAATCCGGTTTCTGGGAAAATGCAATGAACATTTAAACCTGAAGCAAATGGGTTAAGGCTGTTATAGGGGTTTTGCATTAATCTTTTTTACTGAATATGCAACAATTCTTTTTATCAGTATATTATTTTGTGTAACTCCTTTCTTCATTGAAATGGATAGTGACTTTAGATACCCTGTATGTGTGTGTGTGTGTATATATATATGAGGAAATGAGATTACGAGTTTTTGAGAATAAAGTTTTTAGGAAAATTTTTGGACCAAAAAGAGATGAACAGACAGGTGAATGGAGAAGACTTACATAACAATGAACTATATGGTCTTTATAGGAAGCCAGGTATAATAAGAACAGTTAAGTCCCGTAGACTGCGATGGGCAGGACATCTTGCACGTATGGGGAATGAAAGACTTGCATGGAAGCTTCTTATAGGAAAACCAGAGGGAAAACGGCCAGTTGGTAGACCAAGAATGAGGTGGGAGAATAACATTAACTATGATTTGAGGGAAGTAGATTATACAGGGAATGATTGGAAAGCATTAGCTCAGGATAGGGATGTATGGAGAGCTTATATCTGCGCGGCCATGAACCTACGGGTTCGATAGTGACAGTGAGTAAGTAAGTATATATATATATATATATATATATATATATATATTATTCTCCATTATTACTAGATGTCGCGAGAACTCGGTCTTCACTGCCATCTAGTAGCTGACTATAACAAGTAAGCAAATTAAAGAGAATATTTTTACTTTATAGCAGTGACGCTTTAAAGAATTATATCATCATCATCATCCGGTATCATGGCACCTGCCGCCGTCTTCCGGAAACCAAACACCATTCCTCTCTATCCATCCATTGACCTTCCTCCATTCCTCGGATATTCATAGCTGCTTGTACCCCTTCTATCCAAGTTTTCTTCGGTCTTCCTCTCTTCCTCTTTTCCATTGGGATCCATTCCATAACAATTTTTGGCAATCTTTGCTCTGGCATTCGTTTGACATGACCATACCACTGCAATCTTTTCTTTTCTATGATGTCTATGATGTCCGGCTCCTCTTGTACACCCATAATTTCCCTTATTTATTTATTTCGTATTCTATCCATTCTAGATTTTCCAGCTGATCTACTTAAAACATCCATTTCTGTTCTTAAAATTCTTTTCATTAAAAGATTATATATATATATATATATATATATATGATATGATAAGAAAAATAAATGCCTGGACGGGATTCGAACCCGGATCTCTGAGTCTGTACCTCAGCGTGATATCCATTACACTACCAGGCAATCCAATTCAAACACTTATTTTTCTTATATATGTATTATACTCTCCATTATTACTAGATGTCGCGAGAACACTGTCTTCACTGCCATCTAGTAGCTGACTATATCAAGTAAGCAAATTAAAGAGAATATTTATTTTACTTTATAGCAGTGACGCTTTATCGATGTTATAATTAAATCTTTAACATTGAGCAATGCAAGCTTAATATGATATGATAGTCAGCTACTAGATGGCAGTGAAGACAGTGTTCTCGCGACATCTAGTAATAATGGAGAGTATAATACATATATAAGAAAAATAAGTGTTTGAATTGGATTGCCTGGTAGTGTAATGGATATCACGCTGAGGTACAGACTCAGAGATCCGGGTTCGAATCCCGTCCAGGCATTTATTTTTCTTATCATATCATATTAAGCTTGCATTGCTCAATGTTAAAGATTTAATTATAACATATATATATATATATGTGTGTGTGTGTGTGTGTGTGTGTGTGTGTGTGTGTGTGTGTGTAAAGGCCTATAGAGTTTTTAATTGTGGGACAGAGATATGGACGAACAGCTAAATAGGCCATTGCACACCTTTTTCGTTATTGTAAGCATTTTTTAGAACAAAGTATAATTAAATTTCACTTTGCTCTATTTTCCTATCTCTTACTACCGGTATTTGTGTAATAGTCTCTTCGAGCAGTTAAAATTGTGCAGTGAAATACTTCCTATGCTCTGTATGTATAATAACAAAAGCGTTCAAAATTTAATGAAAATTAAGTAATCATTTATTGCTTTGTTCGCCTTGTGTTAACATATTTTTAAATAACTGCGCTTCTCGCGGAATTTAATTTCAGTTATAAACATGACGTTCAATGAAATTATAAAGATATGAAACATATTAAAACAGAGTGTCGAGTTCCCTCTATATCAACACTGGATTATATAATATATATTTTCACTTTAAACATGCACTTTTTATCGCTGGAGTTATTGGTTTGGAATAAAAAGTCGTTGAACCGTAGTACGTTTGATCGATTCAACTTTATCGAATTTTTCAGCCAAGCTATTGTAATCTGCATATGTTTTTAATCGTTTGATGTTGAGTACAGCGAGGTTTTGTGTGTGTTTCAAAAGAAGGGACCTCGCATTCAATAGAGGAAACTGTAAACCTCAGCAAGAGTACCAACTCAAAACGTTTAAAGCTAAAATCCGCTTTTCCTTTAATATAGCCAAAGTAAAAGTTCAATAAAAAATAAGATCTGCTTGCTGATATGATTTATTCTCCATATATATGCAATCGTATTTTGAATTCATTGTATGAAAATAATACAAAGAAACTGGAAATGGAAGCCAATATCAATTAAAGTAAATTTATGAATACGCTTATAAATGAATTATTAAATGGAAATGGAACTTAGCACAAGGGGAGAAGTATTTCCTTATCAATGTCAATTTTATACATTTTAGGTACACATATATCTAAAACTGATTTACTAATGGAGTTAGTTGTTTATATAAAATATTGTCACCAGGACGACAATCCCTAGGATTCCGATCAAATTTCTTTAAATAAACACAGCAGATGTTCATAAGTAATGCCGCGAGTGATTTCCAAATTATCGATAAATTCACGACTCACGAATTTAGAAATCAAGAGTGGCATTGTTAGGACTATTATCGAATAAAATTAAGCTGTTTACTCACAAATCATTATTTAACTATAGTTATTTTAAAATATTTATATATTTAATGTAAACGGCGATGTTTGAAAACAAATCAGAAACGATAGGTACGCTTCATCTGCTTCTTTTGTTTATCACTGCAACCAGATCATACTATTTATTGCCAAAGTAACGCAATATTGTAAGAATGCTCTCTAGTGGAAAAAAAATGAAACACACCAAACTGTATATTAATTAATTTCTGATGTCGTATGATGTAAATATGACAATTATATTTTTCTGGATTATTACATGGGAAAAAATACATTTAAGAAAATGCACACAGTGGTTTCTTTTTTTGGTGGTATAATAAATTGCTACAAATGTTCTTATATTAACTCCTGCAAGCGCTATGTGTTAACATCTATGCACTATATATACAATCTGGTAGCCGTATTTCTTATTGGCTCAGTCACTGCAAAATAATGGTCAGACCTGTTCAGAATATTAAAAAGGAGGAGCTTTCTTTAATATGGTAAATTTAACACTGATAAATATTTCTTGAAACACGACTCTGATCGGTTGTAAAACAGAAATCATTAAAACGTGATTGGTCATTGACTTCCATTTGGGGCATGAGTTAAATAGTCACAGAAAATTTCCAAATTAACTTTATTTACCTTTAAGAAACAAGACTTGACAGAGTCAGAAACTATGATGTGAGGGAGGAATGCAATATCAAATATGTTGAGACATTTATTCTATGCCCAAGTGGACAGAGCTGACGATACGAGGCTTATTAAAGCAGCGAAGAAGCTACGTTCTAGAGGAAAAAGAGAAGTGGGCAGCCCTATCAAGAGATGGAATGAGTTGTAATCATCATTGACATAGTGTATGCAAATAAACAGGCATATGCCTATATAAATAAAAGAAGAAGAAGAGGAGACTTTATTTATTTCACAAAATTTCATGAACTTCTTCATCAATAATTTGCTGTTAATAAAGTATTTTGCCTTCACAATTATTAATCGCTTAATCCTCTATACTCGCTGACGGTTTCGCTTAGATCGTCTTCTCCACTCTTTAGTTCATCTTTTAGGTCTCTTTTTTGTACACAACTCCGACCCTTGCATCCTCTTATGCCACGGTTAGTTACATCTGGAACCCGATCCAGACTTTCCTCGGGGTGAACACCCAAGAATCGTCTTTATCGGAGATGAGGGATGTCCGATGTGGAAATTTCTCCGCGAGCTTTCCGATTCGTGAAACGAGAGCTCACATTTCTATCTTTGTCATACAAGATGAGACCCCGAAATTCAAAACCTAGCCCAACAATGCGTTATAGTATATTAACTCTCCTCAACACAAATCTGCAACGATAATAATAGAATTACAATTCTGAATTAGTGTGCAGCTTTTTTCAAATATATTATTGATTTTATTGACATTTATTAGCTTATTATTGTTATATATTGAGTTATACATATTTTGTATGATTTTTATTGTTATATTTACTTCTTTATAGTATATTGAGATATAACATACGCATTTTTTTAGTTACAGGTTCCTAAAATGTGTTAAAACATGTACATTTTAGATAAAGAGCTCTAATGTTTTACTATAATAAAATGAGCAAATTTTTTTCCAGATCCATATTCACGGTCATCTGTGCCATCCTGCCCCTCTATCATCCTTGAAGTGTTTTCTAATGCCGGATATTTAGATTTATATGAAAATATAGTCATTTATATACACATATATATATATATATGTAATTTTTTAAAATGTATATTAATTACTAAGATTGGTTGGAGAAAACCCTCAATGATGAGGAACATTCTCAGAATGAATGAAAATATTAAGCCTCCTAGTTCTGTCGCGTCATGGAGTATAAGTAGCATGAAACGAATGAATGGATTACAATTTATAAATTTACGCAATACATTTCAAATGAGGAAAACGGGTATCATCAATTAAGAGACTGAAGGAGACTTTTATGAAGAAAGAAGTCTAACATATTATAGAATTATATGCCCTAAAATCAAGCATTAAGTACAACACCGAAATTACCTACATAAATAAAAAATAAACTTACCACCATTTCTTAATTTTTACTTCGTACTGTGGTGTCAAAGATTCACCTTACCTGAAAATAAAAGAAAGAAATCGTTAATCAATAATTCAAAATATTATTTTAATAATCATTTATAATACAAGAAATAATCAAACGTCATAAAATATTTTAGAATCCATTATAACAACATATTTTTCATGTAAGGATTTTCATTGAGTACTTAAGGGACAGCATGTTAACTCTTAAATTGGCAATGTATCCTATAAAATGTTCCTGGTTTAATTATTTGATATTTTAATAAAGCAATAGAAAAACAAAAAAATATAAATTATATAAATTCAAGTTCAATTTTATTGTAGAGTAAACAATATGTAACAGTTTCGCATAATTATGTTTCCTCTGCGGTCTGATACATTTATATAAATTACACGAGAAATACAGTTTCGCTAATTTAAGGGCCAAATATAAGAAGAATCAATAATTAATTTATTCCAATTTGGAAGGGGGCACGCCATAGCATAGTGGGTAAGGCTCTGCGCTACAAGCCGTAAGGTCCAGGGTTCGAGTCCCGGTGTGGTCAGGATCTTTAAACTGACCCAAACCTTCTGGCAGCACTATGACCCTGGGGTTGACTCAGCCTCTAAGGGAAATAAGTACCGTACGCTTGTTCTAGGGATAAAGGCGGCCGTCACGCAGGGCTGATATCAAGTGCCGATTTTTCAGAAAAAAGTGTGAGCCCTATCCTCCTACTACTCCAAGAGCGTCGAGAGACCCGTAGGAAAATCACTTTACCTTTTTAGTGAGACTGAAACCAGCGCATGTCTCATAGCATCTTGCCTTAAATAAATAATTATTAGTAAAGCGATTTAAATATTAAGATAAAATAAAATGTTTCATTCCTCTGCCCATATTAATCTTCCAAGAATATCGCGATTTCGGGTTCATGGCGAACCCATCCTCAGTACAATTTTTCCGACTGATGTTATGTCGATCGGAAGAATCACTTCTTCTTCTTCTTCTTCTTCCCTCTGTTGGTGCACCAATAAACCTCTGGATCTGGTCAGAATTGCCGGAATTTCGAAGTTCAAAAGTTTTTCTTTGTTTTTCTGAATGTGGATTTTTTCCCAAACCATGAATCCCTTTTTTTATCTATTTGTTTAATTAGACTGGTTTTTGATTCAATTAGGTGTTTTTCGGACCAAGCATGAGCAGCTACTGCTGACTTTTCAACTTCTCCATTTTTGACATTTCTGAGATGTTCTTTCACCCTTGTTTTCAAATTTATTTTTGTTTTTCTTATATAAATTTTGTCACAATCCCTGCATTCGATCTGATAAATTCCTGATTTGTTTTCTTCTTCAATTTTTTTTTCATCTTTATTGGTTTTAATTATCCTATTAAGACTGCATGCGTTCTTCGGTGCCAATCTTATATTAAACTTCTTGAAAACTTTTTGAAACTTGTTGCGTTTCAATGGATGGTAAGTGAATTTCTTGAATTTTATTTTTTGTTTGTTTTATAAGTGTGCTTTCCTTAATTAATTTTTGTCTTTTACATTTATTTATCTTCTTGTATACCATATTTTCTTCACAACCGTTATCTATTGCAACATTAATTATGTCAGAAAAACAAAGAAGAACTTATGAACTTCGAAATTCCCGCGAATTCTGACCTGATCCAAAGGTTTATTGGTCCACCAACAGAAGGAAGAAGATGATGTGGTTCTTCCGATTGACATAACATCAGTCGGCAAAATGGTACTGAGGATGGGTCCGCCATGAACCCGAAATCGCTATCTACTTAGAAGATTAATATGAGGAGAGGAGTGAAACATCTGTTTTTATCTTAAACTAGCTAATACGCGGCGTGCGCTGCTACGCCTAAATAAATGAAAATTAATGTGCTTTTATGTTTAGTTGAATAAGTTTAAGGAAAAATAATTATAAATTTATATTTTTTAGGTAACCCGAGCTGATTCCCCGGCTTTGCCAGGGAATCTACTTATCTCGATCTTCTTGACATAAATGAGCTGAAATACGAAAATTAATGTGTTTTATGTTTTGTTAAATAAGTAGAAGGAGAACTTTATATCGTAATTATGTTTACCCGGCGTTGTCCGGAAATCTACTCATCCCGATCTTCTTGGCATAAATGAGCTGGAAGACGAAAATTAGTGTACTTCTTATGATTAGTTGAATAAGTATAATAAAAAATAATTACAATTGTACATCGTAATTATTTTAAGATTCTCCGTGCTCATTACCCGGTGATGCCCGGGAATCTACTTCTCTCGACCTTCTTGACATAAATGAGCTAAAAGACAAAATTCGTTATTGTGAGTTATCCGTAAACGTATACCCGCCATGTCCTGCTGTGCTTGCACAGGAATCTATGTACTTGTCACGATCTTCTTGGCATCAACGAAACACAAAAATGGTTATTGTGAGTTATCCGTAGGAAATAAACATATGCTGTCGCGGACTTTTTTGTAGAGCTTTTTGAGATAGTCAAGTCTGTGTACATTAATTTCGTGTATTTGTTATGGTGTAGGCAGCGTAAACCATTTAAGCGTCCAAAGAGCTACTTTTTTTCCACTACAAAGGGCAATTTTTAAATGTGTAGGAGTTGAGTATCACAACTCTCTTATAACCTATGTTCATCCCGAGAATCTTCTGAACATTTTACAAAAAAACCCATCAAAATCGGATAAAATCGCGCATAAAGTACGAACAAGCAAACAAACAAATGTGCATTCATTTTTATATAGGCCTATTAGATTAAACCTCATAGTGATATTCCTATAAAAGTTGAATTTAAATGTTAACTGAATTATTTTGTCCCGCGCCGTAGCCGAGCGGTTAAGGTAGGAAGCCTTGGCGCAGAGCTACGGGACTTGCGCTGGTTCGAGTCTCCATGGGGGAAGAAATTTGCTCATGGTATTTCGGCCAGTATGGGACCGGTGCCCACCCAGCATCGTGAGGCAATTGGGTAGCTACAATAAGTAGCGGCTCCAGGTTGAGGAACTAGCTATAACGGCTGGGGGACTCGACATGCTAACCACATGTCACCCCTACACTGGCTGTTGATCATCTACCTCTGTGATTGACACATGTGGATGTGAAGGGCCAGCAGCCGGCTGGTAAAAGGGCAACCGCTGAAAAGTGGAAAGACCCTCAATCGGATCGGAACTGAATTATTTTTAATTTGAGTTATTTTTACAGTTAAGAGAATATCCTTTCACTTTAATGTAGCTCTGATATTATACTGATGAACAGTATTGTCCTGAAAGTAGTAAATTATAACGATAAGACTAATGTCCGAAAAATAAGGGTAAAAGTGTCTTTAAGTAAATTTCCACGTTATTGAATTAACTTTGTAAAGGTTTTAAGATATAAGGAAGCTAATAGGATACTATAAGAGCCTAATACTAAAACAAACATACGAAGTCAAGGGTAATGGATCTTGTAATTAATGAATAATTAAAACATTCAAGAGTCCACTAACCCTTAATGAAATACGATACAATTTTAATCGAGTTGAAAAAGATATTAGTTATTGTTTCATTACTAACGCAATCTTCTGATATTCTTCGATAGCCTTTCTAAAGAGCGTGCTTGAAAAATATACTTAAAAAAGTTTTCATAATTGAGAGGCTCACGAGTAAAATATGGAAACTGCCACTTTGGTGTCTTGAAGCTTTCAGCCTCATAAACCAATTTATTCCTACATTGGTCTCCATTTTCAAGGAAAGGAAAATTTGAACACTTCTGTCATTTGTTGACATGTTCAAAAATTTAGTATTGCTTCACACTCAAAATAAATTAACTCACTGGCGCTACCGAGCCCGTAAGTTCATGACCGCGAGGACATAAGCTCTCCATACATCCGTTTTCTGAGTTAATATTTTCCAATCATCGCTTGTATAAACTATTTCGTACGAATCACGGTTAATGTTACTGTCACACCTCATTCTTCGCCTACCTGCAGGGTAATGTTCCTCTGGTATACCTACATGAAATGCTTCCTCGACTCTCTTTCATTACCTATTCGTGCCGCGTGTCCTGCACAGCATTTTACGAGACTTGAATGTAATTATTAGGCCTATATCTGTTTTCCTATAAAAACCATGTAGCTCACTGTTATGTTTACTTCTCCATTCGTCTGTTCATCTCTCTTTGGTCTAAAAATATTCCTAAGGGCTTTATTCTCAAATACTCGATATCTTTTTTCCACCCTTAAAGTAAGAGTACCGCTATGCTTCGAGGTAGCGTGCTACCTTGTCACGCAGCGGGAATGGGTTCGATTCCCGGTCGGGCAGTTTTTCTGAGTGAGGTTTTTCTCGGGTTTTTTTCTCACTTGTAAGACAAATGTCAGGAAAACGTTAAGGGCCGAACGGTCCCAGAAATCATATGGCCATCATCATCATCATCATCATCATCATCCTTATCATTATCATCTCATCATCGTCATCATCCTTCACCGGTGTGGAAAGCAACGGGAAGCTACCTCACCTACAATTTCCTAGTAAAGCTGCAAAGCATAGCATGAAAATGCTATGATTGCAGTGAAAGACCTGCCGTAGGGCAGAATTACTATGAATGGATGGAAAGTAAGAGTCTATTTTTCGCATCCATATAACCGGGGAGAATAACAGTTTTATACATTTTTATTTTAACTTTTTTGAGAGAAGTTGGGACAACAAGAGTCCTTGTATTGCATAATAGTATGCATTTCCAGAATTGAGCCAATGTTTAATTTCCTTGTGAATCTCATTCATATTTGTAATATTGTTCCTAGGTATTTGAATTCACCCACTTCTTCAAAATATCCCCTTATTTGTCATTAACTGAGGAAAATGTTGATGCTGTTTAAAATTATAAAGTTATTTTTTTTTTCCTGAAAGGGATTTACGTTGACCTAAATAGCCCTAGAATGTAGTAAGCTCACATATCGTTCCATGTATGTTATCAAATATCCTTTATTGGAAACTATAATGCGCCATATTTCAGCAAAGGAAATTGCTCTCTTTTTTATCGTATTGACAATTTAAGATTGAAATTGCTTTGCTATGTAGTTTTCGAGTGATAATGGCTCTACGACTTCTGGTTCAGCTCTTAGAGCGATATATCCTCCGTTCTAGCTGCTCATTTCTATTTCCAGTATATCTTTCCTACAGAACACCACGAGACAAAAGTTTGAACAACTTTGAGATTTACCGAACCAAGGGCTTTGCAATCTGACTCTCATTCAGAACATTGAATCATAGTTTCTTTTGCTGAAAAGGTTTTAAAGTTCTTAAGGTAAACTGCAAGTTGAAAACTCATAAATTCGCCGAATGCATGATTAGGCTGATATTTTGTGCACTAGCTATAGTTATTTATAGAGCCTGGGAAGGCAGACTGCCCTAAACACGAGACCTGAAAGATCTATTGCGCTATTTCAGTATTATGGGGATGAGTGGAGTGAAAGCCTACTCTTCTAAGTTAGGCAAGTTGTAGGTAGTCTTCCAGGCCCGACACAGTGGGATCTACTCCCATGATCCATACCGCCATTTTTTGTTTGAGCCCGCGGCTCCAAGGAGAGACTACAAACCCTCCCTTAAGTCCCTTCTGTCCTTTTTTAATGCTTAGGCACGGAGTCATGAGGCACCCCGAAGTGTGTCCAGTAGATCCCCGGAGTCACATATTTTCAACATCTGTGGCTTGAAACCAATTCATTTTTTGTAACATAAGATAAGATGAAATGTGATATGAAATAAATGAATAATACATTAAATGAGTTGTACTAGCTTTGATAAACTTCTTCTTCTTCTTCTTCTTCTTCTTCGCGGTTTAGGCTTATTTACTAGCCTGTTCCAGCTCCAAATTGCTGCTCTTTCTATCGTTTCTTTGGTCTACCCAAACTTCTTATTCCTCGTGGTGAATAGCTGTGTGCTGCTTTTGGTATTCTATTCTCAGTCGTCCTTGCCAAGTGATCTTTCTAGTTTGTTCTGTATTTCTCTATTGTTGTGTTTAATTCCTCTACTTTTAGTTGTAGTCTTATTTCTGTGCTATGTTTTTTCCTGTTCTTTGATATCCTGCTATTGGTCTGAGGAATCTCATTTCAGCAGCTTGTATTCTGGCAGATTGTTATGTTATCTCTATCCATGTTTCGGATCCATAAATTTAATAATGATATAAGAAGATAATTTTATGTAATATAATTAGAGGAAAGGATTCATAATTATGAAGATCAATTGATTGAACTTCTAGAAAGAATAAGCTATAGTCGTAGAAATAGAATATTTTTATTTTAAGCCTGAAGGAAGAAGATATTTAGGAAGACCACGAAAACAATGGTTGGATATGCAAAGCCGGAAGTCTTAATAGCCTCATCCCTGATTGAAGAAGAAGAAGTGACATGAAGGATAGGGTAGAAGAAATGCAGAATGTTGGTGGGATAAAATTCGATAAATTGGGAGAACTCTGACAAAAATCCGAAAAATCCAGGCATGGTCAATCTGGAACCGCCAGAATTTGAACTTGGGTTCCCAATCGTGGCACTTATCCGATTTATGGTAACTGATGATTTTTTGTCGGAACTGAAATAATCACTTCAAGGGACGGAATATTACATTCTATTTCAGGCATAAATTAATTTAAAACCTCCAAGTGCGACAGGCTAGAAGGCTCTTGGCCTACCAGTCGATTGCCGGTCTCTTATCCACATGTGTTAATCACAGAAGCAGACAATCATAAAGCCAATGTAGGGGTGAGATATGGTTAGGATGTCGGGTCCCCCCGTTATAGTTGGTCTTCTCAACCTGGATTCGCTACTTATTGTAGCTTTCCAAATGCCTCACGATGCTGGGTGGGCACCGGTCCCATACTGGCCGAAATTCCATGAGAAAATTTCTTCCCCCATGGAGACTCGAGCCAGCGCAAGTCCCGTAGCTCTGTGCTAAGGCTTGTTGCCTTAACCACTCAGCTACAGCGCGGATTAATGTATTTTACATGACGTAAATCCACAAATACTTCGGTTTACATTACTTACCAAATATGCCCAAGCCGGATCTGAACTTGTAGCTACAGTAGCGCAAATTATTGTAAATGCATGTTACCACGGTCCACAAGTTACAAACGATATGTTACAAACTCCGTAATGGATTGTTTTCGACTATTTAACTCATGCCCTAAATGGGAGCCAATGACCAATCACGTTTCAATGATTTCTGTGTTACAACCAATCAGAGTCGTGTTTCACGAAATATTTATCAGTGTTATATTTACCATATTCAAGAAAGCTCCTCCTTTTTAATATTCTGAACAGGTCTGACCATTATTTTGCAGTGACTGAGCCTATAAGCAATACGCCTACCAGATTGTATATATAGTGCATAGATGTCAACACATAGCGCTTGCAGGAGTTAATATAAACACATTTGTAGCAATTGATTATACCACAAAAAAAAAGAAACCACTGTTTGCACTTTCTTAAATGTATTTTTTCCCAGGTAATAATCCAGAAAAATATAATTGTCATATTTACATCATACGACATAAGAAATGAATTAATATACAGTTTGGTGTGTTTCATTTTTTCTCCACTAGAGAGCATTCTTACAATATTGCGTTCCTTTGGCAATAAATAGTATGATCTGGTTGCAGTGATAAACAAAAGAAGCAGATGAAGCGTACCTATCGTTTCTCATTTGTTTTCAAACATCGCCATTTACATTAAATATATAAATATTTTAAAATAACCATAGTTAAATAATGATTTGTGAGTAAACAGCTTAATTTTATTCGTTAAATAGTCCTAACAAATGCCACTCTTGATTATTTTACAGATCATGTCTCGAACTGGAGTTACGTCGGACACGACTACAGGGTTTATTTTATTATCAATTCCACAGGTCAACAGTGGTTTTGTTGCCTTGATATAAGATTAATTTCGGATATATTTATGCTCACAATTCATGAATCTATCAATGATTTTGGAAGATTTGCTCTGTTTTTTTAAATCTTTATTTTCATTTTATACTACAAAAATTGGAAAATATGAAGAAAAAAGACAGATATATTTATAATGTCATTTTTTTTAAAATTAGTATACACCGACGAAAATAGAAAGAAAAATGTCGAAAACCCATGTTATACTTCAGTGAAACGTCTTTTATAAGATTTTCTTCTATAATTTTATAGGGGACAATATTTTTTTTAAAGACCAGCAGTAATCTGCCATCATGTAACGGTCCCATCTATCCTGATACCTTTCCTCCATTACTTTCAGATCCTGGTGAAAGCGCTCTCCCTGTTCGTCACTATAATTTCCTAAATTATCCGAAATCTATCCAGTGACTATGGAGAAAATATAACTTTATACTAATATTTGCTCGTAGAATACTGAAGCTTGTCAGCATGTTTTACACAATTTCTTTATAATTTGGTACTTTATAGTTACCTAGAAATTTTCTACTAGCAATACGAAACCCTTCCAACCTTCACTTTCCAGAAGTCATAACTTTGATAAAATTTGCTTCTTTCATCAATTACCGAATTTGAGGACCATTAAATATTCCGCCTTTTAACTTTTCCATACTAAGCTTAGGAAATTTTCTACAAATGTATTTGAAACCTTCTCCTTCCTTGTCCAACGTTTTGACGAATTGTTTTATCATATCCAGTTGCACGTCGTGAGTACTTTAATTTTGTCAAATAATTGAGATTATGACCGATGTGCGGAGCGAGGGGTGCGAGATGTTAGTATGCGCGAAAAAAATGTGCAGAAATCAAACCATGACTGGAAACATAAATTATATTATTAACAAGCCATTTACTGTTTAAGATATAATATACACAAAAACCATAAAAACTAGAGCACATTCAGCACTTTCATGAATATATTCGTAAACTGTGCACTTGAAAACATAGAAATTCGCTGAGATATCCAGGGCAACCATTATTTTTTTGTAAAGCTGTATTATTCTTACATTACATCTTCTAAAGTATTTTATTCAATTGTGGCACCATTGACTTCGTTCCTACTACTTCCTGCAACGTTAGTTTTTTTTTTTTTGCAAGAAGTTTTCTTTATCAATGCCACCAGGCTGTCATCATATTTGTGGCATTCCCTCCTGGCATTGCGTACTTGTGACCCACTTCTAATGTTGGGGCTCCTGGAAGGTGGGGTATGCTGTCCCGGTGATATATGGTAGGTGATGTATATGGCAATGATGCGCCCAGAGGGGCCTCAATCCTAAATTTAATCTAATGAGGTAGATATGATATTGGTAATGATGGCCTGATGGTATTCGGAGACCGGAATCGTTTAGGCCTTAATGTTTCTTGATATTCGTCTCACAGGAGTGGAAAAACCCCGAAAACCCCTCACCCATGATACTTTCCTTGGCCAGGGATCGAATCCAGGCCCGCTGTGTGTCAAAGCGCCACGCTACCTCGAGACCACAGCGGTGGACTTCCTTCAAGAAGTATGTGGAGGTAAATACCTTTACTTACGTTAAGTTGCATTTCGTTAGATCCGGTAAAGTTAGTTTAGCTATTATTTATGTCAGGCCGACTAACACAAGTAACTAGCAAATATCTAAAACATTCACATAAGTTGGAAATTCTATTTATAATCATCAATCATAGCAATCTTTGTAGGATACATGATGTCTATATCGGAAAATTTAGGTTATTTTTATCTCCACTATGTAAAAGTTTACATTTTACTTACACGTGGATTTGGGATAAGTCCTCATATTATTTGTAATGAAAGTGGTAAAAAGGAAGCCATTGCAAATTCAGGAATAATATTTACAATACTAGTTATTGGTTTATTAGGATTTGTTGTTTGAGCCCATTTCTAATTAATTATTTCGTACTTTTTTTCTGATCTATATTGTAAATAAAACAAAGCAAACGAAATAGAACACAAATAAAATGAATAAAACAATTAAAAAGCTGCATGACAGTAGGATCCAACACGCGATCGCTTGCATGGAAAGTAGGTGTTCCTTCCGCCAGATCACTAGCGCCTGTGGTAGAAAATATATGAAGCAAAGCAGTATACACCAGGACTGATTTCACGAAGTTACATATTTAACATTGATTAAATTAATCAGACGCGTTTTGAATTAGTTCGGTAAATAAACCATATTTTATCCCCTGCAATTTAATAATGAAGTAATAGAATATCAGATATGAGATTCTGAGAACAGTTGCAGGATAAAGCAGAACAGACAATATAATGAAACAATAAGAGAAATTAAATATACTGTTACTGATAGCGTTGGCGTATGATTCAGATGGAATTTCTTTAAATAAACATCCCAGGTGTACAAACAAAATTTACAAATCAATTTATTTACTTTACAGAATTCCACCAAGACCTCATAAATAATTTGTTTCACAATTTATTTGACTGTCTTGATCTTTCTACTCGCTGACGGTTTCACTTAGACCATCTTTTCGCCCTTGAAATCGCTTCACTGGTTCTCAATCCAGACACGACTGACTGCAACTGGCTAGACTGACACTCGCACCTCCTATATATGTTATGGTCAGAACCATCTGGAAGCCAGTCTAGACCCTTCCGAGTCAAAAGTCTCTGGAATCGAACTTCCCGAAATGGAGAGACAGACGCATGTGGAAAACTATCCGCGGGCTTTTAAAATTCATGAGCTGAGAGCTCACCAATCCTTCTCTACTATACAAGCCGAGATCCGACTCTCGCCGCCGTAACAATATTCATCGTAAATAACAAAATAAAAGAATATCATGAGAAACACTATTGTTAGCAGGCCTAGGATTTTTATATACTACATGTTAAGATTGCAACGTAGTATAATAGGAAGTTAGACGTGTGACTATATTTTGTTTTTGTTTCACACACAAACAGTTGAATATTATAATGAGAAGTTAGACTTCTGACTGTCTTTTGTTTTGGTTTCACACACACGCGGCTGAATAATATATACTATCTGCATTGCAATCTTATCTTTTAGTACATAAAAAACTTAGCCCTAATTTTTAGTCCTATGTATTTTACGGATGTCAGAATACCGTATTTCCAAGAGGAGATTATAATACAAATTAAAAGGAAGAAAAAAAGAGAAGGATACCATATGAAGAGATCGACGAAATATATCGAAATGTCAAATATTTAAGGCCGATGCTGACGATGACCACGTAATGTGATAATTAATGTTTATTTTTTTATTATCTGATCTAACTAACTTACTGGCTCTGTAGAACCATGGCCGCGTGGACATAAGCTCTCCACACATCCAAATCCTGAGCTAATGTTTTCCAATCATTCCCTGTATAATCTACTTCCCTCAAATCATGGATAATGTGATTCTCCCATCTGATACTTGGTCTACCAACTGGGCGTTTCCCTCTGGCTTTCCTATAAGAAGATTCCACGCACCTCTTTCATCCTCCATACGTGCCACATGTCCTGCCCATCGCAATTATTTATTATGTGATCATCTTACTTTTATTGAATTACGTTCAACTGTCATTAATTGGCATTAATTTTTTATCTTTTATTTTTTTAGTAGGTAGTTATAATTTAATAATATTTAAAAAAATTAAAGGGAAAATTACTATTAACATTGTAGTATTCTATAAGAATTAAAAAAATCATTTCCATAGCCTGTTGTTTGATTTTACTCTCGGACTTCGAGTCAACCCACAGAATGTTGGGTATAAGTTTTTCCACTGCAAAAAAAAATATTTCTCATAATGTGTAGACCTTATGAATAAATTACCAATGTTATAAACATTTCTATCTGACTAGAATAGAACCTGGACCCGCGACATCGGAAGCCAGCATCTTAAATATTACCCCATTAAAGCAAGCAATAGGCCACTTTAGTAAGAGAGGCCTACGCTGCACTGTCTCCCCATTTTAACTCAAAGGAGGCAGCACTTAATTTACTGCTGTGAATCACGATCCAAACCTCTCTAACTTTCCATCATCAAGTGTTACGCCAACAAATGTTGAAAGACTATACAAGATAATGTAACATTTATAGTTAATATACAGGGTGTAACAAAAACACCCGACATCGGAGGTGAGGTAGTATATTGAGATACGTTGATAATGATTTATTAAGGTACCAATGTTCCGGAAATTAAGCGTTTTCACACTATGACTAGTTAACTTATGTCGCAAGATCAAGTGTTAGTTCGAAGGATTTGAAGACTCATTAACTTGACGACGCCTCACAGGTACGGAACCTGTGATACGTGGCTTCGCAACGGAATGTGGCCTTGCAACACACACGACGGAAGCTCCAGCTCACTTCGATGCCAATGTGAGGAGACATTTGGACACCACGTATCCAGGTCGATGGATTGGCAGAAGGGGCCAGTCCCATGAGCCTCCGAGATCACCCTCTCGGCTTCTTTTTTTGTGGGACGACATGAAACAGTCTGTTTATCAGACTCCTGTAGAGTCACGTATGGATCTTATAGCCCGAATCCATGCTGCTAAAGAAATAATTCAAACGAGACCAGGCGTATTTGAACGTGTGCGCCAATCACTACACCGCCGATGTACGCCCTGCAATGAGATGGGAGGTGGATATTTTCAAAACTTGATGTGACTGTGACAGTTTTGTCAAGTAGCCTATTGAGCTTGAAATCCAACTAACGGAACTCTTGAGAAGTTAAGTACTCATAGTGTGAAAACGCATCATTTCCGGACATCGGTACCGTATTAAAAATGATCAACATACCTTAATATATTACTTCACCTCAGTTGTGTTTTTTTGCAACACCCTGTATATATAAGATGTTGGTGTCTCCATAGTAGAAGTGGTTTGATAATTGCTCACCATCTCTAGGACAAGAAATTGGGTCTCATGTCGAGTCCATAGTGAACTAATAGAGTCAGGTCAGGATTTTATGAGTGACTGGTTCGATTTATAAACTTTATACTACTCTATAGAAAGAACGAAACTCTATAATATATAATATGAAGTTAATGCAATTCGGTGCACTTTTGTTTGTGTAATTTATGTCCCGCTCTAGATTTGGACAGAAATACAAAACCAAGCTTGCAACCTGGATTCCACGTATAACTTGCTTTCAAACACATAGAAATAGAACTAGTGATGTTTCATGAAGCATAATCCTAGAGTGCACATTTTGTACATTTTATGAGAGCACAACAATAACACTGTCCGGTAGATACATATTTTAGTTTCCTGGTGGCCATCTACAGTTGTTCCAGAATTGTATGCTGTGGATTAACCCATGCTAATTTTACTAGTATATATTTTAAAGTCTACCAAACTCAAAATACAAGTCGGGTTCAAACATCCCAAGCTCTTTTATAGTTAATGAGTCAAAACAAATAAATTTACTGGTTACAGAAGAGTTTGTGTGTTCTAATGTCGCCAGTTGCACATTTTGATCTTCGAATTTCGCACTGTGCACGTAAATGGCGTTAATGTTATCTATATTCAGTTTACACCACTTCAGGGGGGTGATCTTCCTTTCATTTCATAGGATTATGGCTATAGAGCCTCATATTTTTGCAGTGGGGTTGATTACCTCCCCCTTTTACCCTTTTTTCAATTGTGTTCTAAATCTACTGTTTTTTTTTATCAGCTGCTGTCGTCTTCATGTGCCAAATTTCCAAACCCTACGATCTTGGGAGTTTTCAATGTTTAATCGGTTTGCTTGCATTTGCTATCCTCGTGTGTTCCTTCCATGTTAACTTTGGTCTCCCTTTTTTTCTTCTTTCTGGTCGGTTGTCATTCATATAGCTGTTTCGGCCATCGCTCATCTTCCATTCTTAAAAAATGTCCTAACAATTTTAATTCCTTGTCCTCAATTATTTCAATTATGCTTTCTTCTGTCTCCATTATATTTTTAATTTTCTTATTTGTAACATGTTCTAATTATGACTTTCTGGCACTTCTGCGTAAATAATCCATTCTACAGCTAGTAGTACATTCTTGTACTTATTGATTGTCCATACCTCATTTCCATAAATTGCAACAGATTCCACCAATATTTTGTCAATATGTTTTGTGTCTTTCCAAATATATAATATGTGTTCTAGAAAATTGTACATAGAGGAGTGTAGGATGAGTATCTCATCATCATCAGCATTCATGGATTAGGTCTGTTGACCCGTTCCGACTTCAGCCCATCTCTTTCTAGGTCTGCCCGCATCTCGGGTGCCTTTAGGTTTGTATTTTGTTATTTGTTTTGGATATCTATCTTCATTCCATAAGGCTTATCAATCCGGCTTTTCTTCTGCTGAAGTTTATGAGTAAGTTATTTTTTACTAGTAGAAGTTACCAGCCTCTAGCCAAACCCCTCTTCCTGGAGGGCAGGGAACTGAAATTTCGGAGTGTTCGTCTCCTAGAGAAGTTGCCTTCACTACGGCTTTGGTGACTTGTCTTCTCCCCACGTAACCCTGTGGACGGGGTCCTACCCAGGTACTACCCACTGGGCGAGTGGGACCTGGAGCTCACAAAAGGGCAGGGGCGCCTACTCCCTGGAGTGGACCTCTATCAAGAGTTCCACTCTGTTACCCTAAGGATGAGTATCTATATGCGTTTTTGTAGTGTAAGGTGTCGTGTATGAAGGATGATGAAGAGAATGAAAAAAAGGTGTCACCCGGTCGCGGCATGTGTCTTATTCCTGTCGAAAAACCTCATGAGGGGCTATCAGTATTAGTATCCCCATCTCACGGACGAATCGCTATCAATAGTACTACATGCCTTCTCAACATAATTATGTACTGCAGAAGAATTTGCAATTTAATGCAATAATCTGGTGCACAATATAGCGATTGAAGAATTTATGCCACCGCCTCTCATGGCCCCGAGATTGAAAATTTTACAATTAGGTTAGTTTAATTAATTTTGCAATTAAAAATTTCAACCCTACCGTGCATTACTGTTAGGGTGTGCATAGAGAAAATAATCCAGCGAAGATAAACGTACTCGAAGCGATGTAAATCGTGAAAGCAGCTCACAACGACGACAATCTGATACACGAAAACGAACCCAATACATGTGACCCCCTCTACCAGATCTTCAGTAAAACACCAGTTTTGAATCCTGTCGATCATGGGACAAGTCCCGAAAGCGCTACAGTTAAATAATTAATTAAGTTCAGGTGAATATTCCATAAATTTATATTTTAATTTTGAATAATACCTCAACGGAACACATCATGAATCTTATAAAAGTTGATTATACTGAAAGAATAAAGCAAATATTCCAATTGTTTTATAACTGTTATATTTTTTTTTCAATGTAGCAACTAGTTTTGTATAATTATATATTTAAATGTTCAAGTTAATTCTTATAATAGCTCCAGTTGAAACGGCTGAAACGTTAAAAAATAAACCCACACGCCTAAGCCGGCTTTAAAATCATGATGTGCTGTTCAAAATAACTTTTTTTATTCTACACAACAAACGCATTTAAACAACAAAAAATATTAATGTATGAAAACTCTATTCATGTGAATGTTTCTTTTTAATTACAGTAAAAAGTTCCAAGAATATTTTCTATATTCTATCCCACGAAAGTTTTAATAAACCAAAACTACTGTGCCTTTTTCGCAGAAAAAAAACGGAATCAGTAATACATTTCATATAGGCTATCAAATATAAAATAACCTAATTACGTAGAAATTCAGTATATAATGGAAATGGACAGCTAATGGCAAATGAGGGAAATTTTGAGGAAGTGGCTGAATTCAAATACTTAGGAACAATAATCACAAATAGGAATGAGATGCACAAAGAAATTAAACATAGGCAATTCTGGAAATGCATGCTATTATGCATTTCAGAGACTTTTGATATCCCAACTCCTTTCAAGAAACGTTAAGCTGAAAATATATAAAACTATTATTCTACCAGTTATATTATATGGGTGCGAAACATGGACTCTTACTTTAAGGGAGGAAAGGAGATTACGAGTATTTGAGAATAAAGTTCTTAGGAAGATTTTTGGACCAAAGAGAGATGAACAGACAGGTGAATGGAGAAGACTACATAACAATGAACTACATGGTCTTTATAAGAAGCCAGATATAATAAGAACAGTCAAGTCTCGTAGACTGCGATGGGCAGGACATGTTGCACGTATGGGGAATGAAAGACGTGCATGGAAGCTTCTTGTAGGAAAGCCAGAGGGAAAACGCCCAATTGGTAGACCAAGAATGAGGTGGGAGAACAACATTAACTATGATTTGAGAGAAGTAGATTATACAGGGAATGATTGGAAAGCATTAGCTCAGGATAGGGATGTATGGAGAGCTTATGTCCGCGCGGCCATGAACCTACGGGTTCGATAGTGCCAGTGAGTAAGTAAGTAATTAAAAAGTTTACTTTTTTCAGAATCTTTGAATAATAATAATAATAATATAATAATAATAATAATAATAATAATTCTCTTGTATCTTGTAAGCCCATGTTTCCCTTAACAGAGATTTAGGCGCTGTCCCCTATAGGGAAGAATTTGAACCATACTAATTTAGTTACAATAATAATAATAATAATAATAATAATAATAATAATAATAATAATAATAATAATAATAATAATAATAATAATATATCTTCGGGTTTTTACAGCTACTGCCGTCTTCCAGTGCCAAATCTGCAAAGCCTACCAGGGTTCAGTTGGCTCCGACTGATAGTACTCTATAAGGGCCCTAACCAGGGTTGCGGTGAAGATCTCAACGTCAGAATCGGCGCAGAAGGAGTCCTTCAACACGGCGAATCTGGCGGAAGAGGCAACACAATCTCTAAGGGAAATAGAGAAACGCTGCCTTGAGGTGAAGAGGGATCTTCAAAGGCTACATGGTAGGAAAACCTAGACCGAATTTTTTCCGGTCCTCCAGGTTGGGGGTTTATGCGGTGGGTCAGCTTCCCACACATTAAAAAAAACATGTGCTAAAAGACCAAACAAATATTAATAGTAATAATAATAATAATAAATAATAATAATAATTATAATAATAATAATAATAATAATAATAATAATAATAATAATAATAATAATAATAATAATAATAATAATGATAATGCACTTAGGTTTTAAAAATAATGTACTTTGGTTTAGTTGAGATGCTAAAGCTTTCATTTCCACTCAAAAAACCAAATAAACTATATAAAACTACCAAAGATATACAAATACAAAATCCGAAGAGTCAATGCCGACCGAAGTGATTGGTGCAAATGGAAAGCAGATTATAGTACAGAGATTCTCATCGTTAGTCTGACGCAGTCCCTCAAACGTGATGTCTGTTTTCACAATTAAAATTTAGGCCGAGAAAAGAACCTGGAACTGCCGAAATGCTATTTATTAATGTTTTCAGATTATAAAGATTGGTGTTAGGACAGTCCAACAATAAGCAAGCAAACAAAGCAATATATATATATATATATATATATATATATATATATATAGGCCTATTTGACCTCATGGGCTGGTGGTCAGCATTACTGATTATAGTTCGTGAGGTCACAGATTCAGTCCATAGGAAATTTTCCTTGAACGGAATTATTCCTGTGATTGCCCAGGGTCTCGAATGTTCGATACGTTTAGGTTAAGGACTCTCCTAGCGCTTCATTATCATTTATCACCCATCAAAACATCAGGGTGACGCAACTCCATCTTCCAGGTGCCCCAACCTAAGAAATGGATTACAATTAATTTCTATAATGAAAGTATGCAAGACAATGGCAGTGCCTATTATTGCTTATGAATCCAAAACATGGACAGTGACAACACAACAATCTGCCAGAATACAAGCTGCTGAAATGAAATTCCTCAGACCAATAGCAGGATATCAAAGAACAGACAAAAAACATAACACAGAAATGAGGCAACTAAAAGTAGAGGAATTAAACACAACAATAGAGAAATACAGAACAAACTGGAAAGAACACTTGGCAAGTATGACTGAAAATAGAATACCAAAAGCAACATACAACTATTCACCATGAAGAAGAAGTTTGGGAAGACCTAGGAAAATATGGAAAGAGGAGCAATTTGGAGCCGGAACAGGCTAGTAAATAAGCCTAAACGTAAAGAAGAAGAAGAAGAAGACCCATCATACCATCGGGGTAACGTAACTCCGCCTTCAAGGTGTCCCAATCTAAAAAAAAAAATGGATTACAATTCTGCCAATGCTAGGGGAGAAAGCCAGAAATGTCATAAAAGACAACCTGGTGGCATTAGACAAAAAAAAAACAATAAAAGTAATTGATGATTTTATAGTAAAAAATTATTGTTTACTCAAGTCCAAATATTATCAATCGATAAACACAATTACAACACACATTGTATTTTCTCATGTTTTATGGTATACTTTTAACATTCATAAGCAAAGAAAAATGCGAAACATGGACTCTTACTTTAAGGGAGGAAAGGAGATTACGAGTATTTGAAAATAAAGTTCTTAGGAAAATTTTTGGACCAAAGAGAGATGAACAGACAGGTGAATTGAGAAGACTACATAACAATGAACTACATGGTCTTTATAGGGAGCCAGATATAATAAGAACAGTTAATTCTCGTAGACTGCGATGGGCAGGACATGTTGCGCGTATGGGGAATGAAAGACGTGCATGGAAGCTTCTTGTAGGAAAGCCAGAGGGAAAACGCCCAGTTGGTAGACCAAGAATGAGGTGGGAGAATAACATTAACTATGATTTGAGGGAAGTAGATTATACAGGGAATGATTGGAAAGCATTAGCTCAGGATAGGGATGGCACCAGGGCCAGGAAACATACCAAATGAGTTAATTAAATATGGCCCAAAAAATTTAATAGGTAGATTGAGGGACTTGTATAATAAGTGCATTGCAATACAGAAGATTCCTGATGAATGGAAAATAAGCTACATAGTACCAATATACAAGAAGGACGATAGAAAGACGCAAAAAACTACAGAGGACTAAGTATAAATAACACATTATATAGAATATTTACGAAGTTATTAAAAACAAAGTTACAAAAAGATGTTAAAGACAAATTAGGAGAAGATCAAAATGGATTCAGACCAGGAAGGTCATGTGTTGACAATATATTTGCAATACAACAGTTAATTGAAAAACGGACTGCAGTTGGAGAAGAAACCCATTTGACAATGATAGATTTAGAGAAAGCTTATGACTCAATTCCGAGGAACAAATTATGGGAAGTATTGGAGAAATACAATATTGACAGAAACCTAATAGAAATTATTAAACAAACCTATAAAGATAACTCCGCTTATGTTAAAATGGGAAATATAATGTCTAATCCTATAAACACCTCAAAGGGATTGAAACAAGGGTGCAGTCTATCACCAATTTTATTTAATATTTATGTAGAATTTATATTAACGAAATGGAAACAAAGCTGCAAAGGTATGGGGATCCCAATAGGCAATAGATTTTTGCTGACATTACAATTTGCCGATGATCAACTGGTTTTAGCGCAAGACAATTTTGATATGGAATTCATGATAAAAAGGTTGAAAAGCACATATGAATCATGGGGTCTCACAGTAAATTTACAAAAAACAGAATATCTGGCAATAAATAGCAATGAAAGAGAAAACTTAGTATTGGAAGATGGAATCCAAATAAAGCAAGTGAAACAAACTAAATATTTGGGAATGATTATGGATAACATCGAAGGTATAAGCAAAGAGAACATAAAACATAGAATTGAATTGAGTAGCAAAATAATATCATCATTAAATTCCATATGGTGGGATAAGCATATTTGGAAAGACACAAAAAAATATATTGGTAAAACATTGGTGGAATCTGTTGCAATGTACGGAAGTGAGGTATGGACAATCAATAAGTACTACAAGAATAGACTAATAGCTCTAGAAATGGATTATTTACGAAGAAGTGCCAGAAAGTCTAAATTAGAACGTGTCACAAATAAGGAAATTAGAAACAAAATGGAAGCAGAAGAAAGCATAATTGAAAGAATTGAGGAAAAGGAATTAAAGTGGTTAGGACATGTTTTAAGAATGGAAGATGAGCGATGGCCGAAGCAACTATATGAATGGCATCCTAACAGAAAGAAGAAAAGAGGAAGACCAAGGTTAACATGGAAGGAAAACATGAAGACAGTAATGCAAGCTAGAGGGCTAAGCATCGAAGATGCCCAAGACCGCAGGCTTTGGAGGTTTGGCACGGGAAGACGGCAGCAGCTGTAAAAACCCAAAGATAGATAGAGATAGGGATGTATGGAGAGCTTATGTCCGCGCGGCCATGAACCTTCGGGTTCGATACTGCCAGTGAGTAAGTAAGTAAGTAAGTAAGCAAAAAAAAAAATGTTTGATTAGTGTGCATAATGAGGTATGAAAATAAATTAATATAAAAAACGGAAGTGTTTAAATAGCTCAAACGACAGTCCATCAAAATACTGAACTGTGTGAATAGTGAAACATTTCAAGGAAACTGTAGCTTGGCTGTGAAAGAAATACAACTCAACTGTATGATCACTTTTTACAATCACTGTATACCGGAAAAATCAATTTCCAACGAAATGAAGATGAACTATAATTATTATGGACTATTACTCCCATTAAGTTGCCTACTAGAGCTCTCATTGAGGTGAAGTGCTGACCGCATGTCAGTCACTGGCATCTGTAGGAAAATAAGCATAAATAAAATTAGGTAGGCCAAGAAAGTCCCATTTGGGAATTTCCATGAGGGACGTGTCGGGTACGTACATGAATACCTTATTCCTCATAATTACCTAAGGAATATACCTGAACAGTAAAAGGCTGCACTAGAATGGACCAGATAAGAAACGAGGATATCCGTGAAGAACTGCAGATCTACTAAATAAAAGAAAAGATATTTAACAACAAGATACAGTGGAAAGAACATGTAGAAAGAATGGAAGAAAGAAGATTACCAAATAAAATCTTCCATTATTTTCCAAGAGGAAGAAGAGATGTCGGACGTCCTCGGAAGAGATGGTCTTAGATCTATTAGTGAAGACGGAACAGGCAACTCTTGCCTAAACCAGGAAGTGAAGAAGAAGAAGAGATATACCTGAGCTACCTTGCAGGCTGGCAGGCCCTAGCCTTCAAGATATATTATAGGCTAAGAATTTTCAAAACAATTTCCAACAACAGACATGACAATTTTGAAAATGCTGTTTTAGTTTAGATGCGAATCGCATAACTGATTCGATGCCCGACAAAACCAAAGGCCTAAATAATCAATTGACAATTAATTACTTTTAACTATTAGGAAAATGTAACGATATGGAATATTCGAGGTGTAAGTTTTTGCCAGAAATATTTCTAAAATCAAATCCTGATAGATTGGCATGCTACGAGTTAATGATCCCAGAAAATTGGATAAACTTGGGTAAATTTCTGGACAAGACGCGGAAAATAAGAACAATATTCATTCGTGAATAAATAAATATATAACAATCAAACAAAAATTGTTAATTTTTTAAAGGACCAGACCAAACTTGGAAAATGAAAACAAATAGTGAATTAAATAATATAATTAAAAATAAAAAATACAATAAAATCACATCAGATCTCTTAGGATTAGATGATATGGTCTGATAAGAATGGATCAACAGAGATTAGTTAAATAAATAATAGTTTTAAAAAAACTAAAATAACACGTTTTATTAGAAAACCGAACTAAGAAATGAAAAATAATTTTAATTTCCAATACGCTTGGGATAAAATTAAAGTGGTAACCAATAAAAAAATAATCTCCAACACATATAGAATAAAACTAGGGTTATCAACAAAAAGAAAATAATTTTACCATCAAAAGCGTGGGGTGCTCTATATCAATTAATATATTTGATAATAAACAGATATTGGTAAAAGTAAAGTCTCTAGGAACAAAATGTAAAAATCATAAAAAGCACTCCACGCTTTTGATGGTAAAATTATTTTCTTTTTGTTGATAACTCCAGTTTTATTGTATATATGTTGGATATGCTTTTTTGTTGACCACTTTAATTTTATCCCAAGCGTGTTGGAAATTAAAATTACTTTTCATTTCTTAGTTTGGTTTTCTAATAAAGCGTGTTGTTTTAGATTTTTAAAACTATTATTTATTTTGTATGTTTTAATTTTAATATTTTACAGAATAAGATAAAAATGTAAATATCTTTAAATTTGATACTATTGTAGTATGAGCTTAAAAGTAATGCTCTTTCTAAAAAAATCCTCCCAGCCGGATTTTAACCAGCGACATATAGATTACTGATATTATATACCACTACAGTTCACCGCTCTACCAACTGAGCTCTTACAACGATTGACTAAAAAGTCGACAAGTCCGCAACCTATTATACCAGTTTTCATTTTATTTTTATTTTCTGATGATTCTGGCCAGGATTTTAGAAAAAAAATAAAATTATTGTATTGTCACGGGTACCGCCTTAGCGTAGTGGTTAAGGCGCTGCGCTACAAGTCGGAAGGTCGAGGGTTCAAGTCCCGTTGGGGTCAGGATTTTTAAACTGACCAAAACCTTCTGGCGGCACTATGGCGCTGGGGTCGACTCAGCCTCTAACGTAAATGAGTACCAGACGTTTGTTCTGGGGGTAAAGGCGGCTGTCACGCAGGGCTGACAACCCGGCTGACATCAAGTGCCGATTGCCTAGAAAAAGTAGGAGCCTTAACCTCCTACTACCCGAAGGGCCTCCCGAGGCCTGTAGTGGGATTACTTTACTTTACCTTACAAGTATACAAAGTTTCAAGTCGATCCAATGTTTCTAAGTGGGTGAAAATCGTGTTCAAAGATTCCGTTACATATATACAAAGACACTTTTTTTTTTATTTTCTGATGATTCTGGCCAGGATTTTAGAAAAAAATCAAATTATTGTATTGTCACGGGTCCTTTATAAGAATACAAAGTTACAAGTCGATCCAATGATTTTAAGTGGGTGAAAATGTTGAAAGATTCCGTTACATAGATAGACATATAGATAGAGGTCAAGCTAATATAAAGCGTGTAAAAACCATATTAATGGAAGCCTTACAGAAACTAGAACTGTTGGTAGGCCTAAGATGAGATGGCAGGACTTCCAAACATCGTCACCCTGAAAAAGATGAGGGTGACAAACCTGAAATTGGCAGATGATAGAAGAATCTGGAGGAAGATTATTGAGAAGGCCAAAACATTCAATTTTGAAGTTGTAGTGTCTTGAGATGATGATGATGATGATGATGATTGTAAGGAAAGTGTAATATTATTAATATTTAATAACTATACCGAGCTTAATTAATGTATAATATAATTGTATGTTATTTTATTTACTATACATTAATTAATTGATACGGACTGACTACATCACGTACAGCTTGCTGCCCGTGGGATTCATATATGTAAATAACATTATATTTATTTACTTTCAGTCTAATACATTTCTCCTACCATTTTAATACTATACTACTATTACTTTTATCTAGAGTAATAATAAATGTTTGAAAAAGCATATGTGTATCAGAGAAAGAGAACGAGAGAAAAAGAGAGGATCTAAACTAAGAAATGAGAAATGGTAGCAATAAACTCGACAATAACTGAAATTTTTCTATATTTCCTACCTATATATTTTTTTTCTTACTCGTCTGTCCTTCCCTCCATCCAATTCCCCATGCTCTTCTGATTTCAATCTCTCTCCCACTCACTCACTCTCATTTTTATATCTGCATAGACACTTCAAACTCTCCTCTGGACCCTTGAACGAACTCCAAAAAAGTTCTCTGCCACATCTCCACCCCAAATAAGCGGCCTCATCCCAACATTAACATCTGAACAAACAAAGATATCTGTAGGGGTAATTTTCAATCATAAAAACAGCTCTATAAAAACTTTTCTTTCCCTATGAAAAAATTACTAACCCTCCCACTCTTTCAGAAGCTAAAAAAATCTTTCATAGATAAATGCCATTAAATTTTAATCTACGAATGGCCATGAGGGGTTTTGGATTCATCAGACAATGAACTCTGGGTGCATATATTCAAACAATGTTGTTTTAAAAGTAAGTAGCTTTTGTGGATTAGTTCTAGAGGCTAGATATTTTTTATTTTGGTTTTATTTAAAGTTTGGTTGTTTCATATGAAGAATACCAACCGTATCACAGGAACTGTGATGCTTTTACCGATTATACAGCGTGGTCCAAATCAACAAGTAAGATTTTTTATTAGATTTATTTAGCCTAGTGGAGTTAAGGCCATGTGGCCTTCTCTTCCACTCACCAGGACAAACATATATTACATCAGAATATAACAATCTCAATTAACTCTAATACTAATTCTAAGTAAAAATTTGATCAAAAAGATAATATCTATCATATTACGATCTATAATACAACCAGTTAATATTAGTTAAAATTAAGACTAAAACTAATAATAAAATGTATACAAGCAAGACATATTAAATTGTCCCTGTCTAGTGTATATACAAAACAAAGGAAAATAATGAGATATAGAAAACTAATTTTATGATTATACAATATTTAAAACAAAACAAATGAAAATATTTGTTATTCTTAATATTATTTTCATAAATAATTAAATTTATTAATTGTTAAAAGAATATTATCAGGGAGGTGTATAAGTTAGTTTGTTATTAAATAATTCTTTAGTTTGTTTTTGAATGATGTTGTAGTTTGACAGTCTCTGACATAGGGCGGAAGGGAATTCCATGTTTTGGTAAGTGACACCGTAAAAGTTAATGAATAATATACAGTGTGATGAGGCGGGATATAAAGGACAATGCCTTATATAAATGTTCTATTCTCCGTACTACGTTCAGAGAATAACTAAGGACGCATTCTTGTGAATAATTGTGCACACATTTTTTTGAACATATTTTAATAAAGTTTTAACCTATATCATCTCTATTTATTCTCCATTTTCTGCCTCGCTAATATATATATATATATTGTTTTAAATTTTATTAACAGTAAATTTTTGATTCGTTATGGGAAACCAAAAATATGAACAATCAATTCTCGGGAGAATGAGTTGGGAAAGATGTGTGGCACAAATGGGGAATGTAATAGTGGCATGATTTGAATAAATAGTGGTTACTGGATCATTTGTGATATGATGAGAATTCGAATATCGTCTTGACATCATGAAAGCAACTAAAGGGAAACATGTTGAGATGAATCATACTTTGGCGCAAGCTACAGGACAAGTGCTGATACAGTGGAAGACAAATATTAAAATATTTTCTTTCAAGGGCTCCCTTTCCATTGCTAAACCCAACTCACACCTTCGTAAGCAAGTGGCGAAAAAATATTTACAGTTATCGTATTTCGCACATATACTGACAAAAACTGAGGGAATATATTTAAATGAGAAACGCTGACAATCTCGCAAAATTTCAGTAACTGAAATTAATGAGGGTTTTGCCCATATGTCGCCTTTGTTCAATGATCTCTCAATTAGAGGCGACTTCAGCAGATTGATTTATGACAACTTCGAAGAAAATATCTTAAGACATGTCCCAAAGTATACGAGTTATTGCAGGAAAGTTATTTTCTCATGCAATTTCGACCACTATGGGACCGGTCCATCGTGAGAAATTTGGATAGCTACAGTAAGCAGCCAGGTTGAGAAAACCAAATATAAGAATTAGAAATCGTCTTACATCCAAAGGTCATTTGAAGGGAAACACTTTGAGATCCATCTGTCTCGACATTGGAACCTGACATGATTACTACATGTCACCCCTATACTGGCTGGATGATAGTTCACGTCGAAAACTGACATATGACAATGATTACAATAGATTACTAGCAAGCCAAGGGGCTTTTATAAATTAATATGTTATCAATTATAGAGTACAATTTTTAAATTTAAAATAAGCTACACTTTATATAATTAAAACTGATTTGGATAGCCTCTGGCCTCTTAGAGTTGGGAGTCAAACCTGTTATCTATATATATCTATCCATCCATAACAATTCTGCCCAAAGGCAGGTCCTTCACTGCAATCATAGCATTCTCCATGCTATGCTCGCAGCTTTACTAGGGAAATGTAGGTGGTAGCTTCCCGTTGCTTTCCACACCGGTGAAGGATGATAATGATGATGATGATGATAAGGATGATGATGGTGATAATGGCCATATGATTTCGGGGACGGTTTGGGCCTTAAAGTTTTCCTGACATTTGTCTTATAGGTGAGGAAAAACCCGGAGAAAAACCTCACCCAGAAAAACTGCCCCGACCGGGGATCGAACCCGGACTCGCTGCGTGACAAGGCAGCACGCTACCTCGAGACCACAGCGTTGGACATATATATATATATATATATATATATATATATATATATATATATATGTATAAAGGAAAATTAGTTATCTGGGAGGGAAATTAAGACGTGTGTAGGGCGAGTCTAAGGATTTTCGGGATTGTAAAAGATTCGTCTTCTTCTTCTTCTTCTTCAGTCTTATATTACAGGTTTGAATCTGTTCTTCCTTCCATTCTTGTTGCCTCATCTGAAGTCGTCATACCACTGCTTTCTGGGACGTCCCTATTGTCTTCTGTCCGTAAGTATATTATCCCTTGCAGTCCTGATAATTATATAGCTGTCCATCTTGCTTACATGAGCATCCCATTCTTCGTTTTTCCTACATACCCATTCTTTAATATCTTCGACTGCACATGTTTCTTTGATATTTTAACTCCTCTCTCAATCCCATAATATTTTTTTTTTAATTTACGAAGTATTTTAATGTAGATTATTTCCAAAAATCTCTTGTTTCTGCCTGGTAATTGATTTCATCAATTTCGAAAATTAATTGGCTGTATCACTTTGTCCTTGTGGCAATTCACTAATGAGGAACGTTTTATATAATAAAATATGTCTTACGAATCTGAAAGATTCACAAACATAAGTCAGAACCTCTGAAAAAATTGTATCGGCATTACCCATCCACGTATTACCTTAGTTGCCAACCAGGTGACTCTCTTAGGCATTTAGCTAACAAAGTGTCACTCACTGACATCTGTAGAAAAACAAGCGCAGCTACATTACAGTCAGATTCAACCCAGGAAGTTACTGTGTGTTTGGAATAGGATTGCCAATTTAACAGTATTTTCTTGAGAGAAATCCTTATACAAAACTGGAAGATTGCAACACAGCAGGTACATAGGTGTAAGTTGTAGCCGTCCAAGCCACCCCCTCCTAAAGAAAAAAAGTTACCACTTGTCACTGAGCTCTTGCGAATCTGTACTATCCTGTGTGAAAGTGTCGACTCTCATATTTACTAAAAAAACTAGTTTGCATGCCGTAAAAGAAAACATATGTTTTTTAAATGTATAGTACATAGATTTGGAAAAGTACTGCTAACCTTGCCTCTCCACCCCTCCTTAACAAACAAATACCGTTATTATGCGTTTGGCAACATCTACCCTTTGTAGGCAGGGGGAGACTGGCACAGCTTATAAGGTCTGTACTAACTTCCTGGGTTGAATTAGAGTGTAATATTCGTTAACTAACTTCCAAAAGGAGCATCCTATCTTCACATGGATAAGTATGGGTAAAGACATGTTGAGATACTTCGAACCTGAATTTTGGGGTGATGTAAAACATTGTATAATATATTACTTACCTTGATGGTATGTAATAGTGTTGGGAATTTGTGGACACGCTGTACAATGCGGGGGACAAATACTGTATTTAAAGAGAGACAAGCTGTCAACTCTGGAAACACCTCCACAAACTAAATTATACATAAAAATTAGAATAACATAGCTGTGAAACAATGCTACGCTATATATACGTCGCTTGAGTGCAAAAGCAGGTAGTAACGCTTTCTGTCACACATATCCGAATTTTAAATTATTTCTTAAAATTACACAACGAATGAAAGTTCAAAGTGCAGTAATCTACTTTATCCACAATTTACATATATCAAAATTCTGACGTTCTTAATGCACATAGCCTATTACCAAGAAATGTTAATAAGATCATCAAGCAATTTTTACTGTGTACTCATCTCCCAGGGGAAGAAAGTCCCAAGGAGGAATGAGGGAAAGCACGAGACAGCCAAAGCCACGCAAGTGTACGTTGTATTGTATATACACTAAGGTTATAACTTTTTGGACTTTTGTGAAATAAAATATTTCCTGTGTAATGAATGAGTAAAATGTTTCCTATGCAATGAATGGATGAAAGTTTACTTAAAACCATTAAAAAGGGTCCTCATTTCACTGAGCTTCAAGAAAAGGTCACCGCCCAACTTAATTTTATTCGTTAAATAGTCCTAACAAATGTCACTCATGATTTCCAAATTCTCTAGATAAATTCACTCCTCACGTCGTGAGTCGTGAATTAACGATAATTTGGAAATCACTAGTGGCATTAGTTATGATAAATGTCATTACAATTTCATTCATGTTAACTATAGGTCTACTTCTATTCAACAAATAGTCAAGTACAACAAATAGAGTGCATACGGTATTTATGGAAGCGAGTGTATCCATTCATGCGCATCGCTAATTAGATGACGAGGTATTTGGCTTTATATATATATATATATATATTTGGTTTTTTTCTTTTTTATTTTTCTACAGGATTAACTGTATATTATTCACTTCGTTTATTTTATCATATTGAATAATAAAATAAACGAAGTGAATAACATACAGTTAATCCTGTAAAAAAATAAAAAAGAAAAAAACCAAAAATATTTAAATATCTTAATGAAACTGTTTCCAAAATTAAATCTTTAGACTAAAATCCTGCCAAATAAGGCATACCACATAATGCAAAATTAGAAATTATTAAACAAGATAAAGTTAAAGGCATCTGAGAAGATAAATTTCCTATAAAACGAATATCCTGAGAATCCCTTATACAATGAATAATTACTCCTGCACACATAAAAAGTTCCGATTGAGGGTCTTTCCACTTTTCAGCGGTTGCCCTTTTACCAGCCGGCTGCTGGCCCTTCACATCCACATGTGTCAATCACAGAGGTAGATGATCAACAGCCAGTGTAGGGGTGACATGTGGTTAGCATGTCGAGTCCCCCAGCCGTTATAGCTGGTTCCTCAACCTGGAGCCGCTACTTATTGTAGCTACCCAATTGCCTCACGATGCTGGGTGGGCACCGGTCCCATACTGGCGGAAATACCATGAGAAAATTTCTTCCCCCATGGAGACTCGAACCAGCGCAAGTCCCGTAGCTCTGCGCCAAGGCTTCCTACCTTAACCGCTCGGCTACGGCGCGGGACTAAGACCGATTGAGGGTCTTTCCACTTTTCAGCGGTTACCCTTTTACCAGCCGGCTGCTGGCCCTTCACATCCACATGTCTCAATCACAGAGGTAGATGATCAACAGCCAGTGTAGGGGTGACATGTGGTTAGCATGTCGAGTCCCCCAGCCGTTATAGCTGATTCCTCAACCTGGAGCCGCTACTTATTGTAGCTACCCAATTGCCTCACGATGCTGGGTGGGCACCGGTCCCATACTGGCCGAAATACCATGAGAAAATGTCTTCCCCCATGGAGACTCGTACCAGCGCAAGTCCCGTAGCTCTGCGCCAAGGCTTTCTACCTTAACCGCTCGGCTACGGCGCGGGACTAAGACCGATTGAGGGTCTTTCCACTTTTCAGCGGTTACCCTTTTACCAGCCGGCTGCTGGCCCTTCACATCCACATGTCTCAATCACAGAGGTAGATGATCAACAGCCAGTGTAGGGGTGACATGTGGTTAGCATGTCGAGTCCCCCAGCCGTTATAGCTGATTCCTCAACCTGGAGCCGCTACTTATTGTAGCTACCCAATTGCCTCACGATGCTGGGTGGGCACCGGTCCCATACTGGCCGAAATACCATGAGAAAATGTCTTCCCCCATGGAGACTCGAACCAGCGCAAGTCCCGTAGCTCTGCGCCAAGGCTTTCTACCTTAACCGCTCGGCTACGGCGCGGGACATAAAAAGTAATGCTTTATATAAAGCATGGGTTAATAAATGAAAAAAAGCCAACACGGCAAATCCTAAAGATAAAATTCTTATTATTAGACCCAGTTGGCTTAGAGTAGAAAGAGCAATGATTTTCTTTAAGTCATATTCAAAATTTGCACCAAGACCGGCCATAAATAATGATATATATATATATATATATATATACACACACACACACACATACTCACTTGTTCATTTAGTAGTAAATTCCTCGTTCCCTATCTTCAGTCCTCGCCACTCATCTCGTGAGTAATGAACTGTAGCTTTGAATATACATAAATATTGAAGGCTACATCAGCAAGGCCAAACGAGAACTCTCAATTATCTTACAGCAAAATTCAAACGAATACTTACTTACTTACTTACTCACTGGCACTATCGAACCCGAAGGTTCATGGCCGCGCGGACATAAGCTCTCCATACATCCCTATCCTGAGCTAATGCTTTCCAATCATTCCCTGTATAATCTACTTCCCTCAAATCATAGTTAATGTTATTCTCCCACCTCATTCTTGGTCTACCAACTGGGCGCTTGAATATTAAAGATTTTTACAGTGAGCGTTTAACATGATCCTACAGTGGAATATTTCATCAATTTATTTATTTTTATTCAATTAATGAAGTGATTTACATTTAATCTGCAACCTTAATAATTATATTATTTTTCTGAAAAAATTCTTTCAATATTTTCAATATCGTTATTTTCAAGTCCAGGACATTTATCTGTCTTCTTTTCGGAGTCATTTAACTGGTTTGAGTATTCTGGATAATTGGACAGGCTAAATAACACTGGTCAACATGATTTTTGTCTCATGAGTACCAATAGTTGTACTTAATGCAGTTTTTTTATCGTATTTTCAAATATGTATTCGGAATTTCTCCATCGCCCACAATTCTTTTTTATTTCAATTTCAATTAATGGGTTTAAATATTTTTTAATAAACTTTTTTCGTCCAATTGTGCATTGTAAAATAAAACCAAATGAGCTAACTCGGGAGATTTCAGCTATGGAAAAGAGATATCAAGGCAAATGGAATCCTAATATGCTGGCCGATTATTGTTGGACCATCAAGAGGGATGCTCCCAGGAGAAAAATAGCAGAAAATCGTCATTTTTTACTTTCTAGGTAAGTCCGAATGTTCCAATATTGTATAGTTACGAATGTAGAAAATATTAAAGTGTTTGGAATTATGAATTCCTGTCTCTCGGAAACCTTGCGTGATGGAGAAAAACCGATATCATATTTGAATTCAGGAGAAAAGATACTATCAGAATCACATATTTTTCTTTCTGAGATAAAAAAAAAGTTTATTTTTTGTTGCTCAGTGTTATTAGTAAAAAAAATAGTTTAACTATACAATTATATTTTACTCTCACTGTATTATTTATTGTAAGTTAGGAAGTTTGTATAAATAATACCTCAAAACCATCTTCACAGAAATAGGTGATTACATTATTTTACCTTAGAGCTCTTCAATTATCTATGTACTTTTTCCCCCTATGTAAGTTTTGATTACAAAGTTTCTATCTACTTCTACATCTACTTTATTAGAAACTGGCGAATATATGGGGATTGAGGAAATATCTTAAGTAATATTATTATTGACTCCGATCGTAAAAACTGTTCCAGGTCTTAAATCTAGTGCCCAATGTTTCGGAAATAAATATATTTTACTCAACTTGCGTCAGGACACAAAATAAATAAACTTTTTTTCTCTTGTGGGTGGAAGGATGGAAATAGCTGAAGGAAAGACACGCTTGATAAATGTTTGGTCATTTCCGTAAAGGTTGAACAAAATAACGAATATGTTTAGGTCAGTTTTTGTCACTGTCAGTAAATGTCCAATCTATCTTCAACTAAACAAAACATTGATACATTATTATATTTTTAATTTTTTTATCGACTCAAAGAAAATTAGAATCAATATGGGTCAATATTTAAGTAACACTTTAAAAATAACAATTTTAAGATTTAACCCTTAAATTGGAGAAAAACTTTTGTGCTACTACAACTACTACACATTGGCGACGATGATAGTATCGTGGAAACTGCTGCAATCTGGAACCTGATGAGGCTCCTTCCCAGCTAATAAATTTGTGGCCATCGATATGTGATTTGATCACACCGAGCAACAAAAAAGAAACTTAATCCTAGTCCATTTTGCGACGTTTTTATTCTGCCTAGTTCTTTCTATCATGAAGCATAGCATGAGAACATACCAGAACAGGAAAGACACTGTAAACCACACTGGTGATGGACGATAGGACAGAGCAGCCACACCGTTTTCCAAGAATGGCGACAGCATCCATATAGATAATTTGGATCCATTATTGGGGTGTATCCAGCGAGACATGGACTCTTACTTTAAGGGAGGAAAGGAGATTACGAGTATTTGAAAATAAAGTTCTTGGGAAAATTTTTGGACCAAAGAGAGATGTACAGGCAGGTGAATGGAGAAGACTATTTAACAGTGCTACATGATCTTTGTAGGATGCCAGATATAATAACAACAGTTAACATTGAAAACTATTGGTCATCAATGGTGAAGCTATGGATATTCAGATTTTATAAAGGTAGAATTTGAAGTAATCGGTCGCGGTGGACTAGTGGATATGGTCCTTGTGTCTGGTCCCGAGAGTCGCGAGTTCAAATCCGGCCGAAGTCGGATTTTTTTAGGATGGAAAAATCCAAGGAGCAAGTCCTCCGGGAGGGACTTTAAGCCCTGGGTCCCGAGTCTGAAGATTTTCAGGCTCGTAAAAATTCTTAAGCCTGAATGGAAAGGCCTCTAAGCAAAATTTACCGAATTTTCCCGACTTAGTACTACCTTGGTTTCCTTGATGTCGGTATGAGGCGGAACGCTGACCTCGGACTACTCAAATGACATATATACGAAAACAAGTGCAACTAAATTAGTACGGTTCAAATTTTTCCCTGTAGGGGGAGAGCGCCTAAATCTCTGTTAAGGGAAAGATGGAATTTGAGGAAGAAGAATTTGAAGTCTCGTAGACTGCGATGGGCAGAACATGTGATACGAATGAGGAATGAAAGACGTGATGGAAGCTTCTTGTAGGAAAACCAGAGGGAAAACGCCCAGTTGGTAGAACAAGAATGAGGTGGGAGAATAAAATTAACTATGATTTGAAGGAAGTGGATTATACAGGGACTGATTTGAAAACATTAGCTCAGGATAGGGATGTATGGAGAGCTTATGTCGGCGCGGCCATGAACCTGCGGGTCGATAGTGCCAGTGAGTTAATTAGTCATTGGGGTGCATCCAGTGAATGTACCTCGGGTGCAACTCCTGCCAAGTTGTATGGCCTGATTATAGAAAAAAAATTGTTCTGCTTATTATTAATTAATTCATGTGCCAGTTAGTTTATGCTCATGATATAGCACTACTAGGCGATACTAGATACTAAGGGCCAATATGCACACACCATTGAGTAACACTAAGAAACTGGGACTGGAAGTAAATATCAATTAAACTAAATATATCGTCAAGCATAGAAATACGTCATATAATGGAAATGCACAGCTAATGCCAAATGAGTGTCATTTTGAAGAGGTAGGTAAAATTCAAATACCTAGAACAATGATCACAAGTATGAATGAGATGCACAAAAAAAAATAAACATAGGCTCAATTCTAGGAATGCATGCTATTATGCATTACAGAGACTCTTGTCGTACCAGCTCCTTTCAAAAGAACATTAAACTGACTATTTAACTCATGCCCCAAATGGGAGGCAATGACCAATCACGTTTCAATGATTTCTGTTTTATAACCAATCAGAGTCGTGTTTCACGAAATATTTATCAGTGTTATAATTACCATATTAAACAAAGCTCCTCCTTTTTAATATTCTGAACAGGTCTGACCGTTATTTTGCAGTGACTGAGGCTATAAGAAATACGGCTACCAGATTGTATATATAGTGCATACATGTCAACATTTGTAGCAATTGATTATACCACCAAAAAAAGAAACCACTGTTTGCACTTTCTTAAATGTATTTTTTCCCAGGCAATAATCCAGAAAAATATAATTGTCATATTTACATCATACGACATCAGAAATGAATTAATATACAGATTGATGTGTTTCATTTTTTCTCCACTAGAGAGCATTCTTACAATATTGCGTTCCTTTGGTAATAAATAGTATGATCTGGTTGCAGTGATAAACAAAAGAAGCAGTAGAAGCGTACCTATTGTTTCTCATTTGTTTTCAAACATCGCCGTTTGCATTAAATATATAAATATTTTGAAATAACTACAGTTAAATAATGATTTGTGAGTAAACAGCTTAATTTTATTCGTTAAATAGTCCTAACAAATGCCACTCTTGAATTCCAAATTCTCTACATAAATTCACTCCTCACTTCGTGAGTCGTGAATTTATCGATAATTTGGAAATCACTCGTGGCATTACTTATGAAAATATATAAAACTGTTATTCTATATGGATGTGAAACATGGACTCTTTCTATAAGGGATGAGAAAAGATTAAGAGTATTTGAGAATAAAGTTCTTACGAAAATGTTGGACCAAATAGAGATTAACAAACAGGTGAATGGAGAAGACTACATAATAGTGAGCAACATGGTCTTTATAGGAAACTAGATATAATAAAAACAGTTAAGTCTCGTTGACTGCGTAAAGCTGAAAATCTAGGGTTCAAATTCCGGTTTAGGCATAACATTTTCTGTTTACTTGTCTTAACATACTACTCTGTAATAATTCATCCCAATGGGTTTCTTACATCAAAACACTTAACCAACAAGCCTGTACATCCTGTGAAGGTTTGTTGATATATTTCTCTTGCACCCTGTGTAGCGTACTTTTATGATGTTATTTCCTTTTAATATAAACATATTTCTCTTATTTAAGTTTTCTCATTAACCTAGTTTTTTCAATTTATTCTTATATATTTATGTAATATATTT
Source organism: Diploptera punctata (assembly GCA_030220185.1). Classification (NCBI taxonomy): domain Eukaryota; kingdom Metazoa; phylum Arthropoda; class Insecta; order Blattodea; family Blaberidae; genus Diploptera; species Diploptera punctata. The sequence continues at coordinate 2,064,346 of JASPKZ010007805.1, forward strand.
TTTCCAGATCCACAATTATTACACTTCCTTCTTAAATTTTATTTCTGTTCTTATGATATTCTCTTTCTTTTCTAGTAACTATTTGTTCCTTTATTTCATGTTCTTTCCTTTTTTATTTCTTCATTAGATTCTCAATTTCGTTTTTGCGTCAAATTATTTGAAGCATTATATTAAATTATTCTATTGCATTCACCTTTTATAAAGTTTTCTGTTCCCTTCCAGCCACTCGCATAATTTCTCTTTTATCTTTCTACTATTGCACACTTGATTTTCAGGTCTACCTCTTTCCTTCTTATATCTTAATTTGGGAAGGCTTTATAGTTTTCATTTCCGCTGAATCTTGTGTTCCATTCTACTCTATTTATTTTCACATGTTCTTTTCTTTCTTAAAACAACCTTATTTTTCTTTCTTTCCTTTTTTCTTTAATTATTCTATCTATCTATTTGCCATTCTCTCTTTATTCTTTCCTTTAATTATTGCATTTTATCTATCTTTCTTTCTATGATGTCAGGACCAGGATTTTGTTTGTTTCAGCATTGGTGAATGTAATAGACACGTGAATAAACAATATACGCTACTACATGCAAGTTGCTCCATACTTACTTACTTACTCACTGGCACTATCGAACCCGTAGGTTCATGGCCGCGCGGACATAAGCTCTCCATACATCCCTATCCTGAGCTAATGCTTTCCAATCATTTCCTGTATAATCTACTTCCCTCAAATCATAGTTAATGTTGTTCTCCCACCTCATTCTTGGTCTACCAACTGGGCGTTTTCCCTCTGGCTTTCCTACAAGAAGCTTCCATGCACGTCTTTCATTTCCCATACGTGCAACATGTCCTGCCCATCGCAGTCTACGAGACTTAACTGTTCTTATTATATCTGGCTTCCTATAAAGACCATGTAGTTCATTGTTATGTAGTCTTCTCCATTCACCTGTCTGTTCATCTCTCTTTGGTCCAAAAATTTTCCTAAGAACTTTATTCTCAAATACTCGTAATCTCCTTTCCTCCCTTAAAGTAAGAGTCCATGTTTCGCACCCATATAATATAACTGGTAGAATAATAGTTTTATATATTTTCAGCTTAACGTTTTTTGAAAGGAGTTGGGACATCAAAAGTCTCTGCAATGCATAATAGCATGCATTTCCAGAATTGAGCCTATGTTTAATTTCTTTGTGCGTCTCATTCCTATTTGTGATTATTGTTCCTAGGTATTTGAATTCAGCCACTTCCTCAAAATTTCCCTCATTTGTCATTAGCCGTCCATCTCCATTATATACTGAATTTCTACCTGTGACCACATATTTAGTTTTACTGATATTTACTTCCAGTCCTAATTTCTTAGTGTTACTCAATAGTGTGTGCGTGTTGGCCTTTAGTATCTCCTCGCTATCGGCCAATAGTACTACATCATCAGCATAAACTAACAGCTTATTAATACCATTGAGTTGTAAGCCTTCCTTATTCTCTAAAGATTTAATGGCATGCTCTAGTACAAAATTAAATAGTAGAGGAGATAGTGCATCTCCTTGCTTCAACCCATTCTGGATTTCAAAAGTGTCTGAAAACTGTTTGCCTACACGCACCCTACTCGTTGAGCCATTTAGACACATTCGTATAAGTCTAACTAACTTTTTGGGAATTCCGAACTCCAGCAGGATACTATATAACTTCTCCCTCTTAATTGAATCATATGCTTTTTTGAAGTCTACATATAGTTGATGTACAAGTTGCTCCATAGCTTAGCGAATGTATAACTGTTATTCTATTCCTACTCCTCTGACAAAATTTCACTTAGCCGCAGAACCTGTATTAATAGCACTTATTGCGCATTTTCAACAAAGATATCGAAAGGAAACGTTCAAAATGTTCTAAATAGCCTAGCATAATATTAAGAGAAGCCGTAAGGTATTTTCTTCATTTAAATATTTCCAGATCAACTCAAAATTACCCCTTGATTTATTGGACAAACAAACATGTTTTGTTATGTAATTTAAATGTAATATAAAGTTATGTAAATTACTATAATATCCAATATCCCTCGGAAACCACCAGGATTCGAACCTGAGAGTTGGGGCAGCCGCGCGCTCTAGCCATTTATCCACATGGAAGGCTGTATTGCTTTTACGCAATTTTCTGCCCGTGGGCAGGTCTTTCACCGCAATCATAGCATTTCATGCTATGCTTTGCAGCTTTACTAGAGAATTATAGATATGGTAGCTTCCCGTTGTTTACCACACCGGTAAATTGATGATAACGATAACCGAACGTCCAGTTGGTAGACCAAGAATAAGGTGGGAGAATAACATTATACATGATTTGAGGGAAGTAGATTATACAGGGGATGATTGGAAAACATTAGCTCAGGATTGGGATATATGGAGAGCTTATGTCCGCGCGGCCATGAACCTATGGATTCGATAGCGCCAGTGAGTTAGTTAGTTAGATAATGATAAGGATGATAATGATGGCCGGATGATTTTCGGGGACCGCTGAGCCCTAAGCTTCCTGACATTTGTATTAAAGGTGAGGAAAAATCCCGAAAACCCCTCACCCAGGAATCTGTCCCGACCGGGAATCGAACTCGTGCCCGCTGCGTGAGAAGGCTACCTAGAAACCACTACTACCTGAAGGATATTTATTTAAAAGTAGTCCCACTACAGGCCTCAGGAGGCCCTTGGGGTAGTAGGAGGTTAAGGCTCCCACTTTTTCTAGACAATCGGCACTTGATGTCGGCCAGGTTGTCAGCCCTGCGTGACGGCCGCCTTTACCCACAGAACAAGCGCCTGGTACTCATTTCCGTTAGAGGCTGAGTTGACCCCAGGACCATAGTGCCGCCGGAAGGTTTGGGTCAGTTTAAAAATCCTGACCCCACCGGGACTTGAACCTTCCGGCTTGTAGCGCAGTACCTTAACCACTACGCTACGGCGTGCCCCAGGATATTTATTTAACAAATAAAATTAATACTATCATGAAATTAAGAAGTTTCTCCCATTCGTTAGAGTGTAATGTAATACAATTGTTAAATGAAGCGGACCGTGGAGTGTTGAATCTATGATCTAGGTGGCTGTGTCTTGTGCACATATTTACAGAGAAACTCTAGCACAAACAAGACTCTTCTGTAAGGAGTGATATCTGATCTTACAGCCACACTAACATAAGCTGATTACGTCTATAAACCGAGATCTAGCAATTTTCTTGGATTCCACCCTCGTCGAGAGTTCTCTCGCTGCCTTGTTCAATCTAGTTTTACCACAGAATCAAGGGAGCCGGAAGTATTTCTCCTGCGGACAACTAATCCCAGAGTTTGAGGTTATGTTGGAACCATATCAAAACTTCTCTAGTGTTATGGTCATAGTAATGTTTGTAAAATACTAATTTTGTTTTACTGCTGCTAGTAAAAGCGAGACATTCGCAGTAATTCCATCAACAAAGTGGAATCATTGCTTTGTCTAGTAAATTACTTAATTTTAGTAGAGTCGTGAATATAACCTTCAGGGATGAAATGGGTTAACATTAAGTACATCAATGTGTTAAATACAGCAATAAATTCATTGTTTCTCTACAGACAATTCACATCCTTCACTTGTTAAGCAATTAACTTCTCTACTATAAACGATGTTTTCTAATCAAAACGTAAGGGAAAAATACTAGTAACAATTCTTCATAAAAATCTAAATACATTCCCGTATTACCCACGTTCTTAAAATTTGAGAAGGGAAATTAAAAACACTATTTAACTCATGCCCCAAATGGGAGTCAATGACAAATCACGTTTCAATGATTTCTGTTTTACAAGCAATTAGAGTCGTGTTTCACGAAATATTTATCAGTGTTATAATTACCATATTAAGAAAGCTCCTCCTTTTTAATGCTCTGAACAGGTCTGACCATTATTTTGCAGTGACTAAGCCTGCGAGAAATACGGCTACCAGATTGTATATATAGTGCATGAGTGTCAACACATGCCGCATGCGGGAGTTAATATAAAAACATTTGTAGCAATTGATTATACCACCAAAAAAGAAACCACTGCTTGCACTTTCTTAAATGTATTTTTTCCCAGGTAATAATCCAGGAAAATATAACTGTCATATTTACATCATACGACATCAGAAATGAATTAATATACAGTTTAATGTGTTTCATTTTTTCTCCACTAGAGAGCATTCTTACAATATTGCGTTCCTTTGGCAATAAATAGTATGATCTGGTTGCAGTGATAAACAAAAGAAGCAGATGAAGCATACCTATAGTTTCTCATTTGTTTTCAAACATCGCCGTTCACATTAAATATATAAATATTTTAAAATAACTATAGTTAAATAATGATTTGTGAGTAAACAGTTTAATTTTGTTCGTTAAATAGTCCTAACAAATGCCACTCTTGATTTCCAAATTCTCTAGATAAATTCACTCCTCACTTCGTGAGTCGTGAATTTATCGATAATTTGGAAATCACTCGTGGCATTACTTATGAGAATATTTGTATTTATTTTTCAATTGTTGATCCGCGGGTCGAGTGAACGGGGCACAGAACTCTCATTACGGCATATCAATACTGTTTTCTTCAGCTATTAGTCACAGTACATCATATTAAAAGTGAGTGGTCTACAGTATGATAAATTGTAAATGATAGAATCAGTATATAAAAATAACTTTTCGGAGCTGAAATTTAGATAAAACCGAAGCTTACTTTTGGGCCAATAGACCTACAGTATATAGCTCTGAAGTGACTAGTCTGTATTAATAATTTGTAGTTATTTGCTAGTAATAAATTTTACAGTCCTCAATTAAATCAGTTAATTTCAATGAATTTTCATACTTCTCAGAAGAGCTACAAGAAAATGTCCTCACAGAACTGGGTTAAGACCTGTAAAAGTGCAAATTAGGACATGGATTCTTGGAATAATAATATCGATCATTATTCATCAACAATGAAAAACATAAATGGATGAACACAAAAAGAGAAAATTAACCTTTTCACTGCTACGAACGGGTATATCCGTTGGCAAAGAAAATGCTTGCTGTGCTATGGGTGCGTATATCCATTCAACTCCAAACGCCTGCTAGTTATATAATACGTATTGCATTGCTTTCAAACTAAGCAGGCATATACTGCCATCACGTAGGAACCTAAATAAACGTTTTCCATATTTCTCCCTGCATTGAGCAAGGAGGGTTTTAAAGGCAGGAAATATCTCAGCAGTGAAAAGGTTAAGGAAATGCTAAATATCGAATAGCATCACATTCATGAAAGAATAAAATGAGACGCTTTGTCCAGTTTTAAAGAACTACCTACAAGAGAGCGTGGAAAACAGGTCGACCTAGGAGAAAATGGAGGAAAAGCATATAAGAGGGAGCGCAAAAGTATGGAACAACAAGGAGAGAAGTAAAAAGGTTGGCTGGAAGTAGGAGGTAATGGAATACCTTTTTTACTGATGTCCTATGTTCCACAAGGAACAACAGAAATTACGTCAAGTAAACTGCCCACATAAGAAACAAGGATATCCGTGAAGAACTACAGATCTATTCCATAAAAGAAAATATATTTAACTACAAGATTCAGTGAAAATAACATGTAGAAAGAATGGAAAAAAAGTAGATTACCAAATAAAATCTTACATTATTTTCCGAGAGGAAGGAGAGATGTCGGACGTCCTCGGAAGAGATGGTCTTAGATTTATTAGTGAAGACGGAATAGCCAACTAATGTCTAAACCAGGAAGTGAAGAAGAGGAAATTGAATATCTCCAAAGTTTAATGAACTTTTTGTTAGTACTCTGTATATCCATTAGGGACAAGCTATGTTTACAAAGCATATTTATAATGTAAAGTTAACAGTATGGAATCACTTGTTCGTATTTGAGTTAGGTCAAATGATCACGGCAGTTTGCAAACTACAACAGTCGATAAAGTTTCCGTAATAGTTTGTATATCATATACAAATAGGTCGAAGGAAGTATGTGGCATTATACTCAATGTACTTCAATATGTACTCCAGACAGTGCTCTTACTGTAGCCATTAAGCTTTTATTTAAACAATAGGGGAAACAAATTTGGATAACTGATCAATTCGATCTTCTATTTGTTTAAGAGTAATTATCAAGGTTTGTATTCCCTTTGTCTTGGTTAAGGTCTCCCTTTGTAAACAGTTTTACATGTCTCATGCTAGCAAGCAGACTTGCGAGCAAGGTTTTGTTTTTAATTTTTAATCATGCCTAAATAATATATATATATATATATATATATATATATATATATATATATATATATTTCTCCAAGCCCGACTGGCCTAGAAGGCCCTTGCTCACATCCACATGTGTTAACCACAGAGGTAGACGATCATCTAGCCAGTATAAGGGTGACATGTGGCCAGAATGCCGGGAGATATATATATATATATATATATATATATATATATACATGACAAGATAAGAAAAATAAATGCCTGGACGGGATTTGAACCCTGACCTCTGAGTTAATATCTCAGTGCGCTACCACTTACGCTACCAGGTGAATTCAGAACAAACATTTATTTTTCTTATACATATTTTCTATTATATATATTTTGTTTTTAATTTAGAATCAGATCTAAATTATATATATATATATATATAATTAAATTTATGACATTGAGCAATATCATCGATAAAGCGTCACTTCTATAAAGTAAAAATATTCTCTTTAATTTGCTTACTTGTTATAGTCAACTACTAGAAGGCAGTGAAGACCGAGTTTTCGCGACATCTAGTAATAATGGAGAATATAATAAAATATATATAATATATATATATATATATATATAGGCTATGTATATATATCCATCCATAGTAATTCTGCCGGGAGCAGGTCTTTCACTGCAATCATATAATTTTCATGCTATATTTTGCAGCTTTACTAGGGAATTGTAGGTGTGGTTAGCTTCCCGTTGCTTTCCACACCGGTCAATGATGATGATAATGATAAGGATGATGATGATGATTGCCATTTGATTTCAGGGACCGTTTGACCTTAAAGTATTCCTGGCATTTGTCTTACAGGTGAGGAAAAACCCCGATAAAAACCTCACCCAGAAGAACTGTCCCGACCGGGGATCGAATCCGGGCCCGCTGCTTGATAAGGCAGCACGCTACCTCGAGACCACAGCGGTGGACAAAAATATATATATATATATATATATATATATATATATATGAAAGATAAATGTTTGAATTGGATTTGCATGGTGGTGTAATGGATATCACGCTGGGGTACCAACCCAGAGGTCCGGTTCAAATCCCGTTCAGGCATTTATTTTTCTTATCATGTCATATATACACACCTATAATTCCCTAGCAAAGCTGCAAAGCATAGCATGAAAATGCTATGATTGCAGTATGCCCACGGGTAGAATTACTATGGTATATATATATATATATCTGATATAAGAAATGACACAGATATGAAGTTACAGAAATACAGTACAATAAATGGGGGTCATAAAAAGAAATGTTGGTAAGCAAATGTCAACCGGAACCAAATTGAGATTAGACAGTATAACTGCAAAATCAGGATTGAAATATAGCAGCGAAAATTGGATACTAAAGTCTAAAATCAAATAAAAAATAAGCGACATAGATGAGACTTTTACGTCCACGCCTATCCTTGACGAAAATGGACAAGCAAAGAAATAAACATATACGCGTTAAATTAAAAGTTCAAAATATACTTGAAGATATACAGAATTATCAAAGATATTAGCTACATTTCCAAGGAATGGACCATCTGGCTTTCCTAAATTAGCATTGCAGTATCAATCTGAAGAACGTCGAGATAAAGGAAGACCAAAATCAAGAAGGACTGACCAACCTCATCTTGAGATCTCGTAGGAATAGACTCAAGCGACTGAAACCTGAATGATTTCATGACTTTGCCCTAACTGGCACTATCGAACCCGTAGGTTCATGGCCGCGCGGACATAAGCTCTCCATACATCCCTATCCTGAGCTAATGCTTTCCAATCATTACCTTATAATCTACTTCCCTCAAATCATAGTTAATGTTATTCTCCCATCTCATTCTTGGTCTACGAACTGGGCGTTTTCCCTCTGGCATTCCTACAAGAAGCTTCCATGCAAGTCTTTCATTCCCCATGCGTGCAACATGTCCTGCCATCGCAGTCTACGAGACTTAACTGTTCTTATTATATCTGGCTTCCTATAAAGACCATGTAGTTCATTGTTATGTAGTCTTCTCCATTCACCTGTCTGTTCATCTCTCTTTGGTCCAAAAATTTTCCTAAGTACTTTATTCTCAAATACTTGTAATCTCCTTTCCTCCCTTAAAGTAAGAGCCCATGTTTCACACCCATATAATATAACTGGTAAAATAATAGTTTATGTATTTTCAGTTTAACGTTTTTTAAAGAAGTTGGGACACCAAGAGTCTCTGCAATGCATAATAGCACGCATTTCCAGAATTGAGCCTATGTTTAACTTCTTTGTGCATCTCATTCCTATTTGTGATTATTGTTCCTATATTTAAATTCAGCCACTTACTCAAAATTTCCCTCATTTGTAATTAGCTGTCCATTTCCATTACATAATGTATTTCTACGTGTCACCATATATTTAGTTTTATTGATATTTACTTCCAGTCCCAATTTCTTAGTGTTACTCAATAATGTGTGCGTGTTGTCCTTTAGTATATTCTTGCTATCGGCCAATAGTACTCCATCATCAGCATAAACTAACAGCTTAATACCATTGAGTTTTAAGCCTTCCTTATTCTCTAAAGATTTAATGGCATACTCTAGTACAAAATTAAATAGTAGAAGAGATAGTGCATCTCCTTGCTTCAACCCATTCTGGATTTCAAAAGTGTCCGAAAACTGTTTGCCTACACGCAACCTACTCTTTGTGCCATTTAGACACATTCGTATAAGTCAAACTAACTTTTTAGGAATTCCGAACTCCAGCAGGATACTATATAACTTCTCCCTCTTAATTGAATCATATGCTTTTTTGAAGTCTACGTATAGTTGATGTACAGTACCATTATATTCCAATTTATTTTCTAAAATCTGTCTTACACTAAAAATCTGATGTGTTGTAGACCTATTTCTTCTAAATCCACATTGATGATCTCCTAGAATGTCATCAATATAGGGAGTAAGTCTGCTTACTAATATATTTGTTAGAGCCCTATAAACGATAGGTAGGTAAACATATATTTTGCCCAATGCCAACAGATTGTCTTACAACATTTCTGGTACTATTTCCTGGTATTGGCGGAAATATAACCCACTTCTAAGGTTGGGGCGCCTGGAAGGGTGAGTTACTTCACCCCGATAATATAATGGATGATACATCATGAAGGAGAGGAGAAAATGTGCTGAGTCTGAAGTTAAACCTTAAATTGGCAAAACACAAAATTTTTGTGTCTATTATTTAAATGTGGCGGACCGCAGTGAAAACGGAATCTGGTATAACTGTTATTATTAGGTATATGGTATTATTAGACACACATGTAAGTGGTATCTTTTTTGTTCGGTTTCTTCTCAGTTATTTAAGATATTACATTAAATAAACCAACTGATGGATCCTATGGGATACATTATGAATTTAAGGTTTAAGCTAAATTTCAGACCATGGTTGACCACAGGAATGATTTCCTTTAAATAATAATTCCTGTAGTCTGAGCGGGAATCGAACCCGAGACCTCACGAACAGTGGTCAGGAGCTCTGACCACATCTCCAATGGATGAGTGATCAGGTTCAATGGCAATGACAGAGGCATCTCTCGAAGAATATGAATATTTAAGACAAGACTCCCATACAATTTCATCAAATAAGGCAAATACAATATGGGTGGTTATGATGGCAAGAAGGTATTCTAAAACTATTCAGGTCTTTGGGTTTCTTCATCCAGGAAACTTTCCCCGTCGGTTTCGATAACGACATTACCCATAAACCACAGCGGCTGACTTGCTTATTAATGCAAGAATTGATAATTTTAATATAATTCCATTAAGACTATAATAATTAAAGCTATACAAAATGTACATGACTATTTAACTCATGTCGCAAATGGTAGTCAATGACCAATTACGTTTCAATGAATTCTGTTTTACACCAATGACAGTCGTGTTTCACCTCGCTCTTTATCGATTTCTCTTTATCAGCTCCTGCTTTTGTGATAAAGAAAGCTCCTCCTTTTTTAATATTCTAAACAGGTTAGACCGTTATTTCTCTCCAACAAATATACTGAATATAGCAAATAATGAATAGATTCAGTGATTTTACTGAATTGTTTATTCAAAATATAAATGATTAACCTATAATGTTGATTACAATAGTATGATGTGTTTCATTATTTCTCCACTAGAGTGCATTCTTACAATATTGCGATCCTATTTGGCAATAAATAATATGATCGAGTTGCAGTGAATATACATAACCTCACATTTCTAATTTGTTTTCAAACATCGCCGTTTACATTAACTATATAAATATTTTGAAACGCCGGTAACTATATTCAAATAATTATTTTTTAGTAAAGAGCTTAATTTTATTCGTTAAATAGTCCTAACAAATGTCACTCTTGATTTCCAAATTCTCTAGATAAATTCACTCCTCACTTTGTGAGTCGTGAATTTATCGATAATTTGGAAATCACTCGTGGCATTACTTATGACAATTGCATATCTAAAATTAAAATTGGCAGTAAATTGTCACATGGTTTTACGATAAATAAAGGCCTTCGTCAAGGTTGTTGTCTATCACCGACTCTGTTTAAAATATATGTACATGAAATATTAAAGAATTGGAGGACAAGCATGGGAATTCCTATTTCAAACAACAAAACTTTATACAACTTACATTTTGCAGATGATCAATTTGTTAATTGCACAAGACTATGAAAATTTAGAATACAGAGGAATACGAAAAATGGGGATTAATTTTGAACACGAAAAAAAAAATTATCAATTGGTGAACCAGAACAAAATCTAAACAATAAAACCTTGTAGTGAGATTACATATTAGGAATTAAAATAAATAAAAATGGGAGTTATGAAGAGGAAATAAAAATATAAATAATAAAGGTAAATTTGCAATTGCTTGCCTCAATGGAATATTGTCGGATAAAAATATAAGTAATAAGAATAAAATTAATATATATCATACAATTGTTAAAAGCATAATTACTTATGGAGCAGAACTTTGGCCATTAAGAACAAAAACAAATAAGTATCTTTTGGGAACGGAAATTGATTTTATACGAAGGGCAGCAAGAATTTCAAGAAGAGAAAAAAATTAGGAACTCAGTTATAAGGGAGAGAATGAAGATTCAGGGCACTATTTTAGATTATATTGAAACTCAGCAATTAAGCTAATGGAAGATTACTACCAAAATCTATTTTGGAATGGAAACCTGAGGGAAGACGAGGCAGAGAAAGACCTAAAACCTCCTGGAGTCAGGGAATATGTTTATACGTGAAGAAGAAACATCTACAACCAGGAGATTGGATTGCCTGTTCCGCCTCGCAGTTGTTGCGTCCATATTTTCACTGGCCTTCCTACATTCCTTGAACCTCTTGGCTTGTAGTTAAATGCTGCCTTTGTTAATCTTGCTACACGTCTAAACCATTATATATATTAGAAAGATAAATGTTTGTGTTGGATTTGTCCGATAGTGTAAAGGATAGCACGCTGGAGTATCAACTCAGAGCTCCGGGTTCAAATCCCGTCCAGACATTTATTTTTCTTATCATGTTATATTAAGCTTGCATTGCTCAATGTCAAACATTTAATTACAACATATATATATATATATATATGGTATGATAAGAAAAATAAATGCCTGGACGGGATTCGAACCCGGATCTCTGAGTCTGTACCTCAGCGTGATATCCATTACACTACCAGGCGAATCCAATTCAAACACTTATTTTTCTTATATATGTATTATACTCTCCATTATTACTAGATGTCGCGAGAACACTGTCTTCACTGCCATCTAGTAGCTGACTATATCAAGTAAGCAAATTAAAGAGAATATTTATTTTACTTTATAGCAGTGACGCTTTATCGATGTTATAATTAAATCTTTAACATTGAGCAATGCAAGCTTAATATGGTATGATATGAATATATATATATATATATATATATATATATATATATATATACATTTTTGCCATAGTTAATTTTAGATGTCTACATAGCATCGGTTTAGATATAGCTTATTAAAAGTTTCAAAAAATATGTTCATGACAGAAACCTCATTAGCTTCGTGCCTTCAAAATTCGTTAAAACATGGTTAACAAGAAACTATGAGAATATTAAAGTAATACATTGAAACATTTTCACTGTCGATCCAGTTCGCACAACCAAAAAAGTGAATCGTTAAAAAAAAATTGAACTCAAATCCAGGCGCGACCAAATCAAATTGAAATATACGAAAAATTGAAACTCGAACTCTGCCTCCATTTTATCGTTTTACCCATAAAATATCAGAGCAAAGGGCTTATAGCTTTTTATACAATAACACGTGGCAGAAGTGGTATAAAATATTACAAAAAATAGGGGGTGAGGACAATCGAAGGAATATTTTATTGTTTGTGGCACATGTCTACATAACTCAATGACATAAAAGTTGAAATGATACATTTATCGGTAACCAATATCAAAGGTAAAAATTCAGCTATAAAAAGTCAAACCCTTACTCTTTTCATTCATTCCCTTTCCTTCTCTACATTAGATATATATTCTCTTCTTTCTTTTCTTGTTTTCTGTAATGGACCACTGCGTCTACCATCACTCCACAGGGGGAATGGATATAGAGAGAAAAAGTTAATTCCCTGATACTTTCTGGAGAGAGGAAAAAACGGTTATGGATGGGATGTAAGTAGTGAATTTTGCCTACATCTGTGGCAGTAGCTAAGCACGCAAGACCCACGTTAAGACGTAAGGGCATAATGTTCAATGAAAGTGGACACTAGCTACGTTTCAGATACGCTTTTTTTTTTTTTTTTTCAAAGTTGGACTCCTGCACGCACATAAACACCCATCAACTCCCCACGCGGGATTTTCCTGCCCCTTGTATATACGTAATTCAGTTTTACTGGAAAGCGGAAATAGAAGTTGGACTGGGCGTTACATGGATGAGATCGAAGCTTGGGTGATCGGACAACTCGGAGGGTGAGATACAGAGAGGGGGAGTTCAGAAAAAAAAGTGAGTAAGTGGTGGAAAAAGGAAGGAAAGAGACCAAAACCAAATTTCAGGTCAATTGAAATAGGGGAAGGGACCTGTTACGTGTCCGACGTGACGTCATAGCTGCCCTTGCATGTTGTGTTATGGAAATGATACAGCGGGGAGCAAGTTTTATTTTATAGCAGAGAAACTGTTTGTTCTGGTAAGATCTTTTTCTATCCCGTGACTAATATTATATATGTACATGATGGAGAAAGTTTTTTTTTCCCCTCCATATTCTATAGCAGATCTTAATACAGGAACTCATAAAATGCCCGTCACGTAGCAACTATCAGTAGTAATATTAACTATATATATTTATTTATTTATTTATTTACAGCATTTTAATGTTTACACATCTTTCTGAGCTTAAAGTTTTATTTTTCTTCTCCACTCGTCTCTCTCCATCCAAATCCATGTCCTCCAGTCATCTTGCTCTCATTCCAGTTCTTATTTCCTGCATCCACGAGTTTCGAGGTCTTTCTCTCCTCCTTCTTCCAGGTGGACACCATTCCAATGTTTTCCTGGGTAATCTTTCTTCTTGCATTCGTCGTACGTACCCATACCAATTTAATTGCTTATACTTTGGTTAAGCATTTTCATTTCCTCTACGATGTCAACCAATTTATTTTGAACACCTCGAATGTTCCATGTTCCAACAAAAAATTTCCTTTTCCTTTGCTTTTGTCGTCTTAGTTTATTTCCGTCCGGCTTTAAATCTTTAGGCTTTTTAGCATTGTTATGTTTTTTTGTGACGAGCAGGGAGCTGGCCTGATGCATCAACCCTCAACCTGGAGAACAAGGTAATTTTTGGTCAAGTTTTTCTTCCTCTAGCCTTTGTCAAACCAATGACGAACTGCAAGGCAGCAGTATTTGTACCCTAGATAAGGGGACCTCACAGGGTACTATCAGCCGGGCGTACTGAACCCTGGTTTTTTAACGAGGTTGTTACTCCTCCCCCTCACCCTTTTCTAACCTGGCTTGGGACAGGCTTTGACGGCTTTATATATATATATATATATATATATATATATATATATATATACATAAATCATTAACCAATTTAATAATTGAAGGACTTGGTATAGTAACATGGTAAGTTAACATTAATAAGATTCATGATGAAGTTCCGTTGAGGTATTATTCAAAATTAAAATATAAAATTATGAAATATTTACCTAAAAGGTCCGTCTCCTCAACTTTATTAATTTATCTGTAGCGCTTTCGGGACTAGTCCCATCATCAGCAGGATTCAAAACCGGTGTTTCACTGAAGATCTGGTAGAGGGGGTTATATTAATAAATGAAAACGCACCCAGTAACCACCTCTACCAGATCTTCAGTGAAACACCAGTATTGAATCCTACTGACGATGGGACTAGTCCCGAAAGCGCTACAGATAAATAACTAATAAAGTTGAGGAGATGGACCTTTTAGGTAAATATTTAATAATTTTATATTTTAACATGATAAGCCACAATCTGTTAAGAAATGTAATTGATTACAAATGATAGCAAACAAAAAATGTATTGAAATATCCATAAAATCACTTGTAAGTGCGCCAGTGATGCGTTAAAATATATAGACTCACAATGTAACAACAATACTGCCCAATTAGTATTTATAATTTTTTAAACATTAAAACGCTATATATCAGAAAGAATAATATGTGAGTTATATTATTATTGTCCTGAGCCCTTCAACTGTATATATACATTTTTTTGAGCAAGGAAATTTAAATATTATAGAGTATTTCCCATTTTCTCTTAAATAAATTAAAATTATTATTAGTAATGTTAAATGAAAGTTTAGGACTGGAATTTCGTAAATTAAATATATTTCTCAGCAAGTTGAATTTATTGTCCCATTCTGCTGGTTTACGGGCATATATTTTTGTTACTTTGGAAAACTCAATTTCTGATAACTTAGTATTCTAAAAGCTTAGACTGCACTGAAAAACCATGCATAACCTTGAGTTATTACCTATTTGCACACTGTTGTATAATGTGTCATAAAGGCTTTTGACAAAGTAGACAGAAATATATTACTACAAATTTTAGCTGATGATAACGTTCCACAACAATATATTACTAATATCTTCAACATCTATAAAGATAATGAAATCTCTGTTAAACAAGATGGCAAATTATCTTCTTGGGAAAAGATCAACACTGGAGTAAGACAGGGATGTGGACATTCACCGGTGCTTTTTATTATATACATGAATAAATTAATAAATGAATGGAGGAAAACACAACGAGGATATATACCCATCAATAGGAACCTCAAACTCGATGCTATTCTTTTTGCAGACGATTTAGCTCTCCTGGCACTTTCCGAAAATGATTTGCAACGATCAATTTATAATTTATAAAAAATAGGTACCAAATTTAATATGGAAATATCAATTAACAAAACTAAAATTATGGCATTTCATGGGAAGGACCCCATACAAAGTAAAATCTGTCTCCAGAATAACATTTTAGAGAGATCTAATCAATTTAAATATCTTGGATATTATCTCTCTGTCTGGGATGAAAAGGATATCCCTTAAAAAATTACTAGTTATAATAAAAGTTTAGGAATTATTAATCAAGTTATGAAACCATCCCTTGTACAAAAAAACACCAGATTACGTTTATATAACACTTTGGCTAGACCTATGGTAGTGAAGCATGGACACTAAAAAAACAACATGAAAGCAGAATAACGGCTTGTGAAATGAGATTCATGCGCAGAACAGCGGATTACACCAGATGGGATCTGAAAAGGAACACCGATATCTTAAAAGAATTGAAGACTACGCCAATTTTGGAATATATTAAACAGTACCCCGTTGCTTAGTATGATTTGGGAAAAAGAAGCTCTTCCAGATGAATGGAAGGAATCAATTATCTTACCAATTTATAAGAAAGGAGATAAAACTGATTGCAACAACTACAGGGGCATCTCATTACTTTCAACTTCGTACAAAATTCTAACAAATATATTAGTAAGCAGACTTACTCCCTATATTGATGACATTCTAGGAGATCATCAATGTGCATTTAGAAGAAACAGGTCTACAACAGATCAGATTTTCAGTATAAGACAGATTTTAGAGAAGAAATGGGAATATAATGGTACTGTACATCAACTATATGTAGACTTCAAAAAAGCATATGATTCAATTAAGAGGGAGAAGTTATATAGTATCCTGCTGGAGTTCGGAATTCCTAAAAAGGTGGTTAGACTTATACCAATGTGTCTAAATGGCTCAAAGAGTAGGGTGCGTGTAGGCAAACAGTTTTCAGACACTTTTGAAATCCAGAATGGGTTGAAGCAAGGAGATGCACTATCTCCTCTACTATTTAATTTTGTACTAGAGCATGCCATTAAATCTTTAGAGAATGAGGAAGGCTTACAACTGAATGGTATTAATAAGCTGTTAGTTTATGCTGATGATGTAGTACTACTGGCCGATAGCGAGGAGATACTAAAGGCCAACACGCACACACTATTGAGTACCACTAAGAAATTAGGACTGGAAGTAAATATCAGTAAAACTAAATATATGGTCACACGTAGAAATTCAGTATATAATGGAAATGGACAGCTAATGACAAATGAGGGAAATTTTCAGGAAGTGGCTGAATGCAAATACCTAGGAACAATAATCACAAATAGGAATGAGATGCACAAAGAAATTAAACATAGGCTCAATTCTGGAAATGCTTGCTATTATGCATTGCAGAGACTTTTGATGTCCCAACTCCTTTCAAAAAACGTTAAGCTGAAAATATATAAAACTATTATTCTACCAGTTATATTATATGGGTGCGAAACATGGACTCTTACTTTAAGGGAGGAAAGGAGATTACGAGTATTTGAGAATAAAGTTCTTAGGAAAATTTTTGGACCAAAGAGAGATGAACAGACAGGTGAATGGAGAAGACTACATAACAATGAACTACATGGTCTTTATAGGAAGCCAGATATAATAAGAACAGTTAAGTCTCGTAGACTGCGATGGGCAGGACATGTTGCACGTATGGGGATTGAAAGACGTGCATGGAAGCTTCTTGTAATAATAATAATAATAATAATAATAATAATAATAATAGCTTTATTTTACCTGGCAGAGTTAAGGCCTTAAGGCCTTGTCTACCACTCAACCAGGTTTAAAAAAAATACAAACAAAAAATAGTCTTAAATCTAAATTACAATATATATATATAAACGATTACAAGTTATGAATACAATACAATTAATATTTATAATGTATTTTGATTTACTCTTGTAGGAAAGCCAGAGGGAAAACGCCCAGTTGGTAGGCCAAGAATGAGGTGGGAGAACAACATTAACTATGATTTGAGGGAAGTAGATTATACAGGGAATGATTGGAAAGCATTAACTCAGGATAGGGATGTATGGAGAGCTTATGTCCGCGCGGCCATGAACCTGCGGGTTCGATAGTGTCAGTGAGTAAGTAAGTACCAACTAAATTGGAAACACCATCTTGAAAGAATGAGTTCAAATCGGATCCCCAAAGCTGTTTATAATTATATACCAAGAGGACGAAGATCACTGGGCCGTCCTATGAAACGCTGGAGGGAAAATTTTCTATAGGATCGTAATAGGCCTTGGCCTAATACTTGGAAGGAAGAAGAAGAAGTATAATGTGTCAACAATTTAAATAATTTCTACTTATTCACTTTTCCATTAGTTTTTAAAAACATAAATTAAACCAATGGATCTTACAGGATAAATCGCCAATTTAATGGTTAACTAAATGTGTATGTTATACAATTCGACGAAACAAACATGGCGGTTGGTATAGTGAGTTTTTTTTTTGTTTAATTAGGGTATCGGGTAAATATCCACTTTTCATGATCCGGTAACTCTTCTCTAATACCTAGCCCTATTTTGCTGGATAACGAACTTTACCTATTTTAATTAATTGTCATATGCCAAGTTTGGTTTCGATTGAACTAAAAATATCGGCCGCTAGAGCGTTACACACACACACCACAACACACACACGCACATATATGTAGAGTCGGCCGCGATGGAGTAGTGGTTATGTTCTTTCCATCTAGTTCCGAGGGACGCGGGTTCAAGCTCGGCCGTGGTCGATGCATTTTTTTAATATGAAAAAATCCAAGTAACAAGTCTACGGGGAGGGATTTTAAGCCCTTGATCCCGATTCTGAAGATTTTCAGGCTCGTAAAAGAACCGCAAGCCTATATGAAAAGGTATCTGTGGAAAATTTAACCGGCATGCATCCATCCAAGTAATACCTTAGTTGCCTACATGATGTCTCATTGGGGAGATGTGCTAACAACATGTCACTCGTTGACATCTGTAGGTAAATAAGCTTAACTAAATTAGCAACCCTGTATAATCTACTTCCCTCAAATCATGGTTATGTTATTGTCCCACCTCATTCTTGGTCTACCAATTGGGTGTTTTCACTATGTTCTTCCTACAAGAAGCTTCCATGCAGCTCTTTCATTCCCCATTCAAGCCACATGTCCTGCCCATCGCAGTCTACGAGACTGAACCGTACTAATTATATCTGGTTTATATAAAGACCATTTAGCTCACTATTAGTAGTCTTCTCCATTCACCTGTCTCTTCATCTCTCTTTGGTCCAAATTTTTCCTAAGAATTTTATTCTCAAATACTCGTAATCTTAAAATTCGAACCCATCTCTACTAATTTTAATTTATACACTCTGTTGCACCCTTAAACAAAATAATGTATACTACATGTTTTTAATTAATAGTAGAGAGCTTAATGCATATTCTTGATTTAACACAATACGAATTTAAATAGTATATTACGATGCGAGGTTGGGAAGTGGTTTTTACAGAAGCGAGGAAATGTTTAAAAACCGAGCGAAAGTGAGGTCTTTAATTTCCGAGATCCTATAAACACTTCACAAACGTGCGTTGTACATTTTTTTTCACGATAATGTTTTCAAAATAATAAATAATAATAAAATAATAACATCTTTGTTGAAAATATTTGCGTTGATTATAAACAACTGACTAACGTTAACAGTGTGGGCAATGTTTATTAGTTAAGACTACAGTAGTCCGTGACACCAATCAGTCATAAAATGGCGGCAAGTACGTATTTATTGTTTTATTTTGTTTCAAATAAAGTTTAGTTCATTTAAAATGCAGTGATTTGTTTCGCATAATTTATATTAACACAATCTCTTCGATATATATATATATATATATATATATATAAATAGGACACGACTGCCTAGGTAAATACCTTCATCGCCTCGGTCTTCTATCAACTCAACAATGTATCCTCTGCAACACTATGGAAGATATGGATGCTGATCACATCCGAACTTGCCCAACCCTAACAACCTGCAGTTTCGTGCACAGATACTGGGAAGTCAGGGAAAAGATGATGAATATTTTTTAATCTTTCTTGTTATTGTTTGTTAATGTTATTGTTTGTTTTCCTCAGTCATTATTTGCTAATGAAAATTTTCAAAAGCCACTACATTTAAATAAATTGTACGTAGTGTTGGTAAAGGGCAGTGGTTTTACTTCATGCACGAGGTTTGTAATATGTAATATTACAGTATAGTTATTTAGGTTGGCAACCCCAAAATATAGGAAGTTGAACTTTCAATCATGGTCGCCATTGTTGTAAGTACGACAAGACGCACTATCGCGCAAAAAATATATCTGAAAACTGTTTTGCCTACACGCACCCTACGCCTTGTGCTATTTAAACCCATTCGTATAAATCTTAACTTTTTATGAGTTACTTCTAACCTTCTTCACATCCGATATTTCCCTAATATTCTTAAACTCTAAAATCTTTTGTGAAAGAAGAAAAGTCTCAAAACGTAAAATAAGATAAAATAAGCCTACTGAATGAGAGAACATTTTTGCAGGTTCTCGTAAAATATATTGTTACAAAGAAACGAGATTTTAGCATCTATCGGTTTGGCATGAAAGCATAGGATTAGATGAAAATACCATAATGTATCAAAGTTCTGTCTTTTTGTGTTGAATATGAACAATAACCGAAAGCTTTCTCTTTTTTTTTTACGTCATGCTCTTTATACGTTATTTGTGAGACATGGCGGATTTTATAGCGTTGGGGTTATGAAGATAAAGATGGCGTACGATACACACAGTAGGTGATTTGGAAATATATTCTTAAAAAAATTGAGAAATATCTACAGCCTAAGAGAAGCAGTATAATATGTGGTAAAAAAAGTACTTTTATCATCCGAGCTTGTAGCTATATGTTATATTTGTCTCTTCATCAACGGGATTTTGCCCATAACGCTGGTCTTGTCGAAGCGAGCTATTATTTCAAATCTGCTATAAAACCTTTTACACTTTCTAAGATACCATGACGTGAATTACATAAAGTTAAGTTGTTTTTACAATGAAATACGATAAAAGTTAAACGATTCTGATTTTGTAACTTTAATATCTTAACTCGAAATTTGCTTCTTCTTTCTTTAAAGCTTTCAAATTATTACGAAGTTATTTTACGACCAGATTTATTAGTTTTGCAAAGTTTTTTATGTTATTTTTTCATTGCTTCTGTATCTTATCTTTAATTCAAATTAAATCAACAATTTATTATTGGTGACATTTTAATTTATAAGGTCCTTAAATATCAAAATTATTTTCTTTGGGTTTTATAGCAACTGTATTTTGCTGAAAAAAGACACGGACATGAATTTTGCTACTAAATCATAATCGATTTTATTACCCTTTCTAACAATATAAAATTGTTCCTGCATGATAATAATAATAATAATAATGATAATAATAATAATAATAATAATAATAATAATAATAATAATAATAATAATAATAATAATAATAAGCGAAACATGGACTCCTCCTTCAAGGGAGGAAATGAGATTACGAGTTTTTGAGAATAAAGTTCTTAGGAAAATTTTTGGACCAAAGAGAGATGAACAGACAGGTAAATGGAGAAGACTACATAACAATGAACTACATGGTCTATGTAGGGAGCCAGATATAATAAGAACAGTTAAGTCTCGTAGACTGCGATGGGCAGAACACGTTGCGCGTATGGGGAATGAATTGCGTGCATGGAAGCTTCTTGTAGGAAATCCCAGAGGGAAAACGCCCAGTTGGTAGACCAAGAATGAGGTGGGAGAACAACATTAGCTATGATTTGAGGGAAGTACATTATACAGGGAATGATTGGAAAACATTAGCTCAGGATAGGGATGTATGGAGAGCTTATGTCCGCGCGGCCATGAACCTACGGGTTCGATAGTGCCAGTGAGTAAGTATAATAATAATAATAATAATAATAATAATAATAATAATAATAAAGTGTACAATGGCATACGGCACTGAAACATGTAAATTAAAATATAGAACAACAAGTAAATGCAATTCTGCAGAAATGGATTTTTGGGGACGTTAAACAGGAATTTCTAGAGGAGATAAAATAAACAGCGTAATTAAACATAAGTTGAGTGTTCAAACTTCAATTGTGGATTTAATGAAAAACGAACAAAATAGTATGTTAATGTAAAAAGAATGACAAGACAGATTTCCACGAAGAATACTAGAATGGGTGCCACTTGGTAAAAGTGAATTGATTATGAGCATGACGGATAAAGGATTGGACTATGGAGATTGGAATGTTAGAGAGATGTGGAGGAGTATGACAGTAGATTAATTGGGTGCAGGAATATGTTGCAAAACAATGTGAAACTTACTAAATAAATCAATAATATCATAAATACAATTTATTATTGATTTCTAGGCTGTTGTTATTTTTCCATTCCTATCCTATTCCTAGTGTTCACGTATTTATACATAAGTCTTATATTTTCAAATTTTGCCCTAAATTTATTTTGCTGTATATTATCACCTAACTTATTTTACTTTCTTCAGTACGGTATTAATATATTATATAATGTTTTGTTTGTATCATTCTCCTTTGCATTAATTCTTTGTGTGTCAGAGTGAGTTTTATATTTTGAAACTTTCCCCTAAATTTGTTTTGATTTATATTATTTTATAATGTCTTTGAATGCCTTCTTCGTTCTGATATTAATCTATTCTATATTGTTTTTTATACTTAATTTCCCCTTGTATTATTGATTTTTTTATGTGCCAGAATTTATTTTATGTCTCGAAATTGGCTTCTAAATTTATATATTTTGTTTTCATTCTCCTTTTAACTAAAACTTTGTAATATATATATTCTATGTGTATTATTTCTGTAACTGAACTGCACCCGAGCACGAGCACTTGCTCATTCGTGTGTTAATACTGTGTACAACATTTATTTGTGAATAAATAACACAATTAATTAATTTGTTAACATATCTGAAGAAGGTACAGTGTACCGAAACAGCTGTAACTAAATTATATCTTAATAAATATGAAAATCAAATAAAACTAAGTTTTATTTTTACTTAAATAAATAAAATGTATTCTACTTGTTATTATTCTTAATTTCATCAAAGTTTTGTGAAGAATTGAAAACAAATGTAATTAAACTCTGAAGTTTCGTTTATTCATATATCTTATTATGTTAAATTGGTATATCTAATATCTTACGATATTAGATCCCACAATTCGTTTTGAGACTCATAGTGGCCAACCTGAGGAAGTTGACTCTGAAAAGAAAGCCATATATGAGTCAACAATTGACTATTACGAAGATAAATACCAACTAGATAGTATAACTGTCGCAGGATTGATGATCGGGGCAAGAGGTACCATACCAGGATTCTTAGCTAAATTTTGGAATTCCTTAGATTTGGACAGGGTGTATCTTTCTAAAATTGCAATCGCTAGCATTAGAGGATCAATTTCAATTTTAAGAAACCATATTTACAAAATTTCTACTTTATAGTATGTATACTTCAATTAGGCCTACAATTTGAATATTTTTAAATGTATTTACAAAATGTATTTCATCAATTCCAAAAATTGTCTGTATCACTTTGTCCTTGAGGCAATCCTCTAATGAGGAAAGTTGTATCTAATAATAAAATCTAAAGTCAATTCATAAATAATTTACCAAAAATTAAAATTAAATAATACAAAATGTAGAAATGCACAGCTTCTTGACTTATCTATGGGGACAAATCATAGATGGGATTATTTGAGATGCTGCAGTAGCAATGAAATAAATATTACTCGAAAATGTATGTTTGAGATTCAAGTGAACCCTAACTCTGAATTCCACGTGGGTATTGTGAAATCTCAGCGGATTCTCCTACACTGTTCTTTCCCTTTATAATGACAATATCGTGTAGTAAACAAAGTTTCGGTTTCTCTTGTCTCCCCCATCATATCACTTTCTCTTACTTTTCCTCTACCCATCTCTCTCTAAACTTCTCTAGAGTTTTTATCGAAAAGTGAAGCTGGAAATGATACTTCAAAATGAAATATGGCCACGATTAATATTATGTGTATTTGCAAAACACTTTAATTTTACAAAAGAAACCAATTGCCCAAGATTGAGAAATAAGTTCTCCATACATCTCTATCCTGAAATAATATTCTTTTAATCACCCCTTAGTTTTCTATATCTTATTTTTCTTTGTTCTTTATATACATTAGACAGGGACAGTGTGTCAAACAATTTAATTTATATATTGACCTAGGTTTTCACGGCCGGAGTTATTATGATGATCTTGTAGAAGATTTCCGGGCTGTTGGCCGTGGTCTTGAGGCTTGTAGGAGAACTACAAGCCTCAAGACCATGGCCAACAGCCCGGAAATCTTCTACAAGGTCTTCATAATTTAATTTATCTTGCTCGTATACATTTTAGTATTAGTTTTAGTCTTATTCTTAACTTCATTATCATAGTTGTACTATAGATTGTAATCTAATATATCTATATATCTATCTTCGGGTTTTACAGCTACTGCTGTCTTCCCGTGCCAAATCTCTAAAGCCTACGAGCTTGGGCATCTTCAATGCTTAGCCCTCTTTGCTTGCATTACTGTCTTCATGTTTTCCTTCCAAGTTAATGTTTGTCTCCCTCTTTTCTTCCTTCTGATCGGATGCCGTTGATATAGTTGCTTCGGCCATCGCTCATCTTCCATTCTTAAAACATGTCCAAACCACTTTAATTCTTTTCCTCAATTCTTTGAATTAAGCTTTCTTCTGCTTCCATTATGTTTCTAATTTCCTTATTTGTGACATGTTCTAATTTACACTTTCTGGCACTTCTGCGTAAATAATCAATTTCTAGAGTTATTAGTCTATTCTTGTAGTATTTATTGATTGTCCATACCTCACTTCCGTACATTGCAACAGATTTCCACCAATGTAATCTAATATATATTATCCTATTAATCAAAATCTTCATTTAATATTTTAAATTAGAGATAACTGTAACTGTTATATTGTAATTAATATATGTTTGTTCTGGTGAGTGAAAGAGAAGGCCACATGGCCTTAAATCCACCAGGCTAAATAAATAAATAAAAATAATAATAATACTATATAGGCCTAATCTAACTCCTCAGAACAAGTCTCGTAGACTGCGATGGGCAGAACATGTTGCGCGTATGGGGAATGAAAGACGTGCATGGACGCTTCTTGTAGGAAAGTCAGAGGGAAAACGCCGAGTTGGTAGACCAAGAATGAGGTGGGAGAATAACATTAACTATGATTTGAGGGAAGTAGATTATACAGGGAATGATTGGAAAGCATTAGTTTAGGATAAGGATGTATGGAGAGCTTATGTCCGTGCGGCCATCAACCTACGGGTTCGATAGTGCCAGTGAGTAAGTAAGTAAGTAATCTTACTCCTCAAAACACGGTTAACAATCTCCCACCTCTTTCCTGGCATATCTACTGCGCGCTTTCTCTCTGGTTTTCCTGTAATAAGTTTTCATGCCCCTCTTTCATTCCCCATTCGAGCCACGTGATTTGCTATCGCATTCTACGTGACTTAACTGTTCTTATTACATCTCCTTTCTCATAAAGTTCGTGTAGATTTAGGTTAGATTTTCTTTTTTCAATTTAGTCAGCTATAAAAAATAGCTAGCTATATTTTAGTACAATGTGCCTTTGGCATAGATTCCCTGAAGTATACTCCTCCCAGAGAATCGAATGATTATCTCGGAAAATTTTATACCAGTGGAACTCATGTCCGCGTTTATATAATAAGAATAGTTAAGTCTCGTAGATTGCGATGGGCAGGACAAGTAGCACGACTGTGGAAAGGGGACATGGAAACTTTTGTAAGAAAACCAGAGGGAAAACGCCCAGTTGGTAGACCAATAATGAGGTAGGCGAATAACATAAACCATGATTTTTTTCTCCTTTTCGTTTACACAGTTTTTACCTTCTTGTCTTACTTTATTCATTTACCTTATTGTTTTTACCTTTTTGTTAACTTTATTTTATTCTCACATATTGACACAAGGACAGGACACACACCCAGACTCAAGGTGGAGATTTCAAATCCCCCTACCCCGCCGGGAATCGAACCCGGGTCGCCGGAGTGGAAGGTAGGGGCTCTACCGACTACGCCACGGCGACGGACAAAATACATCATACATGCGTACTTGCGCCATTTTATCAATGATAATGGTCTCACGGCCTCCTGTATTTTCAACTAATTTTTTTTCTTAGTTTTCTCTTTTCGTTTACACTGTTTTCCTTCTTGTTTTATCTTTTTGTTTTACCTTTTTGCTAACTTTCTGTTATTCTCACATATAGACACAAGGACAAGACACACACCCAGACCCAAGGTGGAGATTAAAAATCCCCTACCCCGCCGGGAATCGAACCCGGGTCGCCGGAGTGGAAGGTAGGGACTCTACCGACTACGCCACGGCAACGGACTGTTTTTTGAGGGTTGTAGATTATAAAAGGGATGATTAGAAAACATTAGCTTGGGATAAGAATATGTGGAGAGCTTGTATCCGCGCGACCATGAACCTAGGGTTCGATAGTGCCAGTGAATTAGTTAATTTTGTTTTAGCACAGAATAATTGATAAAATATTCTGTTTTATGAAAACGAACAGTTCTTTAATTGCTCCAGTAAAACGTCTTTACAACAAAGCGAACAGTGAGTTGATGATCGTGTCCTACTTAAGTATAATGTCTTAACTAAAAACACATACTTAAGTAGCAATGCAGGCATTACGTTCGACGGAGATATAATTGCCTGGAACTGCTATAGTTCCCCAGTCTTTAAATTATTAACTTAATGATTAAAAAACACGGCAAGTGCAGAGAGAGAGAGAGAGAGAGAGAGAGAGAGAGAGAGAGAGAGAGAGGAGAGAGAGAGAGAGAGAGAGAGAGAGAGAGAGAGAGAGCAGTTAATAGTGCTTCAACAACACGCGATTAAACTTTACAACTTTTATGTTTTCTTTTTTGCTTTCTTCTTGATACCGAGGAAGCATTTTAACATATCAGTCGGTATTCTAATTACAATGTAAACTTGTATTTAATCATCATTGGAGAATCTAACAATTTAGTTACATTTTTTGTCAACATTGATAAAATTCATGATAAAATTCCATTGATGAATTAGTCATAAATTAAAAATTTAATATAAAATTATAAAATTGGTCCGTCTCCCAATTCTGTTAACTACACTGAGCAACAAAAAAAAAACCTTCTTTTTTTGTCTCAGAGAGCTAAATATGTGATTCTGATAGTATTTTTCCCCCTGAATTCAAATATGATATCGGTTTTTCTCCATCACGCAAGATTTCCGAGAGACAGGCATTTATAATTTCAAACACTTTAATATTTTCTACATTCGTAACTACACAATATTCGAACATTCGGACTCACCTAGAAAGTAAGAAATGACGATTTTTTGCTATATTTCGCCTGTTGCAGTGACGATACATAACCCCACATTTCTGATTTGTTTACAAACATCGCCATTTACATTAAACATAATAAATATTTTAAAACACCGGTAACTATATTTTAATAATGTCCACCGATGTGGTCTTGAGGTAGCGTGCTGCCTTGACACGCAGCGGGCCCAGCTTCGATTCCCGGTCGGGACAGGCTCCTGGTGAGGCTTTTTTCGGGGTTTTTCCTCGCCTGTATGACAAACGTCAGGAAGCTTACAGTCCAACGGTCCCCGAAAATCATCCGGCCAACATCATCATCATCCAGCACTGGTGTGGGAAAGTAACGGGAAGCTACCACACCTATAATTCCCTAGTAAAGCTGCAAAGCATAGCATCAAAATGCTATGATTGCAGTGAAAGACTTGCCCTCGGGCGGAATTACTATAGAATGGAATATTTAAATAATGCCTTATGAGTAAACAGCTCAATGTTATTCATTAAATAGTCCTAACAAATGTTACTCTTGATTTCCAAATCCTCTAGATAAACTTGGAAATCACTCATGGCATTACTTAAGTTAAATATTACAGAAACTTAAAGTCCGCCTGTCAGCCTTATTTTGTTTACAAATTTATGAAAAATGTCATTTATTTAACCACTATTTCTGTCTCTCTTTGAAATGTGGTAGAAGGTATTTTCTCTGCCATCTGTTTGAAACAGGATACTGAGCATGCGTACAAGCTTATTGTTGAACCCGGGATCTCAACTTCAAAAGGATTAAAAGCACACGACGAGCTGCCATATATACACATATACCTGTGAGATTAGTCTGCTCGGTGGGGAATTTACATTACATGCTACAGTGTTGGTATGGCATATGCAGTATTCTCATATAATATAGAGTGATTTAAAACTACATATTCTAGCTTAGTAGCTTTTATTTAGCAGTGGTTAAATTAATAATATAAATACTGCAGGATCGTAACGTGTCTTAATAAAATAAATAAATGGATGACGAACACCTCAACAATTGTACAGCCGTCAAGAAGAAAACTTCCAAAATATTAAAGTACTGGAGAGCATATAATACAGAGTGATTTTAAACTCCACATTCTAGCTTAGTAGCTTTCATTTAGTAGTGGATAAATTAATAATATAAATATTGCAGGATCGTAATGTGTCTTAATAAAAGAAAGAAATGGATGGCGAACGCCCCATCAATTGTACAGCCGTCAAACAAGAAACTTCCAAAACTTTAAAGTATTGGAGAGCAAGACTTTGTAGTGTTCTCATATAATATAGAGTGATTTAAAACTCCATATTCTAGCTTAGTAGCTTTTATTCAGTAGTGGATAAATTAATAATATAAACATTGCAGGATCGTAACGTGTCTTAATAAAAGAAATAAATGGATGAGGAACACCTCAACAATTGTACAGCCGTCAAGAAGAAAACTTCCAAAATATTAAAGTACTGGAGAGCATATAATCCAGAGTGATTTTAAACTCCATATTCTAGCTTAGTAGCTTTTATTTAGCAGTGGTTAAATTAATAATATAAATACTGCAGGATCGTAACGTGTCTTAATAAAATAAATAAATGGATGGCGAACGCCCCATCAATTGTACAGCCGTCAAACAGGAAACTTCCAAAACATTAAAGTACTGGAGAGCATATAATACAGAGTGATTTTAAACTCCACATTCTAGCTTGGTAGCTTTTATTTAGTAGTGGATAAATTAATAATATAAATATTGCAGGATCGTAACGTGTCTTAATAAAAGAAAGAAATGGATGACGAACGCCCCATCATTTGTACAGCCGTCAAACAGGAAACTTCCAAAACTTCAAAGTACTGGAGAGCAAGACTTCTAATGACTTCAGTGTTAGATACCGCACATTAGATACCAACCAACTATATAATAAAAGAAATGTATAACAACACTTGCTAAATAAAGAAGAAACAAATTTATCGTAGATTTTTACAGAAGTAAAGTTATTTTTCAAGGATGCTGCAAAATGATAAATTTTGTTTACAATTATCATACAAACAAGTTTAAGAGATCCATCCAATAATTAAAGAATAATACGATATCTAATCTACTTTTTTGCTATTGACCAAGTGATAGCCGCACAATATAACGAAGATTTGGATTAGGATATATGCAGTAAACTCCAAGACGAACACTGCAAGTAGGGGTTAAATATATATTTTAAAAAATTGAAATAAAATTAATGTTGAAAACTTCAAATATTTGGTTTTAATATTAGTCTCTAGGAAATTGGTTAATCAAATATAGGCACAGAGAGACCGATATGCCAAGTAAGGAGAGTTATTACAATGCTAAATTCATGACTTTGGGTAAATCAATCAAAATACTTTATAAAACAATATTAGTTGAGAGTGCCAAGCTTTAAGGGGGACAAATTTGACAATCATTGACTACAGGAAGGAAAATTAAAAGTCGTTAAATTAGGCTTGTCATGGAAAAAAGAGAATGAAGAAATAAACCGTTTCACGAATTTACAAAAATATGTAGACCTAGTAGATGTGATACAAGAAATAAGAATATCGGTACAATGAATTGGAAATGTAGTCCTAAATAGAATGATAGAAGACAAAAATAAACTCCAGCTGGCTGCTGGCCTCACACCTACATGTGTTAATCACAGACGTAGATGATCATCCTGTCAGTGTAAGAGTGGCATGTGGTCAATATGTCCGGTCCCTCAGTCATTATAGCTGGTTTTCTCAACCTGGAGCCACTAGTTATTGTAGCTATCCAAATTTCTCAATGTATCTCATTTCAGCAGATCTAAGTCTCTGTATATCCTTCTGTTTTAACGTCCATAATTCGCTACCATACAAAAGAGTTGGAAGAGCCAGTGTGTTAAACACTTTTAGGATCGGTTTCACTAACAGAGGTAACTGTATTACGCCAGTTTAAGCTACGCATTATACACGGGGAAAACTGGCGTAATACAGTTACCTCTTTTGGGGAAACTGACCCTTAATCTTGAATGTTTTTGATTAACTGTGGCTTGAAGATAAAATGTATTAACCCTAAAATCTCTAAAAATTAAATTGGTTAATAAGAAGAGGAAGAAGATAAATTAGTGGACATTTTATTTAGATCTGCTATTATTAACTTTGTTTGGTTGAGGAAAAACTGTAGCATTGTAGAAAGTCCTAAATAAATTCAAAATAAAATCAATCAATTCAGGTAAATTGTCAGTTTTTTTTAAAGATCGTCAGAAGCAATTCAAAAGGAAGTTTTTAGATAGAAGTAAGTCTCTCACATTTTCTGAACATTCGTAGTCAATTGGTTTTCATTTCATCGGATTCAAGTGAAGTGGCGTTACTGTAAGTAACCTGACATTGTAAGAAAATCCATTTTAGTTACTGCACGTCTCATTTCTATTGTAGCTTCCTTCCACAATGAAGATGGAAATTGTACCAAATGTAATTTGTCCTACTTTATTTGCAAACTCAGCGAATGAATGAATGCATGTATTCACACAAAAAAAGGAAGCAGCTTTCATCCACTTTAGTTCATTCAGCAAAGTATCGCCTTATTTTCAGGAGGTGAAGATGGTTGGAGAGAAAGGAGATAGACTTCGATCCACCTGTAGCATTAGGGGCACGTAAACATTCAGATAAATGATTCGTTGATACAAATTCATACAAGATAATAGGTGTTACTTGTACAGCATGGAATAAATATAAGTGTGCAGATTTTAAGTATGAATTCATTGTGGAAAGTAATATTAAAATGTTCGTCACGCAGAAACTATGTAATTTAAGCGAATTCGTCAGCAAGTCGAACTTAGGGTCCGATTTTACGGTTTATGGAATATGCATGTATTTTGTTAAATTCAGAAAAATCATTTTCTAATGCCAGTGTTAGATTGGCAGTGAAAACGAAACATGCTTAACCGTAAATTACACTGGTCAACATGACTTCTTTCTCATGAGTACCAATAGTTGTATTTAATGCAGTTTTTATCGTGTTTTCAAATATGTATTCGGAATTTCTCCATCACCCACAGTTTTTTATTTCAATTTCAATTAATGAATTTAAATAATTATTTTTTTAATAAAGTTGTTTTCGTCCATTTGTCCATTGTAAAATAAAACAAAATGAGCTAACTCAGGAGATTTCAGCTGTGGAAAAGAGATATCAAGGCAATGGAATCCTAATATGTTGGCCGATTATTGCTGGAACATCAAGAGAAATGCTCCACAGGCGAAATATAGCAGAAAATCGTCATTTCCTACTTTCTAGGTGAGTCCAAATGTTCGAATATTGTATAGTTACGAATGTAGAAAATATTAAAATGTTTGAAATTATAAATTCCTATCTCTCGGAAACCTTGCGTGATGGAGAAAAACCTTTATCATATTTGAGTTCAGGAGAAAAAATACTATCAGAATCACATCTTTTCTTTCTAAGACAAAAAAAAAAGTTTATTTTTTGTTGTTCTGTGTTATTTATTGCATCTATTATATAAAAGCAAATGTGTATGCATGTGATTTATAGATTTCTAAACCAAGAAACATATCTTCATGAAAATAGTATAAAAGAGTTTTTCAAGTATAGTGAGTATTTAGTCGCTATTATTATCTGAAAACATTAAGTGTAATTCACATGAAATGAAAATTTTTAATTCGCTCTAGCGATCAGAATTTTCTGTTTATTAACTAAACTCAGTATATGCATTAAAATAAACTGAGGTAACATTTTCCGAAAATCAGTGAAATTCGACCACTAGAAGACTGCACATCTGATAATAAAAATATCCTATTTACCGATCGCAGTGCCATCTATCGAGTCCAACTGTGAATTAATATAAACCACTCAAACGCACAGAAAACATTTTCATCAAAATCGGTGTAGTCTTATAGGTTTCAAGTAACCTCCACTTCTAATTGTCGGATTTCGCTCCTTTTTGGATAATACCTACCTCAGTTTACTGTAATAGGATACACTGAGTTTCATTGTGAAACATCGAAAATTGTGACAGCTAATTCGATATTTCAATTTTCACTGCAGGTGAACTTCTACACCTAATGGTTCTATAGGGTTCAATTGTGAATCTATCTAAAAAGCGTCGAGGAATCCATTCAAACGCACAAAAAATGTATCAAAATCGGTTCAGTCGTTTAGGAGTTCAGTGGACAGGCTCCTGGGTGAGTTTATTTCCTCACCTGTAAGACAAATGTCAGAAAGCTTAGAGCCCAACGGTCCCCGAAAATCATCCGGCCATCATCATCATCATCATCATCCTTCGCCGGTGTGGATATATATATATATATATATATATATATATATATATATATATATATCCATCCATAGTAATTCTGCCCGAAGGCAGGTCCTCCACTGCAATCATAGCATTTTCATGCTATGCTTGCACCTTTACTAGGAAATTGTAGGTGTGGTAGCTTCCCATTGCTTTCCACACCGGTGAAGGATGATGATGATGATGGCCATATTATTTCCGGGACAGTTTGGGCCTTAAAGTTTCCTGTGTGAAATTTTGTTTCTACAGGTGCGGGAAAAAAAAGGGAAAAACCGATAAAAAAACTCACCCAGAAAAACCGCCCCGACCGGGGATCGAACCCGGGCCCGCTGCGTGACAAGGCAGCACGCTACCTCGAGACCACAGCGGTGGACTATATATATAGATATAACTAATTAACTAAACTAACTCACTGGAACTATCGAACCGCGCGGACATAAGCTCTCCATTACCCCAGTGGAACCCATGTCTGAATTTCTTGACGGTTGTATTTTTACGGTGAAAGATCGTCACTCTTTTGATCAAGGTACTTTTTTCGTCTGGCATATCACCTTCGACCAGTCCGGCATGGGTAACCCTATCGGCAGCAGTGCTACCGCCGGCATAGCTTTAGGGATCATATTTAAGCATGCAAGCCACTCCACCACAAGGTACCATGGAGGGATATATATATATATATATATATATACATATATTACTATTATTATTATTATTATTATTATAACGACGATTATTATTGTTATTATTATTATTATTGTTACGATCATTACAATTATTGTTACGATTATTATAACTGTTATTATGCTTATTATTATTATAATTATTATTACATTTCGATTATTACTATTATTATTATCATCATCCAAGTGACTGGGCAATTTAGTTTCATGCTCTAAATAATTGTCAACATTTTATTGCAGTTTTCCATGTATTTCTCCAAACCATAATATGTCTAGCACTGTATTCATTGCTGCTATACGCCTACCTTTACAATATTATTGCTTAGGATGCTATTCACATTATTTATATAGTAATACAAAACTGTATTAAACTTTCTTCGAAGCAATTATTTGAAGAATAATTACATTTTCCGCAGTTATTTTGCTAGTTGTAGTAGTTTTATTGCAGTTACAGAGGCCAATTGTGAAATATTTGGCAGTGAATTGCATCGAGATTGTAATAAGATGGGACTTCTACTTGGTGTTGATATTAGTTTTCTGAGCCAAGAAAAAAAACACTAAGAATTATATCTTTGAAAGCCTGACGTTATAGAATAAAAGCTGCTTGGAATAAGCAATGTGTTTCTTTAAAGCACTGCAGTTTTTCGCTATTCAGACATATTTATCTAGTCATTTATTTCATTTCATATCTACTCATGCTTTTCATTACTTCAACTTTTTCCCTTTATTCCATGTATAATCATTTCGATTAAGACCATTAATGTTAGATGTTATACAACTGATAGTCGTGCTTTAAAATTGTATTTAGTTCATCATCATCATAGTATATTCACGAATTTAGGTCATTTGTTGACCTGTTTCGGTCTCAAGAGAAACATCATCCAAAAGTATTTTATGGCACAACTGTCACTAAGCTTAAACAACAATAAAGTGGACATACTGTTTAACCAAGAACCGTATTGCTACAAGGGAACACCATGTCTCATTCCTTCCAACTATACAGCATTCTATGCAAAAGCAAACACAGGTCTAGACCCCAGAGCTTGCCTACTCATTAAGAATGACATAGTGCATAACTTTATCATGTTGCATAATCACTCCACATCTGATAACATAATAATAGCCACAACGTCAACTAATCCTCCTCTCTACCTTGCCAGTTCTTACCTCCCTCCCTATGACACCCTTGAACAGGACCTTGGCACTATCGAGGCCTTCCTAATGTCCACAATACCTACTAACTTTGTCTGGGGGCTGGATGCAAACAGCAAGCACAGCATGTGGCATAGCCCAATCAACGATTCCAGAGGTAGGAAGATGACTGAATTCTTAACAGCACAGGGTTTGATCACCGTTAATGAAAAAGACGGCCCCACTTTCTGTAGCGCCCAAGGTAACAGCTGGATCGATATCACTGCCACAACAACGAACACGGCACACAACATCCAAAACTGGCATACCAGCAAAGAAGAGACGCTATCAGATGACAACCTCATAATCTATGATATAATAATGCAGCGTTCCCCTGCAAATATAACCCGACAAGTAAGCCACTCCACCAGGAAATTCGCAACCCAAGTTGGAAAATGGTACCTGTTTCAACAAAAACTCCGGCACATAGAAAACAAATGGACGAAGCTGATAGACAAACAAAATACCAAAGAAAAACTAGAGAACTCCATTAGCACAATATGGCGCGACTTGGAAGAAATAAACAGTTGCTGCTTCCCTCCTTTCCTACCCACAAACAACTATGTGCCTTGGTGGTCGACCGAATTAAACATACTCAGAAAACAAACAAATGCAGCAAAACGCAGGTTTAAACGATGCAAAAATCCATCGATAAAAGAAATCTACAAAGAAAAACTCAATGTTCTCACAAGAAACTACAAAACAGAACTCCTTAAGGCGAAGCAGGAATCTTGGAAAAAATTCTGTACAGAGAGCTCTAAAGAATCGCCCTGGAAAATCTACAAGGCCTGCAAACGGGATTTTGAAAAAAAGCACGCATATTCAACATTAACCCTGCAAGACGGAGTCTCCACACTGAACGCAGAGGACACTGCTACTGCCCTCCTCGATAAATTTTTCCCAGATGACCCTCCAGCTCTCGACAGCGAAGAACAGAAAATCATCAGAACACAGGTAACAGCAAGAGTCGCGCCAGACACCCAGCCAGAACCTGACTTCACCTACCATGAAGTAGAAGAAATAATAACACGCCTAAACAACCATAAATGCCCAGGACCCGACGGCATCGAAGGCACTATCGTCAAAAGAATACATGCGTATTTACCAACCTTCTGGATAACACTATTTAATAAATGTCTGAGACTAGGTTGCTTCCCGTCGACCTGGAAGAACGCTGCTATAATAGCAATTCCCAAAGCTGACAAGAGTAAACATCACCTCATAACTGGATATCGGGGTATCAGCCTGTTATCGATTCCTGGAAAATGTCTGGAAAAAACTAATAATGGAAAGACTCAACTTCCACTTGGAATCCTCCGGGCGGATACCAAAGCAACACTACGGATTTACAGCAGGAAAATCATCCACAGATGCTATAAAAGCGGTTACGAATTATGTTCATCACAACAGACAGCAAGGACTAAAATGTTGTCTCCTCACTCTAGATATCGCTGGAGCATTTGATAATGCCTGGCACCCGGGACTCCTTGAACGGCTCTGGAACTTAGATTGCCCTCCGAATATCTTCTGTATCATCCAAGATTTTCTTCGAAATCGCACCGCCTCCTATAAACTAGGCAACGTGACCATCTCCAAACAAGTCACCAAAGGATGCCCACAAGGATCGGTTGCTGGTCCCACCCTCTGGAACATCATCATCAGTGGTTTAATTGAACAACTTTCTAACATAAAATACCTAGATATTGTAATATATGCCGACGACATAATGATCATGCTGAAAGGACTCTCACATTCGCACATCCTCGACACTCTTCAAACTGCACTCCAAAACATAGAGGACTGGTGTAAAACACAAAAATTAGAAATAGCACAGGATAAAACAGCACTTATGCCAATGTACATCCGGAAAAGAACAGAATACAGTACTCATCCGACAGTCATAAAGTGGGGTATAAATGTTGTCTCAAGAATGAAATACTTGGGAGTTATGCTTGACTGCAAGATGGATTGGTTTCCCCACACTCAATTCCTAGAAAACAAATTACTGAAGCTTCGAAATAACCTAATTCGATGTTCCAAATCATCTTGGGGAATCTCTTACCACCACCTTCTCACGATTTATAATCATGCCATCCTCCCAGTCATCAGTTATGCGGCGGAGGCCTGGAGCCAATCATTATCCAGAAGAGCTAATATCAAATTAACGCAGATCCAAAGATCTTTCCTAATTTTCGCGACCAAAGCATACAAAACAGTCTCCAACGTAGCTCTGCAAGCAATAGCAGGGACAATGCCAATAGAGCTAGCCCTACATCTGAGCAAAGACATAAAAGCCGCTAGTAGAGGCTTGCCCACTAATGCAGTCCTGCCCAAACTTAAGAAGACTGAAGTATTAACCAGATATGGAGGAATCCATCCGAAAGACAACATCATAACAATAGATTACAGAGGTACAGTTATCCCAGCCAACATACAGATCTTCACAGATGGATCAAAAACGGAAAACCACGTCGGAGCTGGATTAGTCGTAGAAGAAAATTCAAAAGAAATTTACACCGAGTCACGTAGACTGGACAACGAATGCTCTATATTTCAAGCAGAACTTATAGGCATCCAAATGGCAGTGGACTGGATCCAACAACAAAGTAATGTAAACACTTCCTATGCAATACACGTGGACTCGCAAGCAGCACTTCTGGCCATCTCTAACAAAAGAACTACACAACCAATAGCAGTCAACACCAGAAAGAAAATTATCACTCTGAAGAAGACAACTCAAGTCTCACTAAACTGGGTCAGAGGACATACAGGAATCAGAGGTAACGAACGAGCCGATTATCTAGCAAAAATAGCTGCCAGCTATAAAAATACTGTAACCTATAACTCCATCCCTATTTCTCGAGCCAAGCAACTTCTGCTAAACTATTACATCAACATATGGAATGCAAAATATACCAACTCCGAGGTATCATTTCACACCAAACAGTTCATTCCCTCTATTCACCACCGGCTCTCTATATCCCTATGGCCAAACTTCATCCTTACACAATTCCTAACCAACCACGGACGCTTCCGTACATATCTTCACAGGATCAAAAAGTCACCATCTCCCCTATGTAACTGCCCCGAAAGTCCACCACAGACAGCAATACATCTTCTGACAGAATGTTCACTGTACTCCAGAGACCGGCCTCCTGTTCTAACAACCCAAACTCTACCTCAGATACTACAGCACCACATCAACACCGTCACAGTGACGAACTTCATCACCAACATCTTCCGCTCACTTCAAGAATAAACTCTTGAACAATCAAACTACAGCAAAACAAAATGTAAATGTATGTAAATAACTGTAAATATCCCGTGATATGCCCATAGTAAAACACGGGTTGAAATTATAATGTAATAAAATAAAAAAAAAAGTATTTTGTGTGGACATCCTGGTCTTCTTCCTTCAGGTTGATATCTTAACATTTGTTTGACTTATAATCAGAAATGTTGTTTTCTAAAGGTTCCATGTGTAATTATTCTAAGATGTCTTCATTTTTTTGTGATCTAGTAGTGTGTATCCTGCAGTCCTCCGAAGATATTTCATTTAAGCAGATCTACATCTCTGTATATCCTTCTCTTTCAACGTCCATACTTCGCTACCATACAAAAGATTGAAAGAACCAGTGTTTTATACACTTTTAGTCTTGAATGTTTTTGGATTAACTGCGGCTTGAATATAGAATTTATTAACCCTAAAATTCTTTTAATTTTTTTATATTTTTGCATTTACATCCTTTTCTTCTTCATATGAGAAATTGCATCCTAGATATGTAAAATTATTCACCTGCTCCAAAATTTTATTGTCAAGTATAATTTTACTTCTGACAGGATCTACACCTTGAAATGCCATAATTTTTGTTTTCTCTGTAGATATCTTCAATCCATATTCATTATTTCATATTTAATTAAACATAATTTGGATATTAAAATACCTTTTCGGGATTCTTAGCCGTGTCTTGCAGTATCTTCTCGATGTTTCATCACCTTCTGTGGATGACATCTTCAGGAAATTTTGCTTGTGTCTTCAGGAGATTTTTTTGTGTAGATTTTCGTAGTTGTTAACTTATGATTTTATCGTAACTATGATTTTTAGTAAATCATTTCTAATTTGAAATTATTTGTAATTATAATTCATCATCATGATCTTCATGGTAGGCCGTCGGCCTGTTCCGCTCTCAGAATTCATCATCCCATCGTCTTCTAGGACGTCCCACATCTCTATAGCCTTGAGGCTGGTACAACAGTGCTTGTTTTGTTAGCCTAGAAGAGTCCATTCTTATAATATGCTCATGTCATTTTCGTTTGTAGCCTTACATTTTTCATTTAGATTAAAAATTTTGAGTTCTTGCCTAATTGTTTCACAAGTGGTCTCTTAGAGTATATCCTGCAACGTATCTGAGGAACTTCATCTCTGATGTTTCTAGTAATCTTCTGTCTGATCTATTCATGGCCCAATTCTCTGATCCATATGTCACAATGGGAACTGCCATTACCTTATAAAACTTTTGTTGTTTTTGTTTGTAGTGTTCTTTTAATAGTCCCACACATACTTCGATTTTTTTTTTCACGTGTATAATTTTCCCAATTGTAAGATATGTGGTATCCTTAATATTTAAAACTCTGTACTTTTTTGATAATTTCATTTTTTGTTCATGTAAACATTATTATACTTTCTAATTACAAATTGTTTACTAAAAAGCATAGTTACGGTAAAATCATAAGTTAACACAAGCAAATCTCCTGAAGATGTCACCCACAGAAGCTGATGAATCGTTAAGAAGACAAAACTACAAGACATGGCCAAAAATCCCAAGAAGATATTTTAATATAAATAACGATAGCCGCGAAAGCCTCAACCAACATATAATTTTGATAACTTTCACTATTATTCCATTAACGCAGTTTAATATATGGACCAATAATAGATAAAGATGGATGGAGTATAAGGACAAATAATGAGATAAATCAATATTGTATAAGAGACCTAATATAGTAACACAGATAACAGCTAAAAGAATAGAGTGGGCTTGTGATCAGAATGGATGGTAGTAGAACGATTAAAACGATTTTGATAGAAATCCGGGAGGGAGAAGATACAGAGGAAGACTGAGGTTGAAGTGGTCTGGAGAAATACCTACGAAGGATGTAAGTTTGAAGATGAAGAAAGAAGGCAGAATAAAGAGAATGGGCTGTCATCGTCAAGGAGGCACTAGCTAATCTCTAAGAGATGCATGCCAGCAGAAAAAAACAACAACAACAACAAGATTAATACAGTTTAATTTCTTGACATATAGGCCTATGCACTTTTACGTGCCACATGCCATCCATGTCTTACAATGGTATGACCTGTCGGGAGAGCGGTTTAACTAACCATTGATCACACACATACATTTATCAATGCAGCTTAGTTCTTGTAAAAAATCTCTCTAAAGCAGTTGTGTCCAACCCGCGGCCCTCTATACCATTGCATGCGGCCCGCAATGATATTTGCTCTATCGCGTCGCATCCTGCCCGCAGTGATATTTGTAACTTATAGTCTAATATCATTTATGAAATAAATAATGCAGTTTGGTTTAAGATAAACTTGAAATAGCAAGACTTTTTCTGTTTCCAACACATATGTTTGCAAAAGTTTATCCTACTCATCCTCTTACTTAAAACATGGAGAAATCACATCCCTTTTAAGAAACAACCAGCCCTCATTTTTATTTATGATCCTACTTACCGCGCATGTTTCCGTGCATTGTTGACCGCGCGGTTACTACTTTCAAAGGCGAGTGTGTGCCAGATGTTTTATTATCGTTACATTTTGTACATTTTAAAGTTAGTTTTCAGTTTGCAGTTGTTCGCTGACATTGTAGTGTCAGTGTTAGTGAGAGGTTTGAAGAATATAATTAATTCTGTGATTTTTATAAGTGTTAATTATGGCTTCTAAGTGTAACGGCAAGAAAATATCGTTCAATTTAGATTTTAGAATTAGATTATACAGGATATATATATTTAATTTAATTTTAAAAATAATTTAACTAACATATCAATAATATTTTAATAAAAATAACATCACATTATATTAGCTATTTTATATTTTAATTAATTGGTTTATCTTCGATCCTATTTAATACGGTAAAAAATCTGATCATGTGGTCCGCAAACCAATTCACCTTAACGGCAGTGACCCTTTTCCAAAAAGAGGTTGGACACGCCTGCTCTAAAGGTACCGGCAATTTTATGAGCCCCATCCCGGGGCTCTTGAATACACAGTTTTGAAGGGCTCCCCGAATGAGTGATCAACTTCAATGTCAAAAGCCACTTCCGAGACAACACGAATATTTAAGACAAGACACGACATTCACTCATACGTTCATAATAAACTAGGTGAATATGATATGGATGCTTATGATGGAAAGATCTTCGGGGTCCGTTTGTCCTTTAAAATTGACTGACATTTGTCTTACAGATGAAGAAAAATACCGAATAAATCTTCACCCTGGTAATTAGCCAGACCGGGGAGAGAGCGAGATATATATGAGAGAGCGAGTTACCCCAACAGTGAAAGCGGAGGACTCATGTGATATATATATATATATATATATATATATATGTTATAATTAAATGTTTAACATTGAGCAATGCAAGCTTAATATGGAATGATAAGAAAAATAAATGCCTGGACGGGATTCGAACCCGGATCTCTGAGTCTGTACCTCAGTGTGATATCCATTACACTACCAGGCGAATCCAATTCAAACACTTATTTTTCTTATATATGTATTATACTCTCCATTATTACTAGATGTCGCGAGAACTCGGTCTTCACCGCCATCTAGCAGCTGACTGTATCAAGTAAGCAAATTAAAGAGAATATTTTTACCTTATAGCAGTGACGCTTTATAGATGTTATAATTAAATGTTTAACATTGAGCAATGCAAGCTTAATATGGAATGATAAGAAAAATAAATGCCTGGACGGGATTCGAACCCGGATCTCTGAGTCTGTACCTCAGTGTGATATCCATTACACTACCAGGCGAATCCAATTCAAACACTTATTTTTCTTATATATGTATTATACTCTCCATTATTACTAGATGTCGCGAGAACTCGGTCTTCACCGCCATCTAGCAGCTGACTATATCAAGTAAGCAATTCTCTTTAATTTGCTTACTTGATATAGTCAGCTGCTAGATGGCGGTGAAGACCGAGTTCTCGCTACATCTAGTAATAATGGAGAGTATAATACATATATAAGAAAAATAAGGGTTTGAATTGGATTCGCCTGGTAGTGTAATGTATATCACACTGAGGTACAGACTCAGAGATCCGGGTTGGAATCCCGTCCAGGCATTTATTTTTCTTATCATTCCATATATATATATATATATAATGTGATCAGCATTGTTGTATACAAATGTGGATGAGATTATTAATATTAACTGACCTTACCAATAATTGTTTTAAACTTTGTTGAGATGACTCTATCAAAATACCTTGGTGAAGTAACTACTCACAGAATATATTTTTTTACAACAAAAAACATACTTATCCAAGCAGTTTTACTGCAAAAAACTAAAAAGTGCCTTTGAAATGAAGTTTTTTAGGATGGTAAAGAATGATTTTTATCTTTCAGTCTGGACTCTTCTTTTAAATTTTAATGATTCCCTCTCTCCCATCCTTTATATCCTTCTATGCGTCGCTATTCTGGAATGATTTCATTTAGACAATTAGCAATTCTGCGACACCAGCGATTTCCACCGTCAGAATTCAGAATAAAGGCAATTTGCCAAAATTATATGCAAATTTCTGACATTAAAACTGTAGATAGAGATTCGGTTTGCTATAAAAAGTCCATGTAAGGCAGATAAAATTAATCGAATCGTACAGGAATTCTTTCCCCTCTTAATTTAAATAGTTTGATTGTTAGATTAGATTCCATGCTTGCACTTCACCTGTCATAAATCTTCGTATCTGGAAAAATCTTTTGTATTCAATGGCGTAACTACATTCACTAACCTCTTTAAATCCCAAGAAGCTTCATAAAATAAAAACTAATGTTAGAGAGCATTTATTTTAACTTTGTGTAATGGTGTACTATTACATAGATGATTATGCATTTTAAAGTTGTCTACATTTGTGAATAATTATTTCGGGGATTATTTACAATATGTCACGCGAAAAATTGTTGTAGGTTCCAATGAAATACCATGCGGATGCTCCAACAAACCCGAAGCAGTTTACACTATGGAATCACAGGATGCAGCCAACATATACACGATTTTTAACGAACCTAAAAGCTAACCTAATGTAATTTAAGCACTCTAACCTGTGAAAGACCAACCTAAAAGCTAACCTAACGCATTTAAGCACTCTAACCTGTGAAAGACCAACCTAAAAGCTAACCTAACGCAATTTAAGCACTCTAACCTGTGAAAGAATATAACGCCCAAAAAAAATTGTAAATTAGAGATTCTGAAGTATATGTGTACAGTTAATTAGTATATGCTCTATGTTTACTACACTGGTACACGTCTTTGTTTTTGCATACAATATTCGTTAAAATCAATATGGCTGCCCCGTCTTATTTAGTTAAATATCATGTGACGTGAAAAATTGTTCTAGGTTCCAATGAAATACCATGCGGATGCGCCAACAAACCCGACGCAGTTTACACTATGGAATCAAAGGATGCAGCCAAAATATACACGACTTTTTAACGAACCTAAGAGCTAACCTAACATAATTTAAGCACTCTAACCTGTGAAAGACCAACCTAAAAGCTACCCTAACGCAATTTAAGCACTCTAACCTGTGAAAGATTAACCTGAAAGCTAACCTAACGCAATTTAAGCACTCCAACCTGTGAAAGAATATAACGCCCAAAAATTGTAAATCTGAAATTCTGAAGTATATTATGTGTACAGTTAATTTGTATATGGTCTATGTTGACTGCACTGGTACATGTCTTTGTTTTTGCATACAATATGCGTTAAAATCAATATGGCTGCCACGTCTTATGTAATTAATTTTATGGAAAACATATATTGAAATAATCGTTTGGAAAAATGTAAAAAATCATTGTAAATGGTGAGAAACAATTTTAAAAATAAAACCCTAAAAAAAATTGTCAGAAGTTTATGAAGGAATTAAAAAAGTCGCATCACAGGTTGTAAAGAATAGCGAGTCATTACTTCTATAACAAGAAGGCATGATTTAATGGCGTGTCCTATTTTAGATGTCTGTGTTGTCTCAGAGATGGGCTCAGTATTAAGTTGATCATTCATCCTGGAAGCCCTTCCATATCCAACTGTGGTAAAATCAGTAGGCTGTATATGTGATCTAGAGTTAAAAGAGTCGCCGTGGAAAAGATGGCAGTACGTTACCCAGAAGACCCGGAAGTGTGTTACTAAGAGTTTCAAATCCTCTCCCGACAGGTCGTGTTTTGTAAGGCCTATGTGGCGTGGGATACTAAAAGTACTTAGAGAGGGAGAGGTTAAACTAATGTAATGAAAGAGAGAAAGAGAGAGAGAGAGCTATTTCATCATCATCAATCAGGGATTAAGCCCATGTGGCTTGTTCCGGTCTCACAGATTCTCGTTCAAAAGTTGGATCCATCTCTTCTTCGGTCTACCAACATTCCTGCGTCCTTTTGGTTTGTATATAAGTATAATTTTGG
The DNA here is from genome assembly GCA_030220185.1 of Diploptera punctata. Lineage (NCBI taxonomy): Eukaryota > Metazoa > Arthropoda > Insecta > Blattodea > Blaberidae > Diploptera > Diploptera punctata. The sequence continues at coordinate 2,108,253 of JASPKZ010007805.1, forward strand.
GAATGCGATCATCTTACATTCTTTGAACATGTTCTTTCCAGTTTTTCTAGATTATTTCATTCTATCTAAGAGTTTAAAGATATTTAGCTCATTTCTAATATCTTCACTTCTTCTCTTATCTAGAAGTTTGCAACCAGTCACACTTCTCAGAAATCTCATTTCAGCTGCTTCTATGATCTTCTCTTCTCTTTTAGTTAAAACTCAAAATTCACTACCATACAATAGTAAGGGGACTGCCACTACTTTATAAAATTTTAGTTTTGTTTCTTTTCTTGTGCTTTTAAATATCCTTTTAGCTATTTAATGAGAACTATATTAGCAGAATTTGAATGTCATTTTTTCATGCTGAATTCAAATATGCTTTCGGGTATTTTTATAGCACACGTTTAGAGGAGCTTTTCTTTTCCTTTGTTCAACTTCTCGCTCCGCATCTCCCAGGCCTTAACGGGGCCTGTATAGAATTGGCATTTTAAATCTAAATCATGTGCATACATTTTTGATCGCACAAGGACTTAAATGTTTCCACGAATGAAACTAAACTCAATGTCAGGACCACCCGTGAGACTATACGATATATATATATATATATATATATATATAGAGAGAGAGAGAGAGAGAGAGAGAGAGAGAGAGAGAGAGAGAGAGAGAGAGAGAGAGAGAGAGAGAGAGAGAGAGAGAGATTGAGAAATTTTCTTACGATTGAAAATCATGTTTTTTTTTTCCATTGGCCACACATTTAACATACTTCTCTCCTGGCATTAAACAAAATTGTAGACCCACCTCTGAGACTGGGGGGGGGGAGGGCAGAGCTTGTCAAGACGAAGTTGACCATTAACAATTATTAATTATTCATATTAAATTAATTAAAAAACAATGCATAATATTCCTTCCCTAATATACAGTGGTGTGATGAAAATTGATAACGAGCGCACCAAGATAACTCTTAAAACCTACACTTAACCTAAATTTCCCAGATCAAGGGCGACCATACGAATAGTTCACTTATGGAAAAACCCTCCCATGTGGTCGTAACAGAAAACATCGAACACAGGACCTCATGAACGGTAGTCATAAACAAATCTTACCCCACATGAACTTGATTTGGGTCGCTAGTAAAGTCGTAATATAATAATAATAATAATTGTAATATCTATCTATTTTTGTGTTTTACAACTGCTACCGTCTTCCCGTGCCTAACTTCTCGGATATCTTCAATGCCCCTCTTGCTTGCATTGTTATCCTCATGTTTCCCTTCCATGTTAACTTTGCTCTTCCTTTTTTCTTCTTCCTAGTCGGATGCTATTGATATAGTTGTTTCGGCCATCGTTTATCTTCCATTCTTAATAAATATCCTAACCATTTTAATTCCTTCTCCTCAATTCTTTGAATTAGGTTTTCTTTTTCTTCCATTATATTTCTAATTTTATTATTTGTGACATGTTCAAAACAATGTAATTATGGACCAAGTTCAGAATTATAATCATTTGGGATGTCATTTAGGTAATGACACACTAAAATACAACGATTCAATTATATATGTGTCACAAATAAACGTACTTCATTGAATAAAATTAGAAAAGAAACTATTTAAAAATTTTACGAAGTATTGGCACTTTCATCTCTTATCTATGTATGTGAAATCTGGACAATAACAAAGGCAGATAGTAAACAAATAGAGGCTGTAGAAATGAAGATGTTGAGAGCAATAGCAGGATACCAAAGGACCGATAAAAAGAAAAACGAAGATATAAGAACAGAACTTAATATATTTAGATAGAATAGAATAGATTTATTTAGCCTGGTGGCCTTCTCTTCCACTCACCAGGACAAACATATGTTACATATGAATACAAAAAAAACAATAATAGTCATATTAAACAATTAATTATCTGTCAAATTGAATAATAATGAAAATAATGTCTAATACTACAATGAAATTAAATACAATTAAAATTAAATGAATGATAGAATGAATACAGAAAGGAATAACAGCTCGAATCTACTATACATAAAAAGAAAAGAAAGAAAAAATACAAAGAAAGTAATAAACTACAATGAATTAATCTATGATTTTTATACAAGGCATTAGGTAAATATATTAACAAATCTTAAGTCTATTTTTATTAAATAATGAAAAAACACATTAATTCTTAAAAAGTAATATTAGAGAGTTGTTTCTGTTAGTAATTTTATTTTTAATTTGTTTCTGAAAGATGGGTGTGAAAGAATAAAATACTATCAAAATGCTTACCTTCAGCACGTATTACGAATGAATGAACAGCGCATACCAAGAAGAATATATAATTATAAACCAAAAGGGAGGAGATTGTTGGGAAGACCATTGAAGAGATGGAAGGATAAATTCGTCCTATAATGAGATCGGAACAGGCCATTGGGCTTAATCCTTATTGTTGATGATGATGATGAAGCATGTTCAAATTTTGACTTCCTGGCACTTTTGCGTAAATAATCAACTTCTAGAGTAATTAGTCTATTCTTCTAGTACTTATTGATATTAATAATAATTATAAAAAATAATGGAAAGCTCATGTTGTACATGTGATTATATACATTAATTTAATAATATAAGTAAATATAAAAACTAATTATGAAAAGTATACCTAAGTATTTTTTCAAGAAAGGAGGAAATACAATTTTAAAAAATTGTTTTGTCAAACGGAATGTCGTTGTTAAATCAATTGTAATATTGTAATAACTTTATTTGATTGAATGTCACTAATGTTTATAAGATTTGTATTACTTATTTCTTCTTATATTAACTGCATCATAACTACTTAAATAATAATAATAATAATAATAATAATACTTTATTTATTCTGGCAGAGTTAAGGCCCTTTCTTCCACTCAACCAGCACACATACAAATAAATATTTGAAAAATATAGATGTACACTATACTAATTATAAACAGTTAAAGATACAATAATGTAGCAATGTAAATGTCATGTACAAACAACATTTTATAGGGTAATAATAATAATGATACGATAATAATAATAATAATAATAATAATAATAATACTAATAATTATTATTATTATTATTATATTATTATTATTATTATAATATAAATATGATACATTATACGAGAAACACCAATTAATGTATATACCTTACACTGAATAATAATGAAGTCGAGTTTAGAGCAAATCTAAATTTAGATTTCTTTTAAAAGATGCCAATGTCCGGCAGCCCCTAAATATGTTCACTCTATAAAAAACAATAAATAGTTTATAAAGATAAAGGCAAAAAACATTTTTTTCATGCTAAATATCGTTACTACGAGCAATATGTTTAAAAAATTGAATGTAAAAATAAACTTTTTTGTTCTATAGTACGTTTTGTTGTACTTGCAGCATTGGCAACCATGATTGTAAGTTCAACTTCCTTCATTTTGGGATTGCCAACCTAAATAACTATACTGTAATATTAAATTTACATCCACGTGCGGGAAGTAAAACCACTGCCCTCTATGTATACTATGTACAATGTATATACAAAAAATAACCAAAAGCTAGTGTTAATATTCATTGTACGAAACATAATCACTTCATTTTAAATGATCATAACTTTATTTGAAACAATATAAAACAAAGAAGAATTTAAATATCTTGGATCTATAATAGATAAATCTGGTACTTGTGAAAAATATATTAACAGAGTAAATTGTGCAAGGAAGGCGATTAGATCCCTGAATGGTCTTTTATGGAATAGAAATTTGACCAGAAAAACAAAAAAAGAGATTATACAGACAATAATAGAAAGTATACTTACATATGGCTCAGAAAGCTGCACAATAAATGAAAGGATGCAGAAAAGAATCTTGGCGACAGAAATAGATGGATTACGGAGAAGTATGGCAATATCTAGGCTACATGTTCGAAATACATATATAAGACAAAAAATGGATGCACAAGAAACTGTTATCGAAAGGATAGCAAAGAGAGCTTTACAGTGGTATGGACATGTACAACGGATGTCGGAAGACCGTGGCCTAAACAGGTGTTATATTGGATGGTACCAGGCAGAAGGAAGAGAGGCAGAAGTACAAGAACATGGTATGCGGGAATATAATATGATGTCATGATGAAGAGGGGTATGGAAGAGGGAGAATGGGAAGATAGGAATCTCTGGAAAGCAGGAATCTAGGGCGCGAACTGCTGTAAAGTCGAACGCCTGTATTAAGTATTAAGTATAAAACAAATACGTACTTGCGGCCATTTTATCAATAATAATGGTCTCACGGCCTCCTGTACTTTCAACTAATAAACACTGCCCACACTGTTAACGTTATTTCTTTATAACGAACGCACATATTTCCAACATAGATGTTATTATTTTACTACTATTTATTATTTTGAAAACCCCATCGCGCAAAAAATAATGTATAACGCATGTTTATGAAGTATTTTACAGAATCTCGGAAATATTTCCTTGATTCTGTAAATACCACTTCCCAACCTAGCATCGAAATACACAGTTGACATCTGAAAGCATTAAAAATCTCATGTCCGTAAAATTTCAACAGTACTGTATGCTGAGAAAACATTTTTCAATGAACAAATACTGAATCTTCTTAAAATACGTAGCACTTTCCAGTTCAGGATCTTATTTATCTGTCAAATATGGGGAGCAGTTTATATGCTAGGGTACAATCTATCGACCGAAAAGCAAACTTAAATTGTCCTTGACCAGGCAGTGGACACTTGGCTGTTAAATACGCCCTCTGGTAGACTTGGCGGTTCGTGTCTTTCGGTAATGTGAAGGGATTGCGCATAAATAATCCGCCTTGTACTAATATACACGCCATCAATCACACAAAACGCCATCAATCATTATTATCTTAAAACCTTGTCACCATCTATTACAGGCAACCAATCTTAAACACTGATTCATCGAAAGAATCCGAAATGTTAATATTCATCACCCTTTATACGTTGTAATTAAACCCTCGGGGAGAAAGAGGGGAAAAATATAAACATCACGATAATGCAGCATGTGATCTGTCAAATATGTAAATTTATGTTTTAATTACACTCCATTGGTCTCTTTAATCAATATATTTTGTAGCATTCGTTCTTATTGAGTTGTTTAACCTCAGCATCATCATAATATAGATATCGATTTACCTTACAAGGGAACTGTCAACCATTGCATGCCGAAACCTACCTTGAAATTTCTCCCAGAGAAGCGTTGTGATGTACAAAGTCTAGGCTCAAATATATCTACCGTTTTTAACTGCAAGGCACTAAGATCCAGCGCGAAGTCTCTCATTTAAACTATGGGATGTAATACAACAGCTGAATTGATATAACGGATAACCTAAATAATAAATATATCGGCTCGGTCCTTTAGCGAGGAGATTTGGATTTCAATGGTTATAAACTTAGCTATTAAAGAGCATATATTAATAATAATAATAATAATAATAATAATAATAATAATAATAATAATAATAATAATAATATTGTATAGCTGGCTTAACTTGGCAAAGAGAGATGGAGATACGAGGGTAGATCGTTGACAACTTTAGACAAGATACAAAAGAAAGAACCCATCCTGTTGTCAGTTTTCGTCTTCCCCCTTACCCGTATTAACATCTGGTGAAAAAACACGAAACAACGAAGGAATGGCGTCTGTATCCATATTGGGCGGCCACATCTTCGTCAAGTTTTCAACGGTCAACAGGGCGACAAGGAATAGCACAGCTAAACTTGTAAGGCTTGAAGAGCGGAAGAAGCAGCCCTCTCTTGGGGGGTGGATACCCAGAGGAGCATGTTTGGAGGCTCAGAGGAAGCAGCCCTTCCACCATCCTTGTCCTGCGAAGCGCTCGTAACGCTTCCAGGAGACATTTATCTTACTGATAAGTATTATAAACCCAACTGGATTTCTTAGGCTTAAAGGACCTTCGGGACTTGGAAAATCTGGTAGCGTTTATCTAGCCGAGCGTTAGTATGAGGATGTACAGTATACATGTGTTGAAATAAACAAATGGAGTCTTATTTTAAACTATTTTATTACTAAAGTATAAATAATTAGAAACCCTAAGTAGTCTAGCCCTAAATCTAATCTAAGCCTATATTAAAACTACAGTACTTTCTTGGGGGGGTTGAGAAGAGGGAGTTGTGGAATTTTTAAATCTAACCAAATCTACATGATTAAAAATGTTATATCCCTTTTTGAAAATATCGTATTAAAACAGTCTACATTGTTTAGAATTCTATCAAAATAGTTAAGGTAATTGATTCTTTTAACAAAGAAGTCCCTGACACATATTAAGAAAAATGGTCGGTGACTTACCCTTCAGCCGTTTACACACACAGACAGACACGAGACCCTCACTTCTCAAGTGTTATATACTCAAAAATGACCTCAAGTCACCCTAACTGTACCAACTAACATTCCAAAGAACTAAATGTAGGGATGTTACAGTTAGCTTAAGCAAAACTTTGCTCTGAACTATATCATGTCTAAACTCTATCTCAACAGACTTTGCTTGAATAATTAAAATAATCTATAAAACAATAAAAAATCTATATAAAAGACTATGTATTCATAACAAGAAGCTTCATGGAAATCAGCCGGATTGTCATTCAAAAATAAAATTAGAAAAGAAAGCAAGATAAAAATGTATAATGTTATGGCGGTTCCCACAATATTGTATGGTGTGAAACTTGGGCTCCAGTGAAAAAACAGAAGGATATAATACAGACAGCGGAGATGAGGTTCCTAAGACAAGTAAAAGGATGTACAAGACTTGATAGAATAAGAAATGAGGATATAAGAGAAGAATTGAAAGTACAGCCTTTATTGGATAAAGTCACGAATTACAGACGAAATGGATTGATCACATGGATGGAATGAGTAAGGAGAGATATCCATTGTTAGCAAGAAATTATCAAGCAAGAGGAAGACGTGATGTTGGAAGACCTAGAAGACGTTGGGCTGATGCATTATGAAGTCGAAACGGGCAATTGCCTAATCCCTGGAGTGATGATGATGATGATGAAAAAACACCGACAACACTGGTCTCTTTCTACAAATTTCTCGTAAAGTTAAACCAGAGAGACTATATAATAATAATAATAATAATAATAATAATAATAATAATAATAATAATAATAATAATAATAATAATAATAATAATAATAAAGAATAAAGTGATCAAACTACTGCCTTAGGAGATCTTTGAAAGTAGAAGGAGATTAACGCTTCCATTATATAGACAATCGTCACTTGATGTCAGCCAGATTGTCAGCCCTGCGAAACGGCCGCCTTTACCTCCAGAGTAAGCATCTGGTACTAATATTTCCGTTAGAGGCCGAGTAGACCCCAGGGCCATGGTGCCGCCAGATGGTTTGGGCCCGTTTAAAAAATCTTCACCCCCAGTGGGTTTAATCAAATATGCTATGGCAAGCCGCAGGAATGATGATAATAATAATAATAATAATAATAATAATAATAATAATAATAATAATAATAATAATAATATTAATATTAATAATAATAATAATAATATTAATAATAATAATATTAATAATAATAATAATAATAATAATAATAATAATAAATAATCATTTTTCTCGGAGGAACCCATGGATTGAAGTAGATCACTTATTCGGACAGGTCCTTCATGTCCTTGTGTGGTCAAAAAAAAACATGTGTGTGATTTAAATTAATCTCCTGATTCGTTGTGCCCGGATACCGTGGGGCAGGTAAAGCAACCTACGATCTTTCTCCTCCATGTATAAATATATTATCCGACTCCAGGAGGTTTTAGGTCTTCCTCTGCCTCGTCTTTCCTCAGGTTTCCATTCCAAAACACATTTGGGTAGCCGATCCTCTTCCATTCGCTGGAGATTCGCATCTTAATTGCTGAGCTTTAATACAATCTAAAATAGTGTCTTCAATCTTCATTTTGTCCCTTATAACGGAGTTTCTAATTTTTTTTCTCTTGCTGAAATTCTTGCTGCCTTTCGTATAAAATCCATTTCCGTTGCCAAAAGATACTTATTTGTTTTTGTTGTTAGCCTAATGGGCAAAGTTCTGCTCCATAAGTAATGATGCATTTAACAATTGTATGATATATATTAATTTTTTATTACTTATATTTTTATCCCACTATATTCCATTGAGGCAAGCAATTGCACATTTTCTTTTATTATTTCTCTTTCTTATTTCCTCTTCATAACTTCCATTTTTATTTATTTTAATTCCTAAATATGTGAACTCACTTCAAGATTTTTTGTTTCTCCAGTCTCCAAAATTAAATTCTGTTCTGGTTCACCAATTGGTAATTTTTTTTCCTTGTGATCAAAATTAATCCACACTTATTATATTCTTCCATTAAATTTCTAGTCATAAAATAGTCCTAATAATAATAAATAATATAATAATAATAATAATAATAATAATAATAATAATAATAATAATAATAATAATAATAATTCTAGCATTGAATATATTGTAATGTTCAAGATATTATATTTAAAAGAAACATATACCCTTTGCACTAAATTTATCATTTCTTAAATAATTTGCAGGCCTAAGGAAAAAAATCGCTTTTCGTAAACAGTTTCAATATCGCACAAGAAGATCGTGTAATGGTATTTGAACTCAGGCCCGAGCTTCAATTGAATTTTATATGGTTCTTTGGTCTAGGAAGTCATGTTGTAGCCAGTAGATTGAAGAATCGATAGTAATGTTACATGACAGAAAGCATCAAGTGGCAGTATCAATTTCATTTGTAGGAAAGTCGATGGGAAAAAGACGCCATGCCAGGGGAAGAAGATTCGGGGCGTAATTTGCCACATGCATGCAACCAGCCAGCTATGCCTCATCTAATATGCCATTTGAACAACAAGACAGAAGGGACCTGTACTAAATTTTTCACTGCCAATGAAGCATGCTTTACTCTGATACGCTGGCTGGCAATGCAGATTATAGCTTACTCAGATACATTTTCATTCGGGGAAAAAAATAATAACTTCGATTCTTCCACAGTGTACACGTATAGATATAAAATAATACATAAGACAGCTGAGAATATTACAGAACGTAGTCCATATTAAACTTGTCCATCCAACTTCTTTCAAAAAAATGTTAAACTGAAAATATTCTTTTTTTTTTTTTGCAAATGCCCCAGGTTGTCTTTCGGCATTCCTGGTGTTTTCTCCTGGCAATGGCGTACCTATAACCCACTCCTGAGGTTGGTGCGCCTGGAAGGCGGGGTTAATATGGTGGGTGATGATGATGATAATGGTGCGCCAGGGAATCCCTAATCCTAAGCTTAATCTAAGATGAATATGAATGATGTTGATTGCGATGACCATATGATTTCGGGAATCGAAGCCGGGCCCGCTGCATGACAAGGCAGCACGCTACCTCGAGACCACAGCGGTAACTGAAAATATATAAAACAATTATTTTCCCGGTTACATTATATGGATACGAAACATGGACTCTTACTTTAAGGGAGGAGAGAAAATTACGAGTATTTGAGAATAAAGTTGTTAGGAAAATGTTTGGGTCAAAAAAAGAGATGAACAGACAGGTGAATGGAGGAAACTATACAATAGTAAGCTACGTGATATGCATGGAAGCCAGATATAATAAGAACAGTTACGTCTCATAGACTGCGATGGCAGGACACGTGGCACGTATAGGGGATGAAAGAGGTGTATGGAAGCTTCTTGTAGGAAAACCAGAGGGAAAATGCCCAATTGGTAGACCAATAACGAGGTGGAAGAAAAACATTAACTATGATTTGAGGGAAGTAGATTATACAAGGGATGATTGGAAAACATTAGCTCAGGATAGAATGTATGGAGGGTTTATATCCGCACGGTCATGGACCTACGGGTTCGATAAAGCAGGGACTTAGTTAATTAGTCCATATTCAACACGGCTATGTGGAATGAAAAAAAAATAAATAAACGGGGGATTGAAGCCTGTATCATGCCGACATAAATAGCAAAGGTAGTTAGTAATAGTTAGCCTATATTAAGATACAAGGATGAAATGCATTGTTTTACATACAAGTCGAAATGTTCAAGTCCAAGCATAATAATAATAATAATAATAATAATAATAATAATAATATAATAATAATAATAATAATAATATAATAATAATAACTTTAATTTTGTGACTGTGATGGGAGGACAAATGACACGAACGGAGAATGAAAGAGTAGCATATAAGCTTCTTGTAGGAAAATCAGAAGGAAAACTCTCAGTTGGTAGTCCAAGAATGAGTTGGGAGAATAATATTAACCATAATTTGACGAAAGTAGATTGTACAAGGGATGATTGGAAAACATTAGCTCAGGATAGGGATATGTGAAGAGCTTATGTCCACGTGGCAATAAACCTACGGGTTCGATAGTACCAGTTAGTTAGTTAGTTAATCTTATCTTCAAGAACTCGCCAATTTCACAAAGTGTGGAATAAAACCTAGAACTTTTACAAAAAACTACTATTATTTTAAATGTTGAATAAATCTAGTAGTATGAAAACTTCATTAAAATATGAACATTTTGCACTTTGTTAAAATACTATGAAATATGAATGTTTTTACTCCCATTTGATTCTGCAGATGACTTACAAAGAGCTTTATTTAATTTGGAAAAAATAAGTGCCAATTACAATTTAAAAATTTTACAGAATAAAACTAAAATTTTAGTATTTAAAGGACATGATACCTAAGAGCAAAAATAGTGATTGATAATAACATTTTAGAGCATGTGAACTGTTTTTAATACGTATCTAGGTTTCAATTTATCATATGTTAAAATTGAAGATATAAAATGACAAAATAAATAAAGTTAATCTAATGTGTGGCACTATTAAAAGAAACCTTAAAAACACATGAAAAGAAATAAAAATATAATTTTATAAAGTAATAGCTGTTCCTGTATTGATGTATGAATCAGAATGTTAGACGTTCACTAAAAGACCAGAACAAAGATTGGAAGCAGCTGATATAAGATTTTTAAGATATATAGCAGGATATACTGTGCTGGATAAGAAAAGAAATGAAGATATAAGAAAGGAACTAAATATTTTCAAACTTAGAGACCGAATAATTAAATACAGGAACGAAATAATTAAATATAGGAACGACTGCAAAGAACATATTGATAGAATGCCAGAAGGAAGATTTCCAAAATTATTTCTAAATTATAAACCGCACGGAAGGAGAAATTTTGCACGCCCACACAGAAGATGGTCTGAACAATTTTAACAATTCTAGCTTTCATGAAACCGGAACGAGCCAACAGGCTTAATCCCTGGGTGATGATGATGATGATATGATTGATTCTGCACATCATTAAGTGTAAAAAAAATCTGGTTTCATTGGTTCTAACTAATAGTTTAAAATAATAGATTTCATATAGGCTTAATTAATCGATCTAATGATAAATGCGATGGAGTATTGAGCCGGAACAGGCCATGGAGCCTATACCGTGAAGATGATGATGATGATGATAAGTATTCTAACAAACACAGGCCTATAAGAATGGAATATAACGTAATGTGCTGTCGGTCTTAAACTATTGTTAGATACTGAACGCTCGAATAGGAACATGTTTCAATCTTTGGGTAAGGATACCCCAACTTAGCTGAACCACTCTCCTTTAATGTACTGTACGTTTACATGCCTTACAGTAGCACATGTCAACATAGGGATTTTAAATTCTCCATCACACACATACCTTTTTTTGACCTCACAAGGACATGTAGAGCCACCCCAACTGAGTAATCAGCTCAATTCAGTCCCCCTTCTCAGGCAACACGAATATTTAATTCGAAACAGACTTTCACAATTACTAAACATAACGAATACATGATAATTATTTTGACTATTTAACCCATGCCCCAAATGGGAGTCAATGACCAATCACGTTTCAATGATTTCTGTTTTACAACCAATCAGAGTCGTGTTTCACGAAATATTTATCAGTGTTATAATTACCATATTAAAGAAAGCTCCTCCTTTTTAATATTCTGAACAGGTCTGACCATTATTTTGCAGTGACTGAGCCTGTGAGAAATACGACTACCAGATTGTATATATAGTGCATGAATGTCAACACATGCCGCCATGGGCGGGAGTTAATATAAAAACATTTGTAGCAATTGATTATACCACTAAAAAAAGAAACCACTGCTTGCACTTTCTTAAATGTATTTTTTCCCAGGTAACAATCCAGAAAAATATAATTGTCATATTTACATCATACATCAGAAATGAATTAATATACAGTTTGATGTGTTTCATTTTTTCTCCACTAGAGAGTATTCTTACAATATTGCGTTCCTTTGGCAATAAATAGTATGATCTGGTTGCAGTGATAAACAAAAGAAACAGATGAAGCGTACCTATCGTTTCTTATTTGTTTTCAAACATCGCCGTTTACATTAAATATATAAATATTTTAAACTATAGTTAAATAGTGATTTGTGAGTAAACAGCTTATTTTTATGCGTTAAATAGTCCTAACAAATGCCACTCTTGATTTCCAAATTCTCTAGATAAATTCACTCCTCACTTCGTGAGTCGTGAATTTATCGATAATTTGGAAATCACTCGTGGCATTACTTATGAATATTCTATGCCACCGTGCCACCAGTAAATATACGATCTGAGAACAAGTGACTTTTAGCGTTTTGTTGGCCAATGTGGCAACTAGAGCCCGGATTTGCATGAAAAATAAAGTACCAAATATGCATACAAATTTGCATGAAAACTAGAAAATATGCACCATAAATTTGCAAAGGGGGCACGCCGTAGCGTAGTGGTTAAGGCACTGCGTTACAAGCCGGAAGGTCGAGGATTCGAGTCCCGGTGGGGTCAGGATTTTTAAACTGACCCAAACCTTCTGGCGGCATTATGGCCCTGGGTCGACTCAGCCTCTAACGGAAATGAGTACCAGACTCTTGTTCTGGGGATAAAGGCGGCCGTCACTAAGGGCTGACATCAAGTGCCGATTGTCAAGAAAAAGTGGGAGCCTTAACCTCCCGAGGCCTGAGTGGGATCACGTTACTTTTAAATATGCAAAAACAGATTTTTAATACAATCTAATAAATTATTCGTTTTGTGGGTAATCGTATCTTATTCCTGGCTGTTACAGTAGATAAGGAAGGTTTCATGAAGGAAACTATTTCGTCTGTCAGTGAAGAAGGGTTTATACAATGAAGATGTCCTTTCTACATCACATGATGTCAAAGGTGCATGTGAAAAACACCTCAATTCTTCTTCAGTGAACTCCTCTTCGGTTACAGTTTTTTCACCATCATCAGAGAGCATTTTGCTAATTTGACAAAATCTTTTGTAGCCAGAATTTTTATTTAATACTTCACTAAGCTTATGAAATGCGATTTTAGAAATGATGTAATATTACTTCTCAAGGCGCACGGGTATTCCCCTCTTACAAAGATGTAAATATACACGTTACGCTTATATCCAATGAACTACAGACATTATTAATTTAAAAATATTAATTAGTAATTAATTAATTATAACTAAATATCTGACCGGAAAATTATAATTTCATACCACATTTAGGAGTAAAATATGCATTTATGCATTAAAACTCTAAAATAATCATTTTCCTCCGGAATATGCATTTCTGTGCATTATGAAATACCGCTCAAATTGTCTGTGAAGGGACCATTTAACATGTAAATCATTTCCGCATACTTTTTAATACGTAAAACAAAACATGCATTTCGCATACAAATCCGGGCTCTAGTGATAACACATGTTCCCGCTAGAGAAAATTACCAACATGTTTACTCACATATAAGGGGATTCTATCCCAAGAGTCCACCTAAATCAGTGGGCAAATTAGTGTCAGATGAGCATCTTACTGTTAGTTTGAGCAAGTTAGGGTGAAAATATGAAGAGTTAGTACACCATATTAGTTTAGCGTTCAATTGTTTTTAGCGGGTTTTTAATAACTCATGTTTTCAACTCCTCACTACAAACCTCTATATATCCCACATTATGGAAGCAAGCAATTGTACGCCCACTCCCGAAAGTAAAAACTCCCTTAACTCCTAACGATTTTCGACCCATTAGTATTTTACCTACCCTTTCAAAAGCTTTGGAACGATTAGTCCACAAACAACTGACTGACTACCTAACTGAACACGACCTTTTAGATCAATACCAATCAGGCTTTAGGACAGGACACAATACAAATACTGCTCTACTAAATATATGTGAAGACATACGCGAAGCATCTGATAATCGAAAACTTACTATTCTTACACTACTTGACTTTAGTAAAGCATTTGACACGGTAGACTTGGACTTATTGTTGCTTAAACTAAAAAACCTCTCACTTTCTGACAGTGGTCACGCAATGGTTCAACTCCTACCTTCGTGCGCACCAGCACTATGTTGTAGGAAATTCTACATTACGCTCTTCTTGGACCTACCGTTAAGCTGGAGTTCCACAGGGCTCGGTGCTCGGCCCATTGCTTTTTTCACGCTATATAAACGACATTTCTGACTCCCTAAAACATTGCAAACATCATTTATTTGCGGACGACGTGCAGATCTACCTTCACTCAGACAAATATTCTTTAAATGACGCGGTAACCAAAATTAACGAGGACCTTGACTCGCTAACGGCGTGGACAGAGAAATATGGACTTGAATTAAATCCTAGAAAGACACAAGCAATCATTATGGGCCATCAGAGACTATTATCCTCAATTAACACAAATGCAGTATTACATGTGTCACTTAATGGGGTTCAGATCCCTTATAGTGAGACAGTAAAAAATCTAGGAGTGTTTATGGATAAACATTTAATTTGGAATAAACAAATAAATAACATTTGCAAAACTATCTTCTCAATAATACACTCATTAAATCGTATAAGAAATTGTTTACCGTTTTCTCTAAGAAAAATGCTAGTAGTAGAAACACTCGCAATGCCCCATTTTGATTATTGTGATACTCTTTTTACTGACCTAAATACTGTTCTTACCCAAAGACTTCAACGTGTTCACAATTCTTGCATACGTTTTATTTGTGGTATACGTAGATTTGATCACGTTACACCATCCCTGGAACAATTGTCATGGCTTCGTCTTCAAGATCGTAGAACCATCCATTCCCTATGCCTACTCTATAACATATTACACACATCTTTACCTTATTATTTATCACACCGCTTCACTAAACTCTCTGATACACATAACTTAGATACCCGATCCCTTGAGCACAGTGTCCTTTATATCCCTCCTCATCATACTACCTATTATTCGAAATCTTTTACAGTTTCTCTTGCTAGAACATGGAATTCACTTCCACCCTATGTCAGAGACTGCCAAACTTTACCATCTTTCAGAAATAAATTGAAAATAAAATCACTAACAGAAACAACTCACTAATACTACTTTTTAAGAATTAATAATGCGTTTTTGCATTATTTAATAAAAATAGACTTAGGATTTGTTAATATATTTACCTAATGCCTTGTATAAAAAAGCGTAGATTAATTCATTGTAGTGTTTTTTCTCTTCTTTTTATGCATAGTAGATTCGAGCTGTTATTCCTTTTTTATTCATTGTATCATTAATTTAATTTTAATTGTATTTAGTTTCATTCTATTATTAGACATTAATTTCATTATTATTCAATATGACAGATAATGAATTGTTCAATAACTATTATTGTAACTTTTTTTTGTATTCATATGTAACATGTTTGTCCTGTCTAATATGACTACTATTGTAATTTTTTTGTATTCATGTGTAACATATGTTTGTCCTGTTTTATATGACTATTATTGTATCTTTTTTTGTATTCATATGTAACATATGCTTGTTCTGGTGAGTGGAAGAGAAGGCCACATGGCCTTAACTCCACCAGGCTAAATAAATAAATAAATAAATAAATAAGTTGGCTACGTTGTCTGATCAATGGACTAATACACATTTTTCATTGCAAATATGCTGATTTTAGGTTAGTTTGAGCTCAAATTCTTAATTTATTAACAGAGAATTTTTAACATTTTTAGGTAAAAATCAAAATATACAAATTTCTCTCATGTAATTATGCACATACTGGAACAATGAATTGTGTGTTTTTCAGTTTCTTTATTTGGATTTATATTGGTGGCATAGAATCCCCGTGATGCCCGGGGATATGTAAAGAAAAAAATCACCCAGGAAACTTGTCCCGACCGGGGATCGAACACGAGCCCGTTTCGCACGAACCAAGAACGGTACCCAGGGACAACGGCTATGGGCAGAATAAGGATATTCAAAAGAAGAATTTCTAAGACACAGCCGAATTCTGGATGTTAGGATGTTGGACTAACGCTCTGGCAGTTTCACCACGGAGGCGGTACATAAATCATTATAATGACTAATTGCGGCATTGGAAACATTGTAAATTTGGCATCATGCACTGCACTTGAAACAGAGTGATTCATTTCACCCCCCCCCCCAATATTTCATTTTGTGGCTGTTCGTGTCACACAAAGGTATATCCCATTTCTTCAAAATCGTAATGTCACACATTATGACCCCTATAGCTTATAATACGAAGGGCAATCGAAACCAAACAACCCCAAGAGGGACTTTGGCATCTGCGACCCCTAAGTCTTATCCTTCAAACAGACCACCCTTGTGTATTTACACCCCCTAAAAATCGCTTAAGGGGGTGCGGTTGTAGATTTGATGACCAGATCCTAGTATCTAAATCTATTATTGAATGATTTGAGGGATGTTTTTGTCTGTTCCCATTGGACTGGTTCCTTTCCTTTATATTCCAGACGTTCCCTAACCTCCCTCCGGCACCAAACACCCCCGATACATCTTGTTTAGAGGTGGGGGCTATACTCCAATGTGTGAATCATCCCTCTATCACGAGACACACACGCCTTCTGGCGGTCAATCACAAGTCACAATAATTCCTCCCACCCTACCTGCCTTGCCCTCAGTGCATTTCATCAATTATGCCACTCTTATAGGCTCTATGATATAGAATACAACATTATCACGCTGTTATAGGAGTTATTACTTTAGCTATATCAATTCTATTCCATTATTGTTTACTCTTCACAAATTCTAACTTCACTTTGGAAATAATGTTTATATGATTTCTAGACCATGTTATCAGGGATTATCATAAGTAATGCCACGAGTGATTTGCAAATTATCAATAATTTAACGACTCACCAAGTGAGGAATGAATTTACGTAGAGAATTTGGAAATCAAGAGTGGCATTTGTTAGGACTATTTAACGAATACAATTTAGCTGTTTACTCTCAAATCATTATTTAAATATAGTTATTTTAAAATATTTATATATTTAATATAAACGGCGATGTTTGAAAACAAATGAGAAACGATTGCTACGCTTCATTTGCTTCTTTTGTTCGTTACTGCAACCAGATTATATTATTTATTGGCAAAGGATCGCAATGTTGTAAGAATGCACCCTAGTGGAGAAATGTATAACCGACGTTATAGATATTAATTAATTTCTGATGTCCTATGATGTAAATATGTCAATTATATTTTTCTGCGTCATTTCTTGGAAAATAATTCGTTTAAGAAAGTGCAAACAGTGTTTTTTTTTGTGGTATAATCAATTGTTTCAAATGTTTTTATATTATCTCTCGTATGCGCTACGTGTTGACATTCATGCACTGTATACACAATCTGGTAGCCGTATTTCTTAGAGAGTCAGTCACTGCAAAATAATGCTATGACCTATTCAGAATGTTAAAAAGGAGGTGCTTTGTTTATTATTATAAACTTTAGTTGGTAAATTTTAGGCGAAACACGACTGTGATTGTGTTGTAAATAAAAAAACATTGAAATGTGATTGGTCATTGACTCTCATTTGGGGCATGAGTTAAATAGTCACTGTAATGATTTGTAATTATATAAAAATAAAATTGTTTTCAAAATTCCATCCTCTTTATAGATTATAAGAAGGCCTTTGATAAAGTGTCTAGACCAAAATTATGGAACATATTAAGTGAAAAAGGAATTCCACTACACTTGATAGAAGTAATTAAGAAAATCAACGAGAAAACAAAAATAAAAATAAAAGGGAACCAATACGTATAACAGGAGGAGTTAGACAAGGTTGTCCATTATCATCCACTCATTTTAACATTTATTTTGACGACATGATATGATCATGGAAGCAAATGAAGACTGGGGGAATTAACTTAGGAAATATAGTAATAAAAACAGTAGCCTTTGCAGATGACCAGATTTTAATAGCAAAAACAGGGGACGAACTACAAAGAATGCTATGTAAACTAAATTAAATATAAAAAAATCAACAAGGAAATATCATCAGAAAATCATAAACAATGGCCTTCAAGGGCGCTCATCCAGTTCGGACAAAGATAATATTAGAAAACACACACACACACATATATATATATATATATATATATATATATATATATATATATATATATATATAAAGTACCGTATCCTAGCAACAAAACATCAATTATAAAGTACTGAGACATATAGGCCTATATATTATAATGAACCTAAAAGTGAAAATGGATCGATGCCACGGATACAATTACGACATAATGGAAACAGACAGATTATGAACTCCCACCACACCTGATCACTAGGTTCGCTACACGTGGGTTCCATTTGAAAATTTGTAGTAACAAAAAGTAACACGAGTCAGACTGCCAGTGTTACGTGAATTGTGCCGCAAGACCTGTGACTTCTAGCATGCATTGATCCGCGAGAGACATCTGTATCTCTCACATAGTTCGGCACTAACTAATGTTGTATTATATTCAATGTATATTGTGCACTTATCTACATATTAATCTTTCAGAAACAAGTTGAAAATAAAATAATTAACAGAAACTTCTCAGTAATATTTTTTCTTCTTATTTTTCTACACTTCACGTGCTAGGCAAATTGCCTGTTCCGCCTCACAGTTGTTCTATCCATCTTTTCACTGACCTTCCTACATTCGTTGAACCTCTTAGCTTTTAGTTAAATGCTGCTTTTGGTAATCTTGTTGCACTAAAGAATTTTTCTCTATATTCTTTGATTTTTCCATTTTTAATTTTTTAACAATTAGGCCTAATAATTTGCTTTTCCATAATTTAATAGAAATAGGACTAGTATTACAATTTATCAACAGTTTTGCCTAATGGATATATATATATATATATAATTGATTAAAAGAATAATTGCAGTTTATTACTTTCTTTGTACTCTCCTCCCCTTTTTCGTGAATAGTATATTCTGTTATTCCTTTGTGCATATACACCGCTCGAATGGACCTAATTTCAATTGCTTGTTACTGGCAAACGGTTGAAGATAGAAACTTAAAACAACGTTCATATTACAGAAAAACTCACCAAGTTTTGATATCCAGATCACCACATCTCTATATGAGCCCCAGCAGTCACTGTGACGATATCAAAGCGATGAACAATTTCTTGCCAAGTACGTTGGAGTATGTCTTCTGGAATGTTCTCAATAGCCTCTATGATGCGCTCACGAAGATCACGAAGGTCTTTGACTGGGGTGGTGTAAACTTTATCTTTGACATAGCCCCAGAGAAAGAAATCCAGTGGTGTTAAATCGGGAGATCTCGGGGGCCACGCGATTGGTCCTCCCCTACCAATCCAACGGCCAGGGAAAATGTTGTCCAAAGTCGTACGAACTTCATTGGACCAGTGGGGAGGAGCACCATCTTGCTGGAAAACGATGTTAGGCTGCAGTTGTTCAATTTGTGGAAAGAATAACTGCTCCAGCATGTCAAGATATGTGGTACCACGAACAGTTTTCTCGGCGAAGAAAAAACGGTCCAATGACCTTATTATGTGACAAACTGCACCAATCATTCATCTTCGGACTATCACGAACATGCTCTTGAATAGCGTGAGGATTCTCCGATCCCCAGATCCGCACATTATGCCGGTTTACCTTGCCTGACAAATGGAGGAAAGTGGCTTCGTCCGAGAAGAAAATCTTGGTCATGAAGTCAGGATCAGCGCCGAGACGGTCCAGCATCGTATTGGCGAATTCCACTCGTTTCGGCATGTCATTCGGCTCCAGACGTTGCACTAACTGCACTTTATATGCGTGCAGTTTGAGGCGTTTGTGGACAATCCGTTGTAATGTCGATTTTGGTATTTGAAGTTCCCGCGAAGCTCTTCTTAATGACTTCCGGGGGCTTCGCTCAAATGCGGCTTGAACATTTGCTACCATTTCATCGGATGCTCTGCGACCACCACCATGCTTCTTCAACACAGATCCTGTAGCTAATAATGCATCACGCCACTTCTTTATGCTTCTAGCAGTTGGAGCATCACGGTTAAACACACGCCGGAACTCCCTTTGAACTCTAATGATTGATTTAAACTCCGCATACCACAAAACAGCTTGCGCTTTCATCTGCGGAGTCGCCATTTTCACAAACAATTAAATCTAAGAACGAGAAACGTATCTTTGTGCCATCTACCGACAGGATTCGAAACTTGGTGAGTTTTTCTGTACTATGAACGTTGTTTTAAGTTTCTATCTTCAACCGTTTGCCAGTAACAAGCAATTGAAATTAGGTCCATTCGAGCGGTTCACCCTGTATTATTTTACTGGTTCTAGTATTAATTGTCTTTTATTTTATAGTATTATTAGACATTATTGTATTATTGTTCAGTTTTGGCAGATAATTAATTGTTTAGATTAATATTATTGTAATTTTTTTGTATTTAAATGTAACATATATTTTTCCTGATGAGTGGGAGAGAAGGTCATAGGCCTATGGCCTTAATACCACCAGACTAATTAAATAAATAAATACGTTTATGTAATCAATTGAGTTGGTGATTACTTGATGAAAATCCATTACTTATTTAATTAAATAAAAATAAAACTAAGTTTTATTTGCTTTTCATGTTTATTAAGATATAATTTAGTTACAGCTGTTTCGGTATTATCGCCTCACTATGATGCTTAACAAGCGGCTCGCTTTGTTTCCCCGCAGCTGTTACATGTTATTAAAATACAAAGATCTCGACTGCCGCGACTACGAAGATGTTGCCACATTGCTATTCTTCCCTCAGTTTCAATTAAAACTCGGAACGATGTGGAACATTCGATCCAGTTATAAAATTGTGTACCGTAATTAATGACATAATTATAAGTGATTTATTGTGATAGCTGGAATAATAATAGGCCTACAATATCTCCGTATTATATTAGTTTAATATATAGGTGATTTCAACATGTGGCTGCCATGGGAAAATATTTCAGACCGAACAGTTAATAATAATAATAATAATAATAATAATAATAATAATAATAATAATAATAATAATAATAATAATAATAATAATAATAAATAATAATAGTAATAATAATAATAATTTAAAATACTAATTTAAAAAAATAATTTAAAATATGATAATAATAATTAAAAATAATAAAATAATAAATATAATACTATTTTCAGCATTATTTTGTATGGATATTAAATTTATGTGGAACTACAAGCCATATAATGTTGGAATTAAATTATTTAATTAATAAATACGTATATAATTTTAATTTTAAAAGTTAAACAATACCAAATAATAACATAAAAATTAAATAATAACATAAATAATCAATGTCTTCCGTCCTTGTGTAATAAACGCCCATAGCGCTATGAAAAACGTGACAACACCGCATGTTAAGCATTGCCGCGCGGCACCCGCTTTTATACAAACTGTTAACCATCAGAGTGAGGCAATAATACACTGTACCTTCTTCAGACATGTTAACAAATTAATGAATTGTGTTATTATAGTATATAAAGGGGGGGGGGAAGGAATAATTATCAGATGTATATAAATTGAAGTGTGGCACATGTGACAATGTCTTCATAGGACAAAATTGTAGACCTTTTATTTCTCGTATAAAGGAACATATGAGAGCATATAACAGAAATTTAGATAATTCAAAATATGCTAACCACCTACTCCAATATGATCATTGTTTTAGTCCAAATTTTAAAATCTTACATGCTTGTGACAAAGGAAAGAAGCTGTTGCTATCATCCAATCATATATGTATTTGCAGTTCTTAGAACCTTATACTCTAGAGAAGGTAATTAATAAATGACAAGACACAGAAATCACCCCTTCCATCTAGTTGACAAAAGACCTTCACCTTTAACAGAAGCTGTAGAAATATATAAATTGAAAAGTAGTAATAAACTGTTAAATTCCCACCTACATTTAAATGAATCGCCTCAGTTAAATTTATAATACAGATTGTAAAAAAAAATATTGTTGCATAGATACAGTTGTTATGTACTATAATAACATAATTCATTAATTTGTTAACATGTCTGAAGAAGGTACAGTGTACCGAAACAGCTGTCACTAAATTATAAGTAAAGTTATCCCACAACAGGCCCGAAGGCCCTTCGGGTAGGAGGTTAAGGCTCCCACTTTTTCTGGACAATCGGCACTTTATGTCAGCCGGGTTGTCAGCCCTGCGTGACGGCCGCCTTTACCCCCGGAACAAGTGTTTGGTACTCATTTCCGTTAGAGGCTGAGTCGACCCCAGGGCCATAGTGCCGCCAGAGGGTTTGGGTCAGTTTAAAAATCCTGACCCCAACGGGACTTGAACCCTCGACCCCTCCGGCTTGTAGCCAGTGCCTTAACCACTACGCTTATATCTTAAGAAATATGAACGTCAAATAAAACCAAGTTTTATTTTTATTTAATTAAATAAATAAGTTTACTATTAGAAGTTGAATTTCATGTTAATAAATTATCTAGAAATACATTTAACAAGTTTTAAGTTAACAAGAAATAAACGAGGTAGGGCCTAATTATTAACATTAGGCACCTGTACATTTCTTATGTGATATATACCTGTATATATTATTTAAAAACAAAGGTAAACTTTGTAGTTACGTTTAACTTTAAAAACAAGATGCTCCACTGATAAACACAACGTTAATTTGCTTACATAAAACATACGAATTAAGAACATATTATAATTTTAACATAGGCCTATATGTGTTTATTTTTATTTGAATAAATTACTACAACTTGCGTTTTATCATGTGGACATGTCGCAAGGTATTTAGTCTAAGACGATGATGTAAATGATATAAAATTGATGAAGATAAAAAATGGATCAAATGTGTCCAGAATAGAAGTGTGGAAAGAACTCGTTGAGAAGGCCAAATCATTCTCCAATAAAGTTGTAGCGCCTTGTTAAGAAGAAGAAGAAGAAGAAGAAGAAGAAGAAGAAGAAGAAGATGTAGTCTAAGAAATTCTATGTGTCAAAATATGAAAAATGATCCTTCATTAGTAAAGTATTTGAGTAAGTGTTTAGACAGTGGTTGAGTTATTGCTTTTGTGTTTTTCACTTGAGTCCCATTCACTTCTAATATTTATTCTAGTGTCTTAAATTTAATTTACTATGAATGTGGCATTTTGGCCACTTTTCGCAGCACCATGTAGTGGTTCTTCATGTGCGCTCGCGCTAGTCTGTATTTCTTGTAACCTGCGGTGAAGTATAAGACATATAGCTGTTTGGTAGTCATCTGAGAAGGTCACTTCGATGAATCTGATTTTCCAAATTCTATCTAGGTAGACTACTGTTTGAATTTTCGATGGTCTGTGAGGATTTTTTTGAGTGTGAATGTTGGATTACGATTTTAAAATATCCATAGAGAAGACAAAACAATGGCCTTTTAGGATCGAAAATAATAATAGAAAATAAATCTCTATCACAAGGGTTAAATTTTAATTATCTAGGTTGTGAATTGTCTTCTAGATATGGAACAAGAAATGATACAGACAATAAATTATCAACATTTCAAATTATATGTCGCACCATTGATAAAACACTTAAACATAAAACAAGGAAGGATTAGGCTACAATATTGAAGTCGGTACCGGTATTTTATACGGTAGTGTGTCTTAGGTAACAAATAAAAGGAGTTCGAATAGAATACAAAGTGCAGAAATGATCTTTCTAAGAAAGACCAAACGATGCACAAAATTGAACCACATAAGAAATTAAGAAATAAGAAGAGAATTAGAAATATATTCAATAAATGGTAGAATTAAAAAACACCGCGTCGGCTGGGAACAGCATGTTCAGAGAACGGAAAAAAGATTGCCCAAGATAGCATACCACTATAAACCAAAGGGATTAAGGGATGTAAGAAGACCTGGGAAGAGATGGAATGAATCACTGTGAATTCGGAACAGACGAATCACCTAAACCTTGAATTGAAGAAGAAGAAGAAGAAGAATAAGAAGATGATGATGATGATAACGTTGGATTTATATCGGTTTCTTGTCTGCTACGGATGTACGGGAATAAGCGTTTTGTTTGGTGGCAGTTTTGATCACTGTATTAAGAAAAATATATTGGTAAAACATTGGTGGAATCTGTTGCAATGTACGGAAGTGAGGTATAGACAATCAATAAGTACTACAAGAATAGACCAATAGCTCTAGAAATGGATTATACGAAGAAATGCCAGAAAGTCTAAATTAGAACGTGTCACAAATAAGGAAATTAGAAACATAATGGAAGCAGAAGAAAGCATAATTGAAAGAATTGAGGAAAATGAATTAAAGTGGTTAGGACATGTTTTAAGAATGGAAGATGAGCGATGGCCGAAGCAACTATATGAATGGCATCCGAACAGAAAGAAGAAAAGAGGAAGACCAAGGTTAACATTGAAGGAAAACATGAAGACAGTAATGCAAGCTAGAGGGCTAAGCATCGAAGATGCCCAAGACCGTAGGTTTTGGAGGTTTGGCACGGGAAGATGGCAGCAGCTGTAAAAACCCGAAGATAGATAGAGAGAAGTATTCATGTGGAAAAATAGTCAAAATGAATAAAGTGTACTATGATAACGCTTGAAGCCTTAAACGTAGTGTTAAATTTGGGCCACAGAAATATAAAGGCGTTCGTTTCTTTTTTTTTTTTATCTCGCAAGAATCTCGTTAGAATATTAGGCCTACATAATCTCGGTTAAAAAAGTAAATTCCTGGAAAGCAGCCATCTTATGTTTAACGTAGGCCTATTCCGTATGATCACAGATGTATAATAAAGTCCTATAGATATAGGAATATAATAGGACTTATAATTGCATTTAATAATAATTTGAATAGTATGTTTCTATCCATTTGGAACACCCGTTTGAAATAAACAAGTGTTTCGCTTCACTTACCTTATCTCTCCCAGTAAACCTTGGCGTCAGCAGAAATCTTGAGCATTTTGCTTCTCACACACCACATCACTCAACACTTTTATCACTAACACTGACAATATTATGTTTTGAAAACTATCACAAAACTTTATAAGTCAATTAAAAATGTATAAATAGATAAAACAGGATATTCTTACATTCACCGACCGGGAAGATAACGAACCGCTGCCATTTTCCACGCAAAACTGTGTAATTGCCAACATTTAAAAATAAAAATACCGCCCAAAATGATTCTCCGCTTTGTAACAATATCGTTTATCAGTAAATAGGCATTTTGTTACATTTTGGAGCTATTAGAAGTTCAAATAAAATCTAGATTTCTAGCAGATACAACGAGCAACAATTTTCCTCATTTAATAATATGTCATACCATACAAACTAACTATATTTGACGGGAAAAGATTATATTGGTGATGTAGTGTGTTTTAACATCCACCAAGGATATAAGTCATTCACATAACAGTTACTGCTAAAACTGTTCTATAAAGTGAAGTATTTTAAACGGAAAAACAAAACAAAAAAAATATATACTATTTAATTAAATGAAGAATAAAACAAAGTTTTATTAAAATATAAATTAGTTACAGCTGTTTCGGTACTTTGTACCTTCTTCAGACATTATAACAATATTATAGTAACAAAATAGATTACATATATTTTTTATGGTGCACAAGAATTATTCAATCACAATTGTCATCAAAATTGTATGTCTGTGGTAATATGTACTGGTACTTGAAAGTAAAAATCGTGAACTAAATATCTGGTCACACGTGTAAATATATTAGGCCTATATAATGGAAATGGATAATTAATGACGAATTACGGAAATTTTAATTAAGCGGTTGAATTCTAGTAGCTACTTGCGAACAACAATTACAGTTAGGAATGAAGTGGATAAATACATTAAACATAGGCTCAATTCTGGAAACCCATTTTAATATTCTCTACAGGACTTTTTCATCTCAACTTGTCTCAGAAAATGGTCTAACCAAAGATATTTAAGAGGATATTCTTACAGTTATAATTATTATAATTGTAATAGCTTTATTTTGTAGTTTATGGATGCGAAATAGACCTATTATCCCTTACTTCAAAAGAGGAGAAAAGATTACGAGCATGTGAGAATGAAGTTTATAGGAACATTTTGGGACCAAAGACATACAAACAGCCAGGTGGATGGAAAAGAAAAAAAAAAAAAACCAGTGAGCTACATGATGTTTATGGGAAACCGGATGTAGTAAGTTTCATAGACTGCGATAGCCGTCTTAGTGGTCGCGTGGCTAGTGACAAATAAAATATAGAAACAGCTGAGATGATATTCTTAAGAAAAACAACAGGGTACACATTAAGGGATGAAAAAAAAGGGGGGAATGTATCAATCAGAAAATATCTTGGATTCTTTAATATTGGACTACGTAATGCAGATAGAAAAAAAATATATTATGCACGTTTACAAAGGTTGGAACCGAACAGCTGGACAGGTATATGAATGTATACCTATAGGATGCCGTAATATAGGACGATCAAGAAGAGATGAATAAATAATTTGGATCCTGTACGAGAAGAACTGATCTAAAGATGCACCATGAGATGAAGAAGAAGAAAACAATTTATTTCTAATGCCATCCATCGCACTTTTCGAACTTCGGGTTCGGCACTTGGGAAATAGATAGGGTTATTTTGCTCTAGTTTCAATTTGCGCGCCATTTCGGGGGACCACTTTTTGTAGATGATGTATTCTTATAGCCTATTGCGTTTGGAGAGAAGTATATTATAAGTGTTTGTGTTTTTTGTAGTGTAAAGTCTGTATTATGAGTTTTGATGATGAGAAGGGAGTCCCGTCAGTTAGACTACTGCCATGAAAAGCACCAAGGAGGCTACCAATCCTAAAATCCTAACCCTAAAAAATATTAATATATTTTACTACTGCAATATGGGTTAAAAAATACAAACGGACGGAGAAATTCTCTTATAGAATTTAGGTTATTTTGGATCGGTGTCCACACAGCAACGTGAGTATTTTGGGTAGCTACAATGTGCAGCGGCTAGAGGTTAAGAAAACCAACTATGAAGACTGAGAAACCTGACACCATGTCTCCCTACTGGATAGGTCCATCTCTACGATTCATGTACATGGATGTGAACCCAGCTGCCGGGTGATAGGGCACACACTTTCTAAATTTGACACGCATTAGAGTTTAGTATAACTAACTAATTCATTGACAGTATCGAACCCCATAGGTTCATGGCCGCGCGGACATATGCTCTCCATACATCCCTGTCCTGAGCTAATGTTTTCCAATCATCCCCTCTATAATCTAATTCACCATCTCACTCTTGATCTACCAACTGGCCATTTGCCCTCTGATTTTTCCTACAAGACTTGGAATTTATAAGAGTTCCTGATTGTGAAGCCTTCTCCATTCTCCTGGTATATTGTTTTAAAGCACGTATCATGCATGTTTTTGTTTCTAAATGTGTAGTCATTTATAATTGGAGCTGAAAAACAATTTAATGTAAGGAATTACGTCTACTGAGAATGTACATTTAGTAGGAAATGTGTTATACACATATTGCCTGGTATTTGTAAATGTCAGACGGAGTGGCTTACTTTGTAACATTTGCGTCTCATGATAATTACCGCCTCTTTGCCTCAAATACCACCTGGGGTACTTTAATCAATGTCCTACACCGAGCACTTTATATATGTAAACAACTCCTGTATTATATATAATTTCAACTAAGTTATCATTAAATGGGCTTTTGCAAGAAAATCTTCTCAGAAAAAGTGCGTTGCCGTATGATTCCTTTACAATAATTACTAAATCATGTATCTCAAGAACAGAAACTAGGTTCCAAGAATATTTTATGATTCTATAAGTACTAAGGCGTTTAATTCTTTTAGGCTCAGTATTTATTAGAGTGACTATTAACTCATGCCGAAATGGGAGTCAATGACCAATCATGTTTGATTGAATTTTGTTTTACAACCAATGGCAGTCGTGTTATTTATCGAATTATGTTTACAAAAATAAAGAAAGCTCCTCCTTTTAACACTCAGAACAGGCCAGAACATTATTTTGCAGTGACTTACTCTCCAACAAATACGTTGAATATAGCAAATAATGAACAGATTCCTTCGAAATACACATTTGATAATTGTGTGTTTAATAATTGTGTTTTTAAATAATGATTTTACTGAGTTGTTTTCTAAAAAATAAGTAATAACGTATAATGTTGGTTATAATATTGAGTTCGATGCGTTTCATTTTTTCTCCACTAGGGTGCATTCTTACAACATTGCAATCCTATTTGGCAATAAGTAATATGATCCAGTTGCAGTGGACGAACAAATGAAACATAACCAAATATTTCTCATTTGTTATCAAACATCCCCGTTAACATTAAACAGGCCTATATAAATATTTTAAAATAACTATATTTAAATAATGATTTGTTAGTAAACAGCTTAAATTTATCCGTTAAATAGTCCTAACAAATGCCACTCCTGATTTCCATATCCTTTAGATAATTTGGAAATCACTCGTGGCATTACTTATGAATATTTTCCTGTGAAAATAAACAATTAAAATTGCTAAAAATAAAGCATTATCTCTTGTTTGAAGTACACATGTCATTCCATTGATAAAGTTTTTCACTCAAGTATCCAGTATGCCAGAAACGTTTTGTCAAATTGTAGAGTTATGGTATCATATTTAATAATATAACTTTTTTAAACGTTTTGTAACGATTATTACAATTTAAAAAATCTTAATAACATATAATAACTGCTATTCAGGATACAGTAGCTATATTAGGCCTATTAGCCGTCATAATGTTATTCAACCCAGCCAACATATAGGCCTAATTCCAAAATTCCTATAATTACTTCCTTTTTGCAGCCAAAATAATATATTTCATTCACTATCATCATCATCATCATCATCATCATAATCATTAACATGTTTAGGTTTACGTCATTTGAGACTGTTCCTATGAGATCTCCTGATGTAGTTGGTCAGAGCATCTTAATTCTGGTCCTTTACGTTTATAATGCAATGATACTTTAGGAAAGTGAGATGGGTCCATTCTTTGAACATGTTGTAACCAATTGTTTTAATAATTCTAAATTTCTAAAACAATATTTTGCACTTTTAATTTATAGCGTAGCCTATATTTGTATTCGTTTGGTTGTCATTTTTGTTAAAGCTGGGAGTGAACGTAAAAATCTCATCTGTGCGCTTTCGATATTAATATGATCAAAATTTTAACTAGAAAAAATATCGTTAGAGTTTATTTTGGTTACCCTTTTAATCTTAAGACATCGTTGCGAACGAGAATTGTACATGTTGGTAGCATTGCATGGTTATCTTATAACTGTATCTACTTTCATCTATCTGCTGGCGCATGCGCATGGTGTCTCTTTCGGACCTACAAAAAAAAATGTGTCGCACACTGAAAACTATATCCGATTTCTTTAAAATTTAGTGATAACTACGCTTCGCTGTTTTGTCACAAAACCGGATTCTGAATTTATCGCGAAGTATCGCCTGGTTCGGAGGGAGTTCAAATATTTGATGATCACTCGTAAGAGGCGATACAGTACAGTGTGTGTAAATAGTGCATATCATCTATGATTAATGACCACATTACAACTAAGTTTTAAGAGATTTCACAATAAACAATTGCAGTGTAGATATAACTCGTGGCATTTTTCTCCTGGTGTACCTAATGGACAGTTAATGACAAATGAAGGAAATTTTGAGGAAATGGCTGAATTAAAATACCTAGGAACGATCATCACAAACAGGATTGAGATGCACAAGGAAATTAAACATAGGCTCAATTCTGGAAATGCGTGATATTATGCATTGCAGAGACTCTTGACTTCCCAACTCCTTTCAAAAAACGTTAAACTGGAAATATATAAAAATATTAGAAGTCCCGGCCACGCGTTGCTGTGGTTAAGGAGTGCGTTAAAAATTTTAATTAAGTTGCTGTCTTTCAGCCAGATTACTTTAAACTAACACGCACGAAATTAATAATATTCAAAATAAAATAAACACTGAACACACTTAACTTATGAAATAATCAATATTTGTAATTCAATTGAAATTCGCGGTTGCAACAAAAAGCACAGCCATCTGGATCTCTCTTTGTTAAATAATAAACCAATTACCTTACCAAGTTACCTTACACCGCCATCTGTTAGAATGGTATGGAACTCACAGTTAATTATAACTCTTTGTTAAATAATAAACAAATAATTTGCAATAAAAATAATGCAACTATAAATTTAGTTATAAACTACCATAAGCCTCAAGTTGGATCAAACTGCACACAGTGTGCAAAATTTTATTAAAATCGGTTCAGTAGTTTAGGATTCCATCGCGGACAAACAACGTGACACGAAATTTTTATATATTAAGATTATTCTATCAATTATATTAGGCCTATATGGATGCGAAACATGGACTCTTACTTAAAGGGAGGAAAGGAGATGAGTATTTGAGTATAAGTTCTTAGGAACATTTTTGGACCAAAGAGAGATGAACAGACAGGTGAATGAATACTGCATAACAATGAATTACATGGTCTTTATAGGAAGCCAGATATAATGAGTACAGTTAAGTCTCGTAGACTGCGATGGGCAGGACACGTGGCACGAATGGGGAATGAAAGATGTGCATGGAAGCTTCTTGTAGGAAAACAGTGGGAAAACGCCCAGTTGGTAGACCAAGAATAAAGTGGGAGAATAACATTAACTATGATTTGAGGGAAGTAGATTATACAGGGGATGATTGGAAAACATTGGCTCAGGATAGGGATGTATGGAGAGCTTATGTCCGAGCGGCCATGAACCTACGGGTTCGATAGTGCCAGTGGATAACAACGATCTCCTCATACAAGTACAATGCTCCTATATAAACAACACACTTGGTTCATAAACCAGTTTTCACAATTTTAGAAAATGCTGACTTTTTGGTCTTTGAATACTGGATCGGTAAATTTTGGATTTAAATCAGATATTAGATAACCCGGACACATCCTCTAGAGACTATTTTTACAGTTTCAACAATTTCGAAAATATTTACTTTTTGGTAAAAAAAACAGCAAGACTGTGGCCTTGGAATACTAGTTGGGGAAATTTTGAATTTATACCGAATTTTTTGCATTAGAAATCCCAGACACGCCCTCTAGACCGTCGTTTCCCAACCTGTGGTTTGCGAACCCCCAGGTAGTTCCCCAAGTATTTCATTGGGTTCGCCAACCGTAATGGCGGGTTTAGAGGTTAGACCTAATATTGTTTCCTTCATTTCTGCGGCATTGTCATGAAATAATAATACTAATTGTAATAATAATAATAATATTATTATTATTATTATTATTATTATTTTAAAATTAAATTAACTCTGCAATGCCTCTTGTTACATATGGGTAATATTGGGAATTTGTCACATTTTCCTCCAACTATACGTAAATATTTACTGTAAAAGCCTGATTTACAGTTACGTAACAACGTTAGGAATGTATTTCATGTCACTGCAACTAGGCCTACACGCTGTGTAAATTTTAAGCCGTAACTAGAGTAACTTTAGGTTTTAACCATTAAGGGTTAAGTTAATTTAAAGCTATTAAACCATTTGCTTGGAATTACATTTTATGCATGTCTACTGTATGTATATTTAAAAGTCATCAGCGATTCACCCAACTCAGATCTTTGTGGAAGGGGTTCGCGAGCCGAAGAAGGTTGCAAACCGCTGCTCTAGACTAAATTTATGCTGATTTTACAATTGCAAAAATGTTGACTTTTTGGTCAAAATTACCAGGACTATAGCCATGTAATACTCGATCTGTAAATTTTGGATTGAGATAAGATTTGTTGCATTATAAATCCTGGATACACACTCTAGTTTGATGAGGAATCTGCCGACATTGTAAAGAAAAGAAAGCTAGCAAAAATTAAATGGCTACACGAGCCAAATGAGGTAAATTTAGAGCAATTGGGTAGTGTTAGACGGGAAACCACCAAGTTACTAAAGAGTAAAAAGAGGGAATATTTGAGAGAGAAGTTTAATGATCTTGAAATGAATGCAAAACATAGGAACATTAGAGAATTATATCAGGGAATTAGTATAGAGAAGAAAGGGTTTCAGGCTAGAACAAACATAATTCGGAATGAAAATGGGGATATGATTGCAGATTCCAAGAGTATATTAAATAGATGGAAAAGTTATTTTAATCAGCTATTAAATGTACATACAGAACAGGACATTGAGGAGAATAACTTACAGACAGCTGAAATGCTAGTCGCAGAGCCAAGTGCATTAGAGGTTGAAATGGCAATTGAAAAATTGAAGATGTATAAAGCATCAGGTTCAGATGAGATCCCAGCAGAACTGATAAAATAAGGGGGAGAAAAATTGATGGACAAGATACGCTGGTTGCTTAGTATGATTTGGGAAAAAGAAGCTCTTCCAAATGAATGGAAGGGATCAATTATCGTACCAATTTATAAGAAAGGAGATAAAACTGATTGCAACATCTCATTACTTTCAACTTCGTACAAAATTCTAACAAATATATTAGTAAGCAGACTTACTCCCTACATTGATGACATTCTAGGAGATCATCAATGTGCATTTTGAAGAAACAGGTCTACAACAGATCAGATTTTTAGTATAAGACAGATTTTAGAAAATAAATGGGAATATAATGGTACTGTACATCAACTATATGTAGACTTCAAAAAAGCATATGATTCAATTAAGAGGGAGAAGTTATATAGTATCCTGCTGGAGTTTGGAATTCCTAAAAAGTTAGTTAGACTTATACGAATGTGTCTAAATGGCTCAACGAGTAGGGTGCGTGTAGGCAAACAGTTTTCAGACACTTTTGAAATCCAGAATGGGTTAAAGCAAGGAGATGCACTATCTCCTCTACTATTTAATTTTGTACTAGAGCATGCCATTAAATCTTTAGAGAATGAGGAAGGCTTACAACTCAATGGTATTAATAAGCTGTTAGTTTATGCTGATGATGTAGTACTACTGGCCGATAGCGAGGAGATACTAAAGGCCAACACGCACACACTATTGAGTAACACTAAGAAATTAGGACTGGAAGTAAATATCAGTAAAACTTAATATATGGTCACACGTAGAAATACATTATATAATGGAAATGGACAGCTAATGACAAATGAGGGAAATTTTGAGGAATTGGCTGAATTCAAATACCTAGGAACAATAATCACAAATAGGAATGAGATGCACAAAGAAATTAAACATAGGCTCAATTCTGGAAATGCTTGCTATTATGCATTGCAGAGACTTTTGATGTCCCAACTCCTTTCAAAAAAACGTTAAGCTGAAAATATATAAAACTATTGTTCTACCAGTTATATTATATGGGTGCGAAACATGGACTCTTACTTTAAGGGAGGAAAGGAGATTACGAGTATTTGAGAATAAAGTTCTTAGGAAAAGTTTTGGACCAAAGAGAGATGAACAGACAGGTGAATGGAGAAGACTACATAACAATGAACTACATGGTCTTTATAGGAAGCCAGATATAATAAGAACAGTTAAGTCCCGTAGACTGCGATGGGCAGGACATGTTGCGCGTATGGGGAATGAAAGACGTGCATGGAAACTTCTTGTAGGAAAGCCAGAAGGAAAACGCCCAGTTGGTAGACCAAAAATGAGGTGGGAGAACAACATTAACTATGATTTGAGGGAAGTAGATTATACAGGGAATGATTGGAAAGCATTAGCTCAGGATAGGGATGTATGGAGAGCTTATGTCCGTGCGGCCATGAACCTACGGGTTCGATAGTAAGGATACACACTCTAGACTAAATTAATGTAATCTGCTTGTACCTTTAACATCATTAATGTACTAGGAGATGTATATATATATATATATATATATATTTAGTTCATAGTTATTATTTGGCTTCGATGTTTTGTCGCCGAAATTATATTGGATCGTGTATTTTCTCCTGGTACATTAATGATGTCAAAGGTACAAGCAGATTACATTAATTTAGTATATATATATATATATATATATATATATATATATATATATACATATATGAACTATATCGTAAAGAATACATCACTATTTGACATATCTCACGTCTTTGAAATTGCCTGTAAGAAAATACTCATAAAATGATGCAATTATTTTTTATGTGCTTCCAATGGTAAGGGGAAATGGATTTAACAAATTCTATTGATAAGAAAAGACGGCCGCAGACTTTCCCGCTATTGAAGGGTAAACACGTTCCCTGCTTTGAGAAGAGGGAATGAGATTATATAACCCTCATAAACGTAGAAGGGTTACAAGATGCAATGAAAGTTGCGGAGCCTGTGGCTACAATATAGGATTCTTCAGATGGATGACTGATTGAATGTCACTTGACAAGGCGAGAGGGAGAGAAAAGAAAGTGAAAAGATATTAAACGTGACAGACGTGTGAGAACACCACAATATCCTCTTTTTCAAAGTTTTCCTTGCTTACCTATTGTTACGTCAGTCTATTCCATAGACATTTCCCAACAAAACTTTCATATCGATGTTATTCTATTGTGATAATAGTTATAGAGGAACTTCGGATAATTTGGGCCCCTGTTTTGAATTTGTTGTTTTTCTTCTTTTAATTAAGGGATTTGGATTTTGTTTAATTACAGTGGCTATTTAACTCATGTCCCAAAATGGGAGTCAATGACCAATCATGTTACAATGATTTTTGATTTACAACCAATCACAGTCGTGTTTCCTTAGAATTTACCAACTAAAGTTTATCATAATAAAGAAAGCACCTCCTTTTTAACATTCTGAATAGGTCATAGCATTATTTTGCAGTGACTGACCGAACAAGAAATACGGAAGATTGTATATATAGTGCATGAATGTCAACACATACCGCATGCGGGAGTTAATACAAAAACATTTGTAGCAATCGATTATACCACCAAAAAAAAGAAACCACTGATTGCACTTTCTTAAATGTATTTTTTCCCAGGTAATAACATTCCAGAAAAATATAATTGTCATATTTCCATCATACGACATCAGAAATGAATTAATATACAGTTTG
The DNA here is from genome assembly GCA_030220185.1 of Diploptera punctata. NCBI lineage: Eukaryota > Metazoa > Arthropoda > Insecta > Blattodea > Blaberidae > Diploptera > Diploptera punctata. Next base: position 2,143,640 of record JASPKZ010007805.1, read on the forward strand.
ATGTGTTTCATTTTTTCTCCACTAGAGTGCATTCTTACAATATTGCGTTCCTTTGGCAATAAATAGTATGATCTGGTTGTAGTGACAAACAAAAGAAGCAAATGAAGCGTATCAATCGTTTCTCATTTGTTTTCAAACGTCGCCGTTTACATTAAATATATAAATATTTTAAAATAACTATATTTAAATAATTATTTGTGAGTAAACAGCTTAATTTTATTCGTTAAATAGTCCTAACAAATGCCACTCTTGATTTCCAAATTATCTAGGTAAATTCACTCCTCACTTCGCGAGTCGTGAATTTATCGATAATTTGGAAATCATTCATGGCATTACCTATGATTATCATTAGTGTTGTAACATGAAATAGCATTGTTATATATTCAAATATGGAAACATATTCATAATTAATAAACTTTTTTACATTAAAAGAAAGTTCTATTTTAACCTCCAAAATCGGCAAAGTGGACCCCAGAGTCCACCTTAGGTTTTAGTCAATTTTTAAATGTATTTACTGAATTTATACAGACAGGCACAGATTAATTTGAAAATATGTACGACTGATCATAATTGAAAAGCGTTTATATTTATTTAATTTTTTGAAAAATTGTTGATTATAACATTCACACGTCATTCAACTGCAGAAAGCGATGATCTTTGGGTTTAGTAAAATTACAATCATATTAAATAAAATTAATTAAGTGAATGGTTTTTACACATAGCATCCTCATTGATAAAATATACACATTCGTGTAAAGTGGACCTAGATCCTCGTGGAGGGTACACATTAACCGAATTCCTTCATTATGTTTAATTATTTTATACAGCCACCATGTCTCATAATATCAAACCAAACCCGTCAGTATATTGAAAGAGCATCTACATAATACAACATATTTAGGATTTTTTTTCAACATTTGTAATATTCAATAGAAGAAATTAAGAATTGATTCTCAGCTTTAAAATTTTTAAAGTGGTCACTTTCATAAATATCACAAATAAACCCTTCTTCGCACAAAGAATAAAATAAACTGGCCTTGAACGCCTCAAAGTTGATGAGGGGAATAAGTTAAAATATTTTCTGTTCGAGGGCAGCACCAATTAAAGAAGACATTAACAAGGGTACACTCAAACAGAAGGGTCCACATCACCCGAACTTCCCTATATATATATATATATATATATATATATATATGTATTAGCGCATCCTACAATGAATACTTCAGATGGAGGACGACCTGATTGTTGAAACGATGTAAACAACACTTGCAAATACAAGGGACGGGAACAAAAGGAGCACAAAGTCAAGACGGGTCCAGGCATAGTTAGTTGCTGCAAAAATTGTATGATATAGCAGACAATTGTATAATAAAGAAACTAGTAAAGAGTATTGTCAATGCCAGCAAACATAGAGAAGAACAAACAAAGAAAACACAAGCCAATAAGTTACCCTCCGTGTACCAGATCAGAAATTAATGTTACACCCTGAACGTATTACACAGTTGTATCGTAATCGGACGATACTGAGTAGGAATGTATACTACTCTCCATCGGTCTCGATACACCGCGTGGTACATACCCTGTAGCGTTAATTTTTATGTAGAATGCTCTAGGTTTGGTAATATAAAACTTATATACGCGTATAATTCACTGGCACTATCAAATCCATTGGTTCATGACCGCGCGGACATCAGCTCTCCATCCATTTCTATACTGACATAATATTTTTCCTATCCTCTATATAATTTACTTCCCTCAAATGTTTAATGTTATTCTCCCACTTCATTCTTGACCTACCTCCAGAGCGTTTTCATTCTGGTTTTCCTACATACAGTTTCCATATCTCTCTTTCATTCTCCATTTGTGCCACATGTACAGTTCATCGCAGTATACGAGACTTAAAAAAACTCAATGATGCGACAGGCCTAGAAGGTCCTTGGCCCACCAGCCGGCTGCTGGCCTCACGCTACGAGACTTAATTATTTTTATTATATATGCTATGGTTTCCCATGAAGATCACTTAGTTCACTGTTATGTATTTTCTCCATTCACCTGTCTGTCCATCTCTCTTCGGTCCAAAATTTTTCCTAAGAACTTTATTCTCGAACACTTGTAATATTTTCTCCTCCTTTAAAGTAAGAGTTCATGTTTCGCAAAGGCAAGGCATTAAATTTTATAAAATACATTATAAAACAGCAGACAGATAAACAAAATTAAAATAAGACACTAAAACATAGTGGAACAAACTGAAAGAAGCGTAAATAATTCTGAAGTGCAAGGAGAAAAGAGAACATTAAAGAAGAAAAACCAAGTTCATAAAAAGAAAACCTAAGAAAATGAAAAAAAAGTTACTGGAATAAACAATAAAATGAAAAAAAATATATAGGCTAACAAAATTAAAAGAAAGAAATGTAGAATTTAGAAATGAAGAAAGATAGAAATGATCGAGCAAGGGCGAAAAAACAGAGAGGGATTGATATGATATTGTACATATTAACGCCATTTAATATTCCAGATCATTAGCTGTAATTTAATTCTGGTCATAAAAGGACATACAAATTTTGATCATAGGTATTTTTTTTTCCAGGTTTCAGGACTTTTCTACTAACTGTAAATCTTGGACACGTCTCAAAAGCTTTACTTCCCGTCCTAAGAAATTTATACAGTACATGTCCCAGGTTTTGAAACCTGCTGTTATCGTATATATATATTTTTTTTTTTTCATCCACCCATAGTAATTCTGCCCGAAGGCAGGTCCTTCACTGCAATCATAGCATTTTCATGCTATGCTTGCAGCTTTACTAGGGAATTGTAGGTGTGGTAGCTTCCCGTTGCTTTCCATACCGGTGAAGGATGATATTGATGATGATGATGACCATATGATTTCGGGGACCGTTTGAGTCTTAAAGTTTCCCTGACATTTGTCTTACAGGTGAGGAAAAACCCCAATAAAAACTTCACCCAGAAAAACTCCCGACCGGTGATCGAACCCGGGCCCGCTGCGTGACAAGGCAGCACGCTACCTCGAGACCACAGCGGTGGACATATATATATATATATATGATTGAAATATAGCAGGGACAATTGGATACGAAGTTCCAAAATTAAATCAAAATTGTAAGTGGCACAGATGAGATTTTTACATCCATTCCTAAATTTGACAATAATAGACAAGCAAAAAAACGCAGATATACGCGATAAATTAATAGTTCAAAATATAGTTGAAGAAATTCAGAATTATCAAATCAATTGGTTACAACATGTCTGAAGTACAGATCATCTCGCTTTCCTAAATTAGTAATGAAGTATCAACCTAAAGGACGATGAGATAAAGGAAGGCCAAAACTAAGATGGACTGACCAACCACATTTTTGAGGTCTGATAGAAACAAGCTAAAAAATTACCTAAACTGAACAAGTCCTTGATGATTATATATACAGAGAGAGAGAGAGAGAGAGAGAGAGAGAGAGAGAGAGAGAGAGAGAGAGAGAGAGACAAATACAGAGAGAGAGACAGATACAGAGAGAGAGAGTGAGAAAGAGAGAAACGTGTTGTCGATGATATTACGAAAAATCTAGACATTTGAATAATATCAGGTTGATAACTCTATTTAATAGATTGGCATGGGCTGGACACATTATTCGTATGGACAACAGAAGGATCACAAAAAAGAATTTACAATGAGCAACCTCCATTGGCCAAAAAAGTTGGAAGACCTAAATTATGATGGGAGGATAGTATATATTCAAAACATTAAGATTTTAAAAATAAAAAAACTGGAAGAATGAAGCTAAGAACAGGGAAGTCTGGCATAAGCTTCTGAAGGCGGCCAAGGGCCACATGGAGCTGTCGAGCCTATGATGATGATGATGATAACTATATAGCATGGCAGGCCTAGAAGACCCTTGGCCTACAGCCGGCTGCAGGCCTCACGTCGAGTCCCGGACTGTTAAAAATTAAACTGTAATTTCTAAAAAAGAAACTATTCCACATCATGAGAAGATAAAATGTATGAAGAAAAATAAATGAATGAAGAAACGAAGGAAAGATAATAAATGAAAGAGGGGAAGTTAAAGAACAGGAACTACAATGGTAGAATACAAAGAATTTTAATATAATTTGTATGCTATCAGTTAGAATCGCCTGAAATTAATTAATCACGTGATAAATCTCACAGTAGACGCACCACACCTACGCATTATGACGCACAATAAGAAAACGCATCAGAGAGTAAAGTGTTTTCCTTACACTCTTTGCAGCCCATTGATTAGCATGTATACAATCATTTTTCATATTTCACCTTGGCACAAGCTATCCAACAGCTGCCACGCCCACCTGTCAAGCATGTCAGCTTCCGGTGTAATGAGCTCAACCCCCCACACTCTTCTCTTTTCGTAAAACCCTTCCTTTCCTCCCTCACTGACACAACAATACATTCGTAATATATTACACAAACACCTCATTGCGATAGGCGTCTATCCTGTAATATGAAGCGTTTGTCAAAATCTAATTTCATCTAGTCGTTGATTAGAACACTGTGTGATAGATAGGAACTAGGAATGTGGGATTGGGAGGGGTTGCAGAAGTTGGAAATCTGCTTTGTAATAGCTTAGTCTTTATAGGAAAACCCCATAACATCTCATTAGCGAGTAGACGAGGGATTGCACCCACAATGGATAACGGTGTACCTTTTGAATGTAAACGCATTTACATTGCCACTGACATTATTGATTTACGAATTAGAAAATGATTACAAAGGGAACTCATAAAAAATACCTAGAGTGAAGTTAAGAAATACATTCCTTTAATGATTCTGGCTAGAGAAACAATTTTTCGGTTGAATTATTTTTGGAAATATCTTTGTAGTCATAGTTATTATATTTCTATCATTGTACTTTTAAGAAGTTGATAAAAATTATTATTATTATTATTATTATTATTATTATTATTATTATTATTATTATTATTATTATTATTACCTTAACTAACAGATCTAATAATAAGACTAATTATTGAGTCAATAATTAGTCCTGAAAATGATAGCTTCGCTATTGAAACTAGTTGGCTCTTTAAAATTTTAATTTGGTGATTTGGGGTTTTTACTGATTATGTATAATAAATACAAATCTATCACCATGAAGATTTCCTAATTTTATACACAAGTAATTTAGAGTGAGTTCTATTACTATTTCCACTAATTATTCTAATACATCTTTTCGGTAGAATAATAACTTTTTCTCCCGAATATTTATGGTTGCCCCACAATAAAATTCCATAGCTGAGATGACTAAATATGTCTGTAATAAACCATTAATAAAGATTTTTGCATCATCATCCTTCACGGATAAGTCTTTCCCTGTTCCGATCTCACATCTGTTAAGCCCAGAGCTTTCTTTATCTTCCTACCGATATTCGTCCTCCATGATTATATACCAGTGCCATCTTTGGTATTCTATCATCTGTCATTCTTTGCAGATGTCCTATCCAATTGTTTCTGTGTTCTTCTATTTGTAGGAGAAGTGGATGTATTTTTTAGTTCCTCTCTAATATTCTCATTTCTAATATGTTCTTGTCTTGTACAACCTTTCACAGCCCAAGGAATCTCATTTCCGCCTGAATTTTACTTTTTTCTTTTTCCTTCAGAATCCAGGCCTCACTTCCATACATCGCCATTGGTAGTGCCATCGTTGAGTAAAATCTTAGCTGCGTATCCTTTCTAATTTTGTCCCTCAGTGTTCGTCTGATTGTTCCACAAATATGTTGAAATTTCTGGATTTTCTTATTTATATCTTGTTCTTCTTCATAATACATATATCCTCCTCCAGGTTGGGGGTTGTGCGTCGGGCTGGAAACCCATCTCGTAATACTATCTTTCTCAAAGGTCTCACACGATTAAGCCGGACGGAATAAAGATTTTCTACCTAAGCTTTGAGTAAGGACTCTCAAGATGAATAAACTTCTACTAGCTTAGTTGGTAATGTGGTCAATATGTGATATCTACCCTAAATCAGAGTCAAGATAAATACTTAGAAACTTAACACTTAAATTATAAATTATACTTGAGTTTCATTTAATATCAATTGTTTTGCTTGAATCAGATGTCATGGAAGGTAAGGGATGTGGTAAGTGTTGGTGTAGTGACATTTGGAAAAGTGAACAGCCCGAGAAAAAACCCGAAAAAATCCGATATGATTCATCACTAGAGCCCGGATTTGTATGAAAAATAAAGTACTAAATATGCATGCAAATATGCATGGAAAATGTAGAAAATATGCACCCTAAATATCCAAAAACAGATTGTAATAAAATCAAATACATTACTTGCTTTGTGGGTAATCATACCTCATTCCTGGCTTTTACAGGAGGCAAGGAAAGGTCTCCCAGAGGATTTCTCGTGTGAAGCTTCTTCATATGTCAGTGAAGGAGGTGTTGTACAATGAAAATGTACTTTCTACATCGCATGATGTCACAGGTGCATATGAAAAACACCACAGTTCTTCTTCAGGGAATTTCTCTTCGATTACAGCTATTTCACTATCACCAGAGAGCATTTTGCTAATTTGACAAATTCTATTTTTGCAGGATTTTTATGTAATACTTCAATAAGCTAATTATATGCTATTTTAGCAATACCATTATATTATTTCTCAAGGCCCACGGGTATTCCCCTCTTACACAGATGTAAATATACACTTTACGCTTATATCAAATTGATTACAGATACTTTATTAATTTAAAAAATATTAATTAATAATTTAATTAATTACTAGTAATCAACTGAAGGGGGAAATTATAATTTAATACCACATTCAGGAGTAAAATATGCATTTATGCATTAAAAATCTAAAATAAGCATACCTTTTAATGCGTAAAACAATACATGCACTTTGCATACAAATCCGGGCTCTACCACTCAAGATCCGCCCGGATTCGAACCTGAGATCCCAGTCAGCGCAGCATGCGCGAGTTATGAATTTGGCAAACATTAGTCAATGAGTTTCGACCAAAGAATTCTTACTTAAAATCCGTGTATTTGAATTATTTCCACTCTTTGTAAATACAATGTTTTAAATGTATTATTACACGACGCAGCCAAAGTAACTGAAAGAATAATAGTTAGCTTTTTTGTACAGAAGATAATGCAAGAATAATGTATACATGGTTTGTCACCTTGCCTAAAAGCCACTTACAACTAGATTACTGGATTCACCAGAGCGCGACACAACTTTGTAAAACAAAGTTCCAGCAAAACTTGTTGTCTCTTCAGTAACCAAGTCCCCGTATCACATCCCGACTATAATACTTGTTGCACACATGCATCATTATGTTAATCGAATTTTCTTTCATTTTGCTCTACTATAACTAATTCACTGGCGCTATCGAACCTGCTGTAAGTACATTGCAGCGCGGACATAAGCTCTCCATACATCCCTATCCTGAGCTAATGTTTTCCACTCTTCCTCTGTATAATCTACTTTCCTCAAATCATTTAAATGTTATACCTCCACCTCATTTTTGGCATGCATATAGGTGCTTTCCTTCTAGTTTTCCTACAAGGAATTTCCATGCCCTCCTTTCATTCGCCATCCGTGCAACATGCCCTGCTCAACATGCCCTACGAGACTTAATCATCATCATTTTCTTTCATGGATTACATCTATGCGTGTTCCGATCTCACATTTGTTGAGCCTAGCGTTTTCTTGGTCTTCCTATCCATCTTAGTCCTCAATGCCATCACTTCCATCAATGCCATCTTTAGTATCCTATCCTCTGTCATTCTCTGCAGATGTTCTATTCAGTTCTTCCTGTGTTCTTCTATTTGTTGAAGAAGTGGTTGTACTTTTATTTCCTCTCTAATATGCTCATTTATAATATGTTCTTCTCTTGTACAACCTTTCACCGCCCGCAGGAAGCTCATTTCCACTAGCTTTATCTCTGATGAAGCTATAACCAAGACCGTTCGTACGTGGTGAAGAACCACATCGTGCAATAGGTGGCCCTACTTTGACTGAATACGGCGGATCTAGACATGGCTGTCGAAAAAAAAAAAAACACACATTTTACCCCAAGTGTGAGTATTGGTAAGGGCGTAGGAGAAGGAAAACTCCGAAAATAAATCCGGGAAGAGGAATCTCGTCAACCGAGGAGAAGGCAAACTTCTAAGGGAAAGGGACCAAAAGAGAAATACCTCTGGTCCTCCAGGCTGGGGGTTGTGCGTCGGACTGGAAACCCACCAAGTAAAAAATTTGTTTCTCCGCAATCTCACATGATTAAGCCGGACGGAATTAAAAGACGAGACTTAATGCAGCTTCTAATACAAACAAGTCCTTAGTAATATGAAATTAAAATTATAGAGTACTATGATTAGTATAATCTCATTAAGACCTACTCACTTTAGGAGTGAAAAAATTCGACATAATCCCTGAGTATGAAGCAGGCCATGACCCTTGGGGAATGAAACAGGCTGAATTCATTATCATACATATAGTATTAATACGCCAATAAAACTAAATATATGGTAACATGTAGAAATACATTATAACTTAAAATGGAAATGGACAGCTAATGACAAATGAGGGAAATTTTGAGGAAGTGACCGAGTTCAAATACCTAGGAACAACAATCACAAATAGGAATGTAATGCATAAAGAAATTAAACATAGTCTCAATTCTGGAAATGTGTGCTATTATGCATTACAGAGACCTTTGATGTCCCAACTCCTTTCAAAAAACGTTAAAATGAAATTATATAAAACTATTACTCTACCAGTTATATTATATGGATGCTAAACATGGAGTCTTACTTTAAGGGAGGAAAGGAGATTACAAGTATTTGAGAATACAGTTCTTAGGAAATTTTTTGGACAGACAGGTGAATGGAGAAGACTACTAAAACAGTGAACTACATAGGTAGTCTTTATAGGAAGCCAGATATAATGAGAACAGTTAAATCTCGTAGACTGCGATGGGAAGGACATGTGGCACGAATGGGGAATGAGAGACGTGCATGGAAGCTTCTTGTAGGAAAACCAGAGGGAAAACGCCCAGTTGGTAGACCAAGAATGAAAGGGGAGAATAACATTAACTATGATTTGAGGGAAGTAGAGTATACAGGGAATGATTGGAAAGCATTAGGTCAGGATAGGGATGTATGGAGAGCTTATGTCCGCGCGGCCATGAACCTACGGGTTCGATAGTGCCAGTGAGTAAGTAAGTATAGTATTAATACGCGTATATTTAAGTCGGCGAATAGTCAGGGTTATCCAATCTACCAATAAACGTGTTGTATTACTTCCCTATAGTTGAAATGAGAGATTTAGCGCTGGATTTTAATGCCTTGCAGTTAAAAACGGCAAATAATTTTTCGGACACGACCTTGATACATCACAACGCTTCTCTGGAAGAAATTTCAAAGTATCTTTCAGCATGCAATGGTTGTCAGTTCCTTTGTAGGTTAAAATTAATCGACAATCTCATGTCCAGTATTGAATATCGACGCTAATGATTTGCGATTTTAAATGATATCTTTAAATATGATGGCATAGAAAATATGGCAAAAAAACTAAAAGAAGAATATGAAAAATGGGGACTTTATTATATAGGCCTACATATAGAGAAAACTAAATACCTGTGTATAGGAGAAAAAGGGAAAATATATTTTTCAACAATGGAGAAGAACTAAAACCTAGTATTGAATGCACCTATTTAGATACACAATTACATCATTCAGGCGAAAACACAGTGGAAATTAAAAATAGAATCGCACAAACAAAACAAGCAATAAATGCTTTGAACTCTGTTTGACGAAGCAAAAATATTACAAAAAAATAAAAAAATTACAAATATATCAAACCATAATTCAGAACATTTTAACATATGGCGCTGAAGTTCGTAAATTCCTACCAGGGAAATAAACATAAATTTAAGAACAGGAATGGATGTTTTAAGAAGATCAGCTGGAAAATATAGAGGGAATAGAATACGAAATAAAGAAATAAAGGCAATTATGGGTGTGTGAGTGAAAAGAAAAGTGTGTTATAGAAAAGAAAAGATTAAAGTGGCATGGCCATTTCAAAAAATGTCAGAGCAAATATTGGCTAAACTTATTATGGAATGGAACCCAATTGAAATGAAGAAAAAAAGGAAGACCAAAGAAAACCTGGATAGAGGGTGTACAAGCGGCTATGATTGTCAGAGGATTGTAGGAAGATCAATGGATGAACGGAGAGGAATGGCGTTTGGTTTCCGGAAGACGGCGGCAGCTGTCATGATACCGGATGATAATGATGATCGTTGAGTATTATCTAAGTATGATCAATCAAACTGAACATGTTATGTATGTTTGGAAGACTCTGTATATTAGAAGAGTTTGCAATTGAAACGTTTGGTAATTCCATTGAAATCAGTTGCAGACCAATCGACAAGTGACTTTAATACTACATTCTCTGGTATTAACCCATGTCATTGGCTTTTAATCTGGGTTAAGTAGTTGACAGTGGGAAAATATCTATTTGTGCGAAACAAGTGAAACTCGACGCAGCACTGCACCATGCTGTGACATGTGACATGTTTAATGGCAATACGTATCATATTCACCCGAGATCATCATATTTAATAACCCGTAAAGCTAAGATAAATCGGAAACGCTTCTTTGCCAATATTTCGCTGAATACATTCCACCCTACGTACATTTATAACACATAAGCGTCAGCAAGAAAACACTGCATATAAAGCAGTTACATAAGCTATCAATCTTAAACTTATCGACATCTTTGTCTCTTATTTATTTATTTATTTATTTATTTATTTATGTTACATTTTAAAACAAAGATAATGCTGGTCGACAAAAAATGAACTTTTTTTCTTTCACAAGAATAAAAATATGAGATTTTAGAAGTATTTTTCATCCTGAATTTAAATATCATTTGCTTTTTCCAATAAGGCAAGAGTTTTCTGTGATATTCATTTACTTTTTATAATTTTTTATAATTTTTAATAAAATCCATCTAACTCTAACTCATTCTGACTTATCTAGAAAGTGGTATGGTGATTTTCGGGCATATTTTGCATCTGGAACATCTCTTTTCTTGGTCCAACAATAGTCAGCCAGCATATAAGAACCCCACTTGCCTTGGTACCTCTTTTCCATTATGGAAATTTGCTGATGAAAACGATCATCTTGCTCATCAGAGACAGCCCCAAGATTTTCCAGAAAGAAGTATATGTGAGAGCTTGAATAAAATCGCTACGTATAAGGTAAAGGTTCTTATGACAGGTCAAAGAAAATGCTAAAATCAATTTAAAAAAGTAGTTGCCACAAAAAAAACTGTGCCAGATGGAAAAAATCTGCCTAAATATCTGAATTCAGTAAGAAAAAAAGCAATAGATTCACTAATCAGATTTCTAGTGAAGAAAAATTTATCCACCAGTGTAATTACTATGTCGTTTATGGAATCTGTCAGTTGAACGCAGCATTTACTAATCTATCTATCTGTAATGGCGTAGCCCATTGTTGAGCCATACCGTCTCCTTTGTAAGGAGTTACTAGACCAAGTTCATTTTTAATTACCTTATTTGCTCATAGATGTCATGGATGGCATGCTGTCAAAACACCGACCCAATGAGACATCTAACAGGCAACTAAGGTACGAGTATTAGTAAGACGTTGATGTCGGTAAATTATGCTTAGAGGACTCGCTATTCAGGCTTAAGGATCTTTTACGAGCCTAAAAATCTTCCGACTCGGGACCCATGGCTTAGAGTCCTAAAAAATCCATCGACCCCGGCCGAGTTTGAACCGACGACCCTCCAGAGGCAAGGAGCATAACCACTAGTTCACCTCGGTCGACCCGCATTTACTAAGATCCTCCACTAACTGAAAACAGCTACCTAATATCCATCCAATGTCTACCCCTATGGTCTGCAGGTTCGATCCCGCTTGGGACAAGTTTCCTGGGTGAGTTTTTTTTTTCTTGTAAGACAAGTGTCAGGAGATTTTCAAGGCTCAAACGGTCCCCGAATATCATATGGACATCATAATTTATATTCACCTTAGATTAAGCTTAGGGTTAAGAAATCTCCTGGCGCACCACTGCATCATCATCATCACCCATCATAATCGGGACAGCCGTAACACTGCCTTCCAGGCGCCCCATTCACAGAAATGGGTTACAATTACGCCAATGCCAGGAGAGAACACTAGAAATTCGAACAAATCATTTATTTTAATTTTGGCTATCATCTGATGTATTTTTCTGCCTGTAACCTTCTTTCCGATGACCATTCCTTCTAGGGCATCCTTCAGCAGGCAGCTTCTTCTTAGCCAGAGATCAATCCAATTTATTTTACTCTTCTTTACGGGTTCCTGGTCTTCCCTCACTCACTCTGTCTAGCACATATTCATGTTTTATTTTGTCTGTCCATTTTATACACTACACCCTTCTCCATATCCACATCTTAAAAAAGTTTCCAGTCGCTTTTCCTTATTCCGTCGTAATGAAAAGATTTGTCTTCAGGAGATTCCCGGGATGAACATAGGCTATAAGAGAGTTGTGATACTCACCCTTTGTAGTGGAAAACGTAAAAAAAAGTAGCTCTTTGGACGCTGAAATGGCTTACGCTGCCTAAACCATAACAAATGCACAATATTAATGTACACAGAATTGAATATCTCAAAAAGCTCCTCAAAAAAGTCCGCAATAGCATATGTTTATCTCTTACGGATAACTCACAATAACCATTTTTGTCTTTCATTGATGCCAAGAAGATCGAGACAAGTACGTAGATTCCTGTACAACATAGCAGCACATGGCGGGTATTGTTTTCGGATAATTCACAATAACGAATTTTGTCTTTTAGCTCATTTATGCCAAGAAGATCGAGATAAGTAGATTCTCGGGTAATCAGCACGGGGAATCTTAAAATATAAATTATAATTATTTTTCCTTTTACTTATTCAACTAAACATAAAAGCACATTCATTTTCATTCATTTAGGCGTAGCAGCGCACGCCGTGTATTAGCTTTGTGTATATATATATATATATATATATATATAAAATTTGATCTTGGTAATTTTCGGTGTCGGTGAAGATATGTTCATTTTTATATATTAAATATGCCCATTCAAACAACATCAATAGTTTCGTATGTTCGGAAGTGGGTAATACAAAACTGTTTTAAATCTTCCATTATTAGGAAACGCTTAAAATGCCCGCATAATGAGATTCGTTCTTGTGTAGTATAAAGTAGATATAATATTCAACACCCCTGTTTCTATGAAATATATCTTATAGTAAAGTCATTTACGCATGAGTTTCCTAGTATAAGATTAGCCAATACTTGGAGATACGCCAATGCTAGGATATCGCTAAGTAAGCCACGATATCATTATCAAGTGTTGTGCGAATTTCGAAAGCAACAGATCATCAACTACTGTATGCAACTTTAATTCTTTTGATCCTGCTTAAAACAGCCATTTATACATTCATAATGTCATATAGACAGTAGTTATAATTAAGAAGATCTTTTCTCTAATTATTAAGAGTGTATTTTTTATTATTTTTACACGCTTTATATTAGCTTCACCTGTAGGCCTACCTATCTTTGTAACGGAATATTTAAACACGATTTTCACCCACATAGAAACATTGTATCGACTTGAAACGTTGTATAGGCCTACTTGTAAAGGACCAATGACAATACAATAATTTCATATTTTTTTCTAAGATCCCGGCCAGGATCATCCCGACATAAAAAAATAAATACCGGTATAATAGGTTGCCAATTTATCGACTTTTAGTCCATCGTTGTAATAAATTAATATTATATCCTCTGGTAGCTCAGTTGGTAGAGCGGTGAACTGTAGTGGTATATAATTTCAGTAAACCATAGGTCGCTGGTTCAAATCCGGCACGGAGGATTTTTTTTTAGAAAAGTATTAAGCAATTAAATTTTCATGGGATTCCGGTTTATGGCAATCAATTAAACTAAACAATAAAAAAATAATAGTTTAAAAAAATAAAACAACACGCTTTATCAGAAAACCAAACTAAAAAATAAAAAATAAATAATAATTTTAAAAACTAAAACAACACGCTTCATTAGAAAACCGAACTAAAAAAAGGAAAAATAATTTTAATTCCCAACACGCTTGAGATAAAATTAAAGTGGTCAACAAAAAAATCATCTCCAACACATCTAGAATAAAACTAGAGTCATCTACAAAAAAAAATAATAATTTTACCATCAAAAGCGTGGGGTGCTTTTTATGGTTTTTACGTTTCCTTCTTAGAGACTTTACTTTTACCAATATCTGTTTATTATCAAATATATTAATTGATATAGAGCACCCAACGCTTTTGATGGTAAAATTATTTTTTTGTACATAACTCTAGTTTTATTCTAGATGAGTTGGAGATGATTTTTTTTGTTGACCACGTTAATTTAATCCCAAGCATGTTGGAAATTAAAATTATTTCTTAGTTCGGGTTTTTAATAAAGCGTGTTGTTTTAGTTTTTTTAAACTAACATTTATTTCCTGAAATTCCTAAATTGAACGTAGGGCAGCAGCAAAGTTCCTTCAGCATACTCTGCTCCAGTCAGGCAATTCACTTGTTTCCAGATATTCCCTCCCTTTGCTTCCTCCCCTACTGATCGTTTCCAAGTTTTCCAAAATCTTCCCATCTTTCTTACTCCTTGCGGATTCCAATCTAGTGCAGTCTTCTCGACGGCTCCGTCTGGTTTTCTCAATGTGTGGCCTATCCAATTCCACTTTCTTTGTTTTATCTTCTTCTTCTTCTTCTCCTTCTTCACTTCACGGGCTAGGCAAATTGCCTGTTCCGCCTCACAATTGTTCTGTCCATCTTTTCACTGGCCTTCCTACATTCCTTGAACCTCTTGGCTTGTAATTGAATGCTGCTCTTGGTAGTCTTGTTATATTCATTCGTTCCACATGTGTAAACCATTACTCTCGATATTCTCTGATTTTCTCATCCGATGGATATATATTTAACTCTGTTCTAATATCTTCATTCCTTATCCGATCCAATCTTGTGGAGCCTTTTGTTCTTCTAAGGAAGTTCATTTCTGCGCTTTGTATTCTACTTTGCAATTTTTTGGTCATTACCCAAGTTTCGCTCCCATAAAGTAATGCAGGAACTGCCAATGTTTTATAAAACTTCAATCTAATATCTGCTCTTGTTTTATTCTTTAATGTTTTATGTAAAGTTCCGCATATCATTTGAAATTTCGACAGTTTCATATGTATGTCTCTTTCAGTTTTTGTGTTATAGTAAAATTACAACCCAAGTAATTAAAATGTGTTACTTGTTCCAGAGGTTTGTTGTCTATTACGATTTTTGATCTTATATGATCGGTTCCCCAAAATGCCATTATTTTTGTTTTTTCTTTTGATATTTTGAAATTATATTCTTGGCATAACTGATTTAATTGATGTAAAGAGTACTGCAAATTAATTTCATTTTCTTGAATAATAACCACATCGTCAGCATACATTAAAACGTTTAATATTTTAAAACGGTCCATTTTTATAGCTATATTAACAATACTTTTCCAATTTTGGATGATGTCATTAAAATATAGATTAAAAAGGGTAAGTGTTCTGTGTTTTATTTGGTGACATATTGGAGATTGATTGGTTTATCTCCATTGCTCTTCATTTGACGTTATTTCCGGACATCTTATATTTAAATTACACCTAGACATATGTTTACAAAGATCTGCAACTTTTTATTTGCTGTTTCTGTAACTTTCCATGTTTCGCAACCATAGAGCGGGGCTGATTTTACGTTGGTGTTGAACAGTCTAAGTTTTGTCTTCAATGAGATGTTCATAGCTGAACATAGGTTAAGAGTGAATTACCTAGGAAAAGTAATTACAAACAGGAATGAGGTGCACAAGGAAATTAAACATAGGCTCAATTCTGCAAACGCATCCTATTATGTATTACAGGGACCCTCGCCATCCCAACGTCTCTAAAAATTTCAAACTTAAAATATATGAAACTCTTGTTCTCAAACAATTTCTTATGAAGTAAGATAGGCGTTAATTTTATTATCTATTCTTTTGTTTCAAAGCTGTGAACTCGAGGTGCTACCTTGTCACACAGTGGGCCCGGGTTCGATTCCCGGTCGAGATAGGCACCTGGGTGTAAGTTTGTTTCGGGGTATTTCTTCATCTGTAAGACAAATGTCAGGAAGCTTAGGGTCCAACGCGGTCCCCGAAAATTATCTGGCCATCATCATCGTGCTTATCATTATCATCATCAACCTTCACCGGCGTGGAAAACAACGGGAAGCTAGTACATCTATACTTCCCTAGTAAAGCTGCAAAGCATAGCATGAAAATACTGTGATTGCAGTGAAAGACCTGCCCGCGGACAGAATTACCATAGAATAGAATTGTTCTTTTGGTGGGTAATTATGATTTGATAACATTTAATGTATTCCAGGATTACTTTCTATAAATTATATTTTTGACTATTCCTTTACCTCTTGTATAGGCCTATTATATGGTTTTGCAAAACTTGGACTCTTACTTTAAGGAGAAAGAAACGATTACGAGTATTTGAGAATAAAGTTTTTAGGAAAATGTTTGAACCAAAGATATATATATATATATATATATATATATATATATAATATATATATATGAAAAGAAATATGAATGCTTGAGTCGGGATTTGAACCCGAGTCTCTAAACTCGGTATGTTTAGCGCTCTAACCAAGTGAGCTACCTAAGTACTCCAACACAAACATAATTTTTTCTTATATATGTAGTATTCTCAATTCACACAAGAGGTAGCGGGAAGTCGTTCCAACTGACATCTAGTGGCCACCATAACAGGTAAGCAATTTTTCAAAGAGAATATTTAAAGTTTGTCATGGTTTATTCGTACGGTGCAAAAGTTGAATTTGCTTTTGTGAATTAGTAAACTATATGGCATTGTAAGCCGACCGCGGTGGACTAGTGCTTATGTACCTTGCTTCTGGTCCCGAGGATCGAAGGTCCAAACCCGGCCGGGGTCGATGGATTTTTAGGATGGAAATATGTCCTCCGGGAAGGATTTTAATCCATGCGTCCCGAGTCTGAAGATTTTTCAGACTCGCAAAAGAACCATAAGCCTGAATAATGATATCTCTATGCAAAAAATTTACCGACCATATCATCCTAGTAATACCTTAGATGCCTACTAGATGTCTCATTGTGTCAGTATGTAGACCGTATAGGATTCATGACATCTGTAGGCGAATAAGCGTAACTAAATTAACTTGGTATAATAAATCTTAACAAAGCAGAGGCTAAGTCTCAATATTGGACTGATATGCCACTGTAGATAGATTTCTACATTCTATAGTAATTCTGCCCGAGGTTAGGTGATGTACTACAGGCCTTTCATAGCATTTTCATGCTATGCTTTGCAACTTTACTAGGGAATTGTGGGTGTGGTAGCTTCGCATTGCTTTCCACACCCGTGAAATGATAAACATGTTAATGATGACCGGATGATTTTCGGGGACCGTTGGGCCCTACGCTTCCTGACATTGTCTTACTAGTGAAAAGAAACGAACAAATAAAACCTTACCCAGGAGCCTGTCCCGACCGCGAATCGAATCCGGGACCGCTACGTGACAAGGTAGCACGCTACCTCGAGACCACAGCGGTGGACTAGATAGATATGGCTCTCTAATGTTACTTTTTCGGTATTTTTGTAAAATCCTAATGTACTGAAATGAGATAGTACGAAATAAAGGGCATACATCTAGAAAAAAGGGAGATATAATTATGTTTTAACCCCATGTCTATGGAGTGACGCAAAAAATGCAGACTGAAGTAATTGAGTGGTGGGTTTTTGTAACGACTGAAAAATAGGGAAGAGAGAAGTTTTAACAAACTGTCGAAAATATCGTGACCAGTGGACGATAGTGAAGTTTTCGTCGTCAGGTAGAAGGACATCATTAATTTTATTGAGGTTCCGCACCCGAGCTCTCACTTCGGGCTTCTCGCGACAGCATCAACGTCGTAAGTACCACTATCGCAAAATAATGAGGATTGTTCTCTAAAACTTTGAGTGGACTCTATTACAACGTGTTCCAACACTCGTTTTAAGAGAAGATACCTGTTATCGTACCTGAGAATTTCTAACAAACACTTGTTCTAGGTATATTTTTATTAGTCTTTTAAAATTTGAACTTTCTTTACCAAGCCGACTCTTAAATCAAATTATAGTTTATTTATTTATTATTATTAATTATTATTATTATTATTATTATTATTACTATTATTATTATTAAATTATTATTATATAAATTTCAACAATGGAGAAGAACTATAACCTAGTATTGAATACACTTATTTAGGAACAAAATTAGACCATTCAGGTGATAACACAGTGGAAATTAAAAATAGAATCGCACAAACAAAACAAGCAATAAATGCTTTAAACTCTGTTTGGTGGAGCAAAAATATTACAAAAAATAGAAAATTAGAAATATATCAAACCATGATTCAGAGCATTTTAACATATGGTGCTGAAGTCTGGCAAATTCCTACCAGGGAAATGAAAAGAATTTTAAGTAAAGAAATGGATGTTTTAAGAAGATCAGCTGGAAAAATCAAGAATGTATAGAATACGAAATAAAGAAATAAGGGAAAATATGGGTGTACAAGAGGAGCGGGACATCATATACATTATAGAACAGAAAAGATTACAGTGTGGACATGCCAAGAGAATGCCAGAGGAAAGATTGCCTAAAATTGTTATGGAATTGATCCCAATGGAAAGGAGGAAGAGAGGAAGACCGAAGAAAACTTGGATAGAAGAGGTACAAGCAGTTATGAATATTAGAGGATTGGATGAAGATCAATGGATGGACAGAGAGGAATGGCGTTTGGTTTTCGGAAGACGGTGGCAGTTGCCATGATACCGGGTTATTATTTATTATTATTATTATTATTATTATTATTTGTATTTCTATCCATAGGAGAAAATGGTATGAGCATTTTTTTCAGAATGGATACCAACAGATTGCCTAGGAAAAGTCTGAACTATCAACCAAGAGGAGGAAAAAGAAATCGGGGACGCCCACGAAAGAGATGGACACTCACTAACTAACTCACTGGCCATGAACCGTGCGGACATAAGCTCTCCGTACATCCCTGTGCTATTGTTTTCCAATCATCCCCTGTATAATCTACTTCCCTCAAATCATAGTTAATGTTATTCTCCCACCTCATTCTTTGTCTTGTAAAGCAACTATATCCGAAGGTGATTTATCTAATTCCCACGTTAATACCTCTAGCGCCCCGCTATTTTAAATGTTCCAACATTCCATGTTCCTAGGAACATGTTTGAGCCTTTGACATGGGTTCCCTGAAGTAGACCCCGCCCGGAGAACCGAATGGGGGACTATTTGACCACCGGACAAATTTACCCCAGTTGGAGCCCATGTCCGCATTTCATGACGGTTGTATTTTTACGGTGAAAGATCGTCACTCTTTCGACCAAGGTACTTTTTTTTTTCGTCTGGCTTATCACCTTCGGCCAGTCCTGTTGCTTTCTACACCGTGGGATGATGATGATGGCCAGATGATGTTCGAGGATCATTTGGACCTCAAAGCTTCCTAACATTTGTTTTTCAGGCGAGGGAAAAGTCGGAAGAAAAACTCGAACAAATTTCTCTGCATATTCCACGGAAATAGATACTTTAAATGTTTTGAGGAGGAAAAATAGTGTCCTATTATCCAAACGTTGACAAAGTGTAATTTTTTTGCAATAGTTACGTCAGTTACCATTGAATTCATCGATATTCAAACATATTATTTATTTTTTGAGAATCGAAATTGGGTAATTTATTATGAAATTTCGAATTCATCTCACTTTAGTTCAAAAGTGTCGTAAGTGAAACTGTTAGAGGATAATATATAGCAGGGCCGTGATAAGAGAATGCAAACCAGACAGAGGCGCACGCCATGAATTATGATATTAGCTCTATCTGACGGGAAACACGTCAAGATATTGCTAAATTACGGCCTTCATTTTTCAATAAACCAAAGTTACACTTGTTAAATCTTCAATAGAACTAATATACGACCATTCACATATATAGGCTGCAAGGTTTCAAGTTAAAGCATTTCTACCTGATCACAAATGATAGATTGACAGTCTATTATTTACGGATTATCATTCACGCATCATCGCCATAACCCACTGGCACTATCGAACCCGTTGGTTAATGCCCGCGTGGACATAAGCTCTCCTCACATACCTATCCTGAGCTAATCATCAACTGTATAATCTACTTCCCTCAAATCATAGTTTAATGTCATTCTCCCACCTCAGTTTTGGTCTTCCAACTGGGCTCTTTCCCTCTGGTGCCCTTTAAAGAATAATCCATGTTCCTCTTTCATTATCCTTTCGTCCCAAATGTCCACAATGCAGTCCACAACATTTAACTGTCCTTATCAAACCTGGTTTTTGGGCCAAAAAGAGATAAACATACTGGTGAACGGAGAAAACTGTATAAAAGCGAGCTACATGATATGCATAAGAAGCCAGATATAATAAGAACAGTTAGGTCTCGTAGACTGCTATGGGGAGGACATATGACACGTATGGGGATCAAAGAGGTGCATGGAAGCTTCTGGTAGGAAAACCGGAGGGAAAACACCCAGTTGGTAGTAAAGTAAAGTGATCCCACAATAGACCCGGAGGCCCTTGGGGTAGTAGGAGGTTAAGGCTCCCACTTTTTCTAGACAGTCGGCACTTTATGTCAGCCGGGTTGTCAGCCCTGTGTTACGGCCGCCTTTACCCCCAGAACAAGCGTCTGGTACTCATTTCCGTTAGAGGCTGAGTCGACCCAGGGCCATAGTGCCTCCAGAGGGTTTGGGTCAGAACAAGAATAATGTGGGAGAATGACATTATCCATGATTTGAGGGAAGTAGATTATACAGGGGATGACTGGAAAACATTAGTTAAGGATAGGGATTTATGGAGAGCTTATGTCCATGCGGTCATGAACCTATGGGTTCGATAGAGCCAGTGAGCTAGATAGTTGAGTTATTAAATCTGGTTTCCTATAGAGAACATGTAGTTCACTTTGTAGTTTTCTCCATTCACCTGTCTGTTTACCTCTCTTTGGGCCAAAAATGTTTCTCATAACTTTATTCTCAAATTAATATTTTCTCCTCCCTTATAGTAAGAGTCCATGTTTCGCATCCATTTAATGTAATTGGGAGAATAACAATTACACTGGTCAACATGATTTTTGTCTCATGAGTATCAATAGTTGTACTTAATGCAGTTTTTTTTATCGTGTTTTCAAATATGTTTTCGGAACTTCTCCATCACCCACAGTTTCTTTATTTCAATTTCAATTAATGGATTTAAATAATTATTTTTTAATAAACGTTTTTTCGTCCATTTGTTCATTGTAAAATAAAACCAAATGAGCTAACTCAAATGGGTTTTCAGCTATGGAAAAGATATATCAAGGCAAATGGAATCATAATATGCTGGCCGATTATTGTTGGACTATCAAGAGGGATGCTCGACAGGCGAAATATAGCAGACAATCTTCATTTCTTACTTTCTAGGTGAGTCCCAATGTTCGAATATTGTGTAGTTACGAATGTAGATAATATTAAAGTGTTTGAAATTATAAATGCCTGTCTATCGGAAACCTTGCGTGATGGAGAAAAATCGATATCATATTTGAATTCAGGAGAAAAAATACTATCAGAATCACATATTTCTCTTTCTGAGACAAAAAAAAGTTTCTTTTTGTTGCTGAGTGCTATCGTTATCGCGAATTATCAGTAATAGTAGCGGCATCATCAACAGCAGTTGTAATGCATTAACACCAATAATTTTAAATATTATTACCATTTCTGTTATTATTAATATCACCATTATCAGTTCGATCAAATTGTAATCTATATATGCTATTATGGTAGACATATCACTATACAATTATGTGCGGGAAAACGATCACTGTTTTTACAAAGAGACCTAATACAAGTTTGGGGAAAAGAATCTTATATACTCAATCTAGGATTTAAATAGAGATCAGAGCTTGCTTGGTTCAGGTTAGGGGCATGGAAATTTTTAAAAACTAGCGACGATCACGATATGCGAATATGTCCAATGTGCGGGAGCTTTGAGACGAGATACATATATTAGGAAAATGTAACGATTTAGAATATTGGAGGCATCAGTTATTACCGGAATGATTTCTAAATTCAAATCGTGAAAGATTGGCATGCTACGAGTTATTGGTAAGCCCAGAAAACTGGATAAACTTGGGTAGATTTCTGGACAAAACGCGGAAAATAAGGACACTTATTGAGGAATAAATAAATGTGTTAAATTACAATACCATTAATTCTTAATAATTCTACATAACTAAGTTAATGTATAATGTAATTTGTATTGATATATAATCCTAATATTATTGTGATTTCTTTTTTTTTTAAGTATATTGTTACCAAACATCAACTTATTGTAACGGACTGTCAACAGCACGTACGGCTTACTGCCCGTGCGATCCATATTTGTAAATAACATTGTGTATCTTACTTTTAGTTTAATAAAGTCCATATTATATCATACGTTTTTCCTATCTGATTATACCGAAGTTAATAATTCTCAAAATACTTTTTTTTATGAAGAAACATATTTTCGACCCATTTTTCAAATAGCCTATATTGTTTTGATAAATACTTTATTTCCCAACTATGTTGACTACAAATATACGGTCTACTTTATTACATATAACATTTCTTCCAATCTGATTTTTACTTTCCACCTGAGGTCTAATATATATATATATATATATATATATATATATATATATATATATATATATATATATAACGCGTTATATCATCCAAATTTTTATACATTACTAGCTAATACCCGGCGGGCGCTGCTACTCCTAAATAAATGTTAATGTGTTTTTACCACCAGCCTTGAGCTGCTCTGCTTGCCCGGGAATCAGCTTAACCCGTTCTTCTTGTCATCAATGAAAGACAAAAATTGTTATTGTGAGTTATCCGTAAAAGATAAACATACGCTGTTGCTGACTTTTTTATAGAGTTTTTTGAGATATTCAATTCCGTGTACAATAATTTGGTGTATTTGTTATGATTTAGGCAGCGTAAGCCATTTAAGCGTCAAAATAGTGACTTTACTTCACGTTTTTCGCTACAAAGGGTAATTTTTAGGGGTGAAGGGGTTGAGTATTACAACTCCCTTATAGTCTATGTTCATCCCGGGAATCTCCTGAACATTTTGCAAAAAAAAAAAACATCGAAATCGGATTAACGGTATGGCCGCGCATAGAATACAAACAAACAAACATTGGTTTTTATATATTAGATTTCTGAAAGAACTCCAGTGAGAACGGTCGGCTACTAAACATGCGGCGAATCAACTGAAAATGCACGAAACAATAATTATAAACTTTAGAGACAGCGTTCACTAAAAACGCATATTGGAGGAGCTTATTTTCAAACTGTACAGGGGTCCTCATCTAGGGGATATGTGGATGGCGACCACAAGGTGCCCAAGCCGAGCAAAACATTTCTTCCACTTACTTGTGTTTTGCACTCTTTTAACTTTACTATCTAACCTCTCTTGGTTAACTCTTGTTTTTTCGACCCCGTCGCTATTAGGGCATCCGAGGGCTAGGGAGTCTTTCCTTTCTTCCATTTCTTCTTTCCTTTATTTTCTTTTCTTCTCCAGAAAAGCCTGACCAGAGGCTACAAGATGGCAGGCCCATCACTGGTCTTGCCTTCCTTTGGCCAGCAACCAATCGAAGGGACTATTATTATGCTTTCAAGTCTTATACGAGAATTTTCCGGAAGAGCTGGAGGGAATTTTTTCTATAGGATCGTAACAGGCCTTGGCCTAATACTTGGAAGGAAGAAGAAGAAGAAGAATGTAGATTATACTGGGAATAAATGGAAAACATTAGCTCAGGATAGAGTTTCATGGAAAGTTTATGTCCGCGCGGCCATGAACCTATAGGTTCAATAGTGCCTCTGAGTGATTATGAGTTAATTAGTACTACTACTAGCCTATATTAGTCTTAGTATTGTTTGGGCGAGGATAGCTACAACAGAAATGGAAACCAATTTTGATTTTGGCGGAAACGAACGGTTAATTAAAAAGTGTCAGATGTGATGCATATTCATCGGTGTGATGGGCCGGCTTATATTATAGATGGTGGCCAGCAGTGGACATGTCTATTAAGCCCGCTTTATTTACACTGACGTCACAAAACAAATGACTGTATCTAACTGATAGATGGCGCACGGTGCCGCATCCCATTTTTCATTAAGCTGCACCAACATTTTTACCCATAAAAGTAAAAATCAATTATATCCTTCAACAATCACCACTTTTACCCTCGTTTACAAAATAATCTTAAAATTACACACTTTATTTACGTTCGTGTAGGGAAGAAAATTCAATTTATCGCCGCAAATTGAGGGTGACAGCGTGTTTTAATAAATTATGTTCTGATATAAAGTACGTACAACCCCGGTGTGTTGTTTTATTTGTATACCCTTTGTACCGAGTCAGTTGGCTGAAGCAGTAGCATTTAAAACTCGTATTCGGGAGATCCTGGATTCTAACCCCGACACCGAAAAACACGACTGGAATTTTTTCATGGTTCTTTTTCAGTCACCAGCATAGATATTGGATTGAAACTTCATTGCCAGGACCCGTTTTATGATATAATTTCGTCCATTAAAATACCGGCTAAGGCGGTTCCTTGCTTCTGGTTCCGTGGGTCCCGGTTTCAAACCCAACCAACGACGATGAGTTTTTTAAGATGGAAAAATCCAAGGAATAAATCTTCCTGGATGGAATTTTATAAACTAGTGTACTATACCAAGGGTATCTATATATTAATACGTGAAGGAAAAACTTTGCACCCCTTTTTAAGCAGATTGTGGGCACGGAAGAGTGTGATATTTGGCATAATTAAAGTTCATATAGAGAAGGAGTGCAGAAAAGTAAAATTTATGTATAATATGTGTTACAAATACATTAAATTAAACAAAATAAAATTGTCTCTATGGAATTTATGTGTACCCTTGACTTCTAGATCCTGTGGGCCTGTAGTTTAAAATCATTTTAGAAGGTCTATCATCTGATATTCTTAGTAGAAGTTCGTACCAATTTTGTCTTTGTTTCTCAATTTTATCCGTCAATTTAAAAATATTTAATTGATCTCTTATCTCAGAAATTCTTTTCTTGTCCATAAGAGTATAGCCTGCCGTTGGCCTTAAAAATTTCATCTCCGCTGCCTCTTATTTTTTCTATATTTATGTGTATTACTGATTCATTTGTTTACGTTCATACTGAAAGTGCATTGTTGTAGAAAGAAAATGGTGCAGCAGCAATGTGAATTCACTACCTCTCGAGTATTTTTTATTAGTGGTTTAAAAAAGTGAGTACATTTTATTTATATTTAAATTAAACCCTGTCTAATCTTTGTTTCAGTAATTTTATTATTTTTTATATTTACATATTCGCACCTACTTCCATTATGCCTCGACATAGAACATAGAAGGGTTTGGGGTGAGAGACAAAGAAGGAATATATATTCCCGTACACATAATAATAGGCCAAATATAAATAGTATAAATAGTATGCAAATGTCAAATGACGCGTTATTGCTTTTTACATACCTATGGCTTAGCCAAGCTATAACCACATTTTTTTCTATCGTTCGTATTTTTAAAATAAATAGAAAATTAATGACAAATTACATATTGGTGACAACATTGAATTAATTGTGGTGGAATTTCGACCGCTGGGTGACGATTAGTATTTATAAATTGCCCCTTCCCTATAGACAGCAGCCCTTAATGAAATTAATTAAGATTGCAATTTAGGTATATTCCAATTCAAACCAAACTCCCTCCCCATTTAAGGGTACCCATAAGTGAAATTTCAAGAAAATCCTTCAAAAATGCTTTTTTTTTTTGTTTTTCCTAGTAATTAAGTTTGAACATTCTAGTTTCATAATCTATATGTAGTTTGTTTTATAATTGGAGCATACAAAAGGCATCACGTGATATTTTAAAGGGCCCTGCGCGAGTGGTTTGGTTGCCCTTTAAATCTTTATGTTGATTTTTCTCAGTTTTTTATATGTATTTTTCAGTCTTCAAAATGCTCCTCATGATGTAATTTTTGACAGATTAGTTTTAAAATTTGAACAGAGGTACAGAAAAATTCAATAAAGAAATTTATCATATCAATTTTGTGTAGAACAAGTACTTTTTCAGATATTGATTTTATATTAGGCCTATTATGTTTTTTTGAAAAAATTAAAAACACAAATGTATTATTTTTTTCCTCAGTGATTTTCTACACAAAAGATAAGTTCAAGGCAAAGGATTTTGAGCACTATAATGCATAATAGAGGCTTCTTTTTGTTAGGAGTTATTTTAACTGTAAAATTATTATTTCTAATTCCGTGGAGGAGCGTGATCCTAGAAATGTTTGAGAGACCGAAACAACGAAGAAGAAGACAGAAAGAAAAGCTATCGATAATAAATATTTAATATAGTGTTAGGTGACATTAAACACAATGGAACAAAAAAAAATATTACAATGTGAAAAGGAAACCATAACAGAAGCAGACAAATAGTCTACGTTAAGGCCTGGTTAATGTTCATGAATTTATTGAAGACCTGTGTTTTCGTGACTACCTCACATAAAAACATGTAAGCTTTATTTTTATTATAGGTTTGGGTTAGATTGTTCCTATTGACCCAATTCCACTGTATCATGCCTGAACACAAACAAGAACTTCAATCATTTCAATTATAAAGTTTCACATTTCTTTCAACTTTAAGCAACTTGCGAATATTGCCAGAAATATGAAGAGTTGAGATTTATTATGGTTCATATTACATTGGTCTCTTATGCAGTAATCCAAAGAAATGAGTACACATAATTTTTAATTTTAATTACTTGTGTTTTTTATAAATCATCCTCTTCCCCATCATTATTTAATCTCTCAGCTTACTTACTTATTCATTGGCACTATCGAACCCGCAGGTTCATGGCAGCGCGTACATGAGCTCTCCATACATCCTATCCTGAGCTAACGCTTTCCTATCATTCCCTGTATAATCTCCGATTGAGGGTCTTTCCACTTTTCAGCGGTTGCCCTTTTACCAGCCGGCTGCTGGCCCTTCACATCCACATGTGTCAATCACAGAGGTGGATGATCAACAGCCAGTGTAGGGGTGACATGTGGTTAGCATGTCGAGTCCCCCAGCCGTTATAGCTGGTTCCTCAACCTGGAGCCGCTACTTATTGTAGCTACCCAATTGCCTCACGATGCTGGGTGGACACCGGTCCCATACTGGCCGAAATACCATGAGAAAATTTCTTCCCCCATGGAGATTCGAACCAGCGCAAGTCTCGTAGCTCTGCGCCAAGGCTTCCTACCTTAACCGCTCGGCTACGGCGCGGGACCTGTATAATCTAATTCCCTCAAATCAAGTTAATGTTATTCTCCTACCTCATTCTTCGTCTACCAACTGGGCGTTTTCCTCTGCTTTCCTACAAGAAGCTTCCATGCACGTCTTTCATTCCCCATACGCGCAACATGTCTTGCCCATCGCAATCTATGAGACTTAACTTTTCTTATTATATCTGGCTTCCTATAAATACCATGTAGTTCATTGTTAAGCGGTCTTCTCCATTCACCTGGAGTCTCTAGCTTAGAAAGGATAATGTTATAATAATTTACGAATGTTATTAGTTTTAGAATAATGTTAGTTTATGCTGATGATGTAGTACTATTGGGCGATAGCGAGGAGATACTAAAGACCAACACGCACACATTATTGAGTAATAGTAAGAAATTGGGACTGGAAGTAACCATACAAACACAACGTGCACATCTTGAAGCGAGAACCACAACATGAGGTCACCCATGACACTTTACTAAACAATAATTTTAAACATTGAATTATTTTTATTTAACTTAACACAGTCAACTTGTATCTGTATACAATAAGTTTAAAAAATGAAAAAATAGCCACACTGTAAAACGATATGATTTATAAGGCACTGTAATTAAGAACGTTTTTTTCCTTTGATTCGATATCAAACACTTTCTTTATATTCAATTTTTTAACATTTTGTTGCTTACTTTTTCACATTATTTATGTGGCAATGAATAAATAACACATGCATTAGCCCATTTAATCACAGAACGAAACATAAAAATGTTAATATCAAGCATTATTTTTTACTCACTTTTGATATAGGTAATACATTTTTGCACTTCATTTAATTCGTGTATTAATAGTTTTAGAATAATATTGGGTAAGTTTTTCTCGGGGTTTCTCCCATTTTCCTCTGCCACAAATTTCATTCCGCCAGTTCTCCATACTCATCTCTTCCATTTCGTTCATTTTGATCATCCGCCACATGTGACGGTGCGTCAGGGATAGTCGACTGGCACTCTTTTAGTTCACAACCTATGTAAATATAGGGGCTTCATCTCATCTCAAGAAATTTAATATTTCACCAGTTTATGGTTTTTTATTGGCTTATCAAACATTTAACGATAATGGCTGTTGTTTTGAAACCAGTCAATAAAGCGGTTATCCTTTACCATTTCGATCGCTATGTATTCATTCCAATCATCCTCTCAAATTGCCTTGTACAGCATATACATTCCATTTCTTTCTATACCATGTCTGTTCATAAATACTCACAGGTGTGAAAAGGCCCCTCCTATTCAAACCTACGTCGGATAGGCCGACAAGGTAAGAAACTGCTATTCATTGGAAATGTATCTGCAGACGGTTAGGAGCGGGGGATCGCTTTTCACACTTAGTGAGCTCAAATTAACAGCCCCGTTCTATATTTCTGTGCAGGTCTTCCTCTTCTCTTTCTGTTCCCTGGATTATAATTAAAAAAAAACAAACGATGGATAATTTATAATAAACTTTCTTACAAATACAATATCATGGAGATCAAAACCATTTCAGCTAAATTCTAGAGTGGGCCTTATGCACTTAAGTTACGTAATTCTTGTTCCTAGGCCTCATTTGAGGGTAAATGACCCTAGTGAGGCGATTAGCGGTGTAGTGAATCCTAACCCATCTTGTAACATGGAACTTGAAACCTTGTAATATTAAGTCAGCCAATTTTCCAAGGATTTATTTTATAATCCCACCATCTACATCCTGTTATTCCTTCAAGCTCCATATGACGAGACCACAAACTTTCTCACAGAATTATCTCTTTCAGCATGTTCCACTCTGTCGTATGTAGCGATTTCTCTGCCCCTTACTTCAAAAATAAAATTTTTAAAACCAATATTATTATTCAATTAAGTAATTTAACCAATACTTCTATAATTACTTGTAATCATAATTGAGGTTATGTACTATTTTTTTAATATTAATATAGGTAGCTTTTTATATTACTCGTCCTGAATTAAAATTATTTTTTTAGTTTAAAACCTTTGGTAAAACGACACGCTGAAGATGGAACATGTTTCTAAGGGCTACATGATTTAAACTAATTAACGAATTTTTAAAACAAAAATCCTTTTTTTAATTGGGGTAGACTGATATAAAAAAAAGTTTTTATTTACAAACAGGTTTACAATGTAATAAATCATCTTCCTGTGTCCAAAGGTTTTTAAATGTTTATCTTCTTTCTCCATTCTTCTCTATTTTCTCCATTCCTATTCTTACGTCATCCATATATTTAAATCTAGGTCGACCTCTCTTTCGCTTCCCAGGTGGAATCCATTCCAAAGCTTGTCTGGGTAATATTTTCTCTGGCGTCCAAAGTATATGACCATACCAATCTTGTTGTATGTATCTCACAAAATCTAATATCGGATTTTGGACTTTCATTTGTTGTCTGATGATTGTATTTCTGATTTTGTTTTTCAATTTAGAATGCAGAAAGGTACTTGTATTAATATTTATATTAATATTTTTAAAAAATTACTAAGTAAATTAAGTCACTCGTAACAAAATTCTAATTTTATATTAATCTAATAATACAATAATTTAACACTTACTTACTTACTTACTTACTCACTGGCACTATCGAACCCGTAGGTTCATGGCCGCACGGACATAAGCTCTCCATACATCCCTATCCTGAGCTAATCCTTTCCAATCATTCCCTGTATAATCTACTTCCCTCAAATCATAGTTAATGTTGTTCTCCCACCTCATTCTTGGTCTACCAACTGGGCGTTTTCCCTCTGGCTTTCCTACAAGAAGCTTCCATGCAAGTCTTTCATTCCCCATACGTGCAACATGTCCTGCCCATCGCAGTCTACGAGACTTAACTGTTCTTATTATATCTGGCTTCCTATAAAGACCATGTAGTTCATTGTTATGTAGTCTTCTCCATTCACCTGTCTGTTCATCTCTCCTTGGTCCAAAAATTTTCCTAAGTACTTTATTCTCAAATACTTGTAATCTCCTTTCCTCTCTTAAAGTAAGCGTCCATGTTTCGCACCCATATAATATAACTGGTAGAATAATGGTTTTATATATTTTCAGTTTAACGTTTTTTGAAACGAGTTGGGACATCAAGAGTCTCTGCAATGCATAATAGCATGCATTTCCAGAATTGAGCCTATGTTTAATTTCCTTGTGCATCTCATTCCTGTTTGTGATTATTGTTCCTAGGTAAACACTTAAACATTCAATTTATCCGGGAAGAATAAATAATATAACATCGTCTGGCCAATAAAATTAACACTGCACATACAGTTTAAAGTTTTAAGTTCTAACTCCCGTCTAGATAAACAAAACTAAAATGTTACAAAATTATGAATTTACCAGTACTTTTGTATTCGGTTGGAGCGTGGATTCAAAAAAGACATGACAAAATTAGAAAGAAAACACACAATAGGGAAGTGTTTACAGTGACCCTGATATAGGCAAGCAATTATAGCGAAAAGTAGAACTTTAAGACCGATAAGACATATTTCATAATTAGATCAAACAATCCTTACCCGAAAGCAGTGGAGAGCAATACAATATGTAAAAGGTCTGTGGAAAAACCGATGCCTACTCAGATGGGATGACTATTAAAATAATTATCTGTTGGTAGTAGGAGATATTACAGCAACTCAAAACATATCAACATACTATTACATGGAATAGATCAAAATCTGACTCTGTTTAAAGAGCACCAAAAAGACCCATAATATAAATGAATTGAGGGGTCTAGTGAGAGAGAGAGAGAGCCACTTTGAGAAGAAATGGAAATAATCACAACTATTTACATTAAAATTTATGTTTGCTTTTGCATAGTTTACATACCAGTAGGCCAAAGTTAAAGAAGAAAACTGTTAACCCTTTATTGTAAAAATAATTTCGTAATATATGCTGTATAAAACCCAATTTATTTGCATTTCTTCTCAAAGTGGCATAGCTCCCTCTCTCACTAGACTCCTCAATTATATTTACCGACTGTTATCCATCCAAGTAACTACCTTAGTTACCCACCAGGTGTCTCACTGAAGCGATATGCCGGCCTCATATCACTCGTTGGCATGATTGGGTAAAATAACAAAGCATAACTAAAATATCTTGGTTGAAACATTCCCACTACGGAGCACCCTAATCCCCAAAAGGGAAGTACAGGTTATATAGATAAATACTCGTAAATTAATTATACGCAGACTGAAGAGAAAGAACAGGAGCAAGAATGGAGAATTCTAAGAACAATCCGGGAAGATAGAGATTCCGGGGTGTGACATGGTATACAATTGTATCATCCTATAAGAAGAAAATGTTACTGCAGACCAAGGAAAATATGAATGATATATTTACATAAATGAGAGGTAAAACCTTATCGGTTTTAAGGACTTTGGTTGACTGATCGATTATTATTATACTTTTTATACTCAATGCCACCTGATTGTCATTACGACATTTCTGCTACTTTTTCTGGCATCGGCATATTGTAACTAACTTTTGAGGTTGGTGCGCCTGGAAGAGGTAGTTACGTTCCGCGATTAATTATAATAGGTGATGATAATGATATTGGTGGGCCAAGAGAGTCCTTAATCCTATACTTAATCTAACGACCGAATATGATAATGATAGCTAGGGGACCGTTTAGGCCTCAAAGTGTCCTGACATTTACAGGCAAGGAAAAACCCGGAAAGAAACCTCACCCAGGAAACTTGTTACGATCGAGAATCGAACTCGGGCTACCTGCGTGACAAGGCAGAACGCTGCCTGGAGACCACAGAGGTGGACAACTGATTGATAATTATTTAAAGATGAGACACGAAGAGGAGGATGGAGAATGCTGTCTTTTCAGTGAATGCCCTGTTCTCTGGAGAGAAGAGAGAGAGAGAGAGAGAGGAGAGAGAGGAGGAGAGAGAGAGGAGAGAGGAGAGAGAGAGATAAGGGATAGAGATATAGAAGG